>OZ010661.1:0-1200000 GCA_963932335.1 Andrena marginata
CTAACCTACCTAACCTAACCTAACCTAACCTAACCTAACCTAACCTAACCTAACCTAACCTAACCTAACCTAACCTAACCTAACCTAACCTAACCTAACCTAACCTAACCTAACCTAACCTAACCTAACCTAACCTAACCTAACCTAACCTAACCTAACCTAACCTAACCTAACCTAACCTAACCTAACCTAACCTAACCTAACCTAACCTAACCTAACCTAACCTAACCTAACCTAACCTAACCTAACCTAACCTAACCTAACCTAACCTAACCTAACCTAACCTAACCTAACCTAACCTAACCTAACCTAACCTAACCTAACCTAACCTAACCTAACCTAACCTAACCTAACCTAACCTAACCTAACCTAACCTAACCTAACCTAACCTAACCTAACCTAACCTAACCTAACCTAACCTAACCTAACCTAACCTAACCTAACCTAACCTAACCTAACCTAACCTAACCTAACCTAACCTAACCTAACCTAACCTAACCTAACCTAACCTAACCTAACCTAACCTAACCTAACCTAACCTAACCTAACCTAACCTAACCTAACCTAACCTAACCTAACCTAACCTAACCTAACCTAACCTAACCTAACCTAACCTAACCTAACCTAACCTAACCTAACCTAACCTAACCTAACCTAACCTAACCTAACCTAACCTAACCTAACCTAACCTAACCTAACCTAACCTAACCTAACCTAACCTAACCTAACCTAACCTAACCTAACCTAACCTAACCTAACCTAACCTAACCTAACCTAACCTAACCTAACCTAACCTAACCTAACCTAACCTAACCTAACCTAACCTAACCTAACCTAACCTAACCTAACCTAACCTAACCTAACCTAACCTAACCTAACCTAACCTAACCTAACCTAACCTAACCTAACCTAACCTAACCTAACCTAACCTAACCTAACCTAACCTAACCTAACCTAACCTAACCTAACCTAACCTAACCTAACCTAACCTAACCTAACCTAACCTAACCTAACCTAACCTAACCTAACCTAACCTAACCTAACCTAACCTAACCTAACCTAACCTAACCTAACCTAACCTAACCTAACCTAACCTAACCTAACCTAACCTAACCTAACCTAACCTAACCTAACCTAACCTAACCTAACCTAACCTAACCTAACCTAACCTAACCTAACCTAACCTAACCTAACCTAACCTAACCTAACCTAACCTAACCTAACCTAACCTAACCTAACCTAACCTAACCTAACCTAACCTAACCTAACCTAACCTAACCTAACCTAACCTAACCTAACCTAACCTAACCTAACCTAACCTAACCTAACCTAACCTAACCTAACCTAACCTAACCTAACCTAACCTAACCTAACCTAACCTAACCTAACCTAACCTAACCTAACCTAACCTAACCTAACCTAACCTAACCTAACCTAACCTAACCTAACCTAACCTAACCTAACCTAACCTAACCTAACCTAACCTAACCTAACCTAACCTAACCTAACCTAACCTAACCTAACCTAACCTAACCTAACCTAACCTAACCTAACCTAACCTAACCTAACCTAACCTAACCTAACCTAACCTAACCTAACCTAACCTAACCTAACCTAACCTAACCTAACCTAACCTAACCTAACCTAACCTAACCTAACCTAACCTAACCTAACCTAACCTAACCTAACCTAACCTAACCTAACCTAACCTAACCTAACCTAACCTAACCTAACCTAACCTAACCTAACCTAACCTAACCTAACCTAACCTAACCTAACCTAACCTAACCTAACCTAACCTAACCTAACCTAACCTAACCTAACCTAACCTAACCTAACCTAACCTAACCTAACCTAACCTAACCTAACCTAACCTAACCTAACCTAACCTAACCTAACCTAACCTAACCTAACCTAACCTAACCTAACCTAACCTAACCTAACCTAACCTAACCTAACCTAACCTAACCTAACCTAACCTAACCTAACCTAACCTAACCTAACCTAACCTAACCTAACCTAACCTAACCTAACCTAACCTAACCTAACCTAACCTAACCTAACCTAACCTAACCTAACCTAACCTAACCTAACCTAACCTAACCTAACCTAACCTAACCTAACCTAACCTAACCTAACCTAACCTAACCTAACCTAACCTAACCTAACCTAACCTAACCTAACCTAACCTAACCTAACCTAACCTAACCTAACCTAACCTAACCTAACCTAACCTAACCTAACCTAACCTAACCTAACCTAACCTAACCTAACCTAACCTAACCGCGAAAATGGAAAAATCGATCGCTGAAACGGGCCCTACATGGAAAACCAGGCGAATGTAGCAAATGGGCCCAACCTGACCGCGAAAATCGCAAGAAAAGGCTAACCTAACCGCGAAAAACAAAATTTTCAAAATCGATCGGAAAACCGTGCTCTACATGGAAAACCAGGCGAATCTAGCCAATGGGCCTAACCTGACCGCGGAAATCGCACGAAAAGGCTAACCTAACCGCGAAAATGTAAAAATCGATCGCTGAAACGGGCCCTACATGGAAAACCAGGCGAATGTAGCAAATGGGCCCAACCTGACCGCGAAAATCGCAAGAAAAGGCTAACCTAACCGCGAAAAACAAAATTTTCAAAATCGATCGGAAAACCGTGCTCTACATGGAAAACCAGGCGAATCTAGCCAATGGGCCTAACCTGACCGCGGAAATCGCACGAAAAGGCTAACCTAACCGCGAAAATGGAAAAATCGATCGCTGAAACGGGCCCTACATGGAAAACCAGGCGAATGTAGCAAATGGGCCCAACCTGACCGCGAAAATCGCAAGAAAAGGCTAACCTAACCGCGAAAAACAAAATTTTCAAAATCGATCGGAAAACCGTGCTCTACATGGAAAACCAGGCGAATCTAGCCAATGGGCCTAACCTGACCGCGGAAATCGCACGAAAAGGCTAACCTAACCGCGAAAATGTAAAAATCGATCGCTGAAACGGGCCCTACATGGAAAACCAGGCGAATGTAGCAAATGGGCCCAACCTGACCGCGAAAATCGCAAGAAAAGGCTAACCTAACCGCGAAAAAAAATTTTCAAAATCGATCGGAAAAACGTGCTCTACATGGAAAACCAGGCGAATGTAGCAAATGGGCCCAACCTGACCGCGAAAATCGCAAGAAAAGGCTAACCTAACCGCGAAAAAAAAAAAAAAAATTTCAAAATCGATCGGAAAAACGTGCTCTACATGGAAAACCAGGCGAATCTAGCCAATGGGCCTAATCTGACCGCGGAAATCGCACGAAAAGGCTAACCTAACCGCGAAAATGTAAAAATCGATCGCTGAAACGGGCCCTACATGGAAAACCAGGCGAATGTAGCAAATGGGCCCAACCTGACCGCGAAAATCGCAAGAGAAGAAGACCGTGTATTTTACACTACAGAAGCGAAACTGGCGCACCGGGAACATGGACAAATTAAGGTTTGAATTTGCGGTTAAACCTTGAGCAGATGGAAAATGAAATGTTATACATAGCTACATAGATATTAATAAGTTCATCATGAAACCTTTATGGAATATGAGAAACCATTTTAGTATAAATCTCCACTGAATTCCTACAGCATAAACAAATACTAAGATCTATCTATCTTCAGAAATTTAATTCTAATAAAATATTGCATTTGAATTTATTGCATTTGACCTTATTATTCTAGGTTTATCCAAGAATTATACTATGATCAGTTTTAAAAAAAAAAAGAAAACGCTATATAAAGTTTTTGTTTTTTTTTTAATTAAAATATATTAACTATCTTAACAATTATTTATTGAAAGAAGACATACTAATGTATCTTTAAAATTCACAATTACATATTCTTATAGTATATACAATTGTTACATGGGCCCTTCAGGTCCATCCCGTGCTTGCTGTCCTCGCGTCGTTTCCTTTCGGGAAGGCGATTCAGCGGAATCGCCTCACGTGTAGAAATCACGTTGTGCTGAGCCCGTAGCAACAGCGGTAGGGACAACGTGACCATCGACGGCCCGAGTTATGAATCTCCTAATAAGGAGCGATTGATAAGTGCCGACGGGGCAGTTTCCCCCATTTCTGGGGACTGTCCGAGGTTCGGCCCGCGATCGAGAGCCGCGGAAGATAGATTCTGATTCGAGAGCTCGAGCTAGGAAGTTGCAACGGGCCAGAGGGCCGTCTAGATACCGCGACCACGTCTCCGCGTAGATTCCGCGAAGTACGAACGGCCGATAGTAATTCGTACAAGGGTAACTCCATCCGACACACCGAGAACGGCCTAGCCGGGAGAGCCCTTGCGCGTCAATCGTGACCGACGTAGGAGCGCGTAGAAGAACGACGTTTAGAGATAGTGAGGTACAACGGACCCCAGGTCACCAACTTCCGAGTGCCATCCGAGAGCACAGCGAGCGACCACGACCTACACTAGGTTGAGCGACCTACACAGCGAGCGAAACGCTAGACGGCAAGCGTGCCGTGCGATATTCGACCGACACCCGAGCGCACAGCGATAACAGGGACGGAGCGCCGTCCCTAGGGTATGTTCTAACCATTACTTTAATATTTACGTCAAGAATATATTCCAATCTATTGTTTTTCCCTTGAATTCCGTGTAACCATTGATTCAACCCCCTTTACTTCCTCTCCTTCATGGTAAGTATAGTCAAGGCGTGCTTTAGCACCTCGACAGAGCAACGAACCCCGTGGATCATCCTAGCCGCTCAGGGTGATTCACAAAAGTCCCTTCAGGACGTAACACAATATTATGATATTAAATTTGTATTAATCATTTATAGTTATTTAATCTACTCATTTACATGTCTTTTATTAATTATTCATTACTTATTCTATATAATTGTATTATTTCTTTTTGATATGAAGAGAAAGACCCGTTGACTGTCTAGTGAACTTATCACTTTCCACAGCCACTCATCGATCCAAGCAAAGGGTTGTTGTAATAACGAAGTCTCTGTAACAAATAAATTTGCTCATTTAAATACACCTCTTAATCCTTGATAATAAATAGTAATTATTGTTACTGCTTCATGTTTGGTATATTCATAATGTTCATATACTAACCAGATAAACTTCCATATTGTAGGTTAATTGAACAGAGTTCTCCCGTTGGTTCCATTCCTGTAATATTATGAATAATTGTTTATTTGATTAATATATATATATATTATTTGTAATACTAGTTCTGATAAATAAATGGTTAATGTATTTCATTCTTATATCATCTGTTTAGGTTTAGTAATACTAAATTGTTATTAATTACAACATTTATATATCAGATCTTATACATTCATTATATTATGCATTAAATATTAGTTCATAAATATTTACTAATAGAGAGAGAGAGAGAGAGAGAGAAAGACAGCAAGGTTTACCAATGAAAATAACTAATTACACAATTTATTTCTTAGTTACTTATTGTTCTTATGATTGATTAGTTCTATATCAATAAAGAATTGTGTTAAATATATTATCTGTAGGTACTCAGCAGTACACCATAATTGTTATGTAAACAGTAACGAGTGATAAGTGATTTCAATTATTCGATTAGTTACGATAGTGTACAGGACCTATGCAATAAACTTTAATGCTTTACTAAAACCTATGCACCGTTCCCTCATAATACTATATTCCGACTTGTAAACCTTAGAATTTATCATAATATACTTATTACAATATACAGGGTGTCCCAAAAATGCTGCGGTTCCTTGAAGGGGGTGATTCAGGGGGTGATTGGAAACAACTTTTTCCTTTGCGAAAATGTTCTCCGAGGTTTCGTTAACGAGATATTAACAAAAAGCACCGACCAATCAGAGCCCGAGATTGGAGGCCGAGTTCCCGCGGTAGCGTGGCCGCGCGCCGCGCTGCGACTACGAACAAGCAACTCGGCATGCATCGAAGGAAATTGCAGAGAATGGCAAATGAAAAAGACGTAACAAATAAAATCGAACATTTTGTCATGGTTTGTTTGTCATTTAAAGTGAAAAATGAATAAAGGATAAATGGATGAAAATCATGCGTAACGTAAAAAGACAAATACAAAGGTTTTTTTTAGAAGAATCGAAAATAATAATTACTTGGAGTGAGAGGATAAGGAACACGTAAATTTCCTTTTTTAATAACGTACAAACGAAAAGGTAATGCAACAGGGAACGAGCGAAAAGTGATCGTAGTTCGTTATTGTGATAAAAATCCATAGTTCAATAACGTCCAACACTGTTGTTGATAATGAATAACTCCGTTTAAAAACTGCGAAAAAAATTTACGTACGGAAATTTGGCGAATTATCACCGGAAATTAGCCATAACCTGCGTTAAATTTAAAAAATAATAGTCGCCAATAATGTACCTAAAACCATCGACGAAGTATAGAATAGACCTATCACCTTATGGGACTTCGTGTCACCACCCGAACTGTGTTACCGACCCATAATTTGAGGACTGAATTTAGCGGCCTCTGTTCATGAACAGCGTCCAACCCCGGAACTACTCTGAAATGTGTTGAAATGCTGAAAGGTGTGTGCGTGCTTGTATACATGTGACTTGTTTAGCGCGAGAGTTTCACATAGAGGGCAGACTTTTGCTACGCTATGCTTTGGCTCGGTTTGTCAGCGACTCACGTGGATTGACGTGGATTTTTCTCCGAAAATGTATTTCGGTGATATGGAAACTATATTTCGCCGAAACATGGCTCTTCTTGAAAGCTTATACAAGCTATAAATTGCAAGATAACATTGATTGTTAGTACTTTACGTGTAGTGGAACAGTTAACTAACATTTTCGCGTGTCGTATGTCGAAAAATATTAAAAATTGACGCTGTTACTGACATTCCTGCAAATCTCTGCACTCCGCGCATATCTAAATAGACGGTGCTCATCGTACGACACGAATAAATCATTGAGAACAAGGAATCCAAACGTTTTTGCAAAATTTATATTTGTAGTTTTCGGGACCCTAGGACATTTTGCAATAGTTTATTTATTACTTGGGAACGGTAGATTAGTAGTTAAAACTCTACGTTTCGTTACAAACTGATTGGCCCTTTTCTTATTAACTATTGTATGGATTTAAAAATTGTAAACAACATCTACGATGTAAGTACCCGAGCGTATCGCTTGCGTTAAGGTCTGTTTTCATTATTCCTAGAGTACATATGAGAAAAGTTATGGTATTTTTTAAAGCACAAGTAAAAAAAAGGTTCTGTTTTACGACGTGGCGACTCGTGAGTGAGATACAATTGGAGGGAAACGGCACGGAGGTCCTTTACGCGACAAACGATCATTCTGGCAGCGACAACAAAGTATGATACCTACATTGTCTTCTTGCATTCTCCGTGCGCCTGATTTTTGCATGTCGATGTCGGCCCACGGACAAGCTATGTTCAAATGCCCGTACCTATTGAAGCAGATTTCATTTTTTTCTATAAATTCTGCAAAAGTCGTAATCAGTAACTAAAAGCGGAAAACACATATGTACACATGCTAAGATAATTGTAAGATGAAATTTTTACATTCTCTGCTTATTTTTCGTCTTTATTCGAGCATTTATGGCAAATTAGTGAGATTTTTTTAATAATAGAAAAATCAAACACGACGTCATTCGAGCAAGTTAAATTCTTTTTACATCAACATGCTCCACTCAATAAGAGAAAAAAGTTTTTAAAAAACCATATGCCGCACCGGTGCGAAGGAAGATATTGTTAAAGTTTACGCAAAAACTAAAGTGCGTATATCGTTTCCTTCTCGCCTTTACGAAAACAAAGGCGAAATGGTAATCTATATAATCGTAATCTATATAGGGATCCGGAGAAATATAGCTGGGCTTCGATACGCTTATCAGTTCTAAACAAATTCTAACTTCGTTTTCTTGGGGTGAGTTCAAGTCCATGTTGCACGGTTTAACTTTTTCATTGGGTTTACTCTTTGAACTAATTTTTTATCATACGATTTAATTGTTTTTTTTCAATGTACCTATATCAACAAAAAACATGCAGCCAAAGCAGAAATGTATTCTTGAGATACCATTCTTACTAGTTTCCAACTATACTTTGAATTCCAAATTGTAAGTTATTTAAATAAATTTTCACATTATCACTTTATAGGACAAAGAGGAGGCGGAAGTATAAGCAACGGATTCATGCGCAATCGGAGTAATTGTAGGAAGGGCGTCGTGTTTGGCTTTCCTTTCATTTGGAAAATTTCAAACAATATGTTACAAATACCGTGATGGAAATAAAACAGAAAATATAAAAATTTCATTTTTCAATACTATAGATGATTTCATCTAACACGCGTTCCCACCTTTGGCTACTGATCGCTACCTGGCCACGCGAGCGAGCTGTGGCACGAATAATTTTTTTCGTATAAATAAGCGATCAGGCGTGGAAAGACGTAGCGAGACAAAGTATCAACGCATCGTCTGTTTCACGTTTGTCATCACTCAACCGATGCACCAAACTCATCAGTACTTAGGAAATACATACATACATACACATGTACATACTTAAGAACGTTAGAGGCGGTGCAATTTCAATTGTTAACATCCTGTCAAGTCTTAGCCATTTACTTGCAAAAAGTGTTATTGGCATATTTGGCTTGACAAGTAGTACGAACTGGTAAAGATTCGTTAAGAGCAAACGCCGGATTTAGCGAGCTCTGCTTGCAACTCTTGCGAGACATTTCAAGTCGCATCGATTTTTGTTTTAAAAAAAAACGAACTTTTCGGGGGCCTTGACCTCAACAATCGATGAGAAAAAGACTGCACATCTACTGAACGTTCGCTAGCGTATTATTTGTTGGACTTTAAAAACATATGTTATGATATTACCTCTTTCTGTACCAATCTTTTGCCCTACCTTCCTCATACTATACTGCGTCGTAATTGGTTTCATTTTTGTACAAAAATCTGACATACAATACAGATGTTTGTATAATGATAAAAATATTAAAAAATTATTTTTCCATTAGAGGATACTGCATATTAATGCTCCTGTATTCCTTCCAAGCGCCAACCAACATGTTCTTATAAAGAGTCGGTAGCTTCTGAACAATTGTAGAAACCTATGTAAACCTGATACCTATGTTTCCATATTTAGAAGAGTGATAGGAACTAGAGCAAATACTGTATTGCGTTGTCTCAAGCATAAATGTAAAACGTTTATAAGACCGACTCGAAAAATCCGATCTTACCATATTTTATGGAAGAAAGAAAGTCAGAAAAGCATGTATTTAGCCGCGTAATATAACATTTTTAATAGTTTTCTTAGCAAGTTAGTCAATTGAATGCCAGGGTGACTTAAAGTAATTATTTAAATATTTAAAGACTGCAGTTCTTCGAAATATAAAAGAATTAATTATGGCTATAGGCCATATTGGCTAGTAATAATCCCACTAAATATAAAGAATTTAATGAAATAACTTTTCTCCCGCTTGGGACCACAAGTCAATTTTCCGCGTACCCAGGCTCAAAAATATCGTTCCAACCACCACTGATGTAGGGTGGGGAAAGTACTCCTTTCATGCGGTCGCCCAGGCTAGGGAAAATGCGCAGGCTGGATGCGCGTGATTATTATGTGGTCCCCTCCTCGAAGAGACAGAAAATATAACCTATATGCTACATGCCAATAAATGTTTATTGGCTATTTCGTTCTTTTACCCTACATTTGTGAACTTTTTATAACTTAACATCCTTTCAAAATATTATTGTTACGCCGCAACGGTATATTTATGAAATTGGGTATAGCATATAGGTTATATTTTCTGTCACTTTGAGGTAGAGGTGTGACTATCGATAAATGTCGACAATATCGAAATGTTATCGATATTTTGATATATCGATAATATCGTTAAGATATTGAGGCGAATAGAAGCGGGCAGCTTAGAGCATATAAACATGGAGGAAGCATGCAATGGGCGAAAATGTAAACGGCGGTAGAAAGAGAAAAATATACATGAGGGACACCCTCTCTCTTTTTAATATAAAAAAAAATGCTGGCGCTAAAAAGAGAGGGGGTGTCCCACATGTATATCTTTCTCTTTCTATCGCCGTCTACATTTTCGCCTATTGCATGCTTCCTCCATGTTTATATGCTCTAAAGCGGGCAGCGGCTGAGATACGTATCACAACGTATCTACAACGGACGTCCGTTCCGTCGTGGAACAGAGATAGAAAAAATGTTGATTTTCCTCGATTCTTGATTAGAAAATAATCGAGTTATCGAGAATCGATTCCTAGAATAATCGGTAAAATAATCGATTCTTCAGAAAGAGAATCGATCGATTCTAGAAGAATCGGGTAGAATCGCCTTCCCTAGTGCTGGCTGGCACCGTCGCCGATGGTGCTCACTTTTCGAACACCGTTCCCAACGGTGCTGACCTTTTTCCGTGCACAGGGATGTGAATTTAAGAATAGAAGCTAAAATTAGTTACAATCGAATGAAAATGAAATTGATGCCAAAACCTCATCAAGCATAGAAATCTGTAAACATGAAAATTGATGCTAAAATCAATTTGAGACTAATAAAACACATGAATTTTGCAAACATAAACAAATTAATCTAAAACTTACTATTTCGATGAAATGTACTCAGAAAATGACGTTATTAATAATTACGCTCATCGACTTCATAAATATATCGTTGCAGCGTAATAATAATATTTGGGAAGGATGTTAGGTAATAAAAAGTTCACAAATGTAGCGTAAAAGAACGAAATTATCATGTAGCATATAGGTTAAGTATATTTTCTGTCACTTCGAGGCTACAGAAAATCCGCTCGTCGAAGTGACAGAAAATATAACCTAACTAAGAGACTGTACAAATGTTTATTACGTGGTTGCATTTATATAATATTTCTGATCGAAATTTATGGAAATAAGTGCAAATTATGCTTCTATCAAAATGTATTAGTAAACGGAATTATACAACATGTTTCTAGAAAGTAGTCGTAACGTTCAGGCTGTTTTAGATTTTAAATGTTTCCGATAAGATTTAATTTTAATTCCTACCACTCGTAGCATTGTAATCTTATTTTAGACTGAATCGATAACGTTGGGTGTGACACGAAAATGGTAAGGGGGCTCGCGAGCCCCCCGAGCATGTGACACAAAATTACATTGCGTGATAGGTCTATCCTATACTTCGTCGATGCTAAAACTCACCCTTTCGGAAATTCACCTGCAGCTTGAAAATCTGTGTCACTAGGTCACTGAACCGATCCTGGTCATCGACAGACGCGCCGAATGCACAGCTGATCTCAGGTACACGACGCCATCCAAAGTTAAAGGTCGCAACGTCAAGTGCGTCCGGGTTAATGTACCGAATATTCACTTCACTGCACGGCTACTAACACTGATCACTTAATTTATTTTTCATGGAACGTGTTGTTCCTACGTTATAAAAATTGGTGGAAATGAATTTTTACTTGACGTTCGGAGCCGTGGGTATTTCCGCGCAAATTCTCACGCTGCAGCACTTGCGTCCTCGTTGTTCGGGGGGTGCAACCAGAACATCGCGTAATACTCTTGAGCAGAGAACATTTCTGCGACGTGATTGCTTGCTGACTGACAAGATTTTTACGAAGCGACTTCTTCTACCCTCAAATAGTTTCTCTCGTTCCATTATGAGTTGACCCCCTACCAGACCAAGAGGCTTCAGGTAGAAAGAAGCCAGCACATTTTCGAAACACACGTGCTTCGCAGAAGTGCAACGAACGGACTATCGTGCACTTTTACAAAACTCCGCGTTCCGTCCTTTTACTGCTAATGTACCCATTGCTTCGAGGTAGGCAGCAGACACCACGTGTTTCGGTTCGAAAGGAACGGAAGAGAAGAGAAACAGAAAGTCTTCGAGTTGCTATAAAGAAAAAAATCCTGTTTCCAGTTTCCATTTTCCGATACTCTGAGTTCACGTCTGCTACGAGGCGGAACCAACTAAGCCATAAATTACCCAAAACTGTAGGAAACCGTTGTCTACCGTCGACTAGTGGGACAGTACGGTCATAAACCGCGACCCTAGCGAAATGCTCTGCGTCGACGAATTCCGTGCGAGTGAAGCCTTGGGGAGGAGATACTGCTGTGAAGAGGACCTCTTTAGGACAGTGGCCGTTTGGGAGGGATGCACGTGGTGTCTGCTGCCTACCTCGAAGCAATGGGTACATTAGCAGTAAAAGGACGGAACGCGGAGTTTTGTAAAAGTGCACGATAGTCCGTTCGTTGCACTTCTGCGAAGCACGTGTGTTTCGAAAATGTGCTGGCTTCTTTCTACCTGAAGCCTCTTGGTCTGGTGGGGGGTCAACTCATAATGGAACGAGAGAAACTATTTGAGGGTAGAAGAAGTCGCTTCGTAAAAATCTTGTCAGTCAGCAAGCAATCACGTCGCAGAAATGTTCTCTGCTCAAGAGTATTACGCGATGTTCTGGTTGCACCCCCCGAACAACGAGGACGCAAGTGCTGCAGCGTGAGAATTTGCGCGGAAATACCCACGGCTCCGAACGCCAAGTAAAAATTCATTTCCACCAATTTTTATAACGTAGGAACAACACGTTCCATGAAAAATAAATTAAGTGATCAGTGTTAGTAGCCGTGCAGTGAAGTGAATATTCGGTACATTAACCCGGACGCACTTGACGTTGCGACCTTTAACTTTGGATGGCGTCGTGTACCTGAGATCAGCTGTGCATTCGGCGCGTCTGTCGATGACCAGGATCGGTTCAGTGACCTAGTGACACAGATTTTCAAGCTGCAGGTGAATTTCCGAAAGGGTGAGTTTTAGGTACATTATTGGCGACTATTATTTTTTAAATTTAACGCAGGTTATGGCTAATTTCCGGTGATAATTCTCCAAATTTCCGTACGTAAATTTTTTTCGCAGTTTTTAAACGGAGTTATTCATTATCAACAACAGTGTTGGACGTTATTGAACTATGGATTTTTATCACAATAACGAACTACGATCACTTTTCGCTCGTTCCCTGTTGCATTACCTTTTCGTTTGTACGTTATTAAAAAAGGAAATTTACGTGTTCCTTATCCTCTCACTCCAAGTAATTATTATTTTCGATTCTTCTAAAAAAAACCTTTGTATTTGTCTTTTTACGTTACGCATGATTTTCATCCATTTATCCTTTATTCATTTTTCACTTTAAATGACAAACAAACCATGACAAAATGTTCGATTTTATTTGTTACGTCTTTTTCATTTGCCATTCTCTGCAATTTCCTTCGATGCATGCCGAGTTGCTTGTTCGTAGTCGCAGCGCGGCGCGCGGCCACGCTACCGCGGGAACTCGGCCTCCAATCTCGGGCTCTGATTGGTCGGTGCTTTTTGTTAATATCTCGTTAACGAAACCTCGGAGAACATTTTCGCAAAGGAAAAAGTTGTTTCCAATCACCCCCTGAATCACCCCCTTCAAGGAACCGCAGCATTTTTGGGACACCCTGTATAATTTCATTACCCGAATTAATTTGTCCATCGTAACACAGACATGCGAAGTGTTCGCAAGAACTTGGTCACTGTCAATATTTCCAATTAGCTTATTATATCCAGAGAACATCTCAAAGACCTTTAACAGTATTATAAATTATCGAGTATATATCAGCAAAGTGTCTAAGTGAATAATGTTTAGTGATAATTAATAGAGGATTTTTGTATTCTTTAGATTTCCAAGTAGATATAGGTTATCATTATCATAGACATGGATCGATTCGTACAGTGGGTAAGATAAATTAATTTGATCGGTTATAGTTTAAGATATACCTATCGAATAGATCGTCTCGTTGTTCGCTTAGTTATAAAATCAATTATTAACGTATGATATTGGATATCCAGATACGATGTAAATCAAACACCACTAAATGACAAGAATTATCATTTAATTATGTCGCGAACAACTGATTTAGATTTTATATCTCTTTTATGAATTTACGTTGGCGTATCTCTAGTTCCATTTAAGATATTTTAGGTGATTCGAAACCAATTACAGTTACCCGTCGGATTGATTGAATCTTATAGAACATTAAATTGGCCTTCCCTTTATACTTTGTGTCCCTTTGACCGTAAATAGTGTCTATCCTTTACTTCGGCGAATATCCTTGTAGTAATTTGTTAAGCTATCAAACCAATGGATTAATAAACTACCTGAAATTACAAGTCATAATTAATATACCTAGTATTGAATAACAACACAGATGATATAGGCAATGACTATATTAGGATCAATCGTCAGATTTATATTTACTGCAATGCGTAGTTAGATAACAAAAGATACAAATCATACTAAAATTGTGTCCGCTATGTTATAAAGCACATAAATTGTACCGACCTACATTAATCATGTAAAATAGTGTCATAATAGACAAGGACTAAACCATAGTTAATTATTGATAATAATATAGTGCCACCGTATTGCTAATCTACAGAAGACTTAGAATCATAAAACTTTTCCAATCTCCATATAGAATAAAGTTTATCTATTAATGTATTATTGCGTAGTATCACATATTCAAACAATGATCAATCGTTCGTAGAGAGATTTGTATAATATCTGATTGATGTTAAGTAACGATAATATATATTTATTATTATCCGTGAAATAGGTTAGGTTGTATGTCAGGTTAATCCTTTTAGTAGAGTTATTTATAAAAATAATGTGTAAGCAACAAACTACTTGTAATAATTTAAGAAGATACGTATATAAGATAAACTTCATTCAAAGATCTATAACTTTAATTATATACTAACCTAGAATATGAATTCCATTAGACTGCAATAAAATACTATTATGCATTTTAATCCTTGTGGATTATATAATCATATGAAATTTATGATTAATAGTTATTTATAACACGAACAGCTTAATTTACGATTTCTAGTTTAAATTTTACTTTTAATATACATCACGCATCTTGAGTTGATGACTTAATTAAGAGTTACATATGAAGTACTACCCATATGATCGATCGATCGATATACATCAGTTCCATCCATAGAGTATGATTATTCAAGACAGCCAATTGCTTTTCTAATCGATATTAAATGATAATTAAAATTTAAATAATCTTGAAGTACCTGGAATAAGCATAACCTATTTGATATATCTTAGTGTTCTTACAACTTTGAAACGCCTTTTTCAAATCAATGTATTTCTTATACCAAATAATTGTATTTCAATGTGATATACAAATCGGCACAACAGTTCCATGATTTGTAAATCGTACTTATTTAGTGTATTAACTGGATATATTACCTAATTAACTAATAAATTAATTACATTTAGTATCATGGATTCAATACGTCCATTCCACTAGGTTTTCTTCCTCAAAAGCAATAATATTATTCTATCTATAAGTATATTTATTATTCATCGTGACAATTGCATCAAACAAATACATTGATACATCTATTTAGCCTGATTTAAAAGGCTAATCGAATATTCAATCAGTACAATCAACACAGCAAACACTAAGTAAATCTGTATAGAAGTCCACATCCCAAGATTTTTATTAAAAGTTATCCGTTTGTATATCTATTTCCCAGTCTATTGTCAATCGCTTAATTAAATGATTTCACAATAACGTAGGACAATTATTACAATGTTATTTATAAATTATTTATTATCCGCGTCCGGGGTAAATTCAAGGTTTTGAAGGCTATTGAATAGAACCGCAGGCTCTCGTACATACGTCTTCTGGTTTAGAGTATAGCTGTAAAGTTAGCATTATAAGAGCACGTTCGAAAAACTTAGCAGTAAAAGCCTTTAAGAAATAAAAATGCGCGCTACGTATTTGCTTCCTTCCTCATCTTTCGGTTCGACCCTGCCTAAAACCTTTTAGGGATGTGTTGTTCGCTTTGAAATTGAGTCCGTTACGTTGGTTGCAATTCATACAGCGAGTGCAGAGATGGCAGTACCAATTTCGTAGAATTCCCTAGAATCCTCCAACTTCTAGCTCATAATGCGTGCAGCAAGTGCAGAAAATAAAAGTGTTACGCTATCGCTTGAACGTGGCTGGTAGTGGCTGGGGGATTGTATGTAATCGACATGTGGAGTATGTAGGAGCGAAATTTGAAACGGAGGACGAGGAGTTCATTGTCAGGATTCATAAATACGTAGAGCGCGTTGCGTTTCTCGAGGGTTTTTCCCTTAGTAATTTCTGTACGTGTCCTTACAATGCTAGCAGCTGCATGCAATAGCTTTTGAATTATAGTTAGGCCAGGCGAGGATAGTAAATAGCTTAATTTTTTCTTGCACATCTGCGTGCCAAGTTTCTTCGAACGGGCAGCTGTCCGTCTCGTAAAAGCATTTAGTATTCAGTTTTACCTTTTTATAATTGCCGGTGTCCTGTAGGGGTGGAAACTCCGGTCGGGAGAGGCTGAAAGTCATAAACTCATAAACTTCGTTCGGGCGACGTCACCTTGACCCTGAGGGTCGCGCTTACCTGTAAATATGTATATACTGTATGTAGCCTAAGTAAACTATGTACTCGGAAAGCGTGCCTCCACCACCAGTCGAGAGTGGAGGAAAGTGTGAAGGAAGGGGGCAAGGACGGAGAGATGGTCAAGGACAACCCACTGACGAAGCTTGAGGGATGTCATCGTCCTGATTGGACAACAAGGGTCTCTGTGGGAGGACTAAGGGAGTCTTGTCAGCGACTTCGTCGACGAGCTCGGAGCTCTTCCTTCAACACCTCATTCATTCCGTCACTAACCAGCTTCTTGAGCAGTTTAAATATACTTTGAAGTTTAACTTGAAATAGTTCCGTGTACTTTGTTTTATTTCGAATTACCCGCACTTCATCGAGCAGAGCGGTTCTGCGCTCCACGGGCACCAACCCGCGTTCGGATTGAAATTCACCGCGGAAAAACGTAACAAATTTGGTGACAGCGGTGGGATATTTCAAAATATTTCGCGAAAAATTTACAAAGTGACTTTGCCGGCTCGTGAGTGCGAATTGAAATAATTCTATGGGAATCACTATAAACTTTTATTAAAATAATTTTCTTTTGATCGTGCAATTGGACACAAATATCATAAGTTATTAAGTGCAGCCTCTCTCTCTTGGGTTTTGCGCGGTTTTCCCAAGAGCAAGGGTGAATACCGGAGACGGGTGATTTCAGTGGGCCGTGTGAATAATCACCTGGAATCACATGCACTCGGTCATTATCCGCACCATTTGCTGAGATAATTGTAAAACTTCCCGGACGATTAAGAAAAGGACTCGAGGACTTGGACATTCGGAGGATTCCTTTACGGGGTTGAAGTCAACTGGATCATTGAAGTACACCGGATCAACAAAGTCATCGCTGGACGTAGCTGGGACATCCATATAAGGACTGGAGTACTGGACGGAGTGACGATTCACAAGCGACTTTATTCCTGAACTGTTCGTATATATTATAGTAATTGTAAGTCTCGTTTATAAGCAGCTAGTTTAATATAAACGGTCGTATTATTCATTAGAGGTACTCGCTTATTACCTATAAAAATGCCGCCGTTTATAAAAAAATACAAGCTGTCCAAAGACGGGCAGGTTTCTAGTCTGAGTGGTGGTAACATCTTTGAGATAGAGGAGTTAATAGTAGGAACAACTAGTGTGTCAGCGCCCATTTCTGAACTTCAATCCGACGAGTTACACTTGATGCCGGCACTATCTACTCCTTTTCCAAGATTTGATATGTCTCTTCCGGATAATAGATCCATTCCATCCAGTAGTACGATGGTGACAGATGGGTCAGGGTCATTTTCCGGGGCTCTTAAAACTAGATTGCGGATGTCGTATAATTTCATTGCAAACTTCATTCCACATTTTGACGGGAAACCAAGTTCTGTAAATAATTTTATTAGTCAGTGTAAGCTCGCTGATTCATTGATTGGACCTGAGGATAAATTGTATTTATTGGCCTTAATACGCAATAAAATGCAGAAACGTGATTATAGCAGAATAATCAATGGGCAGGAACCTAAGACCGTAGAGGAGTTGATTAGTTTAATAAAAGCCGCGTATGAGCAAAGTTTTAATATTAAAACCGCACGAAATGAGTTAAAAATTTTACAGCAGAAAGAACAGGAAACTATTGAAGAGTTCGGAACTCGGGTATATGAAGTTTTGGATCAGGGGGTGGAAGCTGGGCGGCGAAAATGTAACGCTGAGGAACTTGAAGTAATGAAAGGTTTACTTATAGACGAAGCAATAGATGGGTTTCTAAATGGATTACAAAATGACACCATTATGCTGCTACTTTCTAAAGATGACATAGGTAGTTTAACAACAGCTATTAAGCTAGCCTCTAAATTGGAGCATAAATTACAACATAAAAAAATGAGCCCATAGATTCGGAAATTTCCGCGAGTATAATGATTCCTATTCACAACCTATATTGATAGACACGAATTCCCATCCTGATTCGAGGGACCTGGAAAGGGTACTTATCTGCGCAGATAAGACATCAATTGTAGGTTCCGAAGTGGACAGGATGGATGATGAAGTCTTATGTTTTGAAATGAGAGAATTGTGGCATCTGTTTTCCTAGCGCGCGGGAAAGCAGCAGCCGAGTGCAATGAGGTCACAAATAGTTTACGAGTAAATTCAGATTTATTAGCATCACATTTGCTTGTGGGAAATGGAAATTTTAAAAGGATCACCTCAGTCGGGCACGATGCATCGACTCGGTCGCCTGTTGACATACGGTAATTCTCCATCCCGGGAACCCGCTTCAGGAGCCGTGAGAAGTATTCTGTGCTCGGCAAGGGTGCCTGCGCTCTGTTCGGCCCTTGAGGGAACATCGCAGGGCTCGCAGTATCTTGGCTCGTTGCAGAGGTGTGGGAAGCCTATTAAGGTTGCGACTCATGTCGTGGGAGAGGCTGACGAGCCCAATGTTGTGACGCCTGGTGTTATGGCGGAGGCGGTAAAGCCTGGTTTTGCGACCAAGACTGCACGAGGGATCCTCAATAAAATGACTTAAATAGAATTTGTGAATGATTAAGAAACTTTAGTAGAGTCTCCATGTTTGATGCGATCAGGTCAGAATCATGAAGTGTACTTCCCATGAATAGAGAGGGGTGAATGATCATGTGGACTCGCGTGAGTGTTTTCATGGCGCCGTGTGTCGTTTATTACGACCGCCCATGTGCACCGCTCCTTGATTACACAGCCTCTTCGAATTAGTGGTTGTACCTTCACGTTCCACACCAGATATGTGTGTGCGTGTGCATATGTGTGCCCATCTATCGTCATTCACGTAGCCCCAGGGATTCTAAGAGAGTCGTCGTTAACAGTGATGTCATTGGCACATCGAGGCACTACGTTCTTCAAAACGCTGAAGATCCAAGGATACGTTGCGCTGTGCGGGATGATAAGTATTATGCATACAGAATCGGGTTGATGTATTCCCCGTCGTTGCAAGTCCTCGCTAACCATCTTTCTATGGCCACGTTCCGTCGAATTGAAATGTGCAAACAGCCGATGAGATGCTCATACTTTTAACGTTCTTGTACTCAAATCCTCGTTGGCGTGGCTGTTTCGAAACTGTCGAATTGAAAGGCACTGATGTCACGAATGGAAACTCTTCTAAGGTGTAGGAAGGTGTTTGATCATCTCATATCTTTGTTGAAAAATCAAGTTCAGAAGTTTGTAAAACCTAATGAAAGTAGTTTTTTAATTATTAACGTAAATGCTGACAGATAGATAACTTACCATTTTCCATTTCCTACTAAGGTTTGTGTAAAAGACAATTTTGTATACGTTGGAATAATTTCGTTCATGTTATGCCACATAGTTGTGATGCTAGGGCATTCCTTAATGACAAGTGCTTCATATCCAGGTTTTGGTCATGTGAAATTTTTGAAATCCCTTACAGTTCTTGTTAGGTCCCTGAATGTTAATACTGTTTGCATTTCAAGGGGTTTGGAAAGTCATGATATTTTCGAATGAATTTTGTGCAGTATTTGGATGAGTTGTTTACTAAGATTACCGTCACAAAGGCTAGAGCGGCAGAAAATCTCGATAAGGCTAAGGAGAGAAGTAAAATGTATTATGATAGGAATCGTAATCCTCGTGGATTTAAGGTAGATGACGATGTTTATTTACTTAAAGAACCGAAAACTTCCAAGTTTGATTGTAATTGGTTAGGCCCTTATAAAATTAGTCGAGTGTTTGATGATTTAAATGTAGAATTAATACTAGGAAATAATAAGTATAAAATAGTACATACCAATAAGCTAAAATTAGCGTGTATAAGACCAGATATTTCTGTTTCGTAGAGCTAATGTAAGCAGTTATTATATAATATTGTATCCATCCTATGTTTGGTTTGTTTTATGTGTATGTCATCTAAAATTTTCATTGTATAAGTGTGATTATTAGGTTATGACTTATGACTATTTTATATCGAATAAGGATATTAGCGTTTTTGAGTGAAATATTTAGACAAGTTTAGTTAAGTTATTCAATTACTACTAGATATTAGTTATGCGTTGCACTATAATCAACTTAATATTGGTTAGTAATAGAGTAATGATATTTTACTACTATAAAATGTTGTGATATAACTATCATTCTTCAACTCGTGTTTCCTG
The DNA here is from genome assembly GCA_963932335.1 of Andrena marginata. Classification (NCBI taxonomy): domain Eukaryota; kingdom Metazoa; phylum Arthropoda; class Insecta; order Hymenoptera; family Andrenidae; genus Andrena; species Andrena marginata. Next base: position 20,611 of record OZ010661.1, read on the forward strand.
CGGGACAATGGGTGGACCGAGTAGCTCATTTACCGCGGGGCTGGCGCGGGAAGAGGAAGCGTAGTTATAATCATTATTATTAACTATGTACTGAAAAGCTGTTTCATGGAAACACCTTTTGTATAAGGGGGAAGGTGTTACGCTATCGCTTGAACGTGGCTGGTAGTGGCTGGGGGATTGTATGTAATCGACATGTGGAGTATGTAGGAGCGAAATTTGAAACGGAGGACGAGGAGTTCATTGTCAGGATTCATAAATACGTAGAGCGCGTTGCGTTTCTCGAGGGTTTTTCCCTTAGTAATTTCTGTACGTGTCCTTACAATGCTAGCAGCTGCATGCAATAGCTTTTGAATTATAGTTAGGCCAGGCGAGGATAGTAAATAGCTTAATTTTTTCTTGCACATCTGCGTGCCAAGTTTCTTCGAACGGGCAGCTGTCCGTCTCGTAAAAGCATTTAGTATTCAGTTTTACCTTTTTATAATTGCCGGTGTCCTGTAGGGGTGGAAACTCCGGTCGGGAGAGGCTGAAAGTCATAAACTCATAAACTTCGTTCGGGCGACGTCACCTTGACCCTGAGGGTCGCGCTTACCTGTAAATATGTATATACTGTATGTAGCCTAAGTAAACTATGTACTCGGAAAGCGTGCCTCCACCACCAGTCGAGAGTGGAGGAAAGTGTGAAGGAAGGGGGCAAGGACGGAGAGATGGTCAAGGACAACCCACTGACGAAGCTTGAGGGATGTCATCGTCCTGATTGGACAACAAGGGTCTCTGTGGGAGGACTAAGGGAGTCTTGTCAGCGACTTCGTCGACGAGCTCGGAGCTCTTCCTTCAACACCTCATTCATTCCGTCACTAACCAGCTTCTTGAGCAGTTTAAATATACTTTGAAGTTTAACTTGAAATAGTTCCGTGTACTTTGTTTTATTTCGAATTACCCGCACTTCATCGAGCAGAGCGGTTCTGCGCTCCACGGGCACCAACCCGCGTTCGGATTGAAATTCACCGCGGAAAAACGTAACAAAAGCATGGGCAGTCAATGCGCATATTACGCGCATGCGTATTGTCGCTTCACGTGTGCTTCTGTATTCTATTTTTTTATACCTATGAATTGATAGCAATTGATAGTTTGAAGTGTTTAGTTTTTATTAGTATGACCGAGAAAGCATAAATTTACGTTGTAACAAAGTTGGAAGATTTTTTATAGTATCTTTATCTTTGTGCTAATTAACTTTATACCAAAGAGTAGGTATAATCACAAAAAAATAGAAGACAATATACAATCCCCCAAAAAATAGAACAAAATATATAATCACAAAAATAGAAGATAATACACACAAAAAATAGAACAAAATATACAATCACAAAAAAATAGAAGATTATAATAATTACAAAATAAAAAAAAGGTGTGAAATCAAAATGAGCTGCAAGTACATAAAGGTACTTTCCAACTGCGCTTAAGATGACACAACTACATATACACAGCTAAAATGCTGTGATCATACATTCCATTACTCATACCGCGGACATTTTTTAATTAATCCGTCAAAAAGAATCCCATTTAAAAAAAATTGTCGTAAATTAATAACTTTACAAAATTAATAATATACCAAAATTACGCCAATTATAAGAATGGCTATTATACAAAGACAAAATTGTATTAAATAATATTAAGCAGACATATTTTTATACAAGTAAATATTTTAATACGAATAAATATTTTATTCAAAATACTTGGCGCTGCACTCCGAATTGGAGTTGCTAAACTGAAATAAATATATATAAATTGCATTAATCTTTTTCTTTCTTTCTTGTGCGTGCTTTCGTGAATGTGTGTATGTGTGCGGGTGCATATGCTACGTATGATATTAGAGTTAAATATATGTAGAATACATCTGACAGCGTTTCTAATATGTATATGTATATATATGTTTATGTATTTTAGATTGTAAGGGAGTTATTATAAATTATTATTACTACTAAAACAATTAACATTTTTTCGGTTCCGCAGCGCCAAGTATTTTGAATAAAATATTTATTCGTATTAAAATATTTACTTGTATAAAAATATGTCTGCTTAATATTATTTAATACAATTTTGTCTTTGTATAATAGCCATTCTTATAATTGGCGTAATTTTGGTATATTATTAATTTTGTAAAGTTATTAATTTACGACAATTTTTTTTAAATGGGATTCTTTTTGACGGATTAATTAAAAAATGTCCGCGGTATGAGTAATGGAATGTATGATCACAGCATTTTAGCTGTGTATATGTAGTTGTGTCATCTTAAGCGCAGTTGGAAAGTACCTTTATGTACTTGCAGCTCATTTTGATTTCACACCTTTTTTTTATTTTGTAATTATTATAATCTTCTATTTTTTTGTGATTGTATATTTTGTTCTATTTTTTGTGTGTATTATCTTCTATTTTTGTGATTATATATTTTGTTCTATTTTTTGGGGGATTGTATATTGTCTTCTATTTTTTTGTGATTTTATTATTACCTTCTATTTTTTGTGATATATTTGATTTTTCATGTACTTGGCGTAATTTTTTTACTTTTTGAAGTTTTTTTATGGGGATCTCACTTCTTTTTACAAAGATAATTGGCATAGTAGGGGCAGACTTTAGATAATTTTTATTGGGGTAAAAAAAGTGGAAAATTTGAAATCGACCGGAAGACGGGAAACCGGGTCTCATCGCATTTGAATTTTTTTTGTAATCGTTTTTCTCCATTGTAGTATATCGTTAATATACATGTTTATATATGGTTGAATTTGTCTTTTTACACTCTGTAATAATATAGAATCAAAGTATAAGATTACTTGAAAAATTATGACCTTGAAATCTCGTAAATTTACCGTAAAAAAACATCTTTCGTTGTAATTATTTTTACCATGTCAAACAGTACAACTTTTGTCTAAGGAATTTTTTTCATATATATATATATATATATATATATATATATATATATAAATAAAAGATTTCAAAATTTTAATGAAATAACCGATACTTTCGTTAAGAATACACTGTTCCAACAGATTTTATAAATATGGATTCTCTAGAATGGAAAAGTGATCCCAATTATAATATTGGATTAAATATAGTAAATAATTTAGCAGTAAACGATTCGGCCGAACGAGCAGTCAAACTCATGCAAAAGTTCAATTGTAACTATTCAACAGCCATCTGGACTTGTAACATTCAATACACGTTTCTTATAAATTTTCGTACGCTGAATACGAATTCGCAAACCGTTTTTCGCCAACATCCTCCGTTTTCGAAAAATTAGTTTATTTTAAAAAAAAATGCAAATTTTCAACTTGAACGTCTTGCGTATCGAAATAGTAATAGTTATTCGGTTGCTTGTTCCGTCAAAATTATTTTATAAACCTTCGGGAACACAACGATATAAGTTATTATTGCATTATTACTATTTAAATATATTTAAACCACGATCAAAGAAAAAATGCACCCGAAACGCAACAATTTTTGCAGATATCTGTCAATTTATTTTAAAATCTAAGAGTCTAGAAGAAAATCTGACTACTCCACGCGATGCAGCAGACATTTTTCCTTCGGAAAACATTAACAAAAGTGGTAGGTCACATTTCGTTTTCAATAACTGAGCGAAATAGTTTGGCAAAACGTATGGCGCCGACAGTGGTAGTCGCGCGCGTGTAAGCGATTCTGTCGGTGAGCGGCAATAGATACCTACGCCCGCCGCTGTTGCCTTCTGTATTGAAAACAAACCGTGACTTACCACTTTTGTTGGTGTTTTCCGGGGGGGAAATGTCTGTTGCATCACGTGCAATGGTGAATTTTCTTCTAGAGCCCTAGTTTTTAAAATAAATTGAAAAATATCTGCAAAAATTGGTGCATTTCGGATGTAGTTTTCCCTTTAATCAGTTATTTATAATTATCCAAAAAAAATTTTAGACGAAAATTATACTGTTTGACAACATAAATATAATGCCAACGAAAAAAGTATTTTTTGATGGTTCATTTTTTGAGATTTCAAGGTCATGATTTTTTTGTGTAATCTTATACTTTGATTCTATATTATTACAGAGCGTAAAAAGATAACGATATATAAAAATGTATATTAACGATATACTACAACGAAGAAAAACGAGTTACGAAAATAAAAAATTTCAAATGCGATGAGGCACAGTTTCTCGTTCCCCGATCAATTTCAAATTTTGCACACATTATTTTTTCTCCCAGTGGCATAATCCTTGGGGGGTGACCCCGTCAAAAATCTCAAAATTATATTTCGACAAGAGTAACTAAGGTCCACCCTAACAAACAGTCTTATGACGGGATAGAATTAAAGATAAATTCTACATAATAGAAACTATGCACACCTGCAATGCTTCAAGATGATGATTGAATTGGTGGAATTGGTTTAAATTTGAGTTTTCTGATATGAACCAAACTTACAAGAAGCAAATAGAGGATTGCAGCTGAATAAAATCGTTTAATAAAATCGTTTAATTAATATAATTAATATAATACTATTTCATAATAAATTTTTTTCTCTGACGTAGATCACACTGCATCATCTTCCGCTTTGATTATCTGTAAATATATATAAAATCCACATTTTAGTTATTTTAGTTACAACTTAACGTAGAACTTATTATATATAGAAATAGAGTGGCCTTTTGCTTTAGTGAGTGTAGAGACTAAATAATGTGTCCGAAGGAGGTGCGAGCGTATGGCAGAAAGTCTTGTTGCAGGAAATTTAAATGCTAATGGTAATAATTCAGCGAAATGAACGCGGAGATCCAATATTTTTAACGCACAATGTATTGGTGTTGGAATGAAACTAATTTATTTAGTATGTTTATTGGTGATTTTAAATAATGGGAATCTAAAAAATTAATGAATTAATGAATAGCGTGACAACTACTTTGGATTTTATTAATTAAAGTATTACGAATGTCTTTCACAAAAGATTGAAAAGCATTAACGGAGATGTGTTTTCAGTGTACTTTCTTCACTAATGTGACTTGCTTTACATTGCAAGCAGTCCACCATAATCTATTTTCTTAATAATTCTTAATGCTATGTCTTTAAACAAATTTTGTCGATTTACCTTATTTGACAAAGTTCCAGAAACTTGTGCGAAACAAGATGCTCTGTCTATCTATTTAATCTTCTCCGGACAACCTCCACGCCTGTGCATTCCCTTCATTTCTATCCATCCAAGCCTGTGCGTCCCCTTCAATTGTACTATCCAAGCCTGTGCGTCTCCTTCATTTTTATCGAAGTCCTGTACGTCCCCTTCATTTCTATAATATAATAACCTTTACATAAAATAAAAACTCTAAATTGCTGGTATACAAATACAAATATCTGGCAATTTAAATTCAATGCAATTTTCTACTACAATATATTATTTTGTACAAGCATGGTACAAATTTCTAGAAACTTATGCGAAAGAAGGTGCTTCTCTGTCGAACCTTCTCCGGACAACTTCCAAGTCTGCGACTCTACATAAGAAATCTATTAAATAAATTTGGCGACTTACCTTGTTAATTGAGACAATAATTCAGTCGCCTATTTAGTGTAAAAACTCGTGACATTTCAAATTTGGACAACTTACCTTATTTGACACTTGCAGGTTATGATGGAATGACACTTGATAGGTTATAAAATTCAAAATAGTATATATAGGTATTATATATTATATATATACAATGACGGACGACGATCCAGGCCGAATAATCCCGAGAGTCGACGAACGAAACATACACTAGTTTCTTTTGGCTGAAGGTGTGCGTGTAACGCGTATACGTATTATGTCGACGAAAATTTTGACTGGAGAAGAAGAATCAGAATCAGAAGAAAAATTACCGTTTCTGACAGATCCATGACATGATATTACGATATCTCTGTCATGCGTGGACCGATTTTATTGAATTTGGACGCATTCGAAAGCTTATATGCGGTTTACATAAGAAAAATGCCTTTAAATTTAGAAAATATAGCAGGCGTGATGAGATATTAACGAAATAAGTTTCAGGTTAGGTTGGAATCGTCCGGCGACGAGTAAATGATAGCAGTAGCGACAGTCGACATATATATATATATATAGGGTGTTTCATGTACTTGGCGTCGAGACGCTACCGCGTCTCTAGATAAGAGGCGTCACTCCGGGCGGAACCTATGAAGTCCTTGCTTGACCTTGGCATTTAAATTGGTTGTACATTCGAGCGGGATATTCAAATCGACTAAATGTACCTTACCACAATTGGCTGATTATTGCCGAAGTTTACCGATCATTGCCGAATGGGGCCGAATGGGCATTTAAATTGGTTGTCTCACTAGAAATCACTGTTTCCCTAGATTATTTCTGTCCTTGTCGAGTGACGCCTCTTATTATACCTACTCTTTGAATAGACCTATTTTCTGTGCGCTGAATAACACCAGTACTGTTATCAACTGTATAGTCTATGGACGCGTTCCGATTCACGCATAATGCAGCATAATGTGCATGAAGTGCATAGGGTACGTGACATATCCTATGCAGTCTATGCGCAGTATACGGGAATTGAATACTGTTTGTCCTTTAAAAACCCTTACATCTTTAATAGTTTGGTGATCTAGAGCTATTTCATCCTCAACAAAAACTTTTTCGACCTGATGACTACTTTCCCAACTTGAATCACCTGTTCCCCAAGCAAGATGGATAGATTGCTTTTTTATGCTGGCTGCTATTGCTGCTCTTCCTGACTGTGTGAGTATTGACATTTCCCTTTTTACGCAGACCTATTACTTAATATATACATTTTTCATAGTTGTATGTTTAAGTGAAAGAAAAATATTTTTATCGATTTGTTTTCTTAAATCTTTGTTATAATTTTTACCGTTGACTAGTTTTTGAATTATGTTAAATGTAGCGTATTATATTACACATAATATATGGTTAATCTTTATCCTAGTAGAGAATTCTGGGAGAGTAGTTTGGAAATACCAGTAGATCATTGGCTGCCTAGCTTTCAAGATGAAGAAATACGTAAAAATTGGCTTTATTCTCTTTCAGGAAGACAACTAAATGTTATTTTTCAGTATTCCTTTACGCATAAGCAAAATGGCCAATTATTTGAATTTCAGAAACATGATGATATTTCAGTTCAAGAACAACGCAAAATGCTTATAGGTTGCTCAGACTCTTTGTTCAACTATTATCTACTTAGCCACTTCAACCATTCTAAACTTGAGTCTGCTGTTGTTGAAGTAGCAAGGTCTGTTTTGACTGAAGAGTTAATCACAAACTTTTTATGTAAAAATAACAAACATGATAAAAAATCCTTAATTTTTGTTTTATTCCATAGTGACCCAGAATAAATCAAATGTGTTTACCACTTTGATAAAGTACAAAAGAGAGGATTTTCATCTTTTACTTTACAAAATCCACCAAGGCAGATGAAAATTCCATTTAAAAACTTTATATCAAAAGAAGTTACTCACCGATTACTACAAGAATACGATGCTGAAAAAGATGATGGCTTTGAAACTCAACTACAAGGTTTTTTCTATCATTAAAATCGTATATATGTGTTTATACGTCGAGCTAGCGATAAGGACTTACTTTTTAATTCAAATCGTATCATTCATGGATATAGACCAAGTTGGATTATTCTGGATTTTTCACTGCATGGTAATCAAGTAAATCTATGTGCTAAGAATTTTAGTGAAAGCTTAAAAATAGCAAATAGTATCGTAAGTAATTATTTTGAATGTGAATGCTTATTTATCGACATGAAAGATCAGAATTGTACACTTCTTGTTGCAACATTCTTGAAATCTTCCATAGAAGGTACTGATCCTAATATTTGTCTATTTGAGGTAAAATTTCGTTCAACTCAGCTCAAAAAAGACACGTACTTAGTTGTAGTTACTAATCCAGTTAACTCAATTGCTCGAGAATTACAAATGCTAAAACTAACAATTGAGCAAGATAATTCACTTATTGAATCTATTCGTATTGTATTTCAAGAGAAGAAAGTAACTCTGTTCTTTAAAAGAAATGAACATTATACTATTATTTATTACTCAGAGCACATACTTAATAAAAAAGAGCGTGAAGATTTTAAATCATTAATGAAAGAAGCCTATGGACTTACAATCCTCCCAAAAGCAAGCTATTGCAGATATTCTGAGATCTCATGACTCTTGGATTGATCCTAGTAAAGCTTATTTAGAAACTGCATTGTGGTTGTCTGACTTCAGCTTTATTAAGCTAAAAGAAGTTGATTTTGTTATTTGTTCCCGCATAGAAGACTATCTAGATTGGCCTAACGTATTCTACCCAGATTGTAATAATGAAATTCCTATTAGTCGAGATTTTGATGAAGAGTGTGATGACATAATTTGTGAAGATTGTTGTCGCTACATTTTACCAAATACACATCAAAAACAACGATTTCACCTACTATCAACCAACCTTAACTTAGAAAAAATTGCAAGTTGGTTCGAGGATTTATTAAGCGGCTCAAGATTAATCTGGCGAAGAGCAGCAGAAGGAGTTTACCACATAAGCAGCCAAGGTAGTATAGTAAGCGTAATTATTCTTGACCTTTGCACTGATGCAGTACATTTAACCGTAGATAAACTGAGAATTCAGCCCACTATCCTAATTACCGTAAGAGAAAATATACCAAACTTGCCACTAGTTTTACCTATTGTAAAAATGTCTGATCTTTTTTGTGAGCATAAAACTTTAAATGAAATACTTTGTGAAGCAGCTATACCAGAATTAATTGCTAATGTTTCTACGCAAATATTTCCTATTATTTCACTAAAGGAAGTCAAACCTAAATTACCAAAAAAGTTTCTACAACTAAAGTTTTCACATGGTGTGGTTTATATTAATGACATTGAAGTAGTAAATAAACGAGCTACATTGTGTGTTAGTATTTTTCGCGTTTTATTCAAACAATTCCTTAATGATTTTGAAAATGATGTACCGTTAGAGAAACATATACCACTTAGCATTGAAAAAATAGCAGACCGTTTAACTTTTCATTTAGAAATTACAGATTTAGAACAACAAATAAGATATCCTCTGAATAAAATGCAAAGAACGATAAAAGAAAAACTAGCCAATCAATTGGGATTAAACATTAAACGTGATGATGTTATTCAAACCATTGGTTGGCCAGAATTAACTTGTAAAGAACACGGTTATCGTCTTAACCCCTTTACTCTTATGTTGAAAAGGTAAATTTCTGCTTCACCTTTTGTATTTCCTTATTTTAAATTCTCTATTTGCCATTCACCACCAGATAAACCTTCTTCTTAAAACCCTATTCTTTTACATACTAAATACCGCGAACTTGTGAACACCAACTGCCATTAACTTTACTGATAAACTTTGTCGGCAAGGACTGACCATTTTTTTACTCAAACATCAACTGGCGAATATTTTCCTCTTCAATTGGTTTTAACATGAGCATACCAGAAGTGTAAACGTTTCTTAAACTACTTGCACCACTTAAACTTTGAAAAGGATTTTCCTTAGGAAGCTTTTTATTAACATTGTGAGTTAAGATAACTCCTGCACTTGGATTAATTGTAGAACGTAACTTTTCGACTTTTTCCTGCAAAAAGGAATACATAACATTGTTGTCATTTTCATTTCTATAGTTAAAGACATTGCGTAAAGAGTCAATAACGATAACATCTACCTCTGCTGGGTTGAAAAATTGTTTCACGGTATTATAAACTTTACTCTCGTCAAGTAGTAAATTAGTATCAGATGTAATAGCAAAGTTATTGGCAACTAAGTTCAAAAGTTTGCTGTCAATCTTAAGTTGTTGTAGTCTCTCACGCATATAGTGATAGCCAACATCAGTCTGTAGATAAAAGATTTTTAGAGGTTTTGCTGGTACCATATCAAAAAATGGAATACCTGCTGACATATTAGCAAGCCAAGAAATCAAAAAATCAGTTTTTCCTACTTTAGGAGTACTACCAAGTACTAATAATCCACCTGGTATTAAGATTCTTGGGGAAATTATATCTTTTGGTATTGGTGACTTATCGTTTAAATACTGCTTTACAGAAAAAGCTGAGATGTTTTCTTTAACTACTGGATTGGCTGATATTAACAGCTGGTTTATATCTATTTCTTCTGCAATAGCATCTAGAGCACTCCATCCACTCTTTTTACCTTCTGGAATGTTGAGAATAGAGCACTTTAGATTACTCAGCTTATTAGCTATTTTTTCAGCATACTGTTTACCTGCTTCATTATTGTCTGGCCAAATGATGATCTGTTTTCCATTGAGAGTTGAAAAGTCTGTCTGATCAATTGAGTCAAACATCACTGTTGTTGCTGTGATACCATGATTTGTTAATTTTTCAGCACATTTTTCGCCTTTTACTATTACTACTCTGTCTGATTTTATGATTTCAGGAATGTTGAAAAGAGGCCTTGAATCACTACTGCGCGTTTTAGTATTCCAAGCATAATAACTGTTATCATTATAAAGATAGACATAAATAATGTCTTTGCCGTTTTCATCACGGTAAATGAATCTTTCAGCATTGAGCCATTTTGATATTAAGCCAATAACGTCAAAAAGTTTAGGTTTACCAGTAACGGATGCCCAAAGACTGATGATATCTCCACTTTTACCGGTAATTAGGCTAGACCAATTTCCTGCCTTCATGTCGACTACGATTTGGTCCTTTTGTAGATCAGCAATACAAAACTTCTTTTTATAGAATTTTCCATTAGGAAAAAGATGAGAAATGCATTCTTTAATATTATGGAGTAGCAGTGATCTAATTCCTAAAACATCTTCAGAATCTTTCCACAAAAAGTTTTCTGTAATATTATATTTACTTTTTTACTATTTTTTTACTTTTAAATTTTTTAATTCTAATTAACTGTTGCCTTCATAAAACTCGCGTAACTACCATATTCTGGAGTAATCACTGAGATGATCTTATTTTTTTCACCATATCCACTAGTTTCTGTGCCAATCTTAACTAAACATTCCAGGCCATTTAGTTCCGAAATGGATTTAATTTTACGGGCAAGATTTGCTTCTTCTCGATCATCATGAGGATAGATATTGCGAGCTGACTCCAAAATACTCCTAATCATCGAACGACCCATTTCTCCCCAGATATCTTCTCCGTTTTCGTTGAGTTTACTCCCTTGAATACCAAAGATTTGATAGATCTTACGTTTTGAGTATAGTCCTTCTACCACAGTAAATTCGAGATTTAAGTAAATGCTGCCAGTATTTTTACTTTTCGTCAGTAAGCCATTTGGTTCATGACCTCCAGGACAAATTTTAACCAATACTTTTACTATGGTACCCGCTGGTATTAAACTACTTCTTGGTTTAGCAGTATTAAAATCAGTTAAAAAATCTGTTAGCATATTGTTCCCTATAAATTAAGTGAAAATCAGTTACTCCATTGGTCTACAAGCTCCCAATGACCATTTATCTTATCGACAAGCTTGCTTGCTACACGTTCACCATTACGCAACTCAAACACTATTTGACGGGTAGTGCTTTCCTCATTATGAGCAAACATCACCATGCCAGTACTGTAAAATCCCCTCAAAGAACCAGCTCCGCTTAAACCCTGAAATGGATCTTCTTCCAGCATTTTTTTTGATAATTTTTTTGTATGATGAGTGAGTACAATGCAAGCATCTGGATTGACAGCACTGCGTAGCTTTTCAAGAGTCTTTTGCAGAAAGAACAACAGCACTATTATCATTTTCATTTCCATACTCGCTGCTAAAGATGTTACATGGATCTATGGCCAAAACATCAGGTTTAAAGCGTTCATTCACAATTTCCTTGATTTCACTTATTTCATCATGATTAAATGATAAGTGCACTTTTGGCGTAATGATCAAGTTGTTAGCAGCCACATCCAAAAGTTCGTTATCAAGTTGAATAACTGCAAAAGTCTGCTATCAACAAACCCCTCACGAGAGTGACAAACAGTGTGAGCGGCAGGAATAGCATCCATACCTTCCCGGCTTATTCAGCTAGATTGAATCCATCCGAACAGAACCGAGCCGCTCCGAACCGTTCCGACGCGTAATTTATGGAGAGGAACAGAAATCTCTCCATAAATTAACGCGACCGTTTGCGACCGGTCAAGACCGTAAGTCTGAGAGAAATTCTCTCTCGAGTTTTGGTCGAGAGAAAACTCCTGACCGCTCGTCGCTCTCTAGTTCGGTCGAGAGAAAAATCCTGACCGTTCGGTCGCTCTCTAGTTCGGTCGAGAGAACCGTAAATGCCATATTGGTCGTTCTCACTGACCGCGACCGCGACCGAAACCGAAATTCTATCGGTCTCGACTCCCTGCTTTTCATGTGTCATTTATTCATACTATAAAAAAAACAATTGGAATAAAATACCGGCAGCAAATAAGATTCATTACACATATAAGAACGAAATACTTATTTGGCCAAAACAACAAGAGGAGGTTTTGTTTATCACACGTACACACTCTCACGTTCTCTCTCTCTCTCTCTCTCTCTCTCTCTCTCTCTCTCTCTCTCTCTCTCTTTCTTTCACCTTAGCTGCGCAGTTACTTCAAAGTGAATCTGCCAATGTTAAAACATCAAAACATTGAAGTAATAGAGTTAACGGGATGGGCCACGTAAATGCACACTCGTAATTTGCACTTGGGACCCTCCAAAAAGGTCGTTTTTAACGACGAGACGCGCACCTCAGCTACGCAAATGTTTGTCAAAAGTAAAAAGCAGGCCATCACGAGCAAGCGAATACTCGCCACGCGTACCTCATGGCGAGGTCAATCCCCCGTGGTGCCGTACCGAATTTTATGGCTTTCGACCCTCGAAGGGGTTGGAATACCATTAAGAAGTGAGAAATGTCCAGGATTTCCGTATTTCTCGTCAGATCTCTGCGAAAACGGCGCCGATCGATTCCTTATGTTTTTCCGATGAAACTAACACCAAGAACGACGTAATTTGGAGCATAATGAAGGAAATTAGATGAAAAATTGATTTTCATAAACTCCATTTAGCTTCGTTAAAAATAGCCTCATTTACAGGAAATTTGGTATGATTTTCGTCGGAAGAACATAAGGAATCCATTGGTGTCACTTCCAGATCGATACGATAAAGAATAAAGAATTATTTTTATGAGAAATACGTATGAATCCACGGCCGACCGCAGCGAATTGAGGTCGGCGCCCCGCCGAAGTAACACCAATGCATTCTTTATGTTTTTCTGATGAAAATCATACCAAATGTCATGCAAATCGGACTATTTTTACGCAAGCAATTTATATATTTCCATAAATATATTAGGGTTTCAAATCTATAATGACAAACACATACGTTCTCGGGTTATAGAAAAAAAATGGGGAGTAGAGAATTCTCCATGATTTGAGGCAGGGAAAGTACATAGTTACTACCAAATAAGCTCATCCTTGTCAGGGTCCTCATCCGAACCGCCTGACAAGGAGACTGAACGACGTAAACCGAGAGTGAGTGAAAGTAACTTTTGTTAAAAACATTTTTTCTTAAAACCATTCCAAACTATTTCTCAATGTCTTGATGCTAGAAAACAGGCAAAAGGTCGGAAGCTAAAATCGTTCCAAAATGAGAAGCAAAAATCACATTTAGTATCTTGACCTGCAGGAGTGGGTATCGTTTACACCACTTGGGTTTTCCCCCAACTACTTACCCGATGACCGTCTACCCAGATTATTGTTGTCGCGACGCGACCCCCTCAACCATTCTTTGCGCGATGCCTGACTACTGACTCCTACCACAATCACACACCCCAAAAATCAGTCACACCAAAATCACGTCACACGTCACTCTTTCAAACAGTACTCGCTCCTACAGAACATACCTATCTGCTCATTCTTCACATTCATTGTACAGTGCGTAGAGAAATTATTGGTCGTTGCTCTTAGGGGGTGAATCTACACTTTTGGATTGGCCGACATTTGTAAAAAAAATGTTCGCGAAATTGTCTATAACATTGAAAATTAATGTTAAATTTTTTGGTAAACTTGTTGAAAAGCTACCTCTTCGCCGATTTCAATGACCTTCACACATGTTGTCAAAGTCATCGTTCGGAACAACATTTCCCTTTAAACTTTTTGGCGGTCGGCTTTAGTTTACGAAATATTCGCAAAAAACTTTATTTAAAATTAGAATTACCGAGTTTAACACATACATCGGTTAGCTACCATGCTTTACGTGCCCCCCCCCCCTCCGCCCTAATCTAGCCTCCATCAATACTAATATCGGCGGCTATGAAACAGATTTATATATATTATGCCGAAAATTTTAAACAAAAAGTTTAAAGGCAAATGTTGTTCAGAATGACGACATTGACAACATATGTGAAGGTCATTGTAATCGGTAGCTTTTCGACAAATTTACCATGTTTTGTTACATCAACGTATTCTACGCGTTGAAAAGGGAAAATGTTTGAACAAAGCCATATGACGCAAAGGAACCCTTTGGTCAGGAAAAATTGTTAAAGATTTCGGAACGATTTGATTGTGTAGAGTTACACGTATATGTAGGCATGGACCCACCACTACTCTGCTGCTTGATACGAGACACATCATAAGATTACCATAATTTATTAATCATTTTTTAATTAGTTATTATAGGTAGTGTTCAAAATGATAAATGAAAGTGTATCCCTGTACACAGAGTATTCGGGGTACACAGTTGAAAAAAATTGAAAAGTTGAAAAAGTTATATAAACCCATGTCCGCAAATATTTTATTAGGGAATTATAAGATAGCAGAGATTCGTTACATCGTAAGCGAAGTTGTATAATGCTTCTCCGTTGTATGGGTCTGTAGAGTTGCTGATTAATAAAGAAATGAAGAAATTTTTATTTGCCTTTTAAAAATGCTGTATTAATTTGACATCGGGACACCCTGTATTTAAATTCTCACCACTATTATAACTTTCATTCCTACCGCGTATAGCGCTACACTCTTATTTCATGCTTAGCCGTTAACGTTGGATGCGACACGGAAATGGTAATGGGGCTCTAGAGCCCCAAAATCGAGTGACACGGAAGACAATAGAGTGAAAGGTCTATTCTATACCTGGTCTGTGGTAGTAGAGCTGGGTTATGGAATGATTTTGCAACTGGAGAAGGTGGTGACATTATCGACCTTTGGGCAGCTGTACATACACAGACGAGGTATAGAATAGACCTATCAACCAATGTATTTTTCTGTCACCGGTTTGGGGGGTCCTAGGACCCCCTTACCGATTTTGGTGCAATTGTGCAATTCTTTAGAGTAGCCAAAAATATTGGATACATATTTTTTGAAAAAGGAATTCATTCTCCTCCATAATTATTAGAAAAATTAATTTGTTTAAAGTATATACTAACTGATGTTAACTGATTAATGTTAACTGACGTTCGGATGTTTCAATAAGTTTATACAGTATGTCCGATTTGTTCGTATATTATTTTTGACACGCTATTATTTTTTAACTGTTGAAAAAGCAAAAAGATGTTTCATATCAAAGTTTTTTTATTTGATGGAGGAAACTGAATAGTATGGGGGGGGGGGGAGTATGGTATTTAGAATGCACGAAGTGAATATATTTAATGTTTGAAATACATAAAGTGCTCGACGAGACCGTCCTATACGAGCGGCTGCAGAAGAGTCTCCTGAGGAGACGGCCTTCGTCGGCCGCCGATCGTCTCGTTCTTTTGTCGATGTCGACGGGTTCGACGTCGCGGCTTCGGCCACGTCCAACAATGCGTTTGCAGACCTCAGAATCTACTGTTCTGGTTTTCTCGACTTCAAAAAAATATAAATGCACTAAAAAGTAAAAAATAGTTTTGTTCCGTATTTAATCTACGACACTCAATTGTTTTAAGTCGACGCCAAATTTACACAGTGCAACTGATGAGACGCCGATGTAAACAAAATTGAGTGTCGTAGAGTAAATAAGGAACAAAATTATTTTTTACTTTTTAGCGCATTTTTATTTTTTTTTATGTCGGTTTTAATTCTGATTTTCCATTCTTTGGAACGATGCGCCATTATTGTGGCTTTTACACGCAGATGGCGAAAAGTCTCTCCGTACAGGGGTATAGTGCCGCGGTCAACCCTGCCGTAACTGAAAATATTGAAATTGAGACGGGTACGAGACCGGTCGACATTGTTTTCAAACCTCATTACAGTAATCTGGGGTGCGAGATTTTATTGTGGTAAACCGACAATAAAATCGAAGCGCGCGGCTCGCTTACCTGGGCCGGGAAATTCCCAATAGCTCTCTGCCACGTGAATTTGAAAGCGACCATCCCAAAATTTTCGAAGCTCGGGGATCACTGCTGTCCAGCGGTCGCTGGCAGCTTTCCGAACGCCGAGACGGCGCATGATTGTAGTGCAGAGATGAGCAAAAAATTATTTGAAATAAAAATTTGTGTACGAAATTTTTATTTCAAAAAATTTTTGGTCCATCTCTGTTGTAATGGAATGTGTTCATAAATTGTATACATATGCGGTGGATCTTCTGGACCGCAGTTTAAAGCCGTGCCAGCTGAGCGGGCGGTTCACACACACACAGTAGAGCAGCCCACGCTACCCATTTTCACGTTTTGCATCAGCACGGTCAGCTGTACTGTGTGTGTGTGTGTGTGTGGGTCTACATCTACGCGTGCCTCCTGCGTGTGCGTGAGAGCACTTACTGCGTCACGCTCAGATGTTTCAGCTTTACTACACGGCCCAAAAGTTCCACGCTAATATTTCGAGAACGAAGTCTAGGATTCCAAAATCGTAAAAAACTATTTAATTTGTTTTTGGATGAACAATTTGCATGTTAAGGCGCATGATGGGAGAAGTGGTTGCGTCACCGTTCTCCAATATATTTATTTCATAAAAATTTCATCTCAAGCAACGAAATGATAGAGCAGTGAATAGATAATGATTATGTTAGAAATGTTTATCCATCTTCTGTTTATTGCTGTTCTTGTTAATAGATTAATAAATTGAGAAACAATTTGCAATCGATTTGATTGTTCACAAAATACACCACACCCTGCCCCTTCCCAAAGAAATGTAACTCCTGAATACTTCAGATGTATGTAGTAATCCGCAGCGTTTCAAGACCATTATACTCATTCATCTGTTTCTTTCAGTGTCGAAACTGTATTCGTACTCAGAAAGTTAAAATTCTATGGCCACGACATTCTGGCCTTTTCGCTGTACGCTCTCTTGAAATCGGTTGAACAGTAACGCGTACCTTTTTTTACGACCCTGATGGGTTCTTAGGTAAAAGCTTCCGAACGATGCGGCTCGGGGGTCATGAACGCTAGAGTAGTGGCATAAGGACAAAGTCAGCAATAGGCCATTCAGTAATGAGTATGAAAATGACACCAAACTTGATATAATAATTCTGATTATTTTTATTGACTGTAATGGAAAGTACTTGGAGTAAAATAATTGAGGAAAGTAATGAAGAGTACGTGAATTCTACGTGAACTGACACGGAACTGATATGTGTGCCCAGATCTTAACGTAAGCGAAACCTACCCTCGTGTACTTACATCGTAGATGTTTTTTATACTTTTTAAATCCATTCAATAGTTATAAAGCGTCAATTTTTAATATTTTCGGCGTACGACACGTGATAATATTAGTTAAATGTTGCATTACACGTAAAATACTAACAATCAATTTCATCTTGCAATTTATAGCTTGTATAAGTTCTCAAGAAGTGACATATTTCAACGCCATATAGGCTCCTGATCCCCGAAATAGATTTTCAGAGAGAAATCCGGCGTGAGTCGACAAACTGAGCCAAAGCGTACCTTAGCGAAAACCCGCCCTCTATGTTAAACTCTCGCTCTAAACAAGTCACACGTATACAAGCACGCACACATCTTTCAGTATTTCAACACATTTCAGAGTAGTTCTTGAGTTGGGCGCTGTTCATGAACAGAGGACGCTAAATTCAGTCCTGAAATTATGGGTCGGTAAAACAGTTTGGGTGGTGACACGAAGTCCCATAAGGTGATAGGTCTATTCTATACCTCGTCTGTGGTACATAGAAAGAATGCAAAGACAGAGTTTCCTGAGGTAATAGCTTCAATAAGTGAATGGCTCGGAAATAATAAAAGATACAGAGAGAAATAATATGTTGATGAAGACTTCGAGAAATTTATTACCCATAGTTGGAATTATTATGATGAAAATGGCCAGGTCATTGTAAAAGTTTACCGTTCTGATCCTCCTGGAAAGAAAAAAGTATACAAGCCTTTTGATGTTAAACAATCTAAGTTTGCAGCACCAGAGATAAGGCCACTCTACAACATTCCAGAAATCTTAGAGTCTGATAAAGTTATTCTGGTTGAAGGAGAAAAATGTGCAGAAGCGCTGATAGAACAAGGTATTACAGCTACAACAACAATGTCTGGAGCAAATGCAGATGTTGATAAAACAGACTGGTCACCCCTAAAGGGTAAACATATTATTATATGGCCAGATAATGATGAAGCAGGTAAACGATACGCTGAAAATGCTGCAAAAAAGCTTTTAAAGATCGGAGTTGCATCACTTGTTAAGCTTAAGATACCACAAGATAAGCCAACAGGTTGGGTCGATAACAAGACAATTTGGACAAGAAACCTTAAAGAATTTAAAGGACCTTTCGAACAACATGGTTAACCAAATTAAGATAAGTAACAGGAAAGTGTTTTTATTAAAATGTCGAACGTATAATGTTATTCCTAAGTTTATTTCAAACAATATAATGAAAAGATCCAGCATTTTCACTGTCTCTGTCTCTGCCTCGAGTAAATTGTTGAATATACAGAACAGATATCGTAAAAAATTACTTGACATAGCTATTAAAGACACACATAATATACATAATTCAATTAGAAATAGAATAGCACAATTGAACGATGAAATTCAGTTTACCCTTCCTTCACATATATTTGAAAGTTTCAATACCTTGGAAAATAAAAAATACACAAGACTTTTTAAAATTCATATAAACAAATGTATAAGAAAATTCAACAATTTATTAGAAGTTAAGAACAGCAATTTTAGTAATAATCATAATGGTTTTATTTCATTTCACAACAATGATTCTACTTTGGACGACAACAAATGATTAAAAAAACCTCTCTGATGTAATAATTCCTTCAAATGTTAAGAAAGTGTTAACTTTGGGACCGAAATATGCACTTTGTGTTCCAACAAATTTTATCACTTCTCCTAAGTTTATTGCGTCTATTGAGTCTGGTTTGATGAAAATTAATGACGATGACACCCAAATGTCAACCAGAATCAGAATGGTTAATAAAATTTTAAATTACACCACCAACTTGACTAAGCCGAATAATTCGTTGTTGTCCAAATCTGAAGTCAATGAAACAAAAAAAATTTTTAAAGAAAATAACCATTTACTGGTTTTAAAATCTGACAAAGGCAACACCACTGTTTTGGTTAACAAAGATTTGTATATCTCTGAAGTATTGAAAATGTTAAATGATGCAACTACATATAGAGTTAGTAAGTTTGAATACACTTGTACCTTTGAGAGAGAGGCGAATTCTATTATTTCCAACTTGGTGAAAAAGAAACAAATAAGTGAAACCACAGGTAAATTGTTAAAGACTTATAATGCTATAGTGCCTAGAGCATACGCGCTTCCAAAAACGCACAAGGAAACTTTGTCCTGGAGAATTATTGTTTCTTCTATTGGTGGCCCCACGTATAAATTATCGAGTTTTTTGGCCAAAATACTCAGCAAAATAGTAGGGAAGCCTCGGTACCACACAATAGATAGTTGGCAATTTTGCAAAGAAGTTAGGGGATTCCAAATTCCGGATGAGTCTATGCGACTGATATCTCTTGATGTAATATCTCTTTTTACGAATGTTCCCATTGATTTAGCTTTAGAAGAGCTATATCTTCGCTGGAGTGAAATTAAACAGCATACAAGCATTAATAGAGATGAATTTCTCCAGGCTGTTAAATTTGTTTTGGAAGCCAATGTCTTTTCATTTAATGGAGTTTTTTATAAGCAGATTTTCGGGACTGCCATGGGTTCTCCAATCTCCCCAGTTATCGCCAATTTAGTTATGGAGAGGTTGGAGATGGTTTCTCTTTCAAAGTTACCGTTCCAACTCAGCTTTTACAAAAGATATGTTGACGACATTATTACATGTATTAGAATGGAAGATCTACAAATGTTGCTTGACACTTTTAACAGTTTTCATACCAGACTTCAATTTACGCGTGACAGTTTATTGAAAAGTTATCTTCATTTTTGCTCGTCAACTTTTCCAAACGGTTAACGGTTCCCCCTCCGGGGTTTTGTTTAGATCGCATTTGAGTTTATCCTCTGGTTGTTCCTGCCTACAGTTACATGTTTACCTCAGTCATTCTCCAACCGACTCGTTGCTCACACGTTTTAACACGTGCTACTGATTTAAAAGCAGTGCAGTTTTCAATTTATTTATTACTTTCCTTGAAAATGGTCGAAATTACGAGCGAAACGTTGGAAATTCTATTTGTATAACTAGCAAAATAGCTTTTATTTATTTAATACTGACCGAATCAGTGCGCCGATATCTCACGTTTTAATTTTTGAAAGATTTACGGTCGAAATCCTAATCCACTTTATTTAAAAAAAATGGATGGCGAAACCTTCTCACCCTCTAATTCAACAAAGGAAAGTTTTTACGCGTCGATAACAAGACAATTTGGACAAGAAACCTTAAAGAATTTAAAGGACCTTTCGAACAACATGGTTAACCAAATTAAGATAAGTAACAGGAAAGTGTTTTTATTAAAATGTCGAACGTATAATGTTATTCCTAAGTTTATTTCAAACAATATAATGAAAAGATCCAGCATTTTCACTGTCTCTGTCTCTGCCTCGAGTAAATTGTTGAATATACAGAACAGATATCGTAAAAAATTACTTGACATAGCTATTAAAGACACACATAATATACATAATTCAATTAGAAATAGAATAGCACAATTGAACGATGAAATTCAGTTTACCCTTCCTTCACATATATTTGAAAGTTTCAATACCTTGGAAAATAAAAAATACACAAGACTTTTTAAAATTCATATAAACAAATGTATAAGAAAATTCAACAATTTATTAGAAGTTAAGAACAGCAATTTTAGTAATAATCATAATGGTTTTATTTCATTTCACAACAATGATTCTACTTTGGACGACAACAAATGGTTAAAAAAACCTCTCTGATGTAATAATTCCTTCAAATGTTAAGAAAGTGTTAACTTTGGGACCGAAATATGCACTTTGTGTTCCAACAAATTTTATCACTTCTCCTAAGTTTATTGCGTCTATTGAGTCTGGTTTGATGAAAATTAATGACGATGACACCCAAATGTCAACCAGAATCAGAATGGTTAATAAAATTTTAAATTACACCACCAACTTGACTAAGCCGAATAATTCGTTGTTGTCCAAATCTGAAGTCAATGAAACAAAAAAAATTTTTAAAGAAAATAACCATTTACTGGTTTTAAAATCTGACAAAGGCAACACCACTGTTTTGGTTAACAAAGATTTGTATATCTCTGAAGTATTGAAAATGTTAAATGATGCAACTACATATAGAGTTAGTAAGTTTGAATACACTTGTACCTTTGAGAGAGAGGCGAATTCTATTATTTCCAACTTGGTGAAAAAGAAACAAATAAGTGAAACCACAGGTAAATTGTTAAAGACTTATAATGCTATAGTGCCTAGAGCATACGCGCTTCCAAAAACGCACAAGGAAACTTTGTCCTGGAGAATTATTGTTTCTTCTATTGGTGGCCCCACGTATAAATTATCGAGTTTTTTGGCCAAAATACTCAGCAAAATAGTAGGGAAGCCTCGGTACCACACAATAGATAGTTGGCAATTTTGCAAAGAAGTTAGGGGATTCCAAATTCCGGATGAGTCTATGCGACTGATATCTCTTGATGTAATATCTCTTTTTACGAATGTTCCCATTGATTTAGCTTTAGAAGAGCTATATCTTCGCTGGAGTGAAATTAAACAGCATACAAGCATTAATAGAGATGAATTTCTCCAGGCTGTTAAATTTGTTTTGGAAGCCAATGTCTTTTCATTTAATGGAGTTTTTTATAAGCAGATTTTCGGGACTGCCATGGGTTCTCCAATCTCCCCAGTTATCGCCAATTTAGTTATGGAGAGGTTGGAGATGGTTTCTCTTTCAAAGTTACCGTTCCAACTCAGCTTTTACAAAAGATATGTTGACGACATTATTACATGTATTAGAATGGAAGATCTACAAATGTTGCTTGACACTTTTAACAGTTTTCATACCAGACTTCAATTTACGCGTGACAGTTTATTGAAAAGTTATCTTCATTTTTGCTCGTCAACTTTTCCAAACGGTTAACGGTTCCCCCTCCGGGGTTTTGTTTAGATCGCATTTGAGTTTATCCTCTGGTTGTTCCTGCCTACAGTTACATGTTTACCTCAGTCATTCTCCAACCGACTCGTTGCTCACACGTTTTAACACGTGCTACTGATTTAAAAGCAGTGCAGTTTTCAATTTATTTATTACTTTCCTTGAAAATGGTCGAAATTACGAGCGAAACGTTGGAAATTCTATTTGTATAACTAGCAAAATAGCTTTTATTTATTTAATACTGACCGAATCAGTGCGCCGATATCTCACGTTTTAATTTTTGAAAGATTTACGGTCGAAATCCTAATCCACTTTATTTAAAAAAAATGGATGGCGAAACCTTCTCACCCTCTAATTCAACAAAGGAAAGTTTTTACGCGTCGATAACAAGACAATTTGGACAAGAAACCTTAAAGAATTTAAAGGACCTTTCGAACAACATGGTTAACCAAATTAAGATAAGTAACAGGAAAGTGTTTTTATTAAAATGTCGAACGTATAATGTTATTCCTAAGTTTATTTCAAACAATATAATGAAAAGATCCAGCATTTTCACTGTCTCTGTCTCTGCCTCGAGTAAATTGTTGAATATACAGAACAGATATCGTAAAAAATTACTTGACATAGCTATTAAAGACACACATAATATACATAATTCAATTAGAAATAGAATAGCACAATTGAACGATGAAATTCAGTTTACCCTTCCTTCACATATATTTGAAAGTTTCAATACCTTGGAAAATAAAAAATACACAAGACTTTTTAAAATTCATATAAACAAATGTATAAGAAAATTCAACAATTTATTAGAAGTTAAGAACAGCAATTTTAGTAATAATCATAATGGTTTTATTTCATTTCACAACAATGATTCTACTTTGGACGACAACAAATGGTTAAAAAAACCTCTCTGATGTAATAATTCCTTCAAATGTTAAGAAAGTGTTAACTTTGGGACCGAAATATGCACTTTGTGTTCCAACAAATTTTATCACTTCTCCTAAGTTTATTGCGTCTATTGAGTCTGGTTTGATGAAAATTAATGACGATGACACCCAAATGTCAACCAGAATCAGAATGGTTAATAAAATTTTAAATTACACCACCAACTTGACTAAGCCGAATAATTCGTTGTTGTCCAAATCTGAAGTCAATGAAACAAAAAAAATTTTTAAAGAAAATAACCATTTACTGGTTTTAAAATCTGACAAAGGCAACACCACTGTTTTGGTTAACAAAGATTTGTATATCTCTGAAGTATTGAAAATGTTAAATGATGCAACTACATATAGAGTTAGTAAGTTTGAATACACTTGTACCTTTGAGAGAGAGGCGAATTCTATTATTTCCAACTTGGTGAAAAAGAAACAAATAAGTGAAACCACAGGTAAATTGTTAAAGACTTATAATGCTATAGTGCCTAGAGCATACGCGCTTCCAAAAACGCACAAGGAAACTTTGTCCTGGAGAATTATTGTTTCTTCTATTGGTGGCCCCACGTATAAATTATCGAGTTTTTTGGCCAAAATACTCAGCAAAATAGTAGGGAAGCCTCGGTACCACACAATAGATAGTTGGCAATTTTGCAAAGAAGTTAGGGGATTCCAAATTCCGGATGAGTCTATGCGACTGATATCTCTTGATGTAATATCTCTTTTTACGAATGTTCCCATTGATTTAGCTTTAGAAGAGCTATATCTTCGCTGGAGTGAAATTAAACAGCATACAAGCATTAATAGAGATGAATTTCTCCAGGCTGTTAAATTTGTTTTGGAAGCCAATGTCTTTTCATTTAATGGAGTTTTTTATAAGCAGATTTTCGGGACTGCCATGGGTTCTCCAATCTCCCCAGTTATCGCCAATTTAGTTATGGAGAGGTTGGAGATGGTTTCTCTTTCAAAGTTACCGTTCCAACTCAGCTTTTACAAAAGATATGTTGACGACATTATTACATGTATTAGAATGGAAGATCTACAAATGTTGCTTGACACTTTTAACAGTTTTCATACCAGACTTCAATTTACGCGTGACAGTTTATTGAAAAGTTATCTTCATTTTTGCTCGTCAACTTTTCCAAACGGTTAACGGTTCCCCCTCCGGGGTTTTGTTTAGATCGCATTTGAGTTTATCCTCTGGTTGTTCCTGCCTACAGTTACATGTTTACCTCAGTCATTCTCCAACCGACTCGTTGCTCACACGTTTTAACACGTGCTACTGATTTAAAAGCAGTGCAGTTTTCAATTTATTTATTACTTTCCTTGAAAATGGTCGAAATTACGAGCGAAACGTTGGAAATTCTATTTGTATAACTAGCAAAATAGCTTTTATTTATTTAATACTGACCGAATCAGTGCGCCGATATCTCACGTTTTAATTTTTGAAAGATTTACGGTCGAAATCCTAATCCACTTTATTTAAAAAAATGGATGGCGAAACCTTCTCACCCCCTAATTCAACAAAGGAAAGTTTTTACGCGTCGATAACAAGACAATTTGGACAAGAAACCTTAAAGAATTTAAAGGACCTTTCGAACAACATGGTTAACCAAATTAAGATAAGTAACAGGAAAGTGTTTTTATTAAAATGTCGAACGTATAATGTTATTCCTAAGTTTATTTCAAACAATATAATGAAAAGATCCAGCATTTTCACTGTCTCTGTCTCTGCCTCGAGTAAATCGTTGAATATACAGAACAGATATCGTAAAAAATTACTTGACATAGCTATTAAAGACACACATAATATACATAATTCAATTAGAAATAGAATAGCACAATTGAACGATGAAATTCAGTTTACCCTTCCTTCACATATATTTGAAAGGTTCTATACCTTGGAAAATAAAAAATACACAAGACTTTTTAAAATTCATATAAACAAATGTTTAAGAAAATTCAACAATTTATTAGAAGTTAAGAACATCAATACCCATACCTCCCCCTCGCAGGCTTTCAGATAATTTGTCCATTTAAAACTCAGACAATATGAGTACATTTTCATTATATTGCGTTTAAAAATAATTGTATGATCACTCATCGACACCGATACCTTTCCTCTCACAACCTTTCACATAATTTGTCAATTTTAAACTCTGACAATATGAATACATTTTCATTATTTTCTCTTTTTAAATCTTCTTAAATAATTATTCTGCGACACCTTGACCTTGCCTGGCCACGCCAAGTATTTGACTTCCAGGCCGCGGACATCTTTTTTTGTCTTTTATTGTCTTACACAGTGTCGCCTTTGCACGCTGCGGGAAAGCACCTTTATGTACTTGCAGCTCATTCTGATTTCACATCTTTTTTTACTTTGTATTTATTAGTATTTTCTTTTTTTATGATTTATTTGATTTCGTGTACTTGGCGTAATTTTTTTACTTTTTTAAAGTTTTTTTGGGGGATAAGCAGGACAGCCGTCCACGGTGTCGCCAAACAGTGGTTGCAAAAAGCGATCCGCGTATTCAATCAATCAAAAAAAAAAAAAAACGGCTATTAACCGATCGAAATTGTTTCATACGTGATCGTGTTTTGCGTCTGCCAAAAGTGACACCTATAAGCAGGACAGCCGCCCACGGTGTCACTGGGAATTATATAGACGTGAACCATGATCCCGGGAAAGAAATTTTAATCAAATCAATTCCCTACATAAAAGGTGGCGATGCCTAGAGGCCACAGAGCCGGCAGAAAATATCAATTAAGGAAACTGGCATTCGCCTTTAAATACACGCCAGCGGAGAACATATAATTATTGGGAATCCCCGCGCAGCCAGCGATGTTACATAATCAAGGTCATCAACCCTTCGGGAAGCTAGTGGAAGTAAGACCCTGGGCAGTGCCCAAAACCAACCCCGACTATCGCGGGGTGAGGGGGGTTTAAGCGATCTAAAACTTTACATAATGGAGTTTCAGGCAAGGATTATTGTTTAAAAAATACGGCATGAGGGCCGTTTGCCCATGCTTACCCTGCTAGACCCTTTGAATATTTATTATTGGTGTTACATGGGCCCTTCAGGTCCATCCCGTGCTTGCTGTCCTCGCGTCGTTTTCTTTCGGGAAGGCGATTCAGCGGAATCTACTCGCGCGTAGAAATCACGTTGTGCTGAGCCCGTGGCAACAGCGGTAGAGACAACGACCGCGCTCGGCCCGGGCCCCGATTATTTCGCAATAATCGATGAATTAGCGAACCAAGTAACAGCTGCCGACGGGGCAGTTTCCCCCATTCCTGGGGACTGTCCGAGGTTCGGCCCGTGATCGAGAGCCGCGGAAGATAGATTCGTTTTCGAGAGCTCTGGCTAAGAAGTTGCGACGAGCCAGCGGGCCGTCTAGATTTCGCGACCTCGCCTCCACGTAGATACCGCGACACCCGTCCGGACGGATGAGATCAGCCCTGGGTAACTCCTTCCGATATACCGCGAACGGCTTGCGCGCGATACGAACCGCCGTTGACTCCGCGAAGACGTGAGACGGAACGAGACAGATAGAAACGACGGACTCCGACTTCGTCGACATCCGAGAGCACAGCGAGCGACCACGACCTGCGCTAGGTTGAGCGACCTAAAGAGCGTACGAAACGATAGACGGTAAGCGTGCCGACACCCGAGCGCACAGCGATAACAGGGACGGAGCGCCGTCCCTAGGATATGTTCTAACTATTACTTTAATCTTTTCGTCAAGAATATATTTTACTCTATTGTTTTTCCCTAGAATTCCGTGTAACCATTGATTCAACCCCCTTTACTCCTTATCCTTCATGGTAAGTATAGTCAAGGCGTGCTTTAGCACCTCGACAGAGCGACGAACCCCGTGGATCGTCCTAGCCGCTCAGGGCGATTCACAGAAGTCCCTTCAGGACGTAACATTGGGCTTAACAAACAGTATGTATCTTTTTTTATTTAAATGATTTAGGTATAATCGATTCTATCTTACAGTATCTAGTAAGGGTTGTTTTACTGATTCCGTATTTTTTACCGGCTTCGCTTATCGATTGTATTTCTCCACTCTTCAGGCCGTTAAGGGCGCTTTGCATGGTTTCTGGTGTCCAGCGTCGGGGTGGACCACCTTTTGGTGATTTATTCAGGCCAGCGGCCGTGGCCTCTTCTTGTGGAATTCCGAGGGAATCTGTAACGATCGCCGCGAATATTCAATGTGCACAGATAACCAAGAGAACACGCGAGATTATGGTCCTACGATCGCATAGTGGTTCGAATATACTACATGCTACTTGGACAAAGTTATTTTTTCGCGGATTTGGGTTTATATAGGGTTCAAATTGTTAGAAAACAAACCTGATTCGCATCACAGTTTATTTTTTCACTAAAAATATTAATAAAATAAAAATATGATTAATTCAATAAAAGAAAAAGAAGAAAACGACGGTATTGTACTTAACTATAATTATCAGTTATAACATCTTGTCTATCCGTGTAATAAAAAATTACGCCAAGTATATGAAATCAAATAAATGACAAAAAAAGATAATCATAATAAATGACAAAAAATAGAAGACAATAATAATAAATCACAACAAAAATAGAAGAAAATATACAATCACAAAAAAATAGAAGAAAATATACAATATAAAAAAATATGTGAAATCAAAATGAGCTGCAAGTACATAAAGGTGCTTTCTAACTGCGCTTAAGACGACACAACTACATATACACAGCTAAAATGCTGTGTTCGTACATTTTATTACTCATATCGCGGACATTTTAAGTATCCCATTAGAATAAAAGAATCCCATTTAAAAACATTGTCGTAAATTAATAGCTTTACAAAATTAATGATATACAAAAATTGCGCCAATTATAACAATGGTTATTTATACAATGAAAAAAATGTATTAAACAATATTAAGCAGATATATTTTTATACAAATAAATATTTTAATACGAATAAATATTTTATTCGGAGAGCAGCGCCAAGTATTTTGAATAAAATATTTATTCGTATTAAAATATTTATTTGTATAAAAATATATCTGCTTAATATTGTTTAATACATTTTTTTCATTGTATAAATAACCATTGTTATAATTGGCGCAATTTTTGTATATCATTAATTTTGTAAAGCTATTAATTTACGACAATGTTTTTAAATGGGATTCTTTTATTCTAATGGGATACTTAAAATGTCCGCGATATGAGTAATAGAATGTACGAACACAGCATTTTAGCTGTGTATATGTAGTTGTGTCATCTTAAGCGCAGTTAGAAAGCACCTTTATGTACTTGCAGCTCATTTTGATTTCACATATTTTTTTATATTGTATATTTTCTTCTATTTTTTTGTGATTGTATATTTTCTTCTATTTTTGTTGTGATTTATTATTATTATCTTCTATTTTTTGTCATTTATTATTATTATTATTATCATCTATTCTTTCTGATTTGTATATTTCCTTCTTTTTTTGTGATTGTATATTTTCTTCTATTTTTGTTGTGATTTATTATTATTGTCTTCTATTTTTTGTGATTTAAACCCAATACCGCGAAAAAATAATTTTGTCCAACTGGCATGTGGTATGCTCGAACCATTGTGGATCGTCGTGAACGAATCAAAGGGTTTCAATTACTCAATTTTTCCACGAGTTGTTTGCTTTCCATCGCCCACGATGATCTCTGCGATGTGGACGGCGCGGGCGATGGTGTGCGCGGCGCCGGCGACGTGCGCGGCGCCGGCGACGGTGTCCGCGACGTGGACGGCGCCGGCGATGGTGTCCGTGACGTGGACGGCGCCGGCGACTCTGTCCGCGAACGGCTTCCCTGTAAACGCAGGATTATATGTATATTAGGTACCTACATATGCGTTGATAATCGCTTATTATTTCGCAAAGAATCACCTTATGTGGGCTGGTGATAACCACCCGTAAGGTTTGTTGCTGTTCCAGCTCCGGCTGGAGCTGCAGCTGAAGCTGCTGCTCACTAAATTTTTTTGCTGCAGCTCCAGTCGGAGCTGCAGCTGCTGCTCTACCATTCTTTGTTGCTCCCGCACCCGCTCCTTCTGGTGCCGCAGTCACTCCAGCTGCTGGAGCAGCGACTCCATTTCATTGTCCAGCAGCTCTGCTTTCTTCTTATACGCTGCAATTTCACATTGCAGCGCCAGGGCCACCGGATCTTCTATAACACTGCATTCAGTGTTCATCCTGACAAAAGCCAAAAAGCAAATCTATAAAGTACTGTGCCGAATTTTTACCCGGCTGCTGTTGGGTAGAGTGCTAAATATCGCACAAGTCGCACAGAAAGCGGGATTTCAATGGTAAACCCATAAATAACGTTTCTACAACCTATACCTAATGTATTTTTTAAATTCCTCTTTTTTGTGCGTTAGAAAAAAAATGCAATTGCTCGGAATATCGAAAAAAATAGTAAAGGCCGCTTTTTAAACTTTTTTTCTGAGCGTGTAAGGAAAATTAAAAAAAAAACCGTTTTGTAGATTGAAGTAAGTTATATATATTCCCAAAATTTCATAAAAAACGGTTAACGTTGATTTGAGCTACAAACGCTTAAAGATCGCAGAATAAGGTCGAAAATTGCGAAATTCCTAAAAAATCAGCGATTTAAAACACCAACTTCTACTATTATTTTCGGTTATCCAACCAATTGCAATTTTTTTCAAAACGACGAAAAACGTCACTTAGTAAACTAATCCTTCTAGCTTCTCAAAATAACTCAAGTCGTTTTTACCCATAAAAAACTTCAAAGAAGTAAATAAATTACGCCAAGTACGTGAAATCCAATAAATCACAAAAAACAGAAGATAATGATAATGTTTAGGATCAAGAATTAGAGTTTTAATCCGTTAGCGTAGTTAGATTTAAGTAGGAATAAGTCGGGTTTCAAAATGAAGTCCCTAAGCGCGGGGCCCGGCGGCTCTGTATATTACAATACACAGAGACTTCATTTTGTAAAATTTAAATGAATTAAGTATAATTGTCGAGGTATCAATTTTTCTATAATAGATCTTCGGTAATGAAGAAGAGACGCAAGGTTATCTGTTTCCAATTAGATGTTTTCAATAACATCGACTTTTGCCGCGGGCCCCGTAAACTCTAAGGACGGCTCTGGCTGGCGGCAGGAGAAGTTTGTTTGCGTAGCCTTGTGTAGCCCCGATTTGTGTAGCTTTTGTTTCTTATCCATGATACATGCAGGATAGGCACACAAGGGCATCTCCCAGGATAGAGGTGAGTGGGGTAAACACGAACACGGGGTAATCGCGAAAAACTGATAATCGTTTTAGATGTCGCGAAATTCCAAACGAAAAACGAAAACAACGTATAGGTACCATTTACGTTAAGGGCATCCGCCGGTCAAATCGCGCGAAATCATAGGTGACATTTATGATTTTTTCTAGAAAAAAATATACAATGGGTCTAAAACATTTTGCATTTTATTCTGCTACAATCGTAGCAGAATTGGGTTGTAATCAGGTTTATATCGGGCAAACATCTAGACTTTTAGAAAGACGAGTATACGAACATAAAAGAAATATTTTTTTATCTCCCTTACAACATACTGCTTTAACCAAGCATTCGTTGGAGTTTGATCATAGGTTTGATTTTGACAATGTTAAGATTGTTGATAAAGAAACAAATTTAAATCAGAGAATTCTTTTGGAGACAATTCACATGATTAAACCGCCTAGCGTAAATCTTAGGTATGAAACACCTGAAATACAAGAATATTACGCAACATTACTAAAGAAGTAATGTCTTATGATGTTTTTGCTCCATAGAGTTTTATATGATCGCACTAATTTTCTACATATCAGTTGATTGGTATGTCACTGTTTATTTGCTCGTTAACACCTTTTGAGCGTATAACACACCATATGAGCAACAATGCTTGGTTATTGCAAACGGTATATCCTTTACTTTTGAATTTCAGGGAGTTTTAGTACGTTTAGAACTGTCAACGGTATTTTCCTTGTTTTCACCTTCTAGAAGCAGATGTTTGGTTCGCGGTATACGTTAATCTTATTCCAACCGACTCGCGGGTCACACATAGTGCCAGAGCACTGTGACTCAATTTTTATAGCAAAAGCAGTATTTTATATTTGTTCTAAACTTTCCTGAAGATGATCTAAACCAAGATCGAAACGTCGGAAGCTTATATAATTGTAATTGCAAAATAGCTTGTTTTTATTGTTTTAAATTGACCGAACTAGTGCGCCGAAATAATATATATTAATTATTACGGTCGAAATAAAATTAATAAATATCTTTTGGCACAAAAATGTTTTGTAAAAAAATTCAGTGTATGAAAATTCGCTATAGAGGGTAGCGCGGAAGCCAGTGTAATTGCGAGTAGAATCCCGTTTGAATTTTTAGATTCGGTCAAGAATTGCATTTTTCATCGTGGCGTGAGTGCGTGAAAAATTGTTCTGAGAAAAACGCACTTAATGTTTAACGCCGAGCACGTTCGTCTACTGACAGGGACTTGCCCTATTTTCAATGCGTTTATTCAATTAGAACCAAAATTGATTCTTATTTTAGATCAATAAATGTATTATTAATTATAAGGTAATATAAGTGATTTCGGCGCACTGGTTCGGTCAATTAACAAACTAAAAACAAGCTATTTAGCAATTTTAATTATATACGCTTTCAACGTTTCAATCTAGGTTTAGATCATCTTCAGGAAAAGTTTAGAAAAAATATAAATTATTGCTTATGCTATTAAATTGAGTCACAGTGATCTGGCACTATGTGTGACCTGCGAGTCGGTTGGAATAAGATTAACGTATACAGCGAGCAAAACATCTGACTGTGGAAGGTGAAAACAAGGTAAATACCGTTGACATTTCAAAACATATATATATTATTAAAACTCCCTGAAATTTCAAAATTGAAGGATATACCGTTTGCAGTAACCATGTATTGTTGCTCATATGGTGTGTTGTACACTCAAAAGGTGTTAACTAGCAAATAAACAGTTACATATCAATAAAACAGATATGTAGAAACAATAATAGTTCGATCATATAAACTTCTATGGAGCAAAGCCATCATAAGACACTACTTCCCAAGTAATGTTGCGTAATATTCTTGTATTTTAGGTGTTTCATACCTAAGATTTACGCTGGGCTGTTTAATCATGTGAATTGTCTCCAAAAGAATTCTAAGGATTAATTATAAGGAAAAATCACATTTCTGTCTATTATACTTGCGTCACAACCATCTAAAAAATATCTATTTTTAACGTTTATAAGTTGCGTGGTTGCTAAATGATCAAGATCAACCACTGATGAGATACCGGGCAGATTTTCTCGCGCATGCGCGGCGTTTGCTGTACCGTATCTATGTTTGAGCGCAACTAATAGGTGTAATATTATTGGCGGGAAAGCAGCAGGGTGTTCAAGGTGCCCCATTTTATCGAAACTTGTTCTATACTGATGCCAAAATCGCCGTGCATGCAAATATCAAAACCAACGATAGGGTAACTCGGGGTAATATACCACAGTTAACTTTCAAACGCGATATCTCGCAAGTATAAGTAGATACAGGAAAAAAGATAAAACCATAGGAAAGTGTAACTAATTCTGTGCATTGACTAATAAGTAGAGATATATAATTTTTATAGTTCAATGAGAAACGTACAAATACAAAAGTCTTCCAATTCAGTTGCTCATTCTTCAGAAGTCTGTGAATTTTCGAAGGAGGCAAAATTCTGAATTTCTTCTAAATTCCGAGACAATTCTACATTACTTTCGGAAATATTGGGAGAAGATTGCGAACTTGTGCCAGGTGAAACATATAAGTGTATTGGTAATGAGAAGATAAAGACAAGGTGTTGAATGTGAAAATGATTGTGAACTAATTCCAGATTAAATTTCAATAGCGGGGTGCCAAAAAAATGGATTGCAGATGTTAAATGCGAAGAACTAGCATCTAACGATGTCGTGATGGCTTCGTAAAGAGAATCAGATTAAGTGATCTGTTGGCGCGCATATAGTACTTATTGAATTTCAATTTGCCAGTCATTATTAAAGTAATCAAAAAAATAGAAATAAGCTGACTGTAATGTAGAAAAAGGCAAAATGCAACACTGGTTTCAGAAATATAGGGATATAGAACTTACCTGCAGAATATTCGTACGTGCTCCAAACGAAACGCCAAAAAAACACTAATTTTGAACACGAAAACTAATACTAAAAAAAACAATAAAAATACTATACAAAATACGAGAAAAATACGATAAAACACCAAAAAAAATAAGATAGATATACAACAAAAACGCTAAAAAATACAGTATAAAACTAATATAAAAATACTAAGAAATAAACTAGAAATAAACTATAGACTAATAATGAAATGAAAAACGTATTAAAACTAGTGAATAATAGCGTGCGTCCCCGTGGATGGTTCTGCGATAACTGCCGCAGTTCCCTTGCTACCTGTTGGCTACAAGGAATCCTCACCACCCCCCACTACGCGGCACAACCCTCATCCTGCCGACAGATATACCTCTGAAGACTTGCCAGAAAAGCTCTTTAAAGGAGAAAAGCAGAAAATATTGAACCAAAGGTTTTTTTTATCCTTATTAGTTTCGTTATCGCCACTACAAAAATCAGGTCAATATTTTCTGAACATCGATTTTTTTGGAGCCACCTAAAAGTTACTCCTTATCCTTCATGGTAAGTATAGTCAAGGCGTGCTTTAGCACCTCGACAAAGCGACGAACCCCGTGGATGGTCCTAGCCGCTCAGGGCGATTCACAGAAGTCCCTTCAGGACGTAACATTGGGCTTAACAAACAGTATGTATCTTTTTTTATTTAAATGATTGAGGCATAATTGATTCTCTCTTACAGTATCTGGTAATCGTCGTTTTACTAATTCCGTATTTCCTACTGGCTTCGCTTATTGATTGCACTTCACTGCTCTTGAGGTCATTAAGGGCACTCTGCATAGAGTCTGGAGTCCAATGTCGGGGGGGGCCACCTTTTGGCGACTTGTTCAGGCCAGCAGCGCCAAGTATTTTGAATAAAATATTTATTCGTATTAAAATATTTATTTGTATAAAAATATATCTGCTTAATATTGTTTAATACATTTTTTTCATTGTATAAATAACCATTGTTATAATTGGCGCAATTTTTGTATATCATTAATTTTGTAAAGCTATTAATTTACGACAATGTTTTTAAATGGGATTCTTTTATTCTAATGGGATACTTAAAATGTCCGCGATATGAGTAATAGAATGTACGAACACAGCATTTTAGCTGTGTATATGTAGTTGTGTCATCTTAAGCGCAGTTAGAAAGCACCTTTATGTACTTGCAGCTCATTTTGATTTCACATATTTTTTTATATTGTATATTTTCTTCTATTTTTTTGTGATTGTATATTTTCTTCTATTTTTGTTGTGATTTATTATTATTGTCTTCTATTTTTTGTCATTTATTATTATTATTATTATCATCTATTCTTTCTGATTTGTATATTTCCTTCTTTTTTTGTGATTGTATATTTTCTTCTATTTTTGTTGTGATTTATTATTATTGTCTTCTATTTTTTGTGATTTAAACCCAATACCGCGAAAAAATAATTTTGTCCAACTGGCATGTGGTATGCTCGAACCATTGTGGATCGTCGTGAACGAATCAAAGGGTTTCAATTACCAAATTTTCGCACGAGCTCGCTGCTCTCCTTGGCCCACGATAATGCCGGCACGGGTGACGGTGTGCGCGGCGCCCGCGACGTGGACGGCGCCGGCGACGGTGTCCGCGACGTGGACGGCGCCGGTGACCCTGTCCGCGAACGGCTTCCCTGTAAACGCAGGATTATATATTAGGTACCTACATATGCGTTGATAATTGCTTATTATTTCGCAAAGAATCACCTTATGTGGGCTGGTGATAACCACCCGTAATGTGTCTTGCTGTTCCAACTCCAGTCGGAGCTGCAGCTGCTGCTCTACGAGCTGCTGGTGCTGCAGCACCCGCTCCTTCTGCTGCCGCACTCGCTCCAGCTGCTGGAGCAGCGACTCCATTTCCTGATCCAGCAGCTCTGCTTCCTTCTGATACGCTGCAATTTCGCGTTGCAGCGCCAGGGCCACCGGATCTTTTATAACTCTGCATTCAGTGTTCATCCTGAAAAAAGCCAAAAAGCAAATCTATAAAGTACTGTGCCGAATTTTTACCCGGCTGCTGTTGGGTAGAGTGCTAAATATCGCACAAGTCGCACAGAAAGCGGGATTCCAATGGTAAACCCATAAATAACGTTTCTACAACCTATACCTAATGTATTTTTTAAATTCCTCTTTTTTGTGCGTTAGAAAAAAAAAATGCAATTGCTCGGAATATCGAAAAAAATAGTAAAGGCCGCTTTTTAAACTTTTTTTCTGAGCGTGTAAGGAAAATTAAAAAAAACCGTTTTGTAGATTGAAGTAAGTTATATATATTCCCAAAATTTCATAAAAAACGGTTAACGTTGATTTGAGCTACAAACGCTTAAAGATCGCAGAATAAGGTCGAAAATTGCGAAATTCCTAAAAAATCAGCGATTTAAAACACCAACTTCTACTATTATTTTCGGTTATCCAACCAATTGCAATTTTTTTTAAAACGACGAAAAACGTCACTTAGTAAACTAATCCTTCTAGCTTCTCAAAATAACTCAAGTCGTTTTTACCCATAAAAAACTTCAAAGAAGTAAATAAATTACGCCAAGTACATGAAATCCAATAAATCACAAAAAACAGAAGATAATGATAATGTTTAGGATCAAGAATTAGAGTTTTAATCCGTTAGCGTAGTTAGATTTAAGTAGGAATAAGTCGGGTTTCAAAATGAAGTCCCTAAGCGCGGGGCCCGGCGGCTCTGTATATTACAATACACAGAGATTTCATTTTGTAAAATTTAAATGAATTAGGTATAATTGTCGAGGTATCAATTTTTCTATAATAGATCTTCGGTAATGAAGAAGAGACGCAAGGTTATCTGTTTCCAATTAGATGTTTTCAACAACATCGACTTTTGCCGCGGGCCCCGTAAACTCTAAGGACGGCTCTGGCTGGCGGCAGGAGAAGTTTGTTTGCGTAGCCTTGTGTAGCCCCGATTTGTGTAGCTTTTGTTTCTTATCCATGATACATGCAGGATAGGCACACAAGGGCATCTCCCAGGATAGAGGTGAGTGGGGTAAACAAGAAACACGGGGTAATCGCGAAAACCTGATAATCGTTTTAGATGTCGCGAAATTCCAAACGAAAAACGAAAACAACGTATAGGTACCATTTACGTTAAGGGCATCCGTCGGTCAAATCGCGCGAAATCATAGGTGACATTTATGATTTTTTCTAGAAAAAAATATACAATGGGTCTAAAACATTTTGCATTTTATTCTGCTACAATTGTAGCAGAATTGGGTTGTAATCAGTTTTATATCGGGCAAACATCTAGACTTTTAGAAAGACGAGTATACGAACATAAAAGAAATATTTTTTTATCTCCCTTACAACATACTGCTTTAACCAAGCATTCGTTGGAGTTTGATCATAGGTTTGATTTTGACAATGTTAAGATTGTTGATAAAGAAACAAATTTAAATCAGAGAATTCTTTTGGAGACAATTCACATGATTAAACCGCCTAGCGTAAATCTTAGGTATGAAACACCTGAAATACAAGAATATTACGCAACATTACTAAAGAAGTAATGTCTTATGATGTTTTTGCTCCATAGAGTTTTATATGATCGCACTAATTTTCTACATATCAGTTGATTGGTATGTCACTGTTTATTTGCTCGTTAACACCTTTTGAGCGTATAACACACCATATGAGCAACAATGCTTGGTTATTGCAAACGGTATATCCTTTACTTTTGAATTTCAGGGAGTTTTAGTACGTTTAGAACTGTCAACGGTATTTTCCTTGTTTTCACCTTCTAGAAGCAGATGTTTGGTTCGCGGTATACGTTAATCTTATTCCAACCGACTCGCGGGTCACACATAGTGCCAGAGCACTGTGACTCAATTTTTATAGCAAAAGCAGTATTTTATATTTGTTCTAAACTTTCCTGAAGATGATCTAAACCAAGATCGAAACGTCGGAAGCTTATATAATTGTAATTGCAAAATAGCTTGTTTTTATTGTTTTAAATTGACCGAACTAGTGCGCCGAAATAATATATATTAATTATTACGGTCGAAATAAAATTAATAAATATCTTTTGGCACAAAAATGTTTTGTAAAAAAATTCAGTGTATGAAAATTCGCTATAGAGGGTAGCGCGGAAGCCAGTGTAATTGCGAGTAGAATCCCGTTTGAATTTTTAGATTCGGTCAAGAATTGCATTTTTCATCGTGGCGTGAGTGCGTGAAAAATTGTTCTGAGAAAAACGCACTTAATGTTTAACGCCGAGCACGTTCGTCTACTGACAGGGACTTGCCCTATTTTCAATGCGTTTATTCAATTAGAACCAAAATTGATTCTTATTTTAGATCAATAAATGTATTATTAATTATAAGGTAATATAAGTGATTTCGGCGCACTGGTTCGGTCAATTAACAAACTAAAAACAAGCTATTTAGCAATTTTAATTATATACGCTTTCAACGTTTCAATCTAGGTTTAGATCATCTTCAGGAAAAGTTTAGAAAAAATATAAATTATTGCTTATGCTATTAAATTGAGTCACAGTGATCTGGCACTATGTGTGACCTGCGAGTCGGTTGGAATAAGATTAACGTATACAGCGAGCAAAACATCTGACTGTGGAAGGTGAAAACAAGGTAAATACCGTTGACATTTCAAAACATATATATATTATTAAAACTCCCTGAAATTTCAAAATTGAAGGATATACCGTTTGCAGTAACCATGTATTGTTGCTCATATGGTGTGTTGTACACTCAAAAGGTGTTAACTAGCAAATAAACAGTTACATATCAATAAAACAGATATGTAGAAACAATAATAGTTCGATCATATAAACTTCTATGGAGCAAAGCCATCATAAGACACTACTTCCCAAGTAATGTTGCGTAATATTCTTGTATTTTAGGTGTTTCATACCTAAGATTTACGCTGGGCTGTTTAATCATGTGAATTGTCTCCAAAAGAATTCTAAGGATTAATTATAAGGAAAAATCACATTTCTGTCTATTATACTTGCGTCACAACCATCTAAAAAATATCTATTTTTAACGTTTATAAGTTGCGTGGTTGCTAAATGATCAAGATCAACCACTGATGAGATACCGGGCAGATTTTCTCGCGCATGCGCGGCGTTTGCTGTACCGTATCTATGTTTGAGCGCAACTAATAGGTGTAATATTATTGGCGGGAAAGCAGCAGGGTGTTCAAGGTGCCCCATTTTATCGAAACTTGTTCTATACTGATGCCAAAATCGCCGTGCATGCAAATATCAAAACCAACGATAGGGTAACTCGGGGTAATATACCACAGTTAACTTTCAAACGCGATATCTCGCAAGTATAAGTAGATACAGGAAAAAAGATAAAACCATAGGAAAGTGTAACTAATTCTGTGCATTGACTAATAAGTAGAGATATATAATTTTTATAGTTCAATGAGAAACGTACAAATACAAAAGTCTTCCAATTCAGTTGCTCATTCTTCAGAAGTCTGTGAATTTTCGAAGGAGGCAAAATTCTGAATTTCTTCTAAATTCCGAGACAATTCTACATTACTTTCGGAAATATTGGGAGAAGATTGCGAACTTGTGCCAGGTGAAACATATAAGTGTATTGGTAATGAGAAGATAAAGACAAGGTGTTGAATGTGAAAATGATTGTGAACTAATTCCAGATTAAATTTCAATAGCGGGGTGCCAAAAAAATGGATTGCAGATGTTAAATGCGAAGAACTAGCATCTAACGATGTCGTGATGGCTTCGTAAAGAGAATCAGATTAAGTGATCTGTTGGCGCGCATATAGTACTTATTGAATTTCAATTTGCCAGTCATTATTAAAGTAATCAAAAAAATAGAAATAAGCTGACTGTAATGTAGAAAAAGGCAAAATGCAACACTGGTTTCAGAAATATAGGGATATAGAACTTACCTGCAGAATATTCGTACGTGCTCCAAACGAAACGCCAAAAAAACACTAATTTTGAACACGAAAACTAATACTAAAAAAAACAATAAAAATACTATACAAAATACGAGAAAAATACGATAAAACACCAAAAAAAATAAGATAGATATACAACAAAAACGCTAAAAAATA
This sequence comes from Andrena marginata, assembly GCA_963932335.1. Classification (NCBI taxonomy): domain Eukaryota; kingdom Metazoa; phylum Arthropoda; class Insecta; order Hymenoptera; family Andrenidae; genus Andrena; species Andrena marginata. Next base: position 60,248 of record OZ010661.1, read on the forward strand.
CAGTATAAAACTAATATAAAAATACTAAGAAATAAACTAGAAATAAACTATAGACTAATAATGAAATGAAAAACGTATTAAAACTAGTGAATAATAGCGTGCGTCCCCGTGGATGGTTCTGCGATAACTGCCGCAGTTCCCTTGCTACCTGTTGGCTACAAGGAATCCTCACCACCCCCCACTACGCGGCACAACCCTCATCCTGCCGACAGATATACCTCTGAAGACTTGCCAGAAAAGCTCTTTAAAGGAGAAAAGCAGAAAATATTGAACCAAAGGTTTTTTTTATCCTTATTAGTTTCGTTATCGCCACTACAAAAATCAGGTCAATATTTTCTGAACATCGATTTTTTTGGAGCCACCTAAAAGTTACTCCTTATCCTTCATGGTAAGTATAGTCAAGGCGTGCTTTAGCACCTCGACAAAGCGACGAACCCCGTGGATGGTCCTAGCCGCTCAGGGCGATTCACAGAAGTCCCTTCAGGACGTAACATTGGGCTTAACAAACAGTATGTATCTTTTTTTATTTAAATGATTGAGGCATAATTGATTCTCTCTTACAGTATCTGGTAATCGTCGTTTTACTAATTCCGTATTTCCTACTGGCTTCGCTTATTGATTGCACTTCACCGCTCTTGAGGTCATTAAGGGCACTCTGCATAGAGTCTGGAGTCCAATGTCGGGGGGGGCCACCTTTTGGCGACTTGTTCAGGCCAGCAGCGCCAAGTATTTTGAATAAAATATTTATTCGTATTAAAATATTTATTTGTATAAAAATATATCTGCTTAATATTGTTTAATACATTTTTTTCATTGTATAAATAACCATTGTTATAATTGGCGCAATTTTTGTATATCATTAATTTTGTAAAGCTATTAATTTACGACAATGTTTTTAAATGGGATTCTTTTATTCTAATGGGATACTTAAAATGTCCGCGATATGAGTAATAGAATGTACGAACACAGCATTTTAGCTGTGTATATGTAGTTGTGTCATCTTAAGCGCAGTTGGAAAGCACCTTTATGTACTTGCAGCTCATTTTGATTTCATATATTTTTTTATATTGTATATTTTCTTCTATTTTTTTGTGATTGTATATTTTCTTCTATTTTTGTTGTGATTTATTATTATTGTCTTCTATTTTTTGTCATTTATTATTATTATTATTATCATCTATTCTTTCTGATTTGTATATTTCCTTCTTTTTTTGTGATTGTATATTTTCTTCTATTTTTGTTGTGATTTATTATTATTGTCTTCTATTTTTTGTGATTTAAACCCAATACCGCGAAAAAATAATTTTGTCCAACTGGCATGTGGTATGCTCGAACCATTGTGGATCGTCGTGAACGAATCAAAGGGTTTCAATTACCAAATTTTCGCACGAGCTCGCTGCTCTCTTTGGTCCATGATGATGCCGGCGATTTGGACGGCGCGGGTGACGGTGTGCGCGGCGCTCGCGACGTGGACGGCGCCGGCGACCCTGTCCGCGAACGGCTTCCCTGTAAACGCAGGATTATATATTAGGTACCTACATATGCGTTGATAATTGCTTATTATTTCGCAAAGAATCACTTTATGTGGGCTGGTGATAACCACCCGTAATGTTTTTTGCTGTTCCAGCTCCGGCTGGAGCTGCAGCTGGAGCTGCTGCTCACTAAATTTTTTTCGCTGCAGCTCCAGTCGGAGCTGCAGCTGCTGCTCTACGAGCTCCTGGTGCTGCCGCACCCGCTCCTTCTGCTGCCGCACTCGCTCCAGCTGCTGGAGCAGCGACTCCATTTCCTGATCCAGCAGCTCTGCTTCCTTCTAATACGCTGCAATTTCGCGTTGCAGCGCCAGGGCCACCGGATCTTTTATAATACTGCATTCAGTGTTCATCCTGAAAAAAGCCAAAAAGCAAATCTATAAAGTACTGTGCCGAATTTTTACCCGGCTGCCGTTGGGTAGAGTGCTAAATATCGCACAAGTCGCACAGAAAGCGGGATTCCAATGGTAAACCCATAAATAACGTTTCTACAACCTATACCTAATGTATTTTTTAAATTCCTCTTTTTTGTGCGTTAGAAAAATAAATGCAATTGCTCGGAATATCGAAAAAAATAGTAAAGGCCGCTTTTTAAACTTTTTTTCTGAGCGTGTAAGGAAAATTAAAAAAAAAACCGTTTTGTAGATTGAAGTAAGTTATATATATTCCCAAAATTTCATAAAAAACGGTTAACGTTGATTTGAGCTACAAACGCTTAAAGATCGCAGAATAAGGTCGAAAATTGCGAAATTCCTAAAAAATCAGCGATTTAAAACACCAACTTCTACTATTATTTTCGGTTATCCAACCAATTGCAATTTTTTTCAAAACGACGAAACAAGTCACTTAGTAAACTAATCCTTCTAGCTTCTCAAAAAAACTCAAGTCGTTTTTACCCATAAAAAACCTCAAAGAAGTAAATAAATTACGCCAAGTACATGAAATCCAATAAATCACAAAAAATAGAAGATAATGATAATGTTTAGGATCAAGAATTAGAGTTTTAATCCGTTAGCGTAGTTAGATTTAGATTGCCCATCAGAATCACAATAAATAAATCAACATATGTAATACAAATAGTTATAGCGTGGGATATACTTCCGAAAGGGACCGGTGGCCGATCGAGATGAGGTTTGGGGGGAGGGGCAGGGAGGTTGTGTGAACCCTAAATCTAAAATTGTAGTTTCGGGTATTTATTAGTTTCCGAAATATTAATAAAAAATTGTTAATTTTTTTGGAAATTTTTTTGGACGTTGGTGCAGGCCTCTCTGCTTCGGAGCCCTTCCGTCCCCCCATTTTCCACTTTTGAAATTTTTTAACCACAGTCTCATTTTCAGCATCGCCAAACTCACATCGGTTCGCTACCATGCTTTACGCGCCCGCGAGCGGCCGCGCGCCCCCCGCACTGATCTAGCCCCAACCAATACTAATACCCGGAACAAGTTGGAAAGTGGAATGCATTGCGTCGGTATAAGTCAACAGGAATATTGTTAAAAGGGGGGACCGTGGTAAAGTGATTAAAGAAAATCGGTAAGGTGTACCCTTTTCTGCACAATTACACCTGTATCTTTTGAACGCGTTAATTGCCGAAGCTATAATTTTGGATTTAGGATCCACACCCCGTCCCCACCCCTCCCCCCAAATCTCATCACGATCGGCCACCGGTCCCTTTCGGAAGTACAGCCATAGCGTGTAATACCGTACAGTGTACGGAAATTTCCGATACCGAATTTTGACTTTCAACGACGTGTCGTTACAAAAACAAACGCAATAAAGTGATACATGGACCATGATCTCATGCTAAATAGTCTTACATTGTGAAATATAATACTGTCACTACAGAACTTAATAAAAATAGGTACTTACGGCTTATTTTCTAACGTTAAAATGTTGTAACGCCATGTCCTAATTAGATTTCGCACAGCGACAAAATTTCGACCAACCGACCAACACGATTATAAATAAACAAAGGATTTTCTATGGGCTTCTCCAAATTGGCAAACCGCGCAATGCAGCAACTGCGTATATGTCGGTCGTTAAGTTTGAATTTCAAACCACTTTGTTGTTTGTCGTATTGCACGCACGATGTCGCAAACAGCAATGGATAATACCAAAAAAGCTGTTGCAAATAGTACTCTACAGCCGGCCGTACATGGACACTGTCACATTGTCGTACGACCGACTGAAATCTGTCGGTTGGACGACAACAATTTTGTCGCTGCGTGACATCTAATTAGGACATAGCGTAACAGCGAGCGCAAAATCACAACACATCCAATCGCACCGAAATCGTTGCCCGGAATGACACAATAACATAGGAGGATGCGAAACACTACTAAACAAACGACTGTGACAAAGATAAACATATGTAACTCGATTCCTTCCGTGTAAACAATGCTGTACGGTATTAGCCTCCGCTCCCCTAAGTAGGAATAAGACGGGTTTCAAAATGAAGTCCCTAAGCGTGGGGCCCGGCGGCTCTGTATATTACAATACACAGAGACTTCATTTTGTAAAATTTAAATGAATTAAGTATAATTGTCGAGGTATCAATTTTTCTATAATAGATCTTCGGTAATGAAGAAGAGACGCAAGGTTATCTGTTTCCAATTAGATGTTTTCAATAACATCGACTTTTGCCGCGGGCCCCGTAAACTCTAAGGGCGGCTCTGGCTGGCGGCAGGAGAAGTTTGTTTGCGCAATGCTTGAAGCCCGATTTGTGTAACCTATTTCGTTTCTTCTGCTTAACCTTGTAACCGCCAACGATGTCTCTTATTGATGATACATGCAGGATAGGCACACAAGGGCGTCTCCCGGGATAGAGGAGAGTGGGGTAAACACGAACACGGAGTAATCGCGAAAAATTAATAACCGTTTTAGATGTCGCGAAATTCCGAACGAAAAACGAAAACAACGTATAGGTACCATTTACGTTAAGGGCATCCGTCGGTCAAATCGCGCGAAATCATAGGTGACATTTATGATTTTTTCTAGAAAAAAATATACAATGGGTCTAAAACATTTTGCATTTTATTCTGCTACAATCGTAGCAGAATTGGGTTGTAATCAGGTTTATATCGGGCAAACATCTAGACTTTTAGAAAGACGAGTATACGAACATAAAAGAAATATTTTTTTATCTCCCTTACAACATACTGCTTTAACCAAGCATTCGTTGGAGTTTGATCATAGGTTTGATTTTGACAATGTTAAGATTGTTGATAAAGAAACAAATTTAAATCAGAGAATTCTTTTGGAGACAATTCACATGATTAAACCGCCTAGCGTAAATCTTAGGTATGAAACATCTAAAATACAAGAATATTACGCAACATTACTAAAGAAGTAATGTCTTATGATGTTTTTGCTCCATAGAGTTTTATATGATCGAACTAATTTTCTACATATCAGTTGATTGGTATGTCACTGTTTATTTGCTCGTTAACACCTTTTGAGCGTATAACACACCATATGAGCAACAATGCTTGGTTATTGCAAACGGTATATCCTTTACTTTTGAATTTCAGGGAGTTTTAGTACGTTTAGAACTGTCAACGGTATTTTCCTTGTTTTCACCTTCTAGAAGCAGATGTTTGGTTCGCGGTATACGTTAATCTTATTCCAACCGACTCGCGGGTCACACATAGTGCCAGAGCACTGTGACTCAATTTTTATAGCAAAAGCAGTATTTTATATTTGTTCTAAACTTTCCTGAAGATGATCTAAACCAAGATCGAAACGTCGGAAGCTTATATAATTGTAATTGCAAAATAGCTTGTTTTTATTGTTTTAAATTGACCGAACTAGTGCGCCGAAATAATATATATTAATTATTACGGTCGAAATAAAATTAATAAATATCTTTTGGCACAAAAATGTTTTGTAAAAAAATTCAGTGTATGAAAATTCGCTATAGAGGGTAGCGCGGAAGCCAGTGTAATTGCGAGTAGAATCCCGTTTGAATTTTTAGATTCGGTCAAGAATTGCATTTTTCATCGTGGCGTGAGTGCGTGAAAAATTGTTCCGAGAAAAACGCACTTAATGTTTAACGCCGAGCGCGTTCGTCTACTGACAGGGACTTGCCCTATTTTCAATGCGTTTATTCGATTAGAACCAAAATTGATTCTTATTTTAGATCAATAAATGTATTATTAATTATAAGGTAATATAAGTGATTTCGGCGCACTGGTTCGGTCAATTAACAAACTAAAAACAAGCTATTTAGCAATTTTAATTATATACGCTTTCAACGTTTCAATCTAGGTTTAGATCATCTTCAGGAAAAGTTTAGAAAAAATATAAATTATTGCTTATGCTATTAAATTGAGTCACAGTGATCTGGCACTATGTGTGACCTGCGAGTCGGTTGGAATAAGATTAACGTATACAGCGAGCAAAACATCTGACTGTGGAAGGTGAAAACAAGGTAAATACCGTTGACATTTCAAAACATATATATATTATTAAAACTCCCTGAAATTTCAAAATTGAAGGATATACCGTTTGCAGTAACCATGTATTGTTGCTCATATGGTGTGTTGTACACTCAAAAGGTGTTAACTAGCAAATAAACAGTTACATATCAATAAAACAGATATGTGGAAACAATAATAGTTCGATCATATAAACTTCTATGGAGCAAAGCCATCATAAGACACTACTTCCCAAGTAATGTTGCGTAATATTCTTGTATTTTAGGTGTTTAATACCTAAGATTTACGCTGGGCTGTTTAATCATGTGAATTGTCTCCAAAATAATTCTAAGGATTAATTATAAGGAAAAATCACATTTCTGTCTATTATACTTGCGTCACAACCATCTAAAAAATATCTATTTTTAACGTTTATAAGTTGCGTGGTTGCTAAATGATCAAGATCAACCACTGATGAGATACCGGGCAGATTTTCTCGCGCATGCGCGGCGTTTGCTGTACCGTATCTATGTTTGAGCGCAACTAATAGGTGTAATATTATTGGCGGGAAAGCAGCAGGGTGTTCAAGGTGCCCCATTTTATCGAAACTTGTTCTATACTGATGCCAAAATCGCCGTGCATGCAAATATCAAAACCAACGATAGGGTAACTCGGGGTAATATACCACAGTTAACTTTCAAACGCGATATCTCGCAAGTATAAGTAGATACAGGAAAAAAGATAAAACCATAGGAAAGTGTAACTAATTCTGTGCATTGACTAATAAGTAGAGATATATAATTTTTATAGTTCAATGAGAAACGTACAAATACAAAAGTCTTCCAATTCAGTTGCTCATTCTTCAGAAGTCTGTGAATTTTCGAAGGAGGCAAAATTCTGAATTTCTTCTAAATTCCGAGACAATTCTACATTACTTTCGGAAATATTGGGAGAAGATTGCGAACTTGTGCCAGGTGAAACATATAAGTGTATTGGTAATGAGAAGATAAAGACAAGGTGTTGAATGTGAAAATGATTGTGAACTAATTCCAGATTAAATTTCAATAGCGGGGTGCCAAAAAAATGGATTGCAGATGTTAAATGCGAAGAACTAGCATCTAACGATGTCGTGATGGCTTCGTAAAGAGAATCAGATTAAGTGATCTGTTGGCGCGCATATAGTACTTATTGAATTTCAATTTGCCAGTCATTATTAAAGTAATCAAAAAAATAGAAATAAGCTGACTGTAATGTAGAAAAAGGCAAAATGCAACACTGGTTTCAGAAATATAGGGATATAGAACTTACCTGCAGAATATTCGTACGTGCTCCAAACGAAACGCCAAAAAAACACTAATTTTGAACACGAAAACTAATACTAAAAAAAACAATAAAAATACTATACAAAATACGAGAAAAATACGATAAAACACCAAAAAAAATAAGATAGATATACAACAAAAACGCTAAAAAATACAGTATAAAACTAATATAAAAATACTAAGAAATAAACTAGAAATAAACTATAGACTAATAATGAAATGAAAAACGTATTAAAACTAGTGAATAATAGCGTGCGTCCCCGTGGATGGTTCTGCGATAACTGCCGCAGTTCCCTTGCTACCTGTTGGCTACAAGGAATCCTCACCACCCCCCACTACGCGGCACAACCCTCATCCTGCCGACAGATATACCTCTGAAGACTTGCCAGAAAAGCTCTTTAAAGGAGAAAAGCAGAAAATATTGAACCAAAGGTTTTTTTTATCCTTATTAGTTTCGTTATCGCCACTACAAAAATCAGGTCAATATTTTCTGAACATCGATTTTTTTGGAGCCACCTAAAAGTTACTCCTTATCCTTCATGGTAAGTATAGTCAAGGCGTGCTTTAGCACCTCGACAAAGCGACGAACCCCGTGGATGGTCCTAGCCGCTCAGGGCGATTCACAGAAGTCCCTTCAGGACGTAACATTGGGCTTAACAAACAGTATGTATCTTTTTTTATTTAAATGATTGAGGCATAATTGATTCTCTCTTACAGTATCTGGTAATCGTCGTTTTACTAATTCCGTATTTCCTACTGGCTTCGCTTATTGATTGCACTTCACTGCTCTTGAGGTCATTAAGGGCACTCTGCATAGAGTCTGGAGTCCAATGTCGGGGGGGGCCACCTTTTGGCGACTTGTTCAGGCCAGCAGCGCCAAGTATTTTGAATAAAATATTTATTCGTATTAAAATATTTATTTGTATAAAAATATATCTGCTTAATATTGTTTAATACATTTTTTTCATTGTATAAATAACCATTGTTATAATTGGCGCAATTTTTGTATATCATTAATTTTGTAAAGCTATTAATTTACGACAATGTTTTTAAATGGGATTCTTTTATTCTAATGGGATACTTAAAATGTCCGCGATATGAGTAATAGAATGTACGAACACAGCATTTTAGCTGTGTATATGCAGTTGTGTCATCTTAAGCGCAGTTAGAAAGCACCTTTATGTACTTGCAGCTCATTTTGATTTCACATATTTTTTTATATTGTATATTTTCTTCTATTTTTTTGTGATTGTATATTTTCTTCTATTTTTGTTGTGATTTATTATTATTGTCTTCTATTTTTTGTCATTTATTATTATTATTATTATCATCTATTCTTTCTGATTTGTATATTTCCTTCTTTTTTTGTGATTGTATATTTTCTTCTATTTTTGTTGTGATTTATTATTATTGTCTTCTATTTTTTGTGATTTAAACCCAATACCGCGAAAAAATAATTTTGTCCAACTGGCATGTGGTATGCTCGAACCATTGTGGATCGTCGTGAACGAATCAAAGGGTTTCAATTACCAAATTTTCGCACGAGCTCGCTGCTCTCCTTGGCCCACGATAATGCCGGCACGGGTGACGGTGTGCGCGGCGCCCGCGACGTGGACGGCGCCGGCGACGGTGTCCGCGACGTGGACGGCGCCGGTGACCCTGTCCGCGAACGGCTTCCCTGTAAACGCAGGATTATATATTAGGTACCTACATATGCGTTGATAATTGCTTATTATTTCGCAAAGAATCACCTTATGTGGGCTGGTGATAACCACCCGTAATGTGTCTTGCTGTTCCAACTCCAGTCGGAGCTGCAGCTGCTGCTCTACGAGCTGCTGGTGCTGCAGCACCCGCTCCTTCTGCTGCCGCACTCGCTCCAGCTGCTGGAGCAGCGACTCCATTTCCTGATCCAGCAGCTCTGCTTCCTTCTGATACGCTGCAATTTCGCGTTGCAGCGCCAGGGCCACCGGATCTTTTATAACTCTGCATTCAGTGTTCATCCTGAAAAAAGCCAAAAAGCAAATCTATAAAGTACTGTGCCGAATTTTTACCCGGCTGCTGTTGGGTAGAGTGCTAAATATCGCACAAGTCGCACAGAAAGCGGGATTCCAATGGTAAACCCATAAATAACGTTTCTACAACCTATACCTAATGTATTTTTTAAATTCCTCTTTTTTGTGCGTTAGAAAAAAAAAATGCAATTGCTCGGAATATCGAAAAAAATAGTAAAGGCCGCTTTTTAAACTTTTTTTCTGAGCGTGTAAGGAAAATTAAAAAAAACCGTTTTGTAGATTGAAGTAAGTTATATATATTCCCAAAATTTCATAAAAAACGGTTAACGTTGATTTGAGCTACAAACGCTGAAAGATCGCAGAATAAGGTCGAAAATTGCGAAATTCCTAAAAAATCAGCGATTTAAAACACCAACTTCTACTATTATTTTCGGTTATCCAACCAATTGCAATTTTTTTTAAAACGACGAAAAACGTCACTTAGTAAACTAATCCTTCTAGCTTCTCAAAATAACTCAAGTCGTTTTTACCCATAAAAAACTTCAAAGAAGTAAATAAATTACGCCAAGTACATGAAATCCAATAAATCACAAAAAACAGAAGATAATGATAATGTTTAGGATCAAGAATTAGAGTTTTAATCCGTTAGCGTAGTTAGATTTAAGTAGGAATAAGTCGGGTTTCAAAATGAAGTCCCTAAGCGCGGGGCCCGGCGGCTCTGTATATTACAATACACAGAGATTTCATTTTGTAAAATTTAAATGAATTAGGTATAATTGTCGAGGTATCAATTTTTCTATAATAGATCTTCGGTAATGAAGAAGAGACGCAAGGTTATCTGTTTCCAATTAGATGTTTTCAACAACATCGACTTTTGCCGCGGGCCCCGTAAACTCTAAGGACGGCTCTGGCTGGCGGCAGGAGAAGTTTGTTTGCGTAGCCTTGTGTAGCCCCGATTTGTGTAGCTTTTGTTTCTTATCCATGATACATGCAGGATAGGCACACAAGGGCATCTCCCAGGATAGAGGTGAGTGGGGTAAACAAGAAACACGGGGTAATCGCGAAAACCTGATAATCGTTTTAGATGTCGCGAAATTCCAAACGAAAAACGAAAACAACGTATAGGTACCATTTACGTTAAGGGCATCCGTCGGTCAAATCGCGCGAAATCATAGGTGACATTTATGATTTTTTCTAGAAAAAAATATACAATGGGTCTAAAACATTTTGCATTTTATTCTGCTACAATTGTAGCAGAATTGGGTTGTAATCAGTTTTATATCGGGCAAACATCTAGACTTTTAGAAAGACGAGTATACGAACATAAAAGAAATATTTTTTTATCTCCCTTACAACATACTGCTTTAACCAAGCATTCGTTGGAGTTTGATCATAGGTTTGATTTTGACAATGTTAAGATTGTTGATAAAGAAACAAATTTAAATCAGAGAATTCTTTTGGAGACAATTCACATGATTAAACCGCCTAGCGTAAATCTTAGGTATGAAACACCTGAAATACAAGAATATTACGCAACATTACTAAAGAAGTAATGTCTTATGATGTTTTTGCTCCATAGAGTTTTATATGATCGCACTAATTTTCTACATATCAGTTGATTGGTATGTCACTGTTTATTTGCTCGTTAACACCTTTTGAGCGTATAACACACCATATGAGCAACAATGCTTGGTTATTGCAAACGGTATATCCTTTACTTTTGAATTTCAGGGAGTTTTAGTACGTTTAGAACTGTCAACGGTATTTTCCTTGTTTTCACCTTCTAGAAGCAGATGTTTGGTTCGCGGTATACGTTAATCTTATTCCAACCGACTCGCGGGTCACACATAGTGCCAGAGCACTGTGACTCAATTTTTATAGCAAAAGCAGTATTTTATATTTGTTCTAAACTTTCCTGAAGATGATCTAAACCAAGATCGAAACGTCGGAAGCTTATATAATTGTAATTGCAAAATAGCTTGTTTTTATTGTTTTAAATTGACCGAACTAGTGCGCCGAAATCATATATATTAATTATTACGGTCGAAATAAAATTTATAAATATCTTTTGGCACAAAAATGTTTTGTAAAAAAATTCAGTGTATGAAAATTCGCTATAAAGGGTAGCGCGGAAGCCAGTGTGATTGCGAGTAGAATCCCGTTTGAATTTTTAGATTCGGTCAAGAATTGCATTTTTCATCGTGGCGTGAGTGCGTGAAAAATTGTTCTGAGAAAAACGCACTTAATGTTTAACGCCGAGCACGTTCGTCTACTGACAGGGACTTGCCCTATTTTCAATGCGTTTATTCAATTAGAACCAAAATTGATTCTTATTTTAGATCAATAAATGTATTATTAATTATAAGGTAATATAAGTGATTTCGGCGCACTGGTTCGGTCAATTAACAAACTAAAAACAAGCTATTTAGCAATTTTAATTATATACGCTTTCAACGTTTCAATCTAGGTTTAGATCATCTTCAGGAAAAGTTTAGAAAAAATATAAATTATTGCTTATGCTATTAAATTGAGTCACAGTGATCTGGCACTATGTGTGACCTGCGAGTCGGTTGGAATAAGATTAACGTATACAGCGAGCAAAACATCTGACTGTGGAAGGTGAAAACAAGGTAAATACCGTTGACATTTCAAAACATATATATATTATTAAAACTCCCTGAAATTTCAAAATTGAAGGATATACCGTTTGCAGTAACCATGTATTGTTGCTCATATGGTGTGTTGTACACTCAAAAGGTGTTAACTAGCAAATAAACAGTTACATATCAATAAAACAGATATGTAGAAACAATAATAGTTCGATCATATAAACTTCTATGGAGCAAAGCCATCATAAGACACTACTTCCCAAGTAATGTTGCGTAATATTCTTGTATTTTAGGTGTTTCATACCTAAGATTTACGCTGGGCTGTTTAATCATGTGAATTGTCTCCAAAAGAATTCTAAGGATTAATTATAAGGAAAAATCACATTTCTGTCTATTATACTTGCGTCACAACCATCTAAAAAATATCTATTTTTAACGTTTATAAGTTGCGTGGTTGCTAAATGATCAAGATCAACCACTGATGAGATACCGGGCAGATTTTCTCGCGCATGCGCGGCGTTTGCTGTACCGTATCTATGTTTGAGCGCAACTAATAGGTGTAATATTATTGGCGGGAAAGCAGCAGGGTGTTCAAGGTGCCCCATTTTATCGAAACTTGTTCTATACTGATGCCAAAATCGCCGTGCATGCAAATATCAAAACCAACGATAGGGTAACTCGGGGTAATATACCACAGTTAACTTTCAAACGCGATATCTCGCAAGTATAAGTAGATACAGGAAAAAAGATAAAACCATAGGAAAGTGTAACTAATTCTGTGCATTGACTAATAAGTAGAGATATATAATTTTTATAGTTCAATGAGAAACGTACAAATACAAAAGTCTTCCAATTCAGTTGCTCATTCTTCAGAAGTCTGTGAATTTTCGAAGGAGGCAAAATTCTGAATTTCTTCTAAATTCCGAGACAATTCTACATTACTTTCGGAAATATTGGGAGAAGATTGCGAACTTGTGCCAGGTGAAACATATAAGTGTATTGGTAATGAGAAGATAAAGACAAGGTGTTGAATGTGAAAATGATTGTGAACTAATTCCAGATTAAATTTCAATAGCGGGGTGCCAAAAAAATGGATTGCAGATGTTAAATGCGAAGAACTAGCATCTAACGATGTCGTGATGGCTTCGTAAAGAGAATCAGATTAAGTGATCTGTTGGCGCGCATATAGTACTTATTGAATTTCAATTTGCCAGTCATTATTAAAGTAATCAAAAAAATAGAAATAAGCTGACTGTAATGTAGAAAAAGGCAAAATGCAACACTGGTTTCAGAAATATAGGGATATAGAACTTACCTGCAGAATATTCGTACGTGCTCCAAACGAAACGCCAAAAAAACACTAATTTTGAACACGAAAACTAATACTAAAAAAAACAATAAAAATACTATACAAAATACGAGAAAAATACGATAAAACACCAAAAAAAATAAGATAGATATACAACAAAAACGCTAAAAAATACAGTATAAAACTAATATAAAAATACTAAGAAATAAACTAGAAATAAACTATAGACTAATAATGAAATGAAAAACGTATTAAAACTAGTGAATAATAGCGTGCGTCCCCGTGGATGGTTCTGCGATAACTGCCGCAGTTCCCTTGCTACCTGTTGGCTACAAGGAATCCTCACCACCCCCCACTACGCGGCACAACCCTCATCCTGCCGACAGATATACCTCTGAAGACTTGCCAGAAAAGCTCTTTAAAGGAGAAAAGCAGAAAATATTGAACCAAAGGTTTTTTTTATCCTTATTAGTTTCGTTATCGCCACTACAAAAATCAGGTCAATATTTTCTGAACATCGATTTTTTTGGAGCCACCTAAAAGTTACTCCTTATCCTTCATGGTAAGTATAGTCAAGGCGTGCTTTAGCACCTCGACAAAGCGACGAACCCCGTGGATGGTCCTAGCCGCTCAGGGCGATTCACAGAAGTCCCTTCAGGACGTAACATTGGGCTTAACAAACAGTATGTATCTTTTTTTATTTAAATGATTGAGGCATAATTGATTCTCTCTTACAGTATCTGGTAATCGTCATTTTACTAATTCCGTATTTCCTACTGGCTTCGCTTATTGATTGCACTTCACCGCTCTTGAGGTCATTAAGGGCACTCTGCATAGAGTCTGGAGTCCAATGTCGGGGGGGGCCACCTTTTGGCGACTTGTTCAGGCCAGCAGCGCCAAGTATTTTGAATAAAATATTTATTCGTATTAAAATATTTATTTGTATAAAAATATATCTGCTTAATATTGTTTAATACATTTTTTTCATTGTATAAATAACCATTGTTATAATTGGCGCAATTTTTGTATATCATTAATTTTGTAAAGCTATTAATTTACGACAATGTTTTTAAATGGGATTCTTTTATTCTAATGGGATACTTAAAATGTCCGCGATATGAGTAATAGAATGTACGAACACAGCATTTTAGCTGTGTATATGTAGTTGTGTCATCTTAAGCGCAGTTAGAAAGCACCTTTATGTACTTGCAGCTCATTTTGATTTCACATATTTTTTTATATTGTATATTTTCTTCTATTTTTTTGTGATTGTATATTTTCTTCTATTTTTGTTGTGATTTATTATTATTATCTTCTATTTTTTGTCATTTATTATTATTATTATTATTATCATCTATTCTTTCTGATTTGTATATTTCCTTCTTTTTTTGTGATTGTATATTTTCTTCTATTTTTGTTGTGATTTATTATTATTGTCTTCTATTTTTTGTGATTTAAACCCAATACCGCGAAAAAATAATTTTGTCCAACTGGCATGTGGTATGCTCGAACCATTGTGGATCGTCGTGAACGAATCAAAGGGTTTCAATTACCAAATTTTCGCACGAGCTCGCTGCTCTCTTTGGTCCATGATGATGCCGGCGATTTGGACGGCGCGGGTGACGGTGTGGGCGGCGCTCGCGACGTGGACGGCGCCGGCGACGGTGTCCGCGACGCGGACGGCGCCGGCGACCCTGTCCGCGAACGGCTTCCTTGTAAACGCAGGATTATATATTAGGTACCTACATATGCGTCGATAATCGCTTATTATTTCGCAAAGAATCACCTTATGTGGGCTGGTGATAACCACCCGTAAAGTTTCTTGCTGTTCCAGCTCCGGCTGGAGCTGCAGCTGGAGCTGCTGCTCACTAAATTTTTTTCGCTGCAGCTCCAGTCGGAGCTGCAGCTGCTGCTCTACAAGCTCCTGCTGCTGCCGCGACCCGCTCCTTCTGCTGCCGCAGTCGCTCCAGCTGCTGGAGCAGCGACTTTCTTTTATTATCCAGCAGCTCTGCTTCCTGCTTATATGATGTCATTTCATTTAGCAGCGCCAGGGCCACCGGATCTTCCATAAGATTGCATTCAGTGTTCATCCTGACAAAAGCCAAAAAGCAAATCTCTAAAGTACTTTGCCGAATTTTTCCCGGCTGCCGTTGGGTAGAGTGCTAAATATCGCACAAGTCGCACAGAAAGCGCGATTCCAATGGTCAACCCATAAATAACGTTTCTAGAACCTATATGTAATGTATTTTTTAGCTTCCTCTTTCCCATACAGCACCCTCCGTTGCCCGAAGCTTGCAAGAAGGTTCCATGGAGGTTGCCGTGGAATTTTCCCTCGGTGCGGACATAGGAACCTTCCTTGAACATTCCAGCCATGTTGCGGTGGAACATTGCCACTTGGAACCTTCCTGCCAGCCTCATGGAACGTTCCGGACATTCTCTGGCAATGGTCACGCAACTTTTCGGATATTTTACAACAAAGGTTCCAGAATCGATTCTTGTATCGACTTTTCTCTAATTGTTATCAATAATAATTATTGTAGGTGCAGATTACTATATATGTACATAGTTTTTACAAAATCCTTATGGAAAAAGGAGAAACATTTATACACAGCATTGATTTGTTAAATAAATGCAGCTACACATTTTTTACATTCACACACACTATATTATTCAGAGTAGGAAGTTCAAAGTTTCCTCTGTATATTTGCTTGAGTGTTAGTTTACGTTGAACTAACAAGGGAAGATCCCGAACCCGGAAATTCAAAAAATTCTGTAACTTTGTGGATATGTAGGGCATTTCCTTCTGATTACAACGCAATTTTTTGTTACTGCCCAAAATCACTCTAAGGGGGTGAAATTAACCCCTGAAAATTCGTGTATTTTCCGATTTTGTGTGATAACTCGCTAATTGTAAGAGATAGAAAAAAATCTCAAGACGAAAGTTACTTCTTTTAATTAGATCTATCAAATAGTAAAAGTTAAATCAATTGTTTAAACAATTAGAAAAAGTTATAAACAAAAATATTAATAATGTTTTTTAAAATTCGTTGTTTCGCGTGAAATCTGAATTGGTGGTTTAAATAATTATAATACAGCATAATCCATTTTTTTTTCATACAATTTCAACCTTTGTTATATCGCGGAACTGCGCTCCTCGACAATCGAAGAACTTTTGGATCCCATTGTAACGTGCCTTAAACTGCGCACCGAGCAATGTTCTTCTAACGTTTATTAGGAAATAATACGCGACGCGCAGTAAGAAAGTAAGATAATTTATATACTTTTGTCTTTAATTACACATGGGGCAAATATATCAGGTGGAAATAGAGGAGAAGAAGGGAACTGTTAGATATAACTTATCCTTTTTCGAACTTTTTATTTTTAACATAATTATCGAACTTTTCTCTTATTTGCTCACCAAACAAGTGAGACAATACAGGCGTTTAATAAGCGATTTAAGTATAGTTAGATAACTTTGAAAACACTTGTGTGATTATGAATTATTCTTCATGGTGATGAAACTCTTCAAAAAAATGTTGGAAACATGGATATTGATTACACCACACACATCGTATGATAGCATAATTACCGCATATGGAACAACGAGGTGGATGTATGAAATCTTGTTGTGAAAAAGCGAAATCTACTGGATTTTCAAACTGATTTGGTTTCTCAACAATATATCCACTTTTATACCACGCGTAAGCAAACACATCGTGATACTTTGATGATGAAAGTTGATTATGAATAAGAGACTGTAATTTAATGTCATTATTCCTTGCATTTAGTTGAACATCGTAATTAAACAATAATACAAGGTCGGAAAATTTTCGTACAAAGTTTTTCCATATCCGGAAACCATATACATCAAGCGGTTGTATCATTCCTGTAGTTTTTTTCGGTATTGTGTATATTTCCACATGTTGATTAGCTGGTATACCGTTTCGTAATGTAGATGGACAGTGACCAGTCCACGAATCCAATAACAAAACACCTCGAGATCCCGCATGTGGTAGATACACGTTTGTTAACCATTCCATAACCAGTTCACCTGTTAACTTTCCAGATGTGGACGCCTGTATATATACATTGCACGGTCGAAACAAAGATTGTTCACGTGGACCAAAATTACCATCCTTTTCCTGCAGAACAATAAATAGCGGAGACAGTAGTTTCCCAGAAGCTGATATTGTGGGGAATATGGTATAGCTATGTGTAGTAGCGGATATAGACTGTACGACTGCTGTAACACTTTTGGTTCCTTGTTCAGCTAAAGTACGGCCCGAATGTAATTCTAGATTGAATCCGCTTTTATCAGCATTGAATGTATTGTTTGTTCCGATATTTCGAATACGAGGTTTTACATTATTCACAAAAGTCGAAGTAATTTCATTTATTTGCGCGGTATCTGTATCGTATGATCTGATAATAAATTTGTTCACTTTTCTTGAAACTATTTTATACGTTCTCTTAAAATTCCAGATCCAATGTCGAGATGCTTTAAAATTTTCCAACCCTGTCTCTTCATTAGCTTGTAAGGCCCATGTTCAAAGGTCCAAATCATGAATAATGGCATGAGTTTCAATCCCGTCAACAAACTTATTATACACATATTCAGAAATTTGTAACAATTTTTCCTGTCGTGTCCCTCCTCTGCTCACCGTTTCTTCCCATCTAATGAAAACAAGGCAAATTTGCATAGATATAAAAAAAAAGGTACGAAGCAGCATAACATAACAGTACACCGTTTACCACTCACCTATACATATGTTGGACAGATTGTAAAGAAAGCCGTCTCTTCTTACCACTCTTCCAAAATTCAACAGCCTTTGTTATATATTCTAAAGTCACAAAACCTCCTTCCTCTGGTATACACTGCTCTTCTTCGAACTCTATCGGTTCTAAAAGTTCTTCGCGTGTAGGTACATATATATCATCCACAAATTCTACAGAATGTGGTCTAAACGGTTCCAAAAATTCTAATGTAACATCAGCTTCCATTGAAAATGATGTGTCTTCTTGTGATTTAATAAGCATGTCTTTTATTATGTCGTGCAACTCCATTCCTCTATTATTAATAGGAGTCTCATTATTGTTCTCAAGTAAGAATGTTGTCATAAGTAAACGAATTACATTTGCAGGATGTATGGGAACCATTTTCAACACTACACGTTTCTTACACAGAATCAACGTACATTTACTGTTAACACCTATACCTAAACTACAATTACCTAGTAGGGGAAGGTGGGGCAAGACGGGGTACCCCCCATATCTCGTGATACAAACGCCCGAATCAAAATTGAGCATACACGTTAGACGCGTCGCTATCGGCACCGTCAGTGACTAGCGAATCAGTGAAACATGTGGACGCGTGGCGAAGTTAGATCAGAATTTATAATTTATTGGGACTTCCTTACTTTCTCCTTATTTTTAGCACCCGTGACAGTGATATAATAATATAGAAGATTTCCGATACATGTATGTGTTTCTGAGGCAGAATTTAGCTGGCTATAAGGTACGTATGTTATTTTATACTTTTGTAAATAATGTTTCGAGCAGTGTTCATATGATTGTCGTGAGACGCGAAGGGGCATGATGGGGTAATGAAAATGAGAGGAACCCCATCATGCCCCTCACAAACCTAAAAATAAAAATCAAAGTTTCTCATTGTTCCAGGATGTTTAGAAACTATAGACGGAAGACGGACCGAGGAAAATGATACTTCTTTTCTATTAATTAATCCAAACGAACTGATTCCCTTGTGGAAAGGTGGATAAACTGTCAAATATGTGGTAAATAGGCTCATTTCTTCTGTGTTGATGTAGGAGATGAGGACGACGAAGCCATACATGTGTGTCGCCTCTGTCAACCCAATAAATAATTACTTTGTATATATATACTTTATTTATATTGTTTTTTAATTGGTACCCCATCTTACCCCACCCGTGGGGCAAGATGGGGAGAAACGACTTTTTCTGAAATTTTTTATTTATTCTATTGGAACCTGTAAAACTTAGGTAGATTCACAGTTAAACTGAAAGACTTATTACCAAAGAATGGTTCAGACATCAAATTGATTAGTTGATTATGAAAATCTGTGTTTTATTCATCATCAAACCTTAACTATCCCGTCTTGCCCCACCTTCCCCTATATTTTATTCTTAATGAGTCTTACTCTTCAAATGCCTTCGATACTACTGACAATAATAACGAGTCGAAGCATTTATTACTTTTGTCGTCAGGACACACCTATAGAACTTATACATATACTAACATATGGCATATGTATATGCATCTTACTTTATCACGTCTGAGGAAAACATGTTTGGACAGTGATGCCTTCTTAAAATGTCTTATTAAAATTGATCACCTGTATTTTCTTTGCAAATAAAGTATCATCCGATAAGAATACGAATATATGTATTCTCATTATTAATGCTCGAGAGAACAATAGACATGAGATAATACTTTGATGGGAGACAAAAGAAGGTATATATTCACATCACACAAGTGTTTTCAAAGTATTAAACGCCTGCATTGTCTCGCTTGTTTGGTGAGCAACGTCCTTTGTTCGTACGTTTTCTATTTTAAATCTGAACCTATCCCGAAAAAGATAATACCCTATATATCCCCTTTACATAAAGTACTAACAATAAGTATGAAGTATATTTTATTAAGCTTTTAAGATATTGTCGATATAAAAATAGTCTTCTTCCCAAGTTCTGAACATGGTATTTATTTAACACTGCACTTTCCATGGCATATTTATCAAAATCTTGTAGTTTTATTGCAACTATTGACGCTAATTCATGACGAATTGGCGTTATTTTCTTAAATAACGTCAAACTTATATATTTACCCCCACTGTGCGACTTAGAATACACGTATTTAATCCATAACTGCAAAATATTCGCGAATGCTTTTTCCGCAGTAGCAAGGTCTAAATTATGTTGATTAGAAAACAAACAAAAAATTTGTTCACAAGTTCCCGGAAGTAGAACAAAAAAAGGGATGATTGCTGACAAATTTTCAATTGGTTTCTTATGGAAAAAAACTGTATGTAACTAATTATTTGCTATTACTTAACAGAATCGACACTACTTATTTTGGGGCATCAAAAATTATTTTCTTTTATATCACCAAAAATTAAAAGACTCGATTTAAAATTCTGCACGAAAAATACATACAATCACAGACACGTGTTTGCACACAGATCAGAAGTAGGCGTCATGATATTTTCACCGTTTTTATGCTCATATTAGTAGCCTACAGGTAACATAAAAATGCATATCTTTTGAATTCTGACTTCTTTCCTTATTTCTTGGGATTCTGTCACACTATGGCAATGGGTCGTAGACTTATAGACCCCCCTCCGGGAGGGGTCTAGTGACCGGTGGTCGCAGTGCACAGCCTGCGACTAGGTATAATGGGAAACAGACCCTTCTCGCATTGTGTTGCCTCTCGAGTAGCTTAGGCTGGTACTCAAACAGACTCGCCTCAGGCTCCTACGTCTGGCGCATACCCGACGATCGCAGTCGCATGTAGGAGAACAGATACATGCTTTCCCATTGCACCAGTATACTGCGACCAATCGCGGGTAGAAGATTCCACCTTAAGCCGGGGAAGATAGTGCGGCGATCTAGTTTACAGGTCGCCCCGCTTCCCCGCGGCGGGTAATGGGTCCACGCGTTCTCCCCCCCCCCCTCCGTTTCCCTTCCCTTCTCCTTCCCTATCCTCTTCTTGTTTGCTTGTTTCCCTTGTCGTTGTCCTTGTGTACCTGTGCTATTTGTTTTTTCATATGTGTGTGTGTGTGTGTGTTTTGTCCTTACAGGGGGGGTTTCGGGACGGTGGTTCGCCAGGTCGGCCGCCCCCCCCCCATGGTATTTTGGGGGGGTGTGAACTGTTCGACAGGGACGAGTGGCTCGGTGTTCCTGTAAGAGTCGGAGCGCCGAGCCGGTCGTCGTTGCCGCCTCTGCTGCGCTGAGTGTGTGCGCTGCAGCGGCGGCATCGCTGGCGCGAAGATAGGGAGGCCCCAGAATTTGCGGGGCCCCCGGGGATGGCCAAATAGTGCCATCCCCCAGTTAATGCGGCGCTTCGTCCAGGACGAGCTGGCATTTGGGCTGCCCTTCAGGCATTTACCAGCCGCTCGGCCGGGTTCGGCACCCGTGTGCTGAAAAAGCCCCCCCTGGGGTTGCGGTATTGGGCTGCCCCCTCCGGCCTATGCCAGCCGCCCCCGCCCGGCCCGTCATAGAAGTTACGGGCCGGGAAGTAACAGATAAGCTGTCGTGGGGCAGGGGTGTCGGGGGGCACCACCTGCCCTTGTTAGCAGCGACCCCGGAAGAGGGTGGCGCGGGCGTGTGACCCGTCGCGTGCCACTCGGAATTTGGACGCTGGAGATTGCTCCCGGGGGGGGGGGAGTTCGGACGCATGAGCGCGGGTGCCATCTTAACGGAGAGCTGTATATGCACCCTTGGGGGGGCGTGCGAACGTAATCGCTCGTTTGATCTCGCCAAAGTCCTCCCCTTGGGTGTGCGCTCCTCGCACCAGGAGGTCATCTTGGTGGTTTTAGTGGGTTCGAGTCCCACATAACCCCCTGCCCGCCCCCGCGGGTGGGGGGTATCCGTGGGGATTTCCACCAAGTAAAACAAAAAAAAAAAAAAAGGTTAGGTTTGTTTGTTTTTGTATCTGATGGGGTGGTCCGGATAGAATCTATGCACTTTTGCATATATTCCTGACCACGGTAAAGGTACTGAACCTATCGGAACGCTATACCCATGAGTGAAAACCCATGGGCACCTCAATAACCCACCGGGGCTCATTTCCCCGCTTTCAGTAGCTCGACGTCGGCTTTTTTAGGCTCTGGACTACTTTGCCGCATGCCGATGGAGGACAGCCTTACTCACGGGTTCGTTCCATCATGGAGGACGTGTCGATTACTCACCTATAGGACGGGTCCAACACACGCCTCTAGGACAGTCATGCGGGTCACTCCCCCTCCAGGGTCGACCACCTTGAGTGTAGTGAGGGGGCTCTGGGTAGGCGGCTATGTTCCCCTCCAGGCGCTGCTGTAAGGTTCCTGTTCCTTACATAGTGACTGGTGGAGGATGCTGCCTCCCTGGCTAAGGGTTGACCAAGCGGCGGATGTGGCTGCACACAGGCCACTGTGGCGCTCCCCCACTGTCACCTTGTTGGGATTAGGGTCTCTGGCCTCAGGATCCTGAAATATAGTGGTAGTAGTGTTAACTATAAGAAGAGTCCGAACACCTTAGCGGGCTAGGAAGCAGAGATACATATCTGATTGTGGCTAGTTATCATCTCCTGGCGGCTGCTGAGAATCCTTCCTGTAGGGCGCTGCCATCCTGCTGGAACCGGATGGTGGACCTGAAACGGAAGAAAGAGGCTGCGGTTAGCACACAAGAGAAGTAGAGTAAGCGTGGTGTATCGAGCCCAAATGGTACCCTCCCCCCCCCCCCTCGCTTTGGCGACGGGACGGGTGGGGCCCTCCGGGTCATGTGGAAACCCACACTCATGAACATCAGAATGGGCTAGGGACACTTACGGTCTATGTGTCCCCCACCTTTATGGCAGAGCCGTAGCCATAGCAGTTGGGCTGAGTTTTAGGTGAAAATCCGCTGGGCGGTGGGGCCGTCGCCCCTAGTCCATTAGTCCATTAGTATCGACAGTATACGGGGGGAGCATGACGGCACGTGCCGCGGGTCCCAGGCGTCGCTCTGACCATCCAGCCGGTGAGCGTTCAAACACAAGGAGTTCGGATGTTCCCCAGGACGGACCGCGCCGCCCGATATTACCGCTCCTCTTCTCCTTGTGCAATCATCAACACAGGATCCAAGGGCCTCCCTATTATAGGAGGTGCGACTATGCCACCCGGCGCGTTACGCCGTATATCCAGTCTCCCCGCAACGGCCTGGGAGATTGAACCCTTCCCTAGGGGTAGGAAGTGGCTATGGAGGCCGTCTCCTCGAGGTACGCGGTAACCCGTAGTAGTTCTACCCCGTTTCTCGGGTGAGGTCTGCTTTTTATAGGCCCGGGCCAGCTTACAGACCCACCGTACTCACGGGGGCGGCCTTCGCCGGGGGAGGGCAATCCCTACCTAGACACACCTGGGTGTGCCGGAGTGTTACGCGTTGCGCCAGTCTCCCCCTCGGGCTGACGGTACCAGCCCGTCACTAACTGTTTGGCCGCGGTGTTTCGAATCGCGCCTCGACGCCGTACTGTGGGACCTCCTATCCACCCCCTGGGCTCGATTTTACTCGTCGTTCCCTGGACCGGAAGGCCGGTATCCACCCTCAGAATCTCCTTTAAGCGTTCGGACTGCGCGAGCACGCGCGTGCGATGCCTTCGGCTTGTCGCGATTGGATTGTTTGCCCCCTTTCGTATGGCCAGCTACGTTCCCGCCCGCCTAATCCCCGTGCCCCTAACCCCGTGAGTTTACTCCCTGTTCCTCCTACAGTCCCCCCGCGTTACCTTCCCCTACACTCGCGAGCATGTCTGGCCCATTGGTTGCCCCCAGCCCACCCCCCTCGGCCTACCGCTCTTTACGTTCCGGGCTACTCTAATCTTACCCCTGGAAGGACCCCGGGGATGAAAACCCCCCCTCTCACCCCCGGTTAGGTGTCGTTATGTCGTGTTCGAGTTGAGGTTCGAAAGCGAGGCGCGATTCGGGTGGGGCGGCCACGACCCGCCCCTGCGGTTTCCCGCATCGAGGTGTGTACAGCTGGTGCGCCGGCGATCGCGTTAGCGCTTGGAACGCCCGTTTCCATCCTCCTTACTTGCGACCTGCTTCCGTCGGACCGAGCGGCCGTACCAGAAGCAGTCGTTGCGATACTTTTCAAAATTCCTTGCTTTCCTTACACCCGAGGGTCGTCGTTCGCTCCGTCGAGCCCCTCCTTGGCTCGCCTTGGTCTGTGTCGGGTGTTGGTCCTATGCATCCACCGCCTCTTGATCATCCTGCCTGCGGGATGGGTCGTGGGCGGAAGCGGGGGGGGGTGTCCCGTCAAGGTCGGTATTACCCCCGCGCAGTGCCTCGGGGCCCTCCGCCTCTGAGTCCGTTCCTTCACTCTCTGGGTATCGTCACGCCCTCCAGACCAGGGTCCGAATGTCCATGGGCGCCACGGTCCGTGTAATGTCCCATGATCCACTCGGGCCCGCGACTACTTGTTCCCTTCCTCTTTGTGGCTCTGGCTCATCCATCGTCCGTGTTATTGGTCCGTTCCTCGTTCGTCCTATTCGCTATTTGGAGGGGAGTCTTATGGGGAGGGGTGCGGCGGTTAATCCCAGGTAGCGTGCGTTGCACCCGTCTGCCGCGGGGCTACCGATTCGGGAGATGTCGTCGACCCTGGTCCCCTGCACATCCTCGGTGCTTTCGTTAGCTCGTTAATTCTGATCGTGGCTTTGATCTCCGACGTCCAATGGTCTTCTGGTCTGTCATTTGGTCTGTCTTGCTTGCGTCGCTCGCTCTGGGTCCCTTTTCATCCGTCGTCCGAGGTTGTGGCCTGAATCCCTAGTGTCCCTCCCTCCGGGGATGTCGTGTACACTGATCCTCCACGCTCCCTCGGTGTGCTCGTAAGGTCGTTGTGTTGTTGTCCCTAGTTGCGCCTCTGGTCCCTGATGCCAGTTGTCCTTTCTGTACAATAGTGGTGTGGAAGGGGGCCCCTGCCATCGCCCCCTTCTGGTGGACCACGCCGCACAGTGGTACATAATCGCACTTTTTGTTCAAATCACCGTACAGGTCGTAATTTTTTAGTAATCATGACGATTTTTTTTTAAATTCTTCGCAATTTAATTCTCTATCGATCCCTCCGGCCGGAATTTTGAATTTCGTTGCTGTTTTTTTTATATTTAGCGAAATATATGTGATGTCCCACCATTTTTTCGCGCGGTCCTATTCCAAAATCTATTCATGAATCCCAAAATCGCTCCACAAAACAAAATCTCAAACTCAACTCTTACCCCATCTCCCCAATCGCTGATCACCTTGATGTTGTACCTTAGCGGTCACCAACACAAGATGATCGATACAAAACTCCACCTCGATGATGTACCTTAGTGGTCCCCATCACGAGATGATCGTTACAAAACTCCGTCCCCTATTCGCCCTATGAGGCACGAATCCTTTCCCCAAAACTAATTCAAACAAGCCCCTCGTTACAAAACCCTCTTAAATCGAGACCACGTCTCAACCCCCTCTTTACGACTCACAGAGTCCAAGCCACTCTAACCCTTTTCCTATAAAATACCCAAAATCCATTCGACAAGTTGAGTATCTCCTTTCCCAGTCATAAGAACCCCAGAAACCTAATTGCGACGCATATTTGGCGTACGTGACATAAATATGTCTATTAATAACCATACCGTTTGTAAAAACCCCGGAAGTCCTACTACGTCTTATTTTGAAACTATGTCAAGGTCTCTACCGCGCGTACCCCCGCATCACTCCTGTAAAAATATATAAATACGAGGTCCTGAGAGGCCGGTCAGTCAGTAGTCATTATTCAACAGTCAGTAGTCATTATTCAACAGTCAGTAGTCATTATTCAACAGTCAGGAGTCATTATTCATTGGTCATTAGTCTTTAGTGATTATTCATTGTGTCGCGATATTCAAATCAGTGAGCAACAATCACCACTCACCTATTACCGTAAGATATTACAATTAACATAACATTGCATATCACGTTCATCGTATCCTTGTATTGTTATTGCTTTTCATATCTTTTGTATTATTATTGCTTTTCATATTATTTAGTATTATCAACGCTTAGTGTATATATACTTTGCCCTATTATTCTTAAGCTTTTGTATTTCATATTAATTATCTTATCGTGCTCTAAAGCTTACTGCTTTCATTTATATTATTTGTATTATCATTCATATTGCTTTCTATATCAACGCCTATTGCTTACCATTTATTATTTTGTATTAACAACGCTTATTACTTAAATCATTCTACTTAATTTCATGTGTTTCATGTTCATATTCTCATATTTCGATTAATTACCATTTATATAAATATCATGTGCTAATGCTAAAAGTCCCACGCATTATTATTACTAAACGCTATAACGCTTCAGCCAAGTTAATAAACCTATTTGTTTTCAATCACGTTTCGAATTATTGTGTGCATCCTTGGTTATAACAAGTCCGAACGAAACCAAGCTGCCGCAACAGCTGATTCGCGCTCGTGAACGCGAAACGGTTCTAGTGTCTACAAACATATTATTGCATGAGCCGTGAAATCCACGAAAATACTAAACGTGGTCTCTTATACAACTGCAACGGTAAAATCCTATTACCGAGACCAAAACAAATATGGAGTACTATAACGGGTGCTCTTTAAGTGTACATTTACCTTCCCAGGTCGATTAGAGTGACGGATTTAAGATTCGCGCCTGATCGCCTCCAGAAATACTTAGCGTGACGGATTTAATATTCGCGCCTGAGTCCCTCAAAACCCTCAGCGTGCTGGATTCAAGATTCGCGCCTGAGTTCCTTCCAAACCCTCAGTGTGACGGATTCAAGATTCGCGCCTGAGTCCCTCAAAACCCTCAGTGTGACGGATTCAAGATTCGCGCCTGAGTCCCGCAAAACCATCAGCGTGACGGATTCAATATTCGCGCCTGGCCTTCCCTCAAAACCCTCAGCGTGCTGGATTCAAGATTCGCGCCTGAGTTCCTTCCAAACCCTCAGTGTGAAGGATTTAAGATTCGCGCCTGAGTTCCCGCAAAACCCTCAGTGTGAAGGATTCAAGATTCGCGCCTGAGTTCCCTCAAACCTCTCAGTGTGAAGGATTTAAGATTCGCGCCTGAGTTCCCGCAAAACCCTCAGAGAGAAGGATTTAAGATTCGCGCCTGAGTTTTCCCTCCTTCATGTCATTGTTCCCCAAAGACCTCACCCGGGACGTGACATATACAGCACTTTTAGAAAATCGATGTCTGTGGGACTTTTTGGACGCCGATTCCGAATTCAAACTCAAATTTTCTAAATTGTAGAGCTTTTTAACAATGACAACTTCAATATATCGAAGCGAAATTTTAGAAAATGATCTTTTTTGGAAAAACTTAGTGTGTATAGATTTTCGGGGTGCTCTCTGATTTCAGAATTAGGTTTTGTGCTTCTGGATGCAAATCTTTAATTTTATGTTTATGTACGTGTCTTAAACTCGAAATGTACGGATCGGAAGATATTAAAAGAAAATGTATTATGTCCTCGTCACAACCGTATTTTGTAATCAATTTGAAACAGGTCTCTTGTTAGAATTCGTACGCTGCATTTGTATGGTATAGTTATGTGCATGTCCGCTAGGGGCGAATGTGGCGGTAGCAGCATTTTCGTTTTCTCACAACAGAAATTACAATTCTGCAACAATAAGTGTGGCCGAAGCAGGTGTTCATAGCGAATGATATATTCTGCTTCATTTCGAGCATTTCACATCTGTTTCTTTACCAGAAATCTGTAGCAACCAGTTCTTTTCAGAACTACTTATTTCATCAGTTCTTTTTCTGTCGTAATCTGGGCCGTAATATAGCCTTCAAAGATACAGGGTGTCCCAAAAATGCTGCGGTTCCTTGAAGGGGGTGATTCAGGGGGTGATTGGAAACAACTTTTTCCTTTGCGAAAATGTTCTCCGAGGTTTCGTTAACGAGATATTAACAAAAAGCACCGACCAATCAGAGCCCGAGATTGGAGGCCGAGTTCCCGCGGTAGCGTGGCCGCGCGCCGCGCTGCGACTACGAACAAGCAACTCGGCATGCATCGAAGGAAATTGCAGAGAATGGCAAATGAAAAAGACGTAACAAATAAAATCGAACATTTTGTCATGGTTTGTTTGTCATTTAAAGTGAAAAATGAATAAAGGATAAATGGATGAAAATCATGCGTAACGTAAAAAGACAAATACAAAGGTTTTTTTTAGAAGAATCGAAAATAATAATTACTTGGAGTGAGAGGATAAGGAACACGTAAATTTCCTTTTTTAATAACGTACAAACGAAAAGGTAATGCAACAGGGAACGAGCGAAAAGTGATCGTAGTTCGTTATTGTGATAAAAATCCATAGTTCAATAACGTCCAACACTGTTGTTGATAATGAATAACTCCGTTTAAAAACTGCGAAAAAAATTTACGTACGGAAATTTGGAGAATTATCACCGGAAATTAGCCATAACCTGCGTTAAATTTAAAAAATAATAGTCGCCAATAATGTACCTAAAACTCACCCTTTCGGAAATTCACCTGCAGCTTGAAAATCTGTGTCACTAGGTCACTGAACCGATCCTGGTCATCGACAGACGCGCCGAATGCACAGCTGATCTCAGGTACACGACGCCATCCAAAGTTAAAGGTCGCAACGTCAAGTGCGTCCGGGTTAATGTACCGAATATTCACTTCACTGCACGGCTACTAACACTGATCACTTAATTTATTTTTCATGGAACGTGTTGTTCCTACGTTATAAAAATTGGTGGAAATGAATTTTTACTTGACGTTCGGAGCCGTGGGTATTTCCGCGCAAATTCTCACGCTGCAGCACTTGCGTCCTCGTTGTTCGGGGGGTGCAACCAGAACATCGCGTAATACTCTTGAGCAGAGAACATTTCTGCGACGTGATTGCTTGCTGACTGACAAGATTTTTACGAAGCGACTTCTTCTACCCTCAAATAGTTTCTCTCGTTCCATTATGAGTTGACCCCCTACCAGACCAAGAGGCTTCAGGTAGAAAGAAGCCAGCACATTTTCGAAACACACGTGCTTCGCAGAAGTGCAACGAACGGACTATCGTGCACTTTTACAAAACTCCGCGTTCCGTCCTTTTACTGCTAATGTACCCATTGCTTCGAGGTAGGCAGCAGACACCACGTGTTTCGGTTCGAAAGGGACGGAAGAGAAGAGAAACAGAAAGTCTTCGAGTTGCTATAAAGAAAAAAATCCTGTTTCGGCCGCCAATCTCGGGCTCTGATTGGTCGGTGCTTTTTGTTAATATCTCGTTAACGAAACCTCGGAGAACATTTTCGCAAAGGAAAAAGTTGTTTGTTATCACCCCCCGAATCACCCCCTTTAAGGACCCGCAGCATTTTTGGGACACCCTGTATAGCCCTCAGTTGGATTTGTCAAATTTTGGAATGATTCACTTATAGCGAATTCGGACGGTCCCACTGGTGCGCACGGAGTGCGACTTTCAGCCAATTGGAAGCGAGACAACTCGCACTCCGTACGCACCAGTGGTGGGTAAAGACACGAATTTTCTATTTTATACACGACATGTGTCTTAAATGTCGTAAATGGCGTAAACGTCGCAAATGACGTAAATGTATCGTAAATGTCGTATATCTGAAATAAAAACAACTATCCTATAATACATTTTTCGTATAGTTTATGAAGAAGTGCCAATTTATTAATAATTATAATTCTGATGAAAAAAATTAAATTAAATTAAGTTACGTTGACGAAAAATGGATATTGAAAGGTTAGTAAAAGAAATGCATTGGGAAACCAAGAATTTCGATACGCCAACTATGGACAGAAAATTGAACTACTGAGAGTGGATCAAAATCCGGCGAAGTCCATATGATTATTGTACATTTATTTCTAATTACTTTACCTTTCACGATTTACTTTTTATTATTTATTGTCTATACAAGTACAAAACAATAATTAACACCACGCTTTTAAATACTTTTTTGGGGTTAGGAAAGTGGCGATTATCATAGTTTTCGACGTAACCAACGTATTCTACAGTGTTACCACAGCCGACTCTACTACTAGCCATGCTGAAGCCAAAATGGCAACACTGTGGGAGTCCGGTTTCGACATAGGGATATATCTATATATATAGGGATATATATCTATATATATAGATATATATCCTATGTCGAAATCGGACTCCCGCGGTGTTGCTATTTTGCTTTCAGCACGGCTAGTAGTAGAGTCGGCTGTGGTGTTACGTATTTCCGCGGGGAGATTCCGTTACGAACGCGGGTTGGTGCCCGTGGAGCGCTGAACCGCTCTGCTCGTCAGAGTGCGCGGGTGTTATGAATAAAATGAAGCTATTTGTTCTGGTAAAACTTGTATGTATATTCTTCTTAATAATAAAACAATTGCTTTTTTATTTGAGAACACGTCTTGTACATTCAAGCGTCAAAATCTTTCTGACTTCTCGGTGTCCTCCGTCGTTGCTCCTTCCTTCCTAGAACGTGGTGCCCCTTCCATCCCTGCGCGTCCTCCCAGTCCTTTAGCCAATCAGGATGAGGGATGAGCCGGATTCAAAGGGTAGGCTGTCCCGCGGATGTCCGTCCGCCCCCGCCAATCGACGTCCATCTTTTCCTCCGTCTTCGGGTGGTGGTGGAAACTCAGTGGAAGCGCGCTTTTCCGTTACACAGTGGGGTGCACACGTGGGAAGAGAAAGTTGGCTCGGCTACGAAGATCGAGTAAACAACCCTTGAATGGAAATTTATGACTGCCTTAGCGTCGCCAACACTTCTGGACTCAATCAACACTCCTAAAGACTAGCAAAGGACAAGGCCTTCTCAAGAGATTACGTGACTTAGAAGAAACTCGCGATTCGTTTCGGGGTCCGTTAATAGGTATCCTCTTCGTGCTTTCGAGCTCTGCTCAAGATCCTTCCCACGAATGCCACCCGCATTGCTCTTCCTTTATAATACTTCTTAATCATACGCAAACATCTACTTTCAAACTTCGCTCCTGATTTACCTATCGATTATATACATTTCCCCAGCTACGTTCAAGCGATAGCGTAACAACAGTATTCTATAGTATTCGCCTGCAACCAATAAGTGAGTCAGAAAGAACTATATTTCTCCAACACTTTAATTGTTGAAACCTTAAAATAATGAATATTTCTATTTACGACATTTGCGACAAATGACATGTATAAAATGGACTTAAAAACGGCATATTATACATACATTTGCGACGCGTCGTAAATGCATTTACGACGCGGCGTAAAATACCAACCCACCACTGGTATCACTCTGTATACAACGCAGTTTCTTATTCGATTTGTTATTTGTACTTGTCATCTGTTTTTTTATATATTTAATGGTGTATGGTGACTCAGTTTTGTAATATTATACGTTATTACAAGATCTTCGACCTCTATTGTTGTGAAATATACAGAACGGAATTTACAACCCTATGAAATTTGTTAAAATTGACGATATATGGTACGGAATACCGAGCAATCCCTGGTAGGGGCGGTAGGTACACTCGAAAAGCGTTCCTTTTGCCTCATGATACCCCCCTCGGCCCTGTCAGAGGCCACGGGCAAAGAGTAGGTATAATAAGAGGCGTCACTCCGGGCGGAACCTTTGAAGTCCTTGCTTGACCTTGGCATTTAAATTGGTTGTACATTCGAGCGGGATATTCAAATCGACTAAATGTACCTTACCACAATTGGCTGATTATTGCCGAAGTTTACCGATCATTGCCGAATGGGGCCGAATGGGCATTTAAATTGGTTGTCTCACTAGAAATCACTGTTTCCCTAGATTATTTCTGTCCTTGTCGAGTGACGCCTCTTATTATGGCTGTGTTCCGATTCACGCATACTGCGCATAGACTGCATAGGATATGTCACGTACCCTATGCACTTCATGCACATTATGCTGCATTATGCGTGAATCGGAACGCGCCCTATACCTACTCTTTGCCACGGGCCTCGGGATCCGATCCGGGGTTGCTCGGGTTCTGACCCCCATGACCCCCACTTAATAATTACATTACGAGCACATAAGTTGGAGCCCACATGACATTTTATATTTAAACACAGTATTAAATTAAGAATTATTATATACTGGTTTTTCATTACATAGAATATATAATGAATCCTCTAACGTGAGTATCGTTAACCTATATACCAAACATAAATATATTTTTTTTTTCACGCAGAAGAATGTTAATAATCTTTTGCACGGTTTCAGGAATGTGAAAAATATAAAAAAGCTTGGGGAACAAGAACTATCAACTAGTAGGAAAACTTCCTGGCACGATCAGTACAAAGATAGTGCTTGGATTTTTGTTGGTGGTTTACCATACAATCTAACGGAAGGCGACATCGTAACCGTATTTTCTCAGTAAGATTAAAGTACCGATTCAATTTAATACAGGTAGATCTCGATTAGAGTCCGTTATTCGATTTGGTGCGAATTATAAAATGATACCAGGTCGCATTTAATGCGAACAAAATTTCAGTTGATGCAAGGTTCGCCAGACCTCTTTCATACTGTACAACTGTGAAAACAATTAGTCTTTTGTGACTTAGATAATATACTGCGGCTTTATCACCACATATACGAAGAAGCAGAAGGAAATGCAATCGACACTGTTGAAATACTTTAAAAAATAATAAACACGTTTATGCCATTTTAATTTAATAAAATACATCTTAAAAGGTATATTTTCTTTAAAGTCGAACCAATTCCTGTATTTCAAGTATTTGAACAGTGCGAATTTGAATAATGCGATCAATTCCTGGGATTTATTACTCGCGCTAAGCGAGACCTACCTGTACGTATTCTTTAATGTACAATAACGCAATTTGTTTGGCAAATTGTTACCGTAGATATGGAGAAGTAGTAAATATAAATTTAATTCGGGACAAAGACACTGGAAAACAGAAAGGATATGGTTTTATTTGTTACGAGGATCAAAGAAGCACTGTATTAGCAGTCGATAACTTCAATGGTATTAAGGTACAGATATTTTTTAAATAAAACAAGTATCGGTCTCTCTTATCTGCAATACTGTTGCGGAATTAGATAAAAATTATGCTCAGCACTCGGTATAATTGTGTGTTTTAGATTTTAGGCAGAACGATACGAGTCGACCATGTTGCAAATTATAAAGCACCGAAAGAATCAAAGAATATTGACGAAGAGACGAAACAATTGAGAAAAGAAGGTTGCGCCCCAAAAAACATTTAATCGACGACGTCGTGACTAGTACATTTCATACGTAACAGAACGTAATTGTGTTCAGCATAGATGAAATTTGGATAAAGCACGCAAATGCACATTTTCACAAAACCGTTGAAATAGATTTTTAAGGAAAACATGTATTTTGTAAGTTGTGCCGAATCTTATTTATATTCCCTTGTGGTGTTAATACATAAAATCAGTTCCTTCTTAGTTCCTTCTTAGTTCCTCAGTTCCTTCCAGTATAAATTTTATACAGTCTTATCTTTTCGTTTGATTTGCTCTGTATTACAAATACTATTTAAATGTACATAATTGAAATTTAAAATAATACATTCGTAGCTGATAGTAATAGTCTTACTGACATACAATTAATGATATTAATTGCAAGTGTGGAAATAAAAATATTTAACAAAAACCTGAAACTGCGGTTCATATGAACGGAAAACCCGATATTCCGAGAACTCGCGGTATTTCTCTTTACATTTCATTCTTATAATTCAGATAACACTAGATACACAAATGTACCATTTCTCAAAAAGTATTTCAACATCATGCGATCCATTATGCAGTTCTCAATAGACTGTGCATTGTAGAATTTTGATAAAGATTTCTGCTTCTCATAAAGTTGTACGTATTTGCAATACTGTTTGACATTTAAAAATACATGGGAAAATATTTAAACAAAAAAAAATGGTTGATAATTAGAATACTGATAAACGTATGTTAAAAAGCGAGTGTTCGTATTTTGTATACCGGTATTGATAAATAGAAGATTCAAAGGATCTCGATTTGAATAAATGAAGTTCTATATAATTACACTGCCTGGGCAGAATGGTATCAAGATGAGCCGAATTCACTCATCCATTTCTCATATTTCTCTAAATCTTCCTGAGAGACACTCTTGTTACATCTTTCAACAGCTTCGTCAAAGTCTGCGGCGGATACAGGTAAATCCAATTCCTCTTTTGGTAGCTGTCTAATCTGATCGGGTTTCAAACCTGCGATTTTCTTACGCATAGACATCATAGATGCATCCCTATATAAAATATACACAGAAGCTGATATGTTTAGACACTTATATACATATTAATTTCATTTACCTAGACAACTATATTTATATTAATTATTTACCTGCAAACATTCGTGATATCTGCACCAGAGTAACCCTCCAACTTTCTCGCAATGTCCGCTAAATTTACAGACAAATCTACCTTCACCTCGCGCAGATTAATTTTCAATAACGCTTCTCTACCTTCATCTGTGTCAACACAAACGTACATGTAAAAAAGCTGCACAATATATCGTGGAGAAAGGTCCTGTGACAAGTCACAGAAAGTCTTACGATTTGGTAGTGGAATGTAAATGCGTTTCTCCAAACGTCTCCGAAGAGCCTCGTCAATGTCCCATGGAAAATTCGTTGCTGCTAGTACCATAACAACTTTACTCGGATCCTCGCTGCAAAGTTTTATATCGTACCTTACAATCAATTCGTATGACTGAATGGTATTTCAGCTATAATTCACTCACCTATTCGAGCTTATACCATCCATTTGAACTAAAAGCTCAGACTTCACTCGTCGCGAGGCTTCGTGCTCAGATTCAGATCCCCTTCTAGAGCACAGAGAGTCGATTTCATCGATGAAGATGGTACTAGGTGCGTAAAATCTGGCCTGTATAAATACATATAGCACACTCCATGAAATTGGAAGCAGCATCGTCTCGGGGTTGAAAAATAAATCGCGCAAGGGTCCATTTGTTCCACGAAGGAATTACGTAATTACCATTTCGAAAAGAAGGCGAACAAGTTTCTCTGATTCTCCTCTGTATTTCGAAGTCAGCGTAGAGGATGAGACGTTGAAAAATGTAGTCCCACATTCAGTGGCTACTGCTTTCGCAAGCATGGTTTTCCCAGTACCCGGTGGTCCAACCATGAGTACACCTTTCCAAGGACGACGAATTCCCTGCAGGTAGGGTACATATTTCACTCTGTATTCAAACATGAACTGTTCAGAAAAATCTCTACACGTACTTTAAAGAAATCTGGCATCCACATTGGAAGAACAACAGCTTCTTCTAACAATCGCTTCGCTTCGTGCAAATCAGCTATGTCGTCCCAATGAATATTTGGATTCTTCTGAACGATATCTCTCTCTATAACAACATGGTAGATATGTACCGAGCTACTTAAGCTTAAGATTATTAATATCCATGAACACATACTTTACCTAACAAATCTACCAGATCCCTGTCATTCCCAGATGGCTCAAATTTACGTTCCTCTACTTCAACGTCGACCTTCTCATTTTCTGACTTCTCCTGCGAAACACGTTCACAGACTGTAATACTATTACGTTATACACAGAATCACCTAAGAAGATAAACAAGACTAACTTTATTTACATCGTCTTTTCTGGACACTTTTCTATCATCTTTCTTCACCATTGCTTTGGCGTCCGGCTTCTTTCCTGCAGCAACTGATTTTCGTGCGCTCGTCCGATTTTGTTGCTTCGGCTGATTCTTCGATGGCCTAATATTTCTACAAATATATCTGTTTATAGTAATACCCGATATCGATAGATTCCTACAGTTTCGATTTAATACGCCCTCTTTTTAATATTAATATCATCGGAATTGTATCGTGCTTCCTGTACTTTTGCTCCGCGGGCGTCAACGGTGGCCACACGTCTGGATCCCTCGCTGGCGCTTGATTCCAAGAAGTATCTGAATTATTATATGTCCACAAAGTTGGATCTCTCGTGGGTTCTTCGAACGATAAACACGAAGTACCTAGGCATGTTTTGAACTTTATAATCTTATTTATGCGAATAATTCTTTTAAATATGTATTATCGATACCTAATAATCTTTCCCCATGCGCGTCCACTTTAAAAAGCTGCAGGGTGTTCGACGTTGCTTTTACTTTCTCGAACTCTTGGACAATTTGGTGCTGGACAAGCTGCCACTTTGCTTTCCTAGTGGCGTCTGCGATGCTAGCAAGTAATCGATGAATTTGTTGTACGACGCCTTGATAATAAACTCCGGATGTATCGTAATTTCCAGTCAGCGCCATTTCACGAGCCAGCTTGGTATTCTCGCAGATTTCATTGATCGAAACTGCCATAATTCTTTTGAGAGATACACGTACTTGTATATGTATTTAAATATAATGGACACGTTTCTCGCGAAATATAGTTGGATAAAAATATTACCCGTGACTTAAACTTCAACAAATTTGACGTGTCAGTAGTGGTTCCCGAGTTCCAAAAGTAATACTGAATAACACCACATAAAATTGCTTAAATCGGATAAATCCGAGCAGTGCACAATTAAGTACAGGTTTTTTTTTACAGAAAATTAGATATTTCAAATTGCATGTATGAAATTCGCGAACCTTTTAACTAATAAACAGAAGCTGGATAAAATTTCTCACTGTTATGATCCTCGTTATTTCTTTTATGTAAACAATTATGCCGTTACGTCCGATGTATTCGCGTGGGTCAAATTACTTTATATGAAAGGACGTTTTAAATATTAATCGTTAACTATCGTCCGTGAGCGCTGAGCGTGCCTCGGAGTGAACGCTGCGAGCTGAATATCGTAGAAAAATATATAAAAGTTGGTTATAACTAGCGTATATACTGTAAATCAGTTAGGAGAATTATATTATCGTTTATAACTGTTTAAAAAAACCTACTCAATCAAAACAGATATGTACGGTATAATTTACTCGAATTGTTAATCACAGGCGCCATATCGTTTTCGGGAGTCGCGGTCTTTTTAAATTTCGTAAGATTAATTTAAAAACCATGAGATGTTTAAATGTAGGTATTTCCTACATTTAATAGCCCTATTCCTTTTACTTAAATTTCGTAGTACAAATGTTCACGCTCGATTGAATGGGTGGTTATTATATTATATCGTAAAGTACAATGTGAAAGTCGATGTTAAAATACATTACCTATATAGATCTTCGGAAGATTCAATTCAAAATCAACGCATAGGGGCTTTCAGGTAAATAATTGTTTAAAAAATGAAAGTATGCATTGCATAAGTTTGCCTTTTACTATGCCGAGTTAAATTAAACATTAACACGTTACGCGTGACGTTATTTGCAGCTATATAGAACATATTAAATACCCGTGACACGCGGTCTGTTAACAGGTGTTCCAACGAGATACCTACAACCGTAGTAGGCAGAAAAAAAAGACGTAGAAATTTGTTTTATACTACCGACAGAAAAGAAATATTTTCGATGCAGAATAGCGATCAACGTCGTACAGGTTAGTTTTGTAAGAAATAATTTACGTAAATAATGTGGCCATTTCCATTGTTATGTATAATTATTTCTCATATGTTTTGGTAGATATGAAACGCTTACCACTGCACGACGCGATTAAGCCATTGGCTTGGTTGAAAGGCACGTGGAAAACTGATGGTCCTGGGAGTGGTATATTTCCAACAATTGAAACTTTTAAATACTGCGAAGAGATCAGTTTCACTTCCATCGGTCAGCCGATGCTGAATTATAGTGCGAGGAGCTGGCATCCCGAAACGAAAGTGCCGATGCATTATGAAGTTGGGGTTTTGAAGATAATGCCTAACACAAACAGATTAATTCTACTATTAGCGCATAATATTGGTGTGACGACTGTCGAGGAAGGAGTATTCGAGGACAAATGTATCGCGTTGAAAACTACTGGCATACAGAGAGCGACGGTGGAATCAAAGTCACCACCAGTAATCGAGGTAGGATTACTCGGGAGAACAATTATTGTCTGATAAATAATTAACTCTGCATAATTCATTATTGTTCGGACAGTTACAAAGAGAATTTAAGCTCGTTGGGGATTGTCTGCAACATGTATTATGCATGGCCACAACAAAAACCCCACAAATACAGGAACATCTGCGTGCAATGTATACTAAAGTATGCGAGGACGATCGGACAACTTAATTTACATACTTCGATGTTAGTGATAAATTTGATTCATTTCCATGTGCTTCGGTAGGTTTGAGTCCTTTTTAAAAAATGCAGACACTTTCTCGTCTTTTGAAATTAAACGACACGTATGTATTTATATTTCGTTATGCACTTTAACAAATCTGCGATAATTATTAAGAATACATACTGTTTTCCTTTCGGCATAGTTAAAGGATTATCGATAAACTAAAGATATTTCATAGGGGAGATAGAAGACAAAGCTACGATTGCCAAAAATAAAGTATTTTGTATTCTAAAGTTATTAAATACACAAAATGGAGTTCTCTTATTTGTAATTGTGTCTACGATTCTTTAGATATTTCGGAGAGACTATATTTGTAAAATCATTCCTAACGATTTCGAAGAAAATAATTCGTAGAACTTTCCATGATGTTCTGAATCTGACCTACACTATAAATAATACTGTTTCAATAAGTATACATAAATATTGATATTATTCTGCATTTTTGAATTCTAAAATTTATTAACCGGGTATTTTATGTTTCTTATACGGTATACCACCGTCATATAAAGTACATGAAATTGTCATTGAAAGAAAAATCTTTATTCCCAAAGAATCGAAGTTTAAAGTAATAAAAATTTTGATTCCCTTGCAACTTTCAATTTGAAACATTATTCTATACGTATATGCACAGCTATTTTATTAGTGCAGGAGTAGGGACAACACCTGCGTGTTTACCTACTGAAACACCCCCAACCTTGCCGTTGCACGACGTCGAATACGACAGTTGCTCGCTGCGCCGACACAAAGAAAGATCGTCGCAACTTTTGTTGCTGCGTGATTTTTTAAGAATCAAACTAAATTCACGTTCGATCGAAACATCTACGAAATTTCTCCAAATATCGTGAGGTGGATACAGTGGTCATTCATTTCATTCGACTCGTTAATAGTTTACACAAGCTTTACGAATAACCAAACGCGAATATGCGCTATTATCGGAAAAATGATCTGTTCGTAAAACATTGCCCGATATTTGCGGAGTATTTATTTTCACCCTTGCGATCTATCGCGATAACGTTCATAAGCATTGTTTAAACAGTTTTGCGATTCGAATAAAAATCTGTTTCGTAGTAAGCGCCAAATATCGAACATCGATACAATCGATCGTTTCGATTTTTTGAATTCGCTCAAAGTTGAGCACTATGACATCATTTTACGAGGGTCATGATTATTACAAAAGGATGTTGGAACTGCAGGAAAAATTACGGAGAAGGTAAGTGCAGGGCGTGTTGCCCAAGAAAAGCAACGTAATAGAAGAGGCAGTTGCGTACAAAATCTAAAATCTATATATTATATACGTCTGTTAAAAAAAATCATTGCAGCGAAGAGGAAAGAATAAGATTAGAGAAGAGATTCAAAGTACTTGTACAAGAATCACGGAATAGGTGAGTTTTCACTTGGATCCCTTTCGGCTCCGCTATTTTCGCAACGGACACGAGCATTTTTAAATTATCTTCTTAAGGTGACAAATTGGCTAGTGCAATCTGGCAAACGTTGCAGAAAGAAATTTAAGAAACAGGTTTTAGAAACAATGCGCCGATGCTTCCCGACATGATTTAACGTTTAGATTGTCAGCTAGCTGGTATTATCGATTTTATTTCCCTGTTGCGTAACAATGAGACGAAAGAATTTAGGGGATTGTGCATATCGATTTGGTAGCGACCCAGTTTTCGGGGATGTCGCAAATCGATATACGCAAACATAACCTTTGGGTCGCTATTTATTTCGGACGTGAATTCCATGTTCTTCGTGTTTACATTCTTGGTATATGCCTTAAACTAGGCAGACATCGATCGTACACAGAGAGAGAGAGAGAGAGAGAGAGAGGGGGGGGGGCTACATAGACGCTACCTTAATTTGGCACTGCAGTGTTCGTGCTTTGTTATGGCTGCTGCCTCTGTATACCGTCCGCGTATATACATATGTATTATGTTTGTAGCGAGGACGTGACCTTTTACCAATGTCACGAAATATTCTTCGATCGTGCGAACATTTGATGAACTGTACCAGGCTTAACCGTGCGCAGTGAACATTTCTGCTGCCTTTTTGACAGACAATCGTACTTTTTCATCGGTTTATCTTGAGAAATAAAGAGAGCCGGATTACTTCGAACTTTCGACGCGCCTCTTTTCGTACTTACTTTTTGAAGGTCGTGTCGGGCCGCGTTTCAACCCTCTATAACCTAAATTTTTTTGTCGCGTCTCGACAAAGATGGGAACGTAAGTGATTTTGATTTAATAAATATTTTATTGACAAATAAAGATCGGATGTTGTCACTTTGAAAGAATAATGGTGCATGGCAGGGAAATGAAATTAGTAAATAAGAATGCAATATGGTATGTGTAGGGATGAATCGATACAAGTAGAGTATCGATACTTTCGTTTCGATACCAAGTAATTTTAGTATCGATACCTAGGGTTGCGATACCATGTAGGTATCGATTAACAGTACTCGTATCGAATGGGCCAGTATCGGTATTCTACATAAAAGATGATAGCAGACATAGATACACTTGGCCCAAAAATATCGTTCCAACTACTCCAGATGCACGATACAGAGCATGATGTATCCTTTAAAATATATTCAATAATGAAACACATATATCGATAACAGTTTCAATTCTCGATATCAAGCACTTTTAGCAACACTGTTTTCGGTTGCGAATGTTGCGATACCTTCTTGGTAGCAGAAAAAAGGAAGGGTTATCCAACTTGATCTTTTGTATAGCCAAGATGACGGAATTCCATGTGACAACCCTATCTAGTACAAAATAGTCATCGATTCTATATACGAATAAAAAAGTATTCATTGTGATTCGATACAAGTAGGTATCGATACTTTTGTTTCAATACCGAATAAGTAGCGATACTTTCATTCGATACAAGTAATAAGTAAAAGTATCGATACCTTGGTGGTATCGATTCATTCCTAGGTATGTGCACTATCGGAAAGTCACAGTATGGTACCAGTGGTGGGCAGTGGTGGGTAAAGACACGAATTTTCTATTTTATACACGACATGTGTCTTAAATGTCGTAAATGTCGTAAACGTCGCAAATGACGTAAATGTATCGTAAATGTCGTATATCTGAAATAAAAACAACTATCCTATAATACATTTTTCGTATAGTTTATGAAGAAGTGCCAATTTATTAATAATTATAATTCTGATGAAAAAAATTAAATTAAATTAAGTTACATTGACGAAAAATGGATATTGAAAGGTTAGTAAAAGAAATGCATTGGGAAACCATGAATTTCGATACGCCAACTATGGACAGAAAATTGAACTACTGAGAGTGGATCAAAATCCGGCGAAGTCCATATGATTATTGTACATTTATTTCTAATCACTTTACCTTTCACGATTTACTTTTTATTATTTATTATCTATACAAGTAAAAAACAATAATTAACACCACGCTTTTAAATACTTTTTTGGGGTTTGGAGAACTATATTTCTCCAACACTTTAATTGTTGAAACCTTAAAATAATGAATATTTCTATTTGCGACAAATGACATGTATAAAATGGACTTAAAAACGGCATATTATACATACATACATTTGCGACGCGTCGTAACTCTCAGTAGTTCAATTTTCTGTCCATAGTTGGCGTATCGAAATTCTTGGTTTCCCAATGCATTTCTTTTACTAACCTTTCTATATCCATTTTTCGTCAATGTAACTTAATTTAATTTAATTTTTTTCATCAGAATTATAATTATTAATAAATTGGCACTTCTTCATAAACTATACGAAAAATGTATTATAGAATAGTTGTTTTTATTTCAGATATACGACATTTACGATACATTTACGTCATTTGCGACGTTTACGACATTTACGACATTTAAGACACATGTCGTGTATAAAATAGAAAATTCGTGTCTTTACCCACCACTGTATGGTACAAAGGATCACAACCGGTTAACCCTGCAACAACGCACTACTTGAGTCGTAGTGCGAACTAGGGTCATTTGCGTATTAAAATTTATTTTCTTGTTTAGGAGACATTTAAAAATTTTGGAAACATGTTCCTTTCAATTTTTTTTCTAAAAATTCAAAAATTACCTTAAGAAAAAACTATTTAAATATCTTTTTATGAATTTTGGATACGTTTCTTGTTACTTACATTGCGATTGTAATTGTATATTTATACATAAATATTGGATACATTGTTTTATAAGATACAAATATTGGAAGTTTTAGATTTTCAACAAAAAAAGGTATAATTTTACAAAAAAATTTAAAATAAAGTATTTTTTATCTGGAATATAATAAGAACGAATTGTTCGAAGTTCAATTATGTACGTAGAAGAAATCTTTGTATGTTTAAAAAAAAACTCTAAAAAAAATATGTAAAATTAGAAACGTGAATATATTGTTCGTATAAAAATGTTCGAAGTTTATTAAGACACTTTCTTTTTAAGTATTTTTTCTGGTTGAAAAGTATAATTTTATTTTTCAAGCCTCGAGAGCCGAATTGTTTTCAGAGATTAAATGCTGTACAATACAATTACCCGAGGAGTTATTACAAGAATAGGGCGCATTTTAAATGTTGGGATATTTTGATTTTCTAAATGTAGGGTAGCCATTTAGAATTCTTTAAAAAAGCAAACTTTTTGTACGCATGACAGATAAATTGCAGCAAAAGTTCATAAAATTATTAACGTTTCAGGCATGATGCGTGTATAAATCGATTGCGCGTAAGATATATAGAGTTCTTAGAGGAACAACGTACGAGGGATGAAAGGAATCATAAGCTTCTCGATGCGTTGGATAGAGTAGACAATAGCCTTGCATTGATGACAGCGAAAACAAATAAACTCAACGTTCTTAAAGTGAGTTCTCTCGTTTTCTGTATTTTACGTATTAAAAAAGTATTGAAAAAAATTATTAAATTTTATCATGCACTTAATATTGAATCTTTGAGCTCTATTCTTGAATTAGTAGTTCGTTTAAACATATTTAAATTCTGCATGCAATACGGAGTATATACATATACAGTATGCTTTGCGATTCGTAGTATTACCGAGAAGAGCATAATTCCTCTTCCAAAAATGAGTGAAATATTTATTACAGAATTATCTTACAGAATATTTTGTTTTCGAAGCTTTCGATTTCGCGCGTTCGTTGCGCACGCGTACATTTAACCCTTAACTGGTATCGCGGGGTCGCCCATGACCCCAGGCACGCAAAGTTGGATGGAAAATTTTTGGTGGCCTAAGTTCGTAAACTAAATTTCTAATTTATTTTATAATAATAGTTTAACTTTCTACGCTTCTATTATTTTATACATTACCTAACAACAAAATATTAAAATTTCTGTGTCCCTTTCTGTTTGTGTCAATTTTGGGCAGCTACCAGGAAAAAATATAAGTTTCTAAGCGATTGAGTGATCAAGGTGCATTAAATGCATTTTGCTGTGGAATTTCTGAAAAAAAGGGAATATAATTAATTCTTAGTTAATTGCAAATGGTAGCCTTTGGGATCATAAATTAAATGATTATATTTGACAGACTTTTTAAATAGAT
Source organism: Andrena marginata (assembly GCA_963932335.1). Lineage (NCBI taxonomy): Eukaryota > Metazoa > Arthropoda > Insecta > Hymenoptera > Andrenidae > Andrena > Andrena marginata. The sequence continues at coordinate 103,931 of OZ010661.1, forward strand.
TTTCTAATAAAGGAGAGAAATAAAAGCGCTTACGAAATGTGCTTGAGAATTTCAATAAAACCAAAATTTCGGTTAGAGCTTCATATATTTTACTTTAATCATCGATTTCTGGTTAAATAAACCCCAAAAAGTGTATACGCAACAGTAAAGTGCAGGGAAGTGTGCAGTAAATAGTTAATTATCGCAGTTTAAAAGAAGCTTGACCCACGTGTATTTGACAAATAAAAAAAACGATTTTTCAAGAATAAAGTACGATATAATATAATGAAATAATTATTCTACACATTCGAGTGGCTTTTGAACACGGAATCTTCTTCTCGATTATACCACGAGTTACGGCACATCTTGTATATCGAATACTCGAGGAATATACAAAATCTCACGCGTTACAAAACCGAATATTTCGCTATTTTTCAGAAACAATACAACACTTACCTTCGTCGAGTTTACGCGCCGCGTAGCCCGACAGGAAGCATTACCGGTAACAACAACGCGACGAGCCAGGCCAAAGACAAGTACGCGAGCAGAAACGTCACAGCAGCACAGATCTATTTACCCCCGCAAGTAAAAGCCATATCCACGCCAATGTTCCTATCGAGCCGTCAAACGAGTCACTCGCCTTCGGCGCCGAGATTAACAAAATCCATACAGAACATGTATTACGACAATCGCCACCAGGATTTTGCAGAACCGCGAGCCTTAAATCAGCTACCAAACGACAGCCAGTGCGCCGCGCAAATACACTCGCCGGTTCAACGGAACAGCATCGAACGCTCACCGTCCCGGATGTTGTCCTCGCCAATATACCAAGAGAAGCAACCTTATTACAATAGAAATCACCATTTCCAAGCCGATCGAGACTCGCACGTTCGGTACGCATCGTTGGACCCGCGGATTAATTCGTCGAGGCAACAGGCCGTTGCTCATTTCAACGAGCCCTCGCCGCAACGAATGGGGGCGATTCAAACCGCGTCGCGTTTCGTGGCCGCGGAGCCTACCAATGGCAACATGCCACCGTACAAGTCGCTGGACGTATCTCGGAACCGAGCTACTCCTTACTACAGCAATCTACCTATAATTATGGAACCTTCCCGACAGCAAACCTCGGAAGGGTTGCTGTGCAATCTGCAGTCCCGGCTGAAGAATGCGAGCGAGCTGCCGCCAGCTTTCGGAACCGCAGCGATGATTACGGAGCGCAGCGCGCCGGAAACTTCTTTACATTTGCCCGAGCAATTGCTCCCCAGCCATCTGAACTATTCCCCGAGGAACACGGACTATTGTCGAAGACCCGCTGCCAACGACACTTTGTACTCGACCTTCGACGACGATTATACGGCCCCGACCGGGCAGAAGTGCTCCGTCCCGAAACGTCCGAACAGCACAAGAGCCGGTCGGCTGTCGCTGGGCATGAAGCAGGTTCTCGACGAGGTGGACCAGAGCAGAGCGACGACGATCACCGTGGAGAACGAGCTGGATAGGTACATGGAGGTGATCCGGAAGCTTAACCGCGACCTTGACGCGGAAAGCGTGGAGGAGATCGAGCACGAGCAGAACACGAGCGGCGACGTCCTCAACCTGACACTGTCGGACGACGATCTGGAGGCTACCGCTGTGGACAGGTCGAAGGAGAAGCTCCCTAAAGAGGCGGAGAAGGTGTTGGCGCTCGCTGACGACCTGGCGTCCAGGTCGGTGAATTTAAACGGAAATCGGGGCAAAGATGAGGATAGGAATGTTGAATTGATCGCGCGAACCGCCACGCCAACCTCGGATGGGGATCCTGCGACGGTCCCAAGTGCCCGCGAAGGTCGCGTCACGCCGATGGCGTACGCGAAAGACGAACTTAGCAGCGATGTTGCGTTGCAGCGGCCGGAATTAGACTCGCGTCGGAACATTGAAAAGCCTTGGGAACGGAATGATGCTGATACAGAGGAAGCTCGAGTGGTGCAGCAACATCAGCGGCCTGGGGTGCTGGAAGATGAACGCATTGGCTCCGTAGTTTCGTCGAATAAGGTGGCCGAGGGAAACGGCGAGGGCACTGTGGCCGAAATTGTACAAAGAAATGTGGACTGCGGTAGAGACGCTGTCCGTGTCGCGGAGGAATCAAAAGTGGACCAGGGTGCGTTTGATACTGTCGAGGAATTAGAAGAATGGAGCTTGGACGAGGTTCAGAAGCGGGTACGGGAAATCGCTTTAACCGAGGATGCTGAAGAACTGTCTTTGGGGAAGGAGTCGGTTGATGATAAATCTGAATCGAGGGGAGAGAATGCAGGGCAAACTGAATCTCTGAATAACGTGGACACTGTGGAAAGTAAAGCAGATGAGCTGGAGGCGACAAGTGAGGGAAGAATGGAATCCTCCGATAAAGCGGGAGGCGAAGTACAGTCACAGAATGCTGAAGCTCTTCAAGTTGAAAAGGATTTCGTGGGCAAACAGGAAGCTGAAACGAGTGAGACATCTAGATCCCAATGCCGAGAATCTGTGCAGGAAGATGAGAATCGCGGAGATAATATGCTACAAAAGTCAGAGTCAGCGGAGGAAATGTTGGATGAAGGAACGGAGTACGTCGAGGAGAAGAAAGAAGAATCTAATGAAATGAATTCGGCTTCGGTTGCGAAGCAAGGTAACGAGCAAGAAATTGCGACGCAAGGTGAAGAGTACAAGGATGAAAATTACGTCGAGGAAGCAAATCAGCTGGAAAATTATGCGCAGGACGGTGAGGCAGAGTATGACAATCCAAACGAGGAGTATTACGATGAAAATGCAGCTTATGAGAATGGGCAGAATCAAGAGTACCAAGGATATGCTACTCAGGAGTACGTGGAAGGATCGAATGAACAGTACGAAGGATATACAAGCGACCGATACGAGCAGTATGCCAACGTTGCTGAAAGCCGGTACGAGCAAGACCCCGACGTGGAATACCAAGGCGACCCGAATCAAGAATATGCTTACAGTTACGATCAACAATACGACCCTAATCAGGCATACGAGACCGACGTGAATCAGCCTTTCGAGTACACCGAGACTTACGATCCCAATCGGACAGAGGTCGCAAAGGTACAGGAGACTAATACAAGAGAAGAGCAGAATGAAGAAAGCAAAGAGCCACCCGAGGAATCGATGAGCGAAGAAATGCAAAAGACCTCGGAGAAGGTCGAGGCGGATCAAAGTAGAAATGAAAAACTGTCGCCCGAGAATGAACCCAAGAAAAAGAAGGATGTGATAAAATCGCTGCTGGAGTCTGATACGGACAGCACAATCGAGCGGAATGTATCGAACACGGAAAGTGATTTCGATTTTAATTAATAAGTAGAAGCTATCGACAGCTTCGAATAAAAATCTGTTGAAAACCCCACGCGACAGCAGATTGTTTTTATTCGTTACAGAAAGCACATTTCTACGATATATACCTGATATATATTCGTCTAGAATGTAACCATAATCTAATGTAATAAAGTTACGTATGCATATTAATGAAGGGAATGGTTTTTGATATACTTTCGTCGTATCTGTTTTAATTTAGTTATGAAATAGATTTATATTACCATGAAATGAATTACTTTCGCAGCGGCTCACTCGCGACAGATGATTCCTTTTAAAGTTTTTCTTTTGTTGTTTAGTAGAATACGCGAGGTAAAAGATTTGTCTCCGAATCTCGAAAGTTAAACTGAACTACGCGGCAGGTTTTTCTGGCAAACCTCCGCATAATAGATTACTATATTAATAGATACCATCTTTTACATTCTTTACATTTATACATTCTGTGAAGGCAACAAACTTAAAGTTTTTTTTTATGTTCTTTTATTTCTATATTGTTGAATGGTGAGGGGTAAAGTTCTACTTGGAAATAGAATTATTATTGCCGCCGGTAACGATAGAGAATATGATAGAAATATTTTTATACTACAAGCATCATAAAAAAATGAGATTTTTCATTTTTCAACATGCTTCAGGCGACCGATAAACTGCCAGAACGAAATTTCTCGCGTATTTTAGGATCACCTTCATTTTTTAAAAATAGAATCCTACCTTTTTGTCACGTACTCTTGTAACTGGCGAGAAAAGAAATTCATTTGTGTATAACACATTGACCTTTGAGTGACCTTAGCCAAGAAAATTCCGCATTCATTTGGCTGCGAGTACAAGTGGGGAGCGAAAAAGGGAGGGAGAGAAAAAGGGCGCCAACGATGCGCGCGTGTCGGAGAAATAATTATTTAAAATAATATTTGGAGCGAACATGACTACCTTGCACAAATACGAAATAATTCATAAACCTTTCAATGAATCTAGCGGAGGAAATTGGAAAATTATACCGCTCTAACGAAGCCACGGAATTAAAAGAAAGACTGGGGTTGGAAGCCGAGACAGTGGCGACACTAAGTAAAGTATAAACAAAAAAATATAATCACATAAATAAAAAATAAAAAATATAATTACAATATAAAAAAAGATGTGAAATCAAAATGAGCTGCAAGTACATCACAAAAAAAGAAGAAAATAATATAATCAGACAAAAAAGAAAATAATATAATTACAATATAAAAAAAGATGTGAAATCAAAATGAACTGCAAGTACATAAAGGTACTTTCCAACTGCGCTTAAGATGACACAACAACATATACACAGTTAAAATTCTGTGTTATTCCATTACTCATATCGCGGACATTTTAATTAACCCATCAAAAAGAATCCCATTTAAAAACATTGTCGTAAATTAATAGCTTTACAAAATTAATGATATACAAAAATTGCGCCAATCATAACAATGGCTATTCATACAAAGAAAAAAATGTATTAAATAATATTAAGCAGATATATTTTTATACAAATAAATATTTTAATACGAATAAATATTTTATTCAAAATACTTGGCGCTGCGCCCCGAATTGGTGTTGCTAAACTGAATAAATATGTATAAATTGAATTAATCTTTTTTCTATCTTTCTTTCTTGTGCGTGCGTTCGTGAATGTGCGTATGTGTGCGTGTGCATATGCTACGTATGATATTACAGTTAAATATATGTACAATAAATCTGACTGTCTTTCTAATATGTATATGTATAATTATTATTATTATTATTATTATAAACGGGAAAAATAATATGTATATGTTTATGTATTTTAGATTGTAAGGGAGTTATTGTTAATTATTAAGACTAAGTCAATTAACATTTTTTCGGTTGCGCAGCGCTAAGTATTTTGAATAAAATAAAATAAATATAAAATTTATTCGTATTAAAATATTTATTTGTATAAAAATATATCTGCTTAATATTATTTAATACATTTTTTTCTTTGTATGAATAGCCATTGTTATGATTGGCGCAATTTTTGTATATCATTAATTTTGTAAAGCTATTAATTTACGACAATGTTTTTAAATGGGATTCTTTTTGATGGGTTAATTAAAATGTCCGCGATATGAGTAATGGAATAACACAGCATTTTAGCTGTGTATATGTACCCTGATAACCATCTGTTACCAATCTGACGTCAGATTGGCAGCAGGGTCTGCCATGAGAGCGCAGAGTCTGACGTCAGATCCGTAGTCATCTGTGTCCGCATTAGGCTGCGGTCTGAGGTACAGAGCCTGACATCAGAGGCCTGACGTCAGATTGGCAGCAGATTCACATCAGATCCTGCCGTTCGCCTGACACGTGTAACAGCGCCATCTGTGGGCCAGAATTTTCAATCCATTCGCTATCCGTGACGTCACATGCCCGTCCCTTCCCTTACATAACCATCAAGCAGATTCCTATATTAAATAATTAATTCTACTTATTTGACAAAGTATTTATTTTTTATTAATATACAGGGTCGATGATTGATACAATTTTTACAAAATAAGTTGCGCATATAAATACAAAGAGGGACTTTATACATTTAAATTTGAAAATCCACGTCCCGTAACCACTGGTACCTAGTAGGGGCGATATTAGAAAATTCCATTGAATATTTTGCATGTCCTTTTGTGGAAAAGCATCATATTTCCTGTTGTGTTAGCGCTGAAAACAAACACAATATTAGTATAAAATTAAACTTAACGTATGAATAAACAGGATACATGCGATACTTACATCAGCTTCATCTCCACACAGTACACATCCTAGGCGATCATGCATGCTCCTGCGAACATTAACATCTATAAGAAAACATATGTTAAATTATTATCTACTAAACAAGACGCTAAACATTCGCACTTCGCACATAACCATACTTTTCTGTCTTGCAGATAATGTGCATGTCGATTTCCGCGATGTAGATAATTGGAAATTATTCAATTTCATGATTACCTTTGCCTTCTACGGTTACTTGTGCGGTATAGAATATAGATTTTCACAAGCAGGCGCGAGCCTGCGCCTGTCGCGTGACGTGTTTCTCGTCGGCCAGCGTTATTCCACCAATCGTGCTCGTCGCTCTGGGTGTCCCTCGTTCCCAGCACTGTTAACGTTACAGGTGAAAGATTATATATTTTCCAAGCATCCCGATGCTCGCTACGTTCGCCTTGCCAGCTGGCACGTTTACCCTTCGAGAAACATTCTTTACGTTTGCCGGAACGACAGGAGAAACGCCCGTTCCAATATTATGGGACATACTCACAAAAATTTTCTACGAATAATCATAAGTTCGAAAGTTAGAATAAATTGACGCGCATTTTGACTTAAAAGTTGTCACGTAAACACCTCCGTACGTCGTGAGTATCAAAGAAAAGAGTTTCAGTTTTTATGTGTCTAGTTATTTCACCCTCGATTCAGCGAAAGTGTAGGGAGGTTGTAGATGCGGTATTCATGTCAGGAACAAATAAATGGTTGTTGGGTTTCAATCGAATGAGAGAAGTTAGGAATAAATGATTGCTTTCGTCGATTCGGAGACGTTAAGGAGGCTAATCGTTTTCTTATTTTGAATCCAGTCGGCCACATCGAGTTTGCCCGAAGGCCCCTGGAAGGGTAGGTACGCTCCTATCCGTACGCATCGTGGCTGAAACGTGCAGTGACAGTCGGTGGCTAACAGCACGCTCCAGCGTGCTGGAAGTTTCTCGCGCAGTGTGTTCTGTTAAACAGTGTATCACGAGCGTTTCTTCTATCTCGCGAATAAAACTATAATCTCACAGCGATCGAGCATATGCGAGTCTTATATTCCTGTACGTATTATAGAACGACGAGACGGTGACCTTGTTCGTACCTCCACGTAAACTCGCTCGAAAAAACAAACTGAATGCTTCTAGGGACACACACGCTTATCAAAGTATCGAACGTTAAGAAATCAGTGCGTTGTGATTGTTTCGATCAGTCTACGACGCGCACAGTTCGCGATTACAACTCGTTAACATCGTTGGGTGTATTTTCTGATCCATTGAAGAGGGGAACGTATGCCCAGGTGGTTCGATCATTATCTCCAGGGATAACTAAAATGTAAGTGGATTAACGTTCCGTTCTTCCTTCCAGTTGTTTTCGTCACGATGTTTGCGCATGGTTATAGAAAGTTAAAATAACTACGAACTGATTCACCGCCCAATTTTTATTTTACACAATGAGATTGCATGCGGTGAATGGTTTTCTTCGTGCATCGTCGTATTTAGCGCCTATAATTATTCTACTTAAAACATGTTTCCGAAGTACGTGGATATGGTTTGTCACCTTGAATAATGTAGATTATGTATACAGTGTATTTTTTTTATGAATTCTGTATCTATTACGGGATTTTGAAAAATCAAATGTTCCCCTTATTACATAGTTAATCACAGTTTAATCTAATTCACAGATGAATTTAAAGCGTGAGTGTCGAATTTGCCCATATATAGGGTCCGATTCACATATGTTGACGCGCGCGTGAGAGTATTTTCTAAAAGCATACACTCTGGAATAATATTCTGTTCTAATCGTACTGTGCGGTACGAAAAGTTTAATATTATCGGTTTCACGTTGTGAGAAGTACGATTACATTTTAAATATATGTAATTTATATTTTAATGCAATTGGGACGCATAAGTCATTATGTACCTACTTGACGATCATAGTATAAATTGAATGCTTTTCATTCCTATACCAATAAAAATTTTATTTTCCCCGCAAGAAATGCATTGCCGCTTGAAAGTCTTCTATGGAAAAACGTAAGTGGCAGGAATAGATAAGAATAAAAATATTGCACGCGAAAATAATATGCGTCGCAATTCGGCGTATCTTCCTTTGTCGTTCACGCGTGCTTTACAAAGGCGAAAGAACGTGTTGTTTTCTCACGAGGAGACTTTATCTACGCTGGTCATAAAAACCTCTACATGAATATTATTGTCTTCCATCCTGAAATAATATTATCATAAAGTCAATTTAAATTCTTGGGCATGAAATTTGCAAACTTAATTCAAGACTTCTTATCGAATTTATATATACCACTTCCAGGATTGATCTATGTAAACGATTTACATAGTTCAAAATTTAAATCAGGTACAGATATGCCAGCCCATTCCGTGATTTTTATTTCTATAATAGGAGAAAATCACTTAAAGGATGCTTTGGGGGATATTATTTTTATGATCAAACATTTGGATTTACGTAAATAGAGTTATTGCGATTATTCTTAATAACATTAATCTTTTCGATATTATAAGAGAATACCATCTGTGCAATATCTTTAGATTTTATCTTCAATAATATTAGTAATAAAGAAACAGAATATTATACGCACGTGTCCCTTTTGCAATTTGTTCATAAATGTGCATGCGCAGCTGTGTTCGTATTCGTAATGCAAATGACCTCGAACTCTTAACAAGCTGGATTAATTATGATCTGAATAGTCTGTCAATTTGGATAATTACGTGCAGAGGGTAAAACCAATTTGAAGGGAGAGAATACTTTGACGCTTATTCGCTTCCATTAAAAATTTTACTTTGTTTAATTTATATCGGCACACCATTTTTTCATTAATCGCTTTCTGTGTATATTTGTTACATCGGAACGTTTGAATCGACAGTAAAAATAATCAATGATACGCTTCTAATTTTGACTTGCGGCAAAATTGTTGTTTCTAGGTTTCTACTTTATTTGCAGTTGAAACCAAGTATTCTTTAAATCAAATGTTCCAGACGATATAAGTAGAAAGTGTATCTATAAAATGTACTACTTAGTTTTTAAATTTTCGCTTTCTTCACCGTAAAAATAGGTTGTTCTATAATTTCTTAGTATTTAATATAATATTTATATTAGAGCATAAACAGCAAATTATTAGTGGTATCGGTGTATCAACATTTGTTTTTAGTCTTTGCTTTAATGTTATTTCAGGTAACATGTTTTCCCATTTCATAATTACCTTGTTTGAGAAAGTTGATTATAATCTCCTACATCGTTCAGTTAAAAGTAAAACAAAATTAGAAATATTAAACGCTATTAAACATATTAGAATGTTGAATATTAATGATCTCAACCATTATTTAATCATTAATATTACAATGAAAGATAGTGAAGTGCTTTCACTATCTCGGATGAATTAATATTTTCTTTGTCTCCGATAAGTAGTATGTATTATGCGTTGCTTCTCCTTTAATTCGATCCTTTATTACTTAATTGCGAAATCGTTAGTTCTTATCTTGACTTCAAATGAAATATGCCCGATTCTGATAATCGTAAGTAGTAGTACCTACGTTCCGTGCAATGTGTAACGGCGTTGCTAATATATATAAACAGCAGTAAGTTTCGTGCGATACTTAAAATGATGTTGCACTCGCGGTAAGATATGCCGCACGGGACTACGTGTATAACTGGGTGGGTATAAGTTCATGGTTAACGTCTAGACGTCACGACACACAATCAGTAATAGAAACCTCGAATTTTCTTGTTTGTTCCTTTATTCTGCTCAAGTAACTCTTATCCCATAATGCGTCAACACAAATCGAGAAACGTGCATCAAAGGGTTAAGAACGTATCTATATGTTTGCAGAGACATGGAGGATCTGGTAGATGGGAATGGCATGAAGAAAGTAAACGGCGAGGCCGATAGGATTTTCTACGAGTTAGATAACGAAGGCGATGGCGATAGCTCGACAACGCCGCACAATGTCGACCCCCATCGTGATCGTAAGTTTCATTTTAAATATCGATTCACCGTCTTCCAATAAACCACGTCCCTGGGTCTTTCTTGGCCCAATCGTAACGACAAGTTTAATAGCAAACAGTAATAGAGAATACTTGAGAAATTGAAGAAATGGTAACGAAAAGTACTTTGTCGAAAATGCATATCTCATTGTCAGTAATATCTTACAAATAAGTATTGAAAAGTGACATTTCAAGGCATCGTAGCGTTGGTGGTACTTAAAATATATAGTTCTATTTTTTATTTTAATTCTATTTGCGGGATAAGCACTTTCAATGCTATTTCACCATCCACGTCGAACAATTTCCTTATATTTTCAATAATCTAGAAAACAACTGCCTGTAATGCATTTAAATCGGACATTCTGTGAAGCAAAATGTGTCGGAGGATTATTGCTAATTTTATCCACAGTTTGTTTACGGTAAAGTCTTTTTTTATTACACATTCTAACGTGTCCGGCGTGAGCGCGCCATTGAAGTATAAAATTTGCTCTACTACACGCGGCTGCAATAACGATGGCTTCTGAGATGTGGCCAAGAGAAGTCGCGAGAATCGGCATTTCCTGAGGAAGGTGGTTCAGTTCTAAGTAGGATAGATAAACCGTGGTAGCGTGACATTAAGAGGCGCCTTCATTTCGCTTTGATTTAATAACGAGTGACTTGTTTGATTAATAAATCTTGTCGCAATTTTGGGACGGTTGAAATTAGAAAATTGCCCCATTATCGTTCTTCCCTTCGTGCTTACTGCCCGACCGTGTCGTTTCTATCGATCTGTCACTTCCAGAGTCACGTGCATCACGAACCTTAATTAAACTTCTTCTGGTATACACTTTTAAACGCACAAATTCACGACGCTTGCATGACAGCGCCGCGTTAAAAGTACAATCACGCTCTTTCTATTGCGCTCGTCGTTCTTCGTCTTTGATTCAGAGCTGGTTTCTCCAATTTTCTAGACTGTCACAAGGTTTTAAATCATTTCCTAGGTAGTTTCTAAATAATTGCTTAGATAGATAAATTGTGAATAAAAGAAAAATAGATGGAGGAGTTAGAAAGGGAAGGGGAGGAGAAGATGTGAAATAAGGGTAGAGGGTGAGTAGAAAAAGAGAACAGGAATAAACATAAGTGAAGGACAGAATAAGGTAGCGATGGTTACAAAAGTAAACGTCCCAAATGAAAATAAAGAGAAGGCTGGAGTAAAAATTAAATCTAAGTTCATAGGCTATAAAATTGGAGAAGCGTGTATGATGAACGAAATGGGTGAACGGTACATAAAATCAATAGGTATCTCTTCTTCCCTACGTAATATAAAAATTGAAGTCCCCGGTAGGTGTCTGTTTGTTCGGGCTAATCTTGAGAACCACTGGGCGGATTGTGATGGGGGTTTTACCACTTTATAGAGCATTTCTCGAGGAAGGTTTAGGAGTTTGAAACACTAATCTCTGACAAAAGGAAGCAGAGCAGTGACGATTTTAGTGAAGCCATTCCTCGAGCATGCTGTATGGGGTGGTGGGGACCGCGTCGTACTCCGTCCAATGGTTCTCTAGATTAGCTCGAACACACAGGACAGACGCCTACCGTGGACTTTTATTTTATACTAGTTGCTTAGAGATAAGAAGCCCGGGCTACGCCGGGGAACTATTAGCTATAGTGTAAGATATAAACACACGGACCAATTATAGGAAGACAAACAGTTTAACCACAGAGAGAACAAAAATTCATTCCATTCCAATGAATTGCACTGCGTGCTATTACGAACAATGGACTATAAAAAATTTTCGTTTATAGAATCAGGATTATATCACACAGCCCGGCATAGTCGGAATTGTTTGTCTCTGCGCTTACAGGGCGTCGTTATTTTTAGAATTAGGAACAATATTTCGCGACGCGCGTACGAAGTTCTTATACCGGACGTCGGCGTCGGTATCGTCAGGTAACATTCTTGAATGTTGGCAAAGAGCCTACATCCTCGTTCCTTTCGGCGTCGCTCTCTCACCTTACTTCACAAACTGAATAGTATTTTTGCCACCGTGCAAAGGTTCTCTGGCCGTTCGTTCGACCGCAGTGTGCTAGGCTGATCGAGGGTTTTCGCTGCGCGAATTACGAACAAGGCACACTTTTTGTCTTCATCCCACGGCAGTGCGTTGTCTCGTTCGACGATCAACAGTAACGGTCACCTTCCGCAGTGGGTTTATTCACGCCTCGAATGGCCACGCAGCCGACGTGTACCTACCCGTCGATAATCTGCGTTTCCTGTCGGTTATTTCGTGACCCAAACACAGCTGCTACGTAATCATATTGCGATTCGTTTTTCCGCACACTATTGTGGATAGTTTTACGGCCACTCGAAGCGCCGCCATCGTTCCCTGATTTAAAGTGATTGCATTGCTGATAAGTGATTTCGTGTGATTCTATGGTGCCCGAAATCTACGCGAATCATGGGTACCGCGTGCGTCAAGTAATATTTGCCCGGGCATTAAGCACACCAATTAGCACGTGTGTGTTGTAACCGTCGATAGGCAACCGCAGCCAGTCCGACGTTGGATCGTTAAATTCAGTTGTTAACTACAGCGGCTACGGTTTAGGGTCTAAATTTTATACCAAGACTAGTTGTTGCGAAGTTAGACGCTAACAGTTGGTACATTTTTCGTTTTATTATTTAAAGGAGGAAAGGTTTTTCAACGCACAGACGAGATTTGAAGTAAATAAAATATTAGGCAGCCCGATCGCGATTGAGATTTTTTAATTTAATCGCGAGTGCGATTCGAAGTGGTGGGTGATTGTATCTTCTGGGAGCGGAGAAATGTCAAGCAGAGGCCTTAATCCGACAGAAAATGATCTGTACTTAAGCTTGCGACTATCGAACTTCCTTATAGACCCTGAAGATGAAGGTAAATACTTAATCTTATCGCTAAATACTATAATAGAACCTTGACTGTTGCAACTAATTAGAGGGGACACGTTTAGATAAGTGATGGTGTGGTGATCGAATAAATATGTGTCGATATAAAAGAGGTATTAGATTAAAATATCACTTTCGTCGTCTTATACTTTAGTTACTTCTTGCAGTCTATTTAGTTAATAATAAAATAATTTCACGGAGTTACTTGTTTTGCTCCTCGTGTTGCCTTAAAAATTCTTTGTGATGATCTGGATGTTTCAAAATAGAAATATCATTCCTAGAAACATAGTCATCTTCTTCATGGCTTTTTCCAGGCTTCGTTCGTTTTTTCTCAATACCAATGGCCTCGTGTCATTCCCTTTGACTCCTTATTTCGTATTTCCTTTCTACTAATAAAATAGATTCTTATGCGATAAGATAGCACTTACTTTCAATATAGAACATCATTCTAATATTAAATTTTCCGTTATATTACCTTCGGATAATCGAGGTTCTACTGTATTTTACTATATTCGGGCAAAATGTATGAGCCAGTTTATAAATATCTGATTGTCCGTCTCTGACACGTGGTAATATCCCATTGTAGGAATTATGATTCAGAAAGTTTCTGAGATTTTAATGGGGCAATTTCATCTTGCTCAGAAGTGCAGAAAACACTATAATATAGGAAAGTCAATAATAGTAATGGAATGCAACTCAGAACGTGAAACACAAGAAGCAATTATGGAATGCTTGGTTATAATATTATTCTTCTGTAAATCAAAATAGCGAAAATTGGTGAGGTACAAGTTACACCATTCCAGTGATTCCCAACCTATGGGTCGCGAAGTATTTTCTGGGAGTCATCACGTTTTTATATATATATAATTAGGTAAGTTAGAATTATATTTTAAAATATCTTATATCTGATATTTGAATATTATAAAAGGGGATCGCGACTCAGAAAAGGTTGGGAAGCACCGCACTATTCAGTGATTTCTAATTTTATATGATTATATTTTTTTTAAGTATGCCTTTAGTATACTGACAAAGTACAATTACATTCTGCGAAGAAAAGTACATAAGAAATATTCCGCGATGTATTTTCACATGTACAAATATAGAATTTTCAAAGTTTCACAACCAAATTTAGTTCTCTAAACTTCATTTACCAATCTTCGTCGCTAGTAACCGCTTAAGTACAGTTGATGCGGTGTTAACTTACACAATAAAAAAAAATCTTATTTGCGACAATACAAAAAGATTAAATAAACGCGTGGTAGTGAATGTGTTAAATAAATATAGGTCTAGAAGCATGGAGATTATTGTCTTTCTCGAATTGTTTAGGCTAGGGGAGTGAGAATCGACGACAGATTGCACAAATGCTTTGAAAACGGAGCACCTTGATGCTGTTTCGACAGTTTTTAACGTCGCGCGCGATACGTTATCACCGGCTTAAATGGTCCTCGTTCGCACGGCATACCTAATCCTTCGCCCGTGTGGTGGTCTCGTATACATGTAATTTATCTGTCGCCACCACAGTCTCGTGGCGAGTCTAAACGAGGTGTTTTTCCATGAAAATCGGTAACGGTTCACAGCTACGTAGTTGAAACGCGAAGTTCACAGAACCGTTTCCTTAAATCGAGCGCTCTCCTCGGGTTGCATCGTGACGTTCAGACGTGACAGTGTCATTGCGCAACTACGGTATCCGATGCGTACGTTCGAATTAATGTTGAAGTGCCGATAGCCAGTCTAAAGAAAAATACGTCAGCGATAACGAGTGGGAAGTATTGTTCGAACTTTTATTTTTCAAGCACCCCGAATTACATTTCACTGGACGCTTTCATTGTTTCGTGCTTCAATTACATAGTTCCGCTGCAATTCTTCGCGTGATCGCAATGGAGCTGCCTATTAGGTACGGTGAAACGAGATAAGGGGAAAAGTTGATTAAAAGATACCTCGTGTCCCGTCGTAACGGAGGATCCAGTCATGAATCGCGAATCACCGTGGAAACCAATTGGAAGATTCCATCTGCAGAGGAAAGGTGGGGACCAAGTTGTTATCTGTATAACTATTTCCTCGAACCAACGGGTGTCTCGAACGCCGATTTATTATGTAGCGTATTGAAGTGTCGAGTAGCATGCTGTGTAGGAAATAGAAAGGCCGTGTTATATTGGGTGTACCATTTGAAAGTACACGAATACAGTACAAAGAAACGATTTTCTTTGTTTCGTTTCAAGACAATCGTTTTTATGAGTTCAGTGTCATTAGGTTTGTTCCTTATTATACAGGGTGTTTCAAATCTAGTGGAGTTCTTTGAAAGAAGTGACTCGTCGGTTGATTTGTACTTTATAACATATGTCTTTTTATGAAGGCTGGATTAAGATTTTTGAAGCACGGGGCTATCACACCTACGAGCGCCCTACTGCTTCAAAAGCGGAAGGGGGGATTTGTAATAAACATAGATACAATAAAATACGGAAATTTTTTAAAATTGAAATTTGTTCTAAATGAAATTAAGTAACATTTAATCACAACGAAAAATAATAACATTCGCGACTAAATAATATTAAAAGGCAAATATCGAAAAGATATTTTAAAATAAACTTTTACTGCGATTTTTAATTACTATGTCAAAAGCGCAGCAATAAAAAAAATTTCATTCAATTATGTTTTTACATAAATGGGCGACATAGAACGGGGCTATTTGTTACATGTTACTACATTCACCAACGGAAATTACATCTTTCTGAGCTGCTGAATCACGTTTTGCGCAATTTAGTGGTTCAATGGGATTATTACCTCTTTGTACTTCATAGTATGTATTTTGTAGCTTACCTGTGGGTTTACAAATCTCTTTGTACCTCAAACTGCTGATTTTCCAATGCCGTAATTGGCCGCCATTTTAGTTACGGTTTCACCACTTTGCAAACGATTTATTACCTTTACTACCTGGCATGTAGCTTATACTGCGAAGCTGGTGGGTTTAGGTTTAGTTAATTAAAGTTCTACTGTTCAACCCTTTGGGTGCTATCAATTCGAATGCTCAACATACCCAGCGCGCGGGACTCCTCTAGTCGCATCTCTTAGACATAGTCTCTGAACCCCCATGGACGTTCCCCGCACACATCGCATGTACCGCACGAACGAATGTATGCGCGCATAGCACGCGAAGAGTTAATGTGAAAGATAGCTTTATGTATACAGGGTGTCTCGCAATGACTGGTAGAATCGCGGACAAAGTAATTCTCTATGCAAAAGGAACTAGAAAATGTAGTTATTTCAAACTTTTTTATACGGGCGTTCGTTACTGAGAAAATTGAGTTTGAAAACTCGTTTCGTACGAGTGCATTATCCCGAGAATTAGCATAATGCTTAGTACAATCCTTACGCAAAAATAAGTTGGCATTTTAGAGTAACTTTCCCCTGAATTAGGCTCCGTTTTCGAAAAAGCTTTTCGACGAAATATTCTACAGTTACGACTGACTTTTACAAAAATATTTATTTCACGTGCAACTAAATTCGGATCATTTCTAGTAGAATTCTCAAACTCCATATCCTGGCAAACAAGGGCTGTTATAAAAGGATTTTATTCTACTTTTTCAACTTCTTTTTGTATGTAACATCTCCACCGTGTTTGTACAGTAACTTTTTAATTTGTTCAGATGTGATCGCTTCTCAAGTAGTCGTGCTCCTAAGTACTTTGTCTCAAGTGTTGTCACATCGAAAGTTACTTTCGATCTCTAAGGTAGGATATAAAAAAAAAGAAGTACTGATAACTGTAACAACTTGGAAATGGTAGGTAGTCTTGAGGAGAATGATCTTTCACCACTACTATATTATATCAGCTTTTTAATTGTGTCATTAGATTTTGAAAATCTTCTTAGCATGGACATGTCTAAACCATCCGTTACCATCAAAATTACGATAGGCAACTAGATTTCTTGAACAAAAATGACTGCAGTGTGTAGATAAACCTACGAGTAATGATTCCTCCAAATGCGCATGCCTAAACAGCAGAGAGTTCCGTCTGGTAAATTAGTGACTAGATCCGAGGTTTAGCAGAGTACCCAGTATCGGGACATTACTAGGTGGCTGGTAGCCAAAGACGTTCCACGTATACCATTCTTTCCGAATTCTCTTCTTTATTCTCCCTAAGGCCGGCGCCACACTTGCGATTGGCCCGCGCGGTTCAACCGCCCGCGGTTGTACAGGCGGTCGAACCGCTTGAATTTCATGCGTTCACATACATATCTGAAACTATATCTGAAACAGCAGTTTTCTGGCAGTAGACCTTCGTCCGCGGTAGAGTAAGGAGCGAAAGAAAAATGTCTAGTGCAAATACAATTAAATTAGTGTGTATTGCATATACACTAATTAAAAAAACACAAATTTCGTCCCATGCTTTGGCGCGCTCATTTCTATTACTATATTTTTTATTTGACAATTGCCATAGACATTAATTGTTCTGTATTAAAACGATGAATTTTTCAGTATCGAACATCTTAGTACATTGGCAGTCAGATCCCGAGTGTACGACTGTTGCAACCGCGCGGGAAAATATTCGCAAATGTGAACGCGCTCATTTGAAACAATGTATCACACTCCAGGCGGGTGAACCGCGCGGAGCGGTTCGACCGCTGCATGTCGCGGTCAAAAAACCGCCGCGCGGCTGAACCGCTCAAGTGTGACACCTTCCATAAGATTCTGTGTGTTACGTGAGGCGCAGGCGAACCGCGCGGGCCAACCGCAAGTGTGGCGCCGGCCTAAAAGATAGCTACTATCACGGTCACCTACAGAGCCCTAGGATTACATTACAAGTATTAGTTTCTTATTGTTAATGTAAAGTGAGATTTAATTACACGACTCTTTATTCCTAAAGGCCTATGCACACTACACACAAAGAATGGGGGGGGGGGGGGGGGGTGCATGGAAAATCGATTTTTGGATGTAGCAGGTATATTTTATATTTGTAGTAGGTAGATAGGTAGATTTTTTATTAACGCTGTTTTTTAATTTTTTAACTGTCTAGTGTAAAAATTTAAAAAAAATGAAAACTGCAGTATTTCGTCACTTTTATCCTACACTGAAAGGATTAATTTTATAAAAATATCGCATCCCGTCATTAGAATCAATACGGCATGTCTATTTTATTTCCGTTGAAAGGGATCGATTATTTTTAATAATCATCTCTATTTTGCGCGCTCGGCGAGGATTGAAAAGATTTCAAACGAAAGACTGGGTTTTAGCGGAAGATAGTAGGTACAAGCTCTGCGTGTACCTACTTGGGCCAAGTATTGGTATTGATCTCTTTTCACGAAAAGCAGCCTCTTGGCGCTTGGACCGAGACTCTGGTTAAGTGCCAAGAATCGATTTACAAAAAGCCGCCAATCTGCGAACACAGTATGTACTAGGTGTTCCGCGTTTCTATTTTTTTTTTTCACGCGTGAAGATGCTTTTGCGATCAGACCATTGCGTTTCTTTTGATACAAGCGTCTCTAATAAAGCAGTGTTTCATTCAAAACTTTTCAAAGTTTCAAGAGGCGGGGGTAGTTAGGTGTGGTAAAATTAAAACGAGGTAAAGTTGAAGCCGAAATGTAGAAAGTAATTTTTTCATTCATACTGTATCATTGGCAATTATTTATTAGTAAATTTTGTTACATTATTATATGATACGTTCTATAACAATGGAATGTCGCAATATGTAAGACATATCCGTCCATGAAATTTGTATGAAATGTTAAACTTTGCTGTCCTCACTTGTGCACAATTCATTACGCATGCTCATTATACGCGCACCGTTGCGAAATGTTGGTCACAGAAGAGTGCGCACACTAATTACAAATATGCGCCATATCCATGTGATGAAAATGACAGCAAATATTCGATTCTGTCTTTATTTGTACACGTGTTGGTTTTATCGCTTAGCCAGCGACTCGTATTCTATGGATATTAATTTTTTTTTTACATATTCCATTAGAATCACTGTATATTTTTTAATTATTAAATTGTATTAATTAGTAATTTGAAGCATCAAGCTTATATGCGTTGTTAGGAATATCTATTTTGTATGTTAGTTAAAAGAAATGAATAGTGCGAGCGATAGCTCTGTTCAAGTGGATTAGCTCTTATTTATTGCATGTTTTATGATTGGTAGTACTGTCGTACATGAGGGCGTTGATATATTTGCAGACGGTTCTCTTTATTTTAAAAGCTTTTAATTGATCAAAAAACATGTTATTTTTTAGAACGAATCCTACGATAATGTTAATAGTTGAAAAACAAATTGTGAATTTAAATTACAAAACTAACAGTAGCAGACAGTGTTTGCAATCACAAGCTGCCAGGAAATCTTTTCACAGACTTATATAAAAATTCATCAAGTAGTAGGTTCAAAATGTCCCTCGATACAACAATGGTGATGAAAAATATTTAAATATGAACAGTATACCAAAATCAGCACATTTTAAAATGTAAACAGTAATAAAAATACTAACGTTAGAACATAAAAATTAACAAAAAAACATCATAATTTAACAAGAAAGAACTACAACGAGTCACAAAATTATGGAAAGAGACTATCCTATATTCTCAGACGGTGCTTTTATCGCCAAATATAGTATTGCATTATAACCTGAATAGATTCTGATTGTACGTATTCACTGGGAAATGTTAATGGTGGTTTTCTTCTATTAACAATACTCACGTACGGTTTTCATTTGGCAACGCAGCCATTGTACGAGTCCCTTTATAGCGATACATTTCCGTTCAGTGGAAACGGTTTTCTCAGAAAATTATCCACGTTTATAGGTACTGCTGCAGTGCATTTAAAAGCTGTGATTCTAGAATTTTATTTCATTTCCCGCATTAATTGTAAAGCATTCCCTCGATAGGTACATTTCTTATATAAAACAATACTATTTTTCTTATAATAGTCATTACTGCAGACTGTGCTGCACTCTAAAATAATGAATTAAGCTATCATCTCTGTTTATCTCCTGCTTCAAGCTTCTTTGCCAAGAATCTGGCTGTTCCAGTAATTCCATGACTCACTGTTTATCCCACAATCTATTGTATCCCTAGTAGCATTTATTTGCTGGGAGTTTGTTAGGCCAATGACGCGTTATCGGTTGGCCAACTGTTGCAGTGTCGCGCTATTTTTAAATGGGCCAACGATTCTAACCAACACAGGCCCAACCGAAGGTTTCTTTCCACAAGCCCAACAATTTCTTTCCAAAAGACGTCTTAAAGACGTCCAGAAGGCGTCTTGAAGAACATCAACAGACGTCGTAAACACGTATTTTTCAGGTCTGGTTTAGGGGTAAAAAAATCGCGGGTGAGGGGAGGAGAGAATCGAACCCCAAACTTCCCGCTTACGAAGCAACCGCTGTTCACACTCACCCAACACATTTCCTTGTAAACACTTCTGATTTCCAGTTACATAACTGGTATTAATTCTATATAAAAACTGCGCAGTGACGCGAAATATTCTACAAAATATCATCATTCTATCTTTAGGCTCATTCCTTAAAATTTCACATTCGTCTCAAGACAGACGTCCTCATCGCGTATTTATTAATAAAAAAAGAAAAATCACAATTTGGAATATAATAACAGATTTTTGGATGTAGCAAATTTTCTGACGTTTATAAGACAACATTTAATCGTCGTTGTAAATTTTTTGTTAATTAACCAACAATAGTAATTGTAGGCCCAGCATTGAATATTCGTAGACAAACTGTCGTAACTTTTTGTTAATTAACCAACCATAATAATTGTAGGCCCAACATTGAATATTCGTTGGCAAACTGTGGAAAGTTTTTTGCCGTAGGCCCTATGTTGGGAATTGGTAGGCAAAACACTAACTATATTCCAACTTATTCCCAACAGTTGGCTACCGTTGGCCAACCAGAAATACTACTAGAGATGTTACATAGGCTAAGGATATTTTTAAAAGTCCAGTTTTAAAAATGCCTACTTATACGCTGCGTGACGAATGAAGAAAGTCTGCTGAAAAATTCTTCAGGCACATTTCATAGCTGAAAACTAAAAAGGAAGGGAAAGTTTAATAACCATAGGCCCTAAAATGATATATTTCGTAGATACAGTAATTTCCAGTTGCAAGCATTGCTCCAGTCCACGGTACATAAATTTTCGAAACGCAGGATCATCAGCTGCTCACGCACTCAAATAGGTACTGTGTAATTTCTTAAAATATCGCAGATGTTTTGCATAAGTTGTCGCAACCCTTAACTGATTCCCATTGGTCTATATTAGAAAACTGTATCTGAAATCGTCAGATGAAAACGCGCAGGTGGCAGCCCTGCAGGAGAGCATTATGCAGTGTAATAATACGCACGATTTGGATGTTGGAATGCCTGCAACAGGTTTAGTCGTAAATCGGTAGAAAGTTGTTTGTACAAGTGTCGATTTATTCAAGTTGCATTGCAGAACACTTTCCTCGATACAGATCAATAGAAATAAGAAGGTAAACATCGCGAGATCCCGTGGCGGTTCATAATCCTTGGGAACTTGGAACTGCTTCGCGATCTCTCTGCGTGAACGACGCGCTCTGCCAGAACGCTCTTAGTAGTAGAAGACGTTCGTCGTGTAGATAGAAGTGTGTGTGTGTGTGTGTGTGTGTGTGTGTGTGTGTGTGTGTGTGTGTGTGTGTGTGTATGGGTGCATTATGGTGTGTACCAACTGCCAACTCCACGCTACAGTCAGTGTATTCGATACTTGCGAGCAGTCGACGTGTCAGTGCCCTCTGAAGTACGAACCAGGCGCGCCTCGCTCGTTTTCTAAATACAGTTTCCCGAAGATTTTTTCCTGCGCTCTTCCGTGAGCACAAGTGTGTCAAGTTCCGCCGAACGAAGCCAGCTCGACGTAATCGTGCTGTTTCAGCACGAAAAAAAACTGATCAGCATTCCGATACGGCAAAAGTGCGGTGCATAACAGATTCCCGATTTTTTCAAACGTCTTCGAAACGTCGATCGTTTTGTTCACGCGTAATAAAGCCTATTCCGTTAGCACGTTCGTG
The DNA here is from genome assembly GCA_963932335.1 of Andrena marginata. Classification (NCBI taxonomy): domain Eukaryota; kingdom Metazoa; phylum Arthropoda; class Insecta; order Hymenoptera; family Andrenidae; genus Andrena; species Andrena marginata. The sequence continues at coordinate 125,932 of OZ010661.1, forward strand.
GCGCGACACGTCCATTGGTCGGTACCATGCGTCGTCTACGAATGTCGACGTTCTGTCCCCGATCGTGTTTGCGCCTGGTGTGTTCTTAAACGGTCAAGGTTCACATCACGTGTCGTTCATAACCACTATTGACTCCCCTACATCTTTGATAAGCGCAGTTCTCGCCGAGAGTATACGTTTCACCTCGGTCCAACGATACGCTCCCTAGAATCGTCTAGTATGTCATATCTTATCTATAAATTGTGAAGCACGGAGATCGCGTAAACAGCCCGTGGGCGATTTATCTTCGGCGGTAATCATCGGGCGTAGATTTCCAAGGTTTTGGATCATCTCCAAATCCACTCGCGCCGATGATTCACGCGGGGCTAGACAGTTTTTCTGGAGGCGGTCGCTTTTAACTCGCTGACCTTGCCAGCTGGAAGCGACGGTTCTAAATACATAAAATGGTCTATTTATACCTAGGCGCGAGAAAACATTACCCGTTCGGTCGAATCGACGGTGCGATTGTGCCACGCAAAGAACCTCCCTCCCCTGTCGTCACTTTTTTTGCCACCCAGAAGCAAACCGTTTGTTATGTCCACAATGTGCCCGCGGCGTACGCGCAGTGGCCATAATAATTGCTTGGCTACACGATTGGCTGGCGGCGCGAGACAAAAAAGTTCGCTGCACTTAACGAGCATAGACAGCCGTTGCCCCTTTGACTCGCGTTATTCTCCGTGCGCCGCAGCGTTCTATTAATACTTCTCATCGAGTTTGGGAAACTTGTCGGTGGTTGCGGGTCACAATAAGCTTTTTGGTTCATCAGGTTCGCCAGAAGGGCGTTTCGAATGCCTAATAGCCAGTGCTTTATGTAACATTTTCACTTATATTATATTTCAAGTAGTTTGAAAACGTTTCTTTTTCTTCGTTAACGGCCTTGCGGGGCGCGCTAGTTGCGCACTATGTTGTAGCTGGCGCGGTACTTCGGTTTGGTACGATTTAAAAAGTATCTATTATGTTACTGTTTTCCTATTTTCATTGTTCTACATTTATTTCTGATATTCAAATAATTTTAAATAATTCTGTGTATACATTGTTAGCAGTGATTAATATTAATGCTATTACTTCCTAATATCGGAGTAAAAAAAATCTTGAGATGCAAGACTATGAGATTAGAAATGAATAATAGATGGTGTTCTTTGTTTATAATGCTGTAGAATTTTTCTATTATTTGTTACTTATATACATATTTAAAATATATTTTTGAATTAGTTTAATTTCATTTTTCGTAATGATAATCTTGTTATATTATTAATAATAGTATGTCCGATTTATACGCGTTTCAAGCCACATTAACGAGATACGTAAATGTGATGTAAATTTTACAAAATATTTACTCCGCATTCCTAAACAATCAAAACAAAATTTATTTAAAATTCACTTCACGAAAGTTAAATATTGTTTCATCCTGTTTACACTGTGAAAATAAAAAATTTACATGGAATATATTTATCAGTCTTACCATATGTTCTGCCATAATTTTCAAAACAATACATTTGACCGATTATCACATAATGTATTAAAAATTCGTTTAGCCAACGTCAGAATATTTAATAATTGCGTCCAGTCCACGATTGTCTCGAATAAATAAAAGTGAACGCAATAAGAATTGTCTGTCGATCCAGCGATATGCTTTGTACATTTAATTTCGTAACAGTCATGCGATATATTCTTTGTTTGTCACGACGCCACTGTTTTGCTACAAGTTTATTGCTCTGTGAGAAATATGCAGACGCAATAAGCGCTGATAGTACAAACAGCGACTAGGTACACATAGTAGTTTGAGGACGAAGGATGAATTCGAAACTCACAGTTCAAATATCTTAATTATATTTTTATTTAAATAAAATTGCGAATAACGAACAAATGTTAAAAAAATTATTCGTCATGTGTCGAATAAAGTTAACTCGTGTTAATACTTAACTAATAATTAACTTTTAATTCGATATTTTATTTAAATAAAAAATTGTCCTATCTCTGCCTCATACTTTCGAAAACGTTGGTCGTTTATCCGACCTTTCGATTTACTGTTACTATCATATCTGTTCCACTCTGCATTCACTTCTGTTATCATCTCGATCGATTAGGATCGTTTATTGACCGTCATTTCGGTCAGTTCTAATAATAAAAAAAAGGGAAAAAAAAGGAAAAAGAAAACAGCAACAGACGATCGACAGTTTTGAGTCGCGAACATGTGAAACTAGGTCAGTTTCATATTAGCGGTCTAAAAAAATTTCTAGGTTCGCGAAACGCTTCGCGCGATGGTGCTGGGCAATGACAATGAATACTTAAGTGGGTACAAGCGGAATTCCGTGACTGAATGGTTGCAGAAATCGGATCAAGCAAAACATGGTAATTTTCTGGATGCTGCGTGCGTGTTCCCTAGTTACGTTAAGGAATGTTAACCCGGCAAAAATACCACGAAATAGGAGGATAAATTACGCGTCGTAAATACACTGAAACTTGATCTGAGATATGCGTCAGGAATTTATGCGAATTTGTAATATATTCTTTATCTAGATTTATCCACAAAATGTATGAAATTCTGTTACTTTTACTCGTGCAACGTTGTGACCTACTTACAGTAACTAGGAAAACTCGTTATTATTGGAAATGGATTCTCCCTGATCTTTGCAAACAGCTTTGACTGTCGAGTAGCGTGCTTCGGTAAGAAGAGAAATATTAAAAAACAAATCAATACGGAATTTCATAGAATAAATTGACTACCTAGAGTGATAACACCTGACAATAAAATTGGTACACATACTTCTAAGCAAGAATACTGCCATTGAAGATACATTTTATAGTTGATTAACGATATTTCGTTCTGATCTGACGATATTTCTATCCACAATGGCTGAGGAATTGCAATATAAATGGGAACAGGTGGTTGTTCATAAAAAATTGTATTAATTATAATTGTATACATAATTTGCACAGGAGGCTTCGTTTTCTAAAAAATAAGACTTTGAAAATCGGTGCAGTACACGTTAATTTAGCTAGATAAAATATTATATTAGTAGAAATTATAGGATAATTTTGGTTTGAAAACAGTGCACCATAGACTTGGCTAAAAATTTAGTCCCGCCATCCAATGAATTTTCTCGAGAAACGAGCTTCATACGAAGAAAGTAATTACAGAATTTCACTCGAGTAATTCATTCATTCGCGATTGTACCATATTTGCTGACAAATTCACTCACGAATGTACAAAATTGATTTTCTCGAAAACGGAGGAAAAATTTTATCGTAGTAAAAAAAAATATAATTCCACATTTTTTATTTATTTTTGTCCGCGGAATTAGCATATACCCGGTTGTACCAGCCTTGCTGACCCACGGCGAATAGCATAGCTTCGTTAGAGTTTTGATTTGGTTGGCATGTTGAAACGTATTTACATCCAGTCTCTGAGCAGTATTTATTAAAAGAACGTGGCCCGTAGTGTCATATGCTTTACATGTAAATTAGATTCATGAACTAAACGGGCCTACAATTCTTATTACAGGCAGCGAAAGTCCAGTTTTCGGGCTGGAAGGCAGTGGAACAGCTGCTGCTGGTGGAACCTCCTTGAGGATTGCGTCACATGAGTTGCCCAATGAGATATCAGCCCCCTATGAAGTTCCGCAATTTCCAATCGAACAGATTGAGAAAAAGCTCCTGATACAGAGGCAATTAACTGTTAAGTAAGTGAAGTCGCTTATAATTTTCTTTCTCGCAGAATTTTTCGTTTCCTCTGGTGCTACCGCTGTGCCACGCGCATGCAGGCTGAAATCCTGTATTTATTACAATATTTTCTACAACGAATGACGAGTAAAATCGACTTATGTAAAATACTACGCACTGCTGCCCAAAAAGCGGAGTGAATCCTTAAATTAACATTAGTAGCGATTTTCCCGTTCAACAAATAAATTTAAAGAATCTTTCCGCGTAATAAGATATTAAAAGTAATTGGAATAAAAAGTGTCGCAATTAATGTTGCAAGCATTAATTTCGAAAGAGGATAAAATTTGCAGCATTAGAGGCTATCTTGTATTGCACACATGCAAAACACGTCACGTTATATGTACACAGGAAAGATAAGTAAAGATTTTCGCAGAAACTACTGAAGATTACGATAAGAATTCTTTTTCACTACTTTGTGGTTCACGGAAATCTTTTATGCAACAAATAGAGCAATGCACCTATCATATTTCCTTTCTGGTGGTAAATAATCTCCATGTAATTTTACAAGGAATTTGCATCTATGCAAATCACTGAAAGGCTTAATAATTTATGAACAGATGTTTAGCCGCTTTTCTTTTACACACGAACTTCCATCGATTCGTAAGCCTTCTACAGTTACAGCATTCTACGTGGAATATTATAATATTCCCATTAGAATATGAATTTTCTGCCGTGTTAAAGATTATACATAGGTGGTATGGAAGAAACCGACACGTTTGCTCCAGAATTCATGAAAATTCAACATTTCAACAACGAGATCGTTCCTCTAATTCGTCGCAACGGTCACGTGTATGCGCGCCGCGGTATTTTCCGAAGCGTTACCGAGAACAATCAGAGAAACATGTAACAGGGACGTTTTTAACAGCCGCAGGCGTTACTTATTCTTTTGTATAGGTATATTACCGCAGTTCTTACTTCAGCCTGCTCTCGTTTTTTACCCTGCTCAATTCTTAGCCGTAGAATCGCATCTCCTCGAATTTTCCTTGAATTTTTTCCCTACAGAAATATCAGCCGCGATCCCTAAAGCAGTTCTGATTTTTTAGATATAATACCATTTAAAAAATTGCAACAATGAGTAATAGAGGAAAGGATTTCACAGCGATTATTTTGACTAATAAAAGCGTCTTTTTTTTACGGAAAGTAGAATGTTGGTGTGCCAGCCTTCGTTGGCACACCTCTTTTTTCGACCAACTTTGACATACTGCGAGCATGGCAAAATTGCTCACACCCACAGCGATTTTTCAACGATTGCTATTCTCATCTACAGAAAACAATCGGTATGAAAAAAATCATAGATCAATTTCAAGGTGCCCGGAATGTATTCCAGTAGTTTTTTTATTGAAATTTTATCCCAGTTTTTGTATAAAAAAAATCTAGATTACCAAATGTCGAGAAAAACGAAAAATATGTTCAAAAAATTGTAACTTTCACAAATTTCAATATTAGAAGCCAAAAATCTAAGGAGTTGTTGTTCAGATATAATATTTGGGAAAAAAATAGTTTGTTAGTCAGCTTCGGGTAAAAGTTCCATTGTCCAATATTTGTTACTTTTCTTTCTGGGGGTCAGGCTATATTTAAAAGATTAAACCCAAGAAATAGTTTGGAATTTTGATTTTTATATGAAAGTTATATGTATAGGGTAAAGGACCCAATTACTATCGCCTTAAGCTATTTTACTTAAAATAACGAATAAATAAGCGGTGTAAAGTCATACACAAAGAGAATTATGTAACTCAACCTATAATCTATACTATAGATTATATACTACAGTTTATTTATTGGTTATTTTAAGTAAAATAGCTTAAGGTGACAGTAATTGGGTTTGGGCCCTTTACCCTATGAAGAAATTCTTAATGCACAGTTGCATTCCACACTTCAATTTGTAGTGTGTTCTTAAAGTGTTCTTAAACTTGAAAGGTGTGTTGTGTTATTAAATTTACAGGTAATTTGCTTGCCAGATTTGGTTCATTGGGCACAAACGCTATTTCATTTTTTACCTCGAAATTATACCCGAAAAGTTACTTGTTTATTTATACTCTTTTATTGAAAGCTTCAAATTTTCGTTTCACATCTCAATTAATGGCTTTCCTTGCCGCGTTGAAATCGCATTAATTTCATAGCAATGGGTACATGGTTAAGCGTGGACACAATTTACGATCTCTTTTTAAGTGCCGCCTATAATTGGAATTATCAACGAGGAGTCGTGTACCTAATTCAGTTCTATTCTTGGCCACTTTGCAGATGTTAGTTCCATATCATGCTTCCTCATGTTAGTCGGGGAGGTTCTCGAAATAAATCTTCTGTCGCGCTCTACTTACAATTATGTATTTCCATTTACTATACTATATGTATATACTTAAATATTGCATATTTTCAATATTTCTTGCTTTCTATACCTACTCGCCAATTATTTAAAATTTAGTAAAAAATTAATCTTTTTACATAATATTAGGTTATTTATTCCAGTCTGCAAAACCATACTATTTTTCGTTAACCTTTAGAGGGCCGGGATTTTTTCATTGAAATTGTAAATTTTCTTTACTTAAAATTTATGCAGACAAATTGTTAGGTGGCCACTATAGTGGCCAGCCCGGCCGTGAACGGTAACGGTATACATATACTGGAATCTTTAAAATTTGAACTTTAATGTTTCTAAGGGTTTTTGATATCGCTAATCACGATTCTAAGGTCAGAGTATCGAAATTTTACGTAGAAACAGTGTTGCCAACCTAAACAGGCCTAAATGAATAACAGCAATTACATTTATATATTATTATTTTCTTTGGCTTGTTTAGGTTGGCAACACTGTTTCTGCGTAAAATTTCGATACTCTGACCATAGAATCGTGATTAGCGATATGAAAAACCCTTAGAAACAAGTTCACGTTTTAAAATTTTCAGTGGCCACTACCTATAGTGGCCAGCCCGGCCCTCTAAAGGTTAATTCGGTTGTTCTATATTACCATACTTATTTCTGTACAATTTATTTTCAGTAGATTTGACAAATAACAGATTTTCCTTCAGCAATTTCAGACGTAGATTTATTTTTATTTGAAATTGATTGTACTGGCAAAATCGTAGAAATGCTTATTTTCTGTAGCACTTTTCATTTTATACTGCTTACTTGCAATACATAATCGAACTTAAATTGCCAACAATTTTTGGCAACAAACGATCATATTTGTATAAAATATAAATCAAGCATTATGTCTTAATCTATATTTTTGATGTTTCGCCCGTAATATTTCATGTTTATAGTATGCCTAGCATCGTCGCCAAAATGTCAAAATTGAATAATGTCGCTTAATAAATTACTTTCGTAAGCAACTGCTAGATTTTAACATTAAAATATAAAGTATAGTCTAAAGTTACTTTTTTTTTATTTTTCAATGTTAATTCAACTTGACCTTTTAGTTTCGACACTACACGGTAAATGGCTATGACTCGCTGCTTAGATTTACATTACGAGAAAATTAAAAAAGAAAGAAAATAATAAACGGTGCCCGAAGTAATATTCGTCCTTTAGATGTACTGTAAAAACCGCGTCCGTCGCCTTCACGGTGAATTGAACTTTACTCAAAAGAAAATGACGGCCATATTGAATACGTTTTACTGCATTTTACCTCTACTACCACCTTCTACAAGGACAGCCAATATAATTTTTTACCCAAAGTTAGCATTAATTTTCGATAACTCAAACTCTCGCTGGGGATAACACAAAAACTATTTTAGTTTATAATATCCCTCAGAACGCGAACCTAAATGTTTAACAAAATTTTAACCCCTTTTATTAAACAAATAAAGCGCCAATATTCTCGAAGAATCACACTTATTTGTTTGAAGTGCCACCATTTTTAAAATTTGCAATTTTTGTATTCCATTTTAGGTTTATATCCTTACAATTGTCAATTAAAAATAAAAATTCTATTGGTCTGTTTCACGTAACTACCAGAGACCCTACACCCGGTGCCGCTTTGCACCACGGAAGAAACCTATTTAAATTACTGCTCTATTCATTTTGTATGTATCATAATTTTACTGTCATAATAAATTTATTTGACCGATTATAATGTTAAATAAACTACCGTTAAAGTTCCAAAAGGATTAGCGCATTGGTATGTTTGCAAAGAAATCCTAAAAATTGATAAAGATATAAGCCGTTTATAGGGACTTCTCCCCTTAAAATGATCATCGATGGAGGAATGATCTTATGCAACAGAGGTCCTATTCCGGACGCAGTAAAGTACCGATCAATAATCCAACGCAGGAACCTGTTTGCCTGGGCGCGAGTTATTTAACGTAGCGTGACAGTTCATTTAGGAATGTTATATTGCTGTGTAACGCGCGAAACACTCGAGTCCCCTATAAATGTCGAAAGTGCTTTCGAAAGCAATTAAAGAACTGCAGAAATATAGTAATTACGGCGACTTCATTGACAAAAGATACCGTTGCCAGTCATTCCGTCCCCATATTGAAAGTGGTCGTTCTATTTAATTCTATCACTGATTCGAAAAGCGTCGCGTTGATAAGAAAACTTTAATTACGAAAAGAAAGCGAGTAACTTCGCGGAATGTTTGTTTTAAAGGCTAGTGAAATTCACGTCATGGATTCCTAGTCGTTGAATTCCCTTTCGGTCAGTGGTAACGTTAGATTCCATAAAGTAGATGATTCTATTTGTGGAAAGACGGAAAGAAGCTGTTTCTCTGTTTCTTAATTATTATTTAAATAAGCGTATACAGCGAATGAACTTTTTTTTTTTAGAAAATTTTCGGCTCGTAGGTTCACTGAAAATACGGAGTATAAAAATCATTTTTATGACCCACTTTAAATGATCTTGAAATTTTGAGAAATTAGGACTTCGGGGTAAATGATACGCTGGGAATATTTACCTCCTCGAAACGAACAATCGTTTTGTAATATATTTTTTGCGTCGTGAACAACGAGGGAAGTATTTAGAGAGGTCAAGTGAAACGGGACGCCCCGCTTATAAACGCATTGTTTTACGGGCTGTCCAAGCTTGCAGTCAACAGAGCTACCAGCCGGCGTTTGCAATTGAATACTGTTTACCTTTCTCCGTTTTAACGTTCAAGATGATAATTTAAGATCAACTTGACCCATGATACGACTCGAACCAAGTGGTCCTATAACAAATGAAGAAACTCGAAAAAGAGCGTAGCTCTTTTATAAATAAATAAACGATGTTGCTTGCTAAGTTTAATTGTACTTTAAATCTCCTTAAGCGTTTATTTACACAAAATACCAAATTCTTTTATCAATAGTATTTTGAAAGTCTGTAACAGAAGGTCCTCGTTTTTAAATTTTATTTGCATTCGTTGGGCGTATAGTATAATAATAATCATCATAGTCATAATCCTAAGAATCGTTTAATAAAACTATGCATAAAATTTTTCATTGGAAGTTCTTATTTCTAAAATGTTACCATTGTATGCAATGACCATGATGCCTATTTTCTTATACATTTGTTGCTCGAGACGTAAAATGTACAGAAGAAGCATTCTGAATAATGTTCCAAGGTCTGCAGCAACGATTATTATTCGTAACTCGCATCGGTATACATAATCTTTTGCTGCGCAATAGAGGCATATCTCTTTTTCGAGATTCTCCTCCGCGTTCTACAATTCAAGCAAGTAGCAAATGTTTGTGATAGTAACTGGGGTGGACGGGACGGTATTGAAAACATAACGAGGAGTTATCACGGGGGAAATAGAATTTATTATAGAAATGTCGGCACACCTGCTCCGACAACGTGTCGAGTGAAAAAATATTATTTATCGCGGTTTTCACCAAAACTCCTGCCTCCTCAAAATACTGCGCGTTTTATTTGACAAGAGAGGAACAGCTTCAAAATGAAGGAGTGTCTTTCTTTGTAAAAAATTGTTGAAATTTTCGCCAACTTAATTGCGTGGAATTACGGAACAAAATGCGTCTTCCATTCTGTCACTATTGTGGGAATTGAGCATGTGAGCGGTTGAGAGAGAAAGGATACAGTGCGAGACACAATATAAAACTGTATTAATCGATACATCTCAGACTCTGTTGCACTCGTTTCCAAGCAAGTTTTCTTCATTTTATATTTCTCCCAGTGGCTCGACCACACATACTCACACACAGTATTCTGACTGTTACCTTTTTCGAAATCTTGCACTATGTGAATATTGTAATCGCAACGAAACTGCCTACTCGAGATTACTGTGAGCTATCGCTGTCGCTATCGTATCATGTAGCAGCGACCCTACCATATCATATGGCAACCAACTTTGAACAGCTGTTTAAAAAGAAACGCTTTCTTTGCGACATATAATTGTACAGGGCATTTTTATTTCCTTGTCAACTGGAATATCTATGTAAAAATTTAAAGGACAATTGATTTTAAACTGCGAGGCCAAGGCACATTTTGCAACAAGTTTTCACTAAAAAAAACTACAACAAAATTGACCCTGGCTATAAAAGGCATGGTCAGTTTTGTCTTATTTTGATGCATTATGCTCCCAAAAATGGTAAAAACTTCAAAAGCACAAGCACAGTTTTCGCGCAAGAAATTGCTAAAGTTTCAAGCAGTGACGAGTCCTGTTCAAAAGTGGCGTGTCCCTGTACGCTGCAGTAGCAAGCAGAGTAGGGGAAATGCTCCGCCCCCAGAATACATTTTGTGAGATCTGGGGCAAGCTTTAACGATCCTTTATGAAAAAATGGTTCGTCCGCGGCATGTGACCCCTTTTGAAAAAATTCAACTTTAATTTTCAAGGTCGCGATACATTCTGGAACACAGTATGTTTACCCTCTGATGCACAAATCGGAGTGAAACTCGGATATAGCAAACTGCTCAAAATGCAAACTTGCCTATTCCAGCTATGGAAATAATTAATGTATGTGTGTATATGGTATCTTATGAATCGTGTGGTGCCAATGAATAAGTTATGATAATAGATATCCGCTGTAGACTATTCACACTTTCTAATGTACATATCAATGAATGCATACTGCAAAATTTCAAAGACTATTCACGTTATTGTGTATAGTCACTTTTCAGTCTCCAAACGAAAACGGTACAGTAAGTTTCTCTCTTGCCATTTTTTTCGAACAGATGATATTGTGAATGTTTATTATTATTATTTTTATTATTATAATTATTATTATCACCATCACGATCACCATCAGTATAGTTTTTGTGTGTGTGATGCGTGCAAATCGAAAGCGTGCTCACGTGTGCACATTTCTTTAAGTTCATTAATTCTTGCAGAAATATGTCGACAGTTGAAAAAACGTGTTTAAATATTTGAACAGTATTAACGAAAATTGTTATAAATTATACCGTCAATCTTATATTGCCGAATGGTTGGTTCCATTTCGTTGATCCAGTCCATTATTCAATCCGCTCCAGCCACTCAATTTTCATAACAATACCGTCGTTATCATATTGTTTCACCGCCAACAAACTTAGCAACGTCCTCTAGTTGCCATTTCCATACCCGTAGCATATTCGTCACTTTTCCCTTAACGATAAAAAAACCTCTGTATACAGGGTGTTTCACCTAAGTGCATCACCTAAAATATTTGTTGCATTTACAATTTCATAAAATTTCAACTTTTTTATATATATATATAAAAGTTGCATAATTTTATGGGAGCCGGCGTATAGTAACGATAGCTTTATTCTGTTGGGAAGGGTTAACGAGATACGGTCAACTTTCTGAGTTGGAAAAAATATTCAAGTAACGAAGTTAACTGAAACACCCTGTATAACTGCGTCTTGCTCCGTAACTACAAGCACGTGTTAAGTAATAGGGGAAACCTGTCCAAAACCGTATATAGTTAAGCTTCTAGGTCCATAACTTTTTAAATAATAAAACAAATTGGGTAATAAAAATTAAAGTTTATTAAAGGTTTTCGTAAACAACACAAAATAACAAAAATATAATTGAAAAGTTCAAATAGGCTACTGAATTGAACAATAAAACAAAACCTCTTCTTTTTCCGGCTTTGCCCACCCTATGAGGCAAAACCGTATAGTATATATTATGGGTCTACATTAACAACGGTAGCATTGAAAATCGTCGAGTTCTTCGGATCCCCAGCCAGTGCAACCTTCGTGTACCCATCCACTACACCTTGTACATTGAACCCAATTTTGATCCCATGTTTCGATTGATTATACTCATTATAGGCTTTTTCATATTTTCCGAGTTCCAATCTTGTCTGGTAGTGTTTCCTTTATAATTACGTGGCATCTTGCTGACACCTTTCAACAAAAAATGGAACACTACTTAGTTTACGAAGTGTCCTTCGGTGTACGGTTTTACCCCGAACGGTTTTGCCCCAAGACGTAAGAACCGACACTTTTGGTTACAGCTAAATATGAAAATGACAACAATCGGCCACGATCATTAAACTATAATAGAAATAGATACTGTTGATATATATCTTCATGTAACTTACCTTCTAATTACCAGAACACTATATAGTCCACTTGAAGTACAGTCGAAAATAAGATCACAGCACGTAGAAATATAATAAATTTAATAATTAGCTGGAGCTTACGTATTTTGCCACGAGGATCTGTTGACTGACAGTTCAATATGGCGGAAAACAATTGCCAAACGCGCGTGGGCTTCGATCATTAGTTTTCAGAAATAAGTACGGTATACGGTTTTGCCCCGGTATACGGTTTTGGACAGGTTTCCCCTACCATTACTCATTCACGAATCTTTAAATTCTTTTTCCGTGCTCGTTTCTCATATACATGACAACAACTCTATTTCGTAATAACGTCAAGAACTTGACCATTCTATTCCCTATAATAGATGTTACACCGAACAGGCATCGTACGGCCCCTCTCACATCCCGCGTCCCGTAGCGCGCATACACCGTATTTCCACCAAATCTAATGGAACACTTCGGACGCACATTTCCAAGATCCAAAACCATAAGAAAGTGCAAGAAGGAAAGGGGACCAATCTTTTCGATGTCCTAGGCTGCATTGCCCCCTCGAGGGGGGTTAACGAGGCTATCGATTCAGATGCGTGGACGTATCTGTGGAAGCCGTGCACGCTACCTTCCTTACACCCCGTAGATACGTGGCGCAGCGGCAGCGATCGCGGGGCGAGAGGGGGGATTGCTCGCGCCACTGTGGCCCTCGCAGCCGCGGTCCTCCTGTTCAGTCGTCGTGCGACCGTCGGGCTGATAAGACGAGTTTCCGCGTTATGCAGTTCATGCGACGTAAATTATTCCCAGTCCACGATCACGAGATATCGCGCTCATGGACAGCCGTATGATCGTCGGTCGGCCTTCATCGATACTATTTGGTCACATCGCGAGAAGTGCTCCCCCGTGGCCACCAGGCTGTGTGAGTCCAATGCGTATCGATCCCGCCACGGTTCGATTCTGCCGCATCGACGGGATCGACGAAAAACAGAGCGTCGACAGGGGCAATGCCGCCTCCCTATGATTTCGTATCTTCCGTTCCATTCGCTCGCGATGATTAAAAAGGCTCTCGCCTCCCGTGTGAAATCCCTATTCCACTTTGCGTGTTTCCATTTAATAATGCGACCGTTCGATGTAACTATCCGTATTCTTAGCGCGCAGCTTGCCTCGTGTAACAAATCCACCCATAGTCGGTGGCAGATGTCACGGCTAGATGTTTTCATGCCCCGCTAGCGTCTACGATTGATTCGGTCGCGTTCGACGATCGTCGATCGTCAATGTTCTTTTCTGATCGTGTTTTTCTCGAGTTTCTCTGATTTGTCGGTCTGCGGCTTACTAAGAATTCCCGTTGTGGGCCAGACGTTTCTCGGAATCGTTTGGACGCGCGGTCGCTCGTAATGTCACGGATCTCCGTTCCATTTTGTACTCGTTAATTTGCCGTATGGTCGCGCGGAGCTTTTTACTCTAAATAGGTTTATAGTTTTATAGTTGCAGGGGCCGGTTGAGGAATGGTGTCCGGGGCTTGGCGAGCATGTAGTGCTTAAAAAATTGTGCGGGCAAAAAGGTTTGATCGACGTGGGGCGAGGAAATGAAATGTGTAAGGAGATGAAACTGTTTGTGCGTTTGGTAATGGCAGTGATTTGATTTCTTCGCTTTGTGCAGTTTATATAATTATTAATTGTAGTATAAACGAAAGAAATATCCCAATTATATTTCTTTACAACATTCTCACTGGCAAAGCAGTAAATACTGGCATTACGAGGACCAAAAACCGTTTCTAACTCTAAGAAAGTTAATTCTTCCACCCATGGCGACCAAGCAGGTTCTCCTCAACACGATTGCTAAATACTTTAATCGTGAGCTTCGAACGCTCTTCCCCAGCACCTCCCTGTGACATAGAATTATTCTCCCGTAGATTCTGTCTCATCGCTGCGAGATGGTCGTTGGCACGTTGTAAACATTTCGACCGTACACGTGTCCGTAACAGTAGTTACTGGCAGGCGACGTTAAACGAGGCTTTCTAACTTTTACCACACCGCGATAAGACTGTGAGCATAACAGCCGGCCGGCCATTTGTTAATACATGTCGAACTATAGAGCATATGAAAAGTGACGATAAAAGCGGTCGATCCCGTTTCTATAGGTCGTACACATGTTTTCGCGAGTGTAACGATCCCGTTGTGAGGTTAGACCCCGTCGTAGTTGCTTCCAACCCGGGGGATGTGAAATGATATGATACGAAATCGATAATAAGAAACGCGGTGTAAATGTACGGCAAAAGGGATACAGAGCCGGCGCTCGGTACCCCTGAAGTTGGGCATCGAGTAAAAGGGAATAATACGGAGTAGGATGATAAACGGAGAAGAGAAGATATATTTATGAAGCATATCGTCCTTTTGGCGTTGTTACCGTGTGCGCAGGAGACGAGAAGAACGAAAAGAACGAGAAGGATCGTGTAACATGTTCGCTGGCGCGAACGAATCGAAACGATGGCTGAGGGATAATACGATACTCCTGAGGTAAATTAAACGCGCCAATAACGATTGCTCCCACCACTGCGGGGGAGAAACGTCCCCGTTGCGCGGGGAACATTTTAATCACATTAGTCGATTGTCGAGTGGCGAGTATCCTTTTGGTAGTAGTGTCGCCTCGAAAATTAATCTTTAGTTCGAAGGCTGAGACGTTAGGTCTGCGGGAAGGCACTGGTCGCTTCTTAGGGCCGGTGCGGACGAGCGGCTTGACGATACTGCCGCAGAATATACATGTATTTTATACATCTCTATAATGTAGGGCTGCCATACCTCCCGTATTTCACAGTTCCTGTGAAATATTTTACAGAGTAAAATAAACCATTACCTACCCACTTTTTCATGTTTTATTTATTCAGCAAGTAAATGTACCGTATCAATGTTTTTGGAAATTATGGCAACCCTATCTATATGTACATATATGTACTGCTAGAACACCACATGATATTGACGACGCGGCGGCAAACTGCTCGTCTGTACCGGGTCTTACGCATGCAACGTTTCATCTGCCTCGTAACAAACTGGAGAAAACCTCCGATCGACTAGCAAGGGAAGATCCCGAAGCCGGACATTCAAAAAAATCTGCGAATATGTAGGGGATTTCCTCGTGATTGCAACGTAATTTTTGTTTGCTGCCAAAAATCACTCTAAGGCCGCGACATTAACCCCTGAAAATTCGGCTGCTTTTGCGAATTTTCTTTATTATTTTCTAACTCGCAATCTGTACGGGATAGAAAAAATGTTTAAAGACCGAAGTTACTTGTTTTAATTAGGAGTATCATTTGGTAACTTATAGCTCTTAAATAGCCGGAAGTTCAGGGGTCAGTTTCACCTCCTGAGAGTGAATTTCAAGAAGAAAAGTGAAACAGTTGAACGAATCAAGAGAAAACAAGTCTCAGAATTTTTTGCATTTCCGTATTTGGGATCTTTCCTGGCAGGTTCTCCCCGTTTTAGCGCGTACAAGGGGTCTGATTTTTCTCTAGAAATCTAAATTTCTTAAAACGAAGCTTGCGAAGTACTGCATTTCATGGAATAATGTACGCAGAAGTGGTACAGTAAAAGATCCACTTCGCCGGTATATTAAATGTGTAGTGAAGCGGCAACAGCAACGAAATGAGTAATATGTAATAAGGAAAGTTCGACGTAAGACGAAAGTAAGACGTTAAAGTTGACTAGCCAAATTTCGAGTTGATTATTGGCACTTCGAAGCTGGGCTATTCTATACTCTGCGAATTCGAATTCTTCGGTAATTTGAAATCTTTCTATATCTCGCTGTTAGCAAAGATCCTGACACGCATGATATGTACAGCGGTTTCTGAATGATATCGAACGCCCTGGATTCGTTTTAAAGTGCAACAGTTGCGTTCCGCATGAACTATCGGAGAAGAACCTTTAGTCTCTTCTTTTTCGTCGTGATAAATAGCTGCTTTTCGATAAATGATTAATTAGTGGAACTGAAAAACAGGCACGGCATAATAATACAGTGTTCGTGTATTATAAACAAACAACAGACGGAAGAATATAATCTACGTGAGAATCTGCTGAAACAAGGCGAAACCCTTAATTATCTGAAGTATTATCAACAATCGGATATATTCCAGTACGCATACCCGGCGCTCGACACGTGCAGAAATCGTGTTTGAAAATAATTCTACGTTTTGGGAAGCGAGTAGTCGTCCAGAACAGCCTCCCAACTTGACACCGCCAAATTACCATCGATCGTTGTAAAATTTTTTACATAATAAAATAGTTAATGGAGTGTCCGAATATTTTCAGTTCATAATAAACAAGCGCCGATTTGTATGTGGTGTGGGACGAACTGCCTGCAAAACGACAGCCCCAGGTAACGATGAATGTTGCGTGATCAATTGATTCTATTTGTTCGCGTCGTGTTACAACGTCGTAGAAAGTGAACGAGGAGAACTGCTTTAGTTGTAAAGTTAGTCGTGCTCGTCGCGCTACATTGTCTCGCAAGAGTGCAAGTCTGTGGACGAACTTCTATCGTTGACTACATTTCTAACTAATGTTTTATTTATGCTACGCGTCTGTATTCGAAGCGCGTATGAATATTCAAACACCTTGGCGAATCGTTTGAAGAGTACCATAAACGCAGAAGCCGACTAAACGAATTAGTGCGGGGGAGTGAAGCATAGAGTCATTGGAGGACACAGCTTGTAGGATTTCTGGCATCGTAAATACTCGCTGCTGAATTATTTAAGTAGCAATCCTGTTTGCAGTATTGAAAGCTTCTCGTCATCGCCGATTAACGATAACGCACGCAAGCGTCAATAAATCTATAAATGTAACGGCGCAATCTGTAATTTCTTCTCAATCACAACGTTGTACATGATTACCAGTATCTCGCGGTTGCGTTTCGGAGGAATCGCCGACAGTGGTGTCTTTTGGTGTTTACGAACTAAACGATAAGGGTATCGAATGGCGTCTTATCGCATTTTCGATTCGTTCACTCATTATGCGGCGACGCGTACATTTTTAATAATACACGTTGCTACTGGTGACATTGGAGACAACGGTGTGGGAATCGCTGCATTTGATTGAAGAATGAAAACGTTTCTTAATAGGGTAAATCCGGGAGACGCAGTCGGGCTGGAGAGTTGGTCGAATGGCTATATTCAGACTCTACGTCTGTGTATATGTAACGGTGTGTTAAGGTTTAGAACAATTAATTCTCTAAGAATCAACTGTTTCGACCAACTCTCCAGCCCGACTGCGTCTCCCGGATTTACCCTACACATGCACATCACTGTCTTCGGAAAGCGAGATGGGTTAAAGAAAGGTGTGTACGATTCCGAAAGGGGATTCTAAGGTGGACGAAAGGAAAAGCTTTTTAGCTTTTGGAGGTGCTACAGAGATCTAGAGTTGCCTTGTGTGTGTGTGTGTGTTTTTTTTTTAAATTAAGTACAGGTTTTTTTTTATACGATAGGTTTGATTAAATCACATCACGACACTATTTCGCGTTTAGATGCTTGTCTACTTATAATCGGAAAACCCCAATGCATCATTCTACTTCGTTAGGTTCTCTGTAACTGCACTGTGAATAAATAGTGGAGGCAACTGCTGTGTGACCGTATCGCGGATGAAACCATCCAATTCTGACCTGCCCACAGTTCACGAGAAAAACAGATAAAACTGAGCCGCCAAGGTCAGTTGCCCGACCGTGAATCGTGTTAGGCGCGACCTCCACTTTAACGTCATGTCAGTTAGTCCCTCGATTCGAGACAGGGAGCGTATGCCTGCAGATTTGCGCTTCCTTCCTGCTTTTCACACACAAAGAGAGAAACGAATGCGGTATATAGGGAGATGAGAGACAGAGCAACCATGATTACTATGCGGTATGGTGCGAGTAGCCCCGCGTAGTGACCTTCAGGGACCAATTGATTCTACCCCGATTATACAGGGTAGCTCACGAATGCCTTCCAATTAGGGATGTGCTGGTACTCGAAAATTTCGAGTCAAGCCAGAGTATAGGAGGAAGTATTTTGCTGCATAAGTACCGAGCCTTGCGGATATATCTCTATATTATAGTGATTTAATATAACATCGTACAACCATGCGTAGGGTACTATAATAATATATATATTATCGTGACCTACAGTATAGAGAACTACATATATTATAGTAATCTATATTACCGCGAGCTATAGTATAGTGAATTATAGTATAGGGAGCTATATTATGGCGAAGTAGATTACGGTGAACTATAGTATAGTGCGCTATACTATGGCGAAGTAAATTATAGTGAACTGTAGCAGGTGTAGAAAACGGTGGCCCTCTTCACTGTTGAGCCTTAATAGCCCAGGAACGCATTCAGGTTGCCCACCACAGTTGGCTGACGTGTTCTGAATGCAGATAGCCCGACACTATTTCGGTTATGGATGTTTCATAGCCGTGTACCCATGTATATGGGCATCGGGTGATATTATAGTTGCTGACTTGAAGTCACGCGTAGATAGTGCTTTGCTGAGACATAATGATGTAAAAGTCTGTAGCGCCCTCGAGTGTCTTCCTGTAAGTCAAGAACCCAAGGATGTTTTCAGTGGACTTTTTGTACAATGGTACGTCAAGGACGTGCAGGCTCGTGACCAAATGAGTACATACGCAGCTTCATAATAGGTGACAAAGAGCACATTTAGTGGTTTGTAACCTCAGGAATATCGCTTTGCACGCCACTTGAGTAGCTCTCAGACTAACGAGGCACAGTACCCGCCAAAATACGATTTCACTATATTATTTTCCAAAATCTGCTAGCTAATAAACGAATGTCATAGATAACTACCTAAGGCACACTTACATTCACTGCCATTTCTTTTTCACTTTTTTCAACCTAATCATCGATTTCCGGAAACTTTAGCAACACTGTGTCTTACAAATGGTAAGCAGTAAATTCTTTCAGTGGTGCAGTTTTATTACTGATAAATGAAAATTCAGAACTTACGCATGCATGTGTAAAACAGTTTGTTGTACTTGGAAAAAGATCGCTTTATATACGGCTCGAATGGGCGTCACGCTGTTCCCTATATCTGTTTGACAAACGGTACACTAAATTTCGTATATCTAACCCGCAGCTCACATGAACAACATAACATAATGCAGCAGATAAACAACATAAAATAAGATCGCTGGGAAAGCAATCACATTTCTTCTTTAAAACTTCAATTCTTATATCGGCATTAACAGTAAAACATTTCCTTCGTATTATTAAAAAAAAAAAATTAGAATTTCAACTATCTTTGTAAGAAAAAGGTACTTGTGCCACGCATAATTCTCTTCAATTTTTTTTCCTCTTTATCCTGTGCAATATGCAGAAATAAAAAATTCACCGCAAGTTTCAAAATCGATATAGATTTTACCAGGTTTTTCCCAGGGACTTGTAGGTACGTATACAATGCTGTATGTCCCCAAAGACTTGAGTAACCTTTTTACATACTTTACACGAGATGATAAAATTTAACGGCCTCTCTACGGTTCCATTGAGAAGAGGCGTATCATTTACTTAAGCCTTGCTCGTTGTTCCGAGTAAAAAGATGATATTCAGGGTAATCTTTCAGAGCTGCCAAGGACCTAGAGGAACGTCGTAGCCATTATGAGCCGTCGCTTGGACCTGGTGTACCAGATGACGGCGATCACATCTTCGAAGAAAATGACTTTGTGCCGCACTTTCAGAGAGTTTCCATATCCGGGGAGGATACTTCTGGGGTACGTTGAAAGCTGCATATGCCAGTATTGATTTTTTACGTTACTGGGCACAGTGATCGTAACGTTCGCAAAGGTCATAGAGCTAATCATTCATCAGTATTCAGTGATTCCAGATATGGGTATTTATAACACCCGCGCAAAAATACTCGCGTTTCTATGGCACAGTTGTAGTTATTAAAAAATAGCTATCGTGCATTCGGTTTTTATAAGAAACATTGCATTTACTTAGAAACGTTTTATTATAGGTTCTAATAACGTAAAAGTCTTGTTTGAAACAATTTCTCGCTGCTTATCATTTTCAGATTGAACGTATTAATTATTAAATAAAATATTTATGTAGCTACTTCATTTCGTTGACAATTAATACGCATGCTTGCGACGAAGAGAAACGGAAATGGTGGAATGAAATGACGTTTTTGGTATTTAATAATAATTCTCGGTGCCCGCTAGTCCTCTCTCCGTTCCGTCAGAAATTTATAATAAATCGTTCGCTTTGTCGTCTGAATTTCTCTAAAATTCATTTCAGGCAAAATTCATTATTTGCAGGAGGCGAGTTTCTCATTTTCGTGATGCACGTTTAATTTTGACAGGAATTCCGGGCGCAAAAATACGCGTCTCTTGGATTTTAGCACTAAACAATACCATTAATTAATCCCCATTCCCCGCCATTAATATTCAGACGTTCCTCTCGAAAACGGAAATTGGGAGAAACTTCTCTAACTTCGTAACAATCCTATTCCACATTGTTCATTTATTTTACCATGGAAAATGTCCTTTCTTTCGTTACGACACGCATTCTGTCGCAACTTGCACACGTGTCTCGTTCGCTGTGCAAACGTGACGAATCAAGTTCATGATTAAGCTCCTGCATAAAATCTGTGTTACGTAGTAAACTCTGTCTTTTGTGTGATTTCTGAGAAACCCGGAGAGTGCTGCATTACGTAGGAAACCCCTCTTAACTGCTACCACCCCCTTCCGTCGTTGCCACCCTCGGGTTCTATCGTTCCGTAAAGAGGTTCTTTAATCTTTAAAGAGTTATCCTTTCCAATCTGCGATGACCTTTGCGTCGGATTCATTCAGCTTTAATAGAATATTCACCATAACATAATGTCGAATATAATTGTCCCCACTACAGTATGACAAGTCTGTGTAGCTCGTTCAGGTTTTTGCGCACACCGCGTAGTAGAGAAGTAGCAGTTGCGTTAAATTCTTCGCCGTTTTCCTTTAAATTTCACTTGAACATTCAGCCAAAGGATACGATAACTTGGCGAGCTTCGCCATTGATAATCGTGGCATAATATTTCTGTGTTGTATTTATGTAAATTATTAGGCAATAGTATGTCTTCTTTAATACACGAAGCTGTTCGCGAGTATGCTCTCGCAACATGATTTTATGCTGGAACTTCAAACTGTAACCTCCCTTTACTCTTTCGAGGTTATCGATTTCAGTGCTCGTTTCAAGAATGCCCCATATATGTGTGTACTACAGGTACTATACCAAGCAACAGTGAGGTGTTTAGGCAGAGTTAAGAGATAGCCGAGGCATGTTAAGTAGATTAAGTTTGTGCATGCGCATTCGGCACCTCACTATTGTTCGGTAAATCTGTTGAATAATTATAATTTATTAAATCATTATCTGCATATGTATACTTCTTGAATCTTAAATTTAACACAATTAAAGGGGCATTCCTCTGTGAACGTTGCAAAGTTTAACAGATCTCGTGAATTACCTATTTCAGCGATGCCTCTTTCGTACTTTATTTAATTACTCCTTCGACACAATTTTTTATATAGTTTTAATTGTTCTTTGTTTTTATCTCGCGCACGATAAACGCGCGTTTAAAATCGTATCTCGCTGGCGTAGGGGATTCGAACCCTCGGGGTGGGCTGAAATAAAAAATCAAGAAGATTCTTAATCGGTATGTTTATCGCTATCGTCCGTACCAAAATAAATAATTCACGTTGAAAATTGACAAAATGGCGAATGCTTAGAGTACAGATTCTAACGGTTCATTCTTTTTCGATGATTTTATAATAAAGAAAAGTATGATAAACTCAGCATAAAGATATAATTTTGGTACCGACGAGAGCTATAGTAGTAGTATGTGGACTAACCTGTAAAAATTTCAGAGCAATCGGCCGTGTAGTTTTTCAGATTTTATCTACGCCAGGTGGAAAAATTACGGTTCGAGAAAAACGCGTTTAAAGTTGTCAGGGACTCGGAGCACTCACCGCGAGGGGTGTACAAGGGGTCCGCAATACTTGAAATTTCACTTCCAAAATTTAACAGTACATTCTCAAAACTATACATATATTTCCGGAAAATGAAAGAAAAATCAATTTTTTCAAGGTGTCACAGAGGAATCCCTCCTTAAACTTCGCGAAGGTAATTAAATTAAATGAATACATTTTTCATAAAAAGAAACATTGTCTCGATTTTATACAGTGTGATTTTAGAGACTGGGCCAAACTATAGCTTCTTCCTTAACTTACAAAATAAAGGTAGAGGGAAATGTTGCATATTTTAATTAATTCCAGCTTCCTACGGTCACGCTTCTTCGAAATCAACTACCATAATATTTCTCTCTATCAATTTCCAGTTACAAAACAACAGCTACTGTGTGGCCTAGTTTTTCTAATCGCCTTGTACATACAGGGTGAGTGAGAACGGATGGTGCAACCAAGCATAGTCGGAGATTCCTCGAGCAAAATAAATGGAAACTGTAGAATATAATTTATACGAACCTTCGTTCTCGAGAGAATCGGCTTTGAAAATTCGCAATTTATAAAACGAAATCTCGCGTAGAAATGAGTACAACTTGTAAAATAACTCCGAACCCTGGCTTTGTTCTCGAGCAAATGGATTTAAAGATCAAACCGACTTTTTAATCAAGTATGTTGAGTTCCCGTATTTGATGGATTTTGGAACTCGATTTTCTCGCAAATGAAGCCACGCTCGTATAAAATATTCTATAATTTCGACTTATCTCTGCAGTAGATACCATTTATTTTATTCGCGATTGTGCTATATTTACGGATAACGAATTTTCAAAGCCGAGCTCCCCGAAAACGAAGATTCGTGTAAAAGAATCTTATTCTACGTGTTTGAATTACTTTTTTACAAGGTTGTGCAACTCGTCCTGACCAACGCTGTGTGTACTATCACCAATGATGCTTGATTATATTGACATTAAAAAATTTAGCTACGTTCAGTAACTGCAACAGGAGAAAGAGAAACGAGTGTTGGCTCTGCGAACGCGAACTTTTGACATTTTTAACAGTACATATTTTAGGTGCCGTTGGAAGACCTTCAGCGGGCATCCCAGATGCTGGTCCAAGCGTTGGCAATACGTGAAAAGTATATGAACAATTCGAAACAGAGCTTCCCTTCTATAACGTTGCGATTCCTGCGCAGTGTTGATAAAAGGCCGGTGAACAGTGACGATGAAGTTCAGCACGACGATCGTAAAGCCATTGCAGGTATTTATCTTGAAAACCGTAAAGCGCTATCGATTTCATAATGTCTAACTCCTTCGTACGATCATCAGATTTTTTATACATTCACCCTTTCAGACCTGGATCGATTATCTAACAATAAGTAGAAGAGAAGCACTATAGAAAACTATTCGTTTCAGTCTAAGACGAGACAAAGTTAAAAAAGAAAAGAGAAAGAAACAAGGTTTTCTATCGCACAACTGCAACAGTAAAATGATTATCATTTATTTCTATTGCGGTAGTTCAATTTAAATTCAGATACGAGCAAAGAATAATTGATCTAAGCGAATACATATGTTCGAGATTAATTCATTTGGCGAGTAAAGGTACCTTTTTTCATTTTAGAAATTTTTTATCCGCATCTTATCTTTCATCAAGATTTTTGTGTTTATCTGGTATTTATTCGACACTTTGAGTAACTTTTATAAAATTATATTATTATAATATTATTCAGATCAAAGTCTTCGTAGAAGAATTGATTTTGAGAGTACCTCTTGTACCTGTATGAGTATACAGAAATAATGTTAATACCGCACATTTGGCAATAACGAAACTATAAGTTTCAACGTAATTTTAAAAAATTCTGTCGTGAAATCTATTCATCCCCTCAAAACTTTTTTAATCTAATTAATCTGAACTCATTACTCTAGAATATTTGCAATTTTGCCGAATTAAAGCTACGTGGTTGGTTGGTTGGAATTGAAAAAAGTGGGTCTATACTCAGTTGCCTAATTTAGCCTAACTGTCGCATAGTTTTCTGAGGAAAAGGATTTTTCCATGCAAATAAATAAATGAATTGTACGTGTTCTTGGCAGAATTTTGCAGTTGTGTTGATGAAGATACACGGTCTGAAAGGGTAAAAAATACGATAAATCTCTGGTGGGCGGGCAAACGAGTATAAGTCAATGTTACCTCGAGCTCAAACAGTTTCTTTTTTGTGAATCGATGTTAAAAATAAATGTTTACTTCGACACATTTCTTATCAACGTCCAAAATTTAACACCTGATCTTACGTAGCAGTTTAAATATTCCAAGTGTCATGCTGCAAAACTAATAATTCTGACTTACACTCGTTTGCCCGGCCAGCAGAGAAATGCTCATGATGTAAAGTCAGCTTAATGTTTTATTTCCGAGGGTAAAGGGGCATTATCGCAAGTTGAAAGCGAATTTATGGCTACATACCTATTCGATCCGATGCGGACATCGATGCTCTGATCAAAAAGGCGCATTAGAAAGGTCCTCCTCCCACTATTCTCCTTAACTTGAAACGTCCTAAATCGTATTACCTTTCATATTTAATCGATTTTCTCATATTATTAATTTTCTTTAACAAAAACATAATAAGACTACGCAAGCTGTGGTTCCTGAAAAGTAGTGATATGAATATTCCTCCTGAATTTTATTACCAGACCATCCGGTGCACGCGCCCGCGTCTAGAGGGGACCCATGGGAATGCGAATTCCCTCCGTCGAAGAATTACAAAATCGCACCGGTTAACGGTGTGTTCAACCTGTACGCCAACGAAGAGGACTTCGCTAACGGCAAGCCAATTCCGTACTCGTACCCGGACCTGGCGATCTTCGTCAGAGACATGAACCTCCTCTGCGCGATGATCGCCGATGGACCTTTGAAGTCATTTTGCTACAGAAGACTGAGCTACCTTTCGTCGAAATTCCAGCTGCACGTGTTGCTGAACGAGCTCGGGGAGCTTGCCAGCCAGAAGGCTGTCCAACACAGAGATTTCTATAACATCAGAAAGGTCAGTATGATGGAACAACTGCACTATCAGCAGAACAGGAAACACTAGAGATTTGCCCCGTGCAGACGTTTCAAGCTTCTAATTTCAGGTCGACACTCATATTCACGCGGCGTCCTGTATGAATCAGAAACACCTACTCAGGTTCATCAAGAAGACTTTAAAGAATCACGCAGATGAAATTGTTACGTGTTCAAAGAATGGAGAGACAATGACCCTCAGGGAGGTGTTTCAATCCATGAATCTCACCACCTACGATCTCAGCGTTGACATGCTAGACGTACACGCAGTAAGTGCTCGGCGTGCCAAAAGTCGCTACATATTTTCCTGAAATAGGATAAAGATCGGAGAGAAATTCACGCACGATTAAAAAGATTAATTGTACATGTACCGCGTTCAGGCACTGTTACACAATCCTCTTTTCAACTGCCTCCATAACGTAGTTATGAAAATCTGATATATCCTTGATCGTTCCGTGGAATACTGAAACCTCGGGCAAATATGTCTAATAGAATTAAAGCTGGATGTTACGCCACCCATCCTGTTAATAAAAAATTACAATTACTTCCTCTAATTTTATTTCAAATTTAACCCGCTTCGATATAACATATAGTGACTTATAAACCACTTTGTATTTTGCACTAGGTACATGAGTTCATAAGTATGAAAAGCTACAGGCGCAACTTCTTTTTACAGGACAGAAACACGTTCCATAGGTTCGACAAATTCAACGCCAAGTACAATCCAATAGGTGAGAGTCGACTGCGCGAAGTGTTTTTAAAGACGGACAATTATTTGAATGGTAAATTCTTCGCGAGCATAATTAAGGAAGTAGCGAGTGATCTGGAAGAATCCAAGTACCAGAACGCGGAGTTACGTCTCTCGATTTACGGCAAGAATCCCGAGGAATGGGACAAGTTAGCGAAATGGGCGATCCAGAGCGACGTGTATTCGGACAACGTCCGTTGGCTTATTCAAATTCCTCGACTTTAGTGAGTCCTTTACTGTGCGGCATATGTATTACTTGTTTAGAATGAACGTTTATTAATCTGAATCCGTCGTTGCGCGCAGCGATATCTTCAAGCTGAACAAACTGATGACGAACTTCCAAGAGATACTGAACAACATCTTCCTGCCTCTCTTCGAAGTGACAAATGATCCCAATACTCATCCAGAGCTACATAAATTTCTTCAATATGTAAGTGGTTCCAGACGCGTAACGTCGGCGGCACGATTATGAAATTCAAGGAGATAATTGAATTTATTGATTGGTGCTGTAGGTAATAGGGTTTGATTCAGTCGATGACGAAAGTAAACCTGAAAATCCCTTGTTCGACAAAGATGTCTCTCCACCGGCAGAGTGGGACGATATCGAAAATCCTCCCTATGCGTATTACCAATACTACACCTACGCTAACATGACAGTCCTGAATCATTTTAGAGCGTGAGTCTATTTCTCTTATTGTTGATGCGTTGATTTTGTTAATTATTCCTCTGTGTAACTAGTGCGCAATGTATTTTACAGGGCGCAGGGTTTCAACACCTTCGTTCTTAGACCTCATTGTGGCGAGGCTGGCCCTATCCAGCATCTCGTGTGTGGATACATGATGGCTGAGAATATTTCTCACGGTCTCTTGCTTAGAAAGGTCCCAGTCTTGCAGTATTTGTATTACCTGGCGCAAATTGGGATAGCGATGTCACCACTCAGCAACAATTCTCTCTTTTTGAACTATCATCGTAATCCACTTCCAGAGTATTTAGCGAGAGGGCTGTGTGTAAGTCTTTCCACTGACGACCCTCTTCAATTCCACTTCACCAAGGTTAGTGTAATACAACGGTATTTGAAGCATTCAGAACAGAAACTGACTAACCCACATTTTTTGCGAAATTCAGTTCGTAGCAGTAATGTATTCCGATAGTCTGTATCAATCGTGTAAAATAGGAAAGATTACTTTTTTCAATTTAAAACCACACGGCATAACAAAATCGCCTCCTCTGTCTTTGGAATTTTCTGGTCACAGCTGTCTGCAACACCTATTCAAATTAAGTGGAGAAAATAATTATGTGTTCAGTAGGAAGCATTTCGAATAGCAGCAGGAGCTAAAAATTACGACTGCACTGGCAGCAACGCGGGCAAAACAAAATTCTGTTGAAACTCTATTTTTTTAGATCGCCTATTTCTCCGTTCACCGAATATATACTAGGGTCAGCCCGTTGTTGCTCTTAACGGGGTACAGGACTATACGACACGTCAAATCGATGGTTTCTTTTCTGCCGGATTGCTTAGCTACCAAGTAATCATTATACCCGTACTTAGCTACCAAGTAATCATTATACCCGTACTTTCTACACCAAAATTGTGAAAGTTACACGCGAAACAATTTTTTCCTCACATTTTTACGGAAACAAATCGTCTTTAATCGTTTATAAAAACGTTTACAAACATCCGATGTTGATGCAGGTACTCCGTGCTATAGGGGAAGGAATTCTACGATTCCAGTTAAAATTTCAAGTGAAAATATTCATTCGGTCAAGAGTTGATGTACACGGTGTTTAAAAATGTAGTTTCCAGATAAACGGCTTCAAAGTTAAGTTTCGTTACGCCAAAACCGCTTTGCGAGGCTGTTGCTGCGTGGTGCACTCAGTCACGTTCAGCGCTATAATTTCCGTAATTATTCGAATTTCCACGTGAAACTTTGTTGTAAATGTTCAAAAAGGATGACACTTTCAGAATTACTAGAAATAAAAAAAAATCGATTTTTCGGGATTTCAATAGTCCTGTACCTCTTTAATGCCTCATTTTACGTACCTTTGGCGCCTGCGTTCATTCAGATCCATAAAAACTGCCCCACCATTTGTATTTTAGACGATGGTCTTTTTGTTAGAGTAATTCGGTTTTTCAATTCCGAAGGTTTTCTTTATTACTGTTTACTATTATGCTCCGGTAGCTTGGCATGGCTCGAAAGACTCAGCGTTGCGGGGCCAGTTCTCGTATATATTTTGCGTAAAGTAGTAATAATTGGATAACGATTTCATTATTTACTGGAACAATATATCTACGCAACTATTTGCTGTTATAATCAGTATCACTTTTTATAGGAACCTTTAATGGAAGAGTACAGTATCGCCACGCAAGTATGGAAACTCAGTTCATGTGATATGTGTGAATTAGCACGTAACTCGGTAATAATGAGTGGATTTCCACATAAGGTACGTATTATGTATTCATTTGATATTATATATTTATTTGTGAAGCAGTGTGTCCATATAAGTGAAAAGAACAAAAGGGAAAGACCTTGGCATTTTTCTTTCATTGCTCGCGGTTTGTTAATCGTCCAGTGGCATTAACTATTATTAATCTGTAATTTTAAGGCTTCGTTTTTAAGATACAAGCAATTGAGAGTTAAACCGTCGAAAGAAATACATAGAAAAGGAAAGTAATTGAAAAATGTGAAAGAGAGATTTCTGATAAGACGAGGTCCAAATTACACTTGTATACTTGTTTATCTAATCTTTATCATTACTAATATTTACACAAACTAATGTCCAGTTAGGGGTTCCAAGAAAAAAATATTAAAAAAGAACAGCTAGGCAACGGGATCGTTTATTAATGTACCGAACTCTATGACACTTTTCTTTGCCTTTATTCCACCATAAATTCTACAAATAATCGACACCTTTATTAATTGCTTGTCCCCCATTGCTTGCGTACCCTGTATCTAGAGTTGATAAATAATAATACACCTGTAAAGTCGACGAGCACACCTTCTAGAAGCCAGTACTATTTTGGGCACGAGACCGGGAGGACCTGTCCCGCGATTCATTCGTTGCTGCTACCTATATCGCGAAAAACCTTTTGTCAGAGTGAGGTGACACTAACGTGAATGAAACTAATGTTCGTCGCGCGAACGGAAATTAGGAATGTGAATTTGTTCGCGTGCATGTTTCGTCGTCATTTATATAGTTCGCGCAGAATTCAGTTGTTCGAAAATTACAATTCTGGCTCCTACATATTCGGCTGTATCTCGAAAACAAAGCAACGGGAAGGGTATGGATGTAACATTTTTCTACATACTTTCTGTTTTCGTTTTACCTTTCAGAGTAAACAATATTGGCTTGGGCCGAATTATACCAAGGAGGGCGTGGCTGGTAATGATATTACTCGAACAAATGTGCCAGATATTCGGGTGGCCTATCGATACGAAACGTTGGTCGACGAGTTGTCAAATATCTTCAAGGTCGTTGAGAAACCCGACGCCGTTCCATTTTAATCTTTAGTACAAAGAATTTTAAGTATAATAATTATTCTACCGACTACAAATGGCGGGTGCTGATGAAAATTCGACGGGACGCAGGCGAGAACCATTTGTAGTGGAAATTCTGTAATTTAACCGATCATGTGATTTACGATAATGATTTTCGTTTACGTTCGATGACTCTGTAGAAGGTATTCTTATTAGATGTACGGCGTTGTCGGAGCTATTTTCTTTTTTAACGCTAGGTATAGAAGCGTCAAGTACAATTTGAACTATCTCGTTTAAATAGCATTGGCATCGGCTGGCTAAAAATTCTGGTATTTTTCTGATCTATTTAATATGCGTCAGGTGCAAAGACGGATCTATTCTGAGAAGTAGGCGTAAACTAAGTTACAGAAGGGATGTCTTTCATTCAAGTTGCAGAATTCTCGTATAAAGCAGGGGATAAATCAATGTGAAGTTTTACATATATGTTGAGACCAATGTAAGAATAGTTAGATACTAGATAGGCTTCCAATTTCAACTGTTGTACTCTTCAATGCATATATTAGTTTGAATATTATATATATTATAACTGAGTATCGTATTAATTTTATGCCAGAAACGGAATGTATAGTATTGCAAGGTAACAAGTCATTTATCCATACTTCAGCCACAGAAATTGTCAACCGAGCTCCTCGAAGTTTTAGCTTTATTTTCTTACCATTTTCTACATTTATACAAGAATTGTGTATTATATTTGTTTCCAACGAAAGTATCTGACTCGTATAGGGATAGTTATCTCGCAAAGTGTATAAGCCTATACACAATTTTTTATCGCGTTCGATGTACACTTTACATACGAAGGCGCTAAATTCGTGTGGTAGTAGAACTGCGAAACTTATTTCCGACCTCTATCAACACGATGCCATCAGTTTCCGTTTGGTATTTAGTGTTCCAGACAATTTTCCCGATCACACCGAGCTTTTATCACCGAATATATTACGAAGCAATGATATATGGACATTCATAACGTGACCTAATATTGCATACAAATTGTTACTAGGTAGAAAAAAAAATGTGTTTATTGTATAAAGTATATTCTATAAAAGAAAATATACTTGTATCATTAAAAAGCTGTCTTTCCAATGCAGGAATTGTAATTGAAGCAGCTCGTTTAATTAACGAAACAAAATATATTTATATGAAAAGAATTGTTGTTAATAGTGACTACCGAAGTTGTACGCATGCATACTTCTACAAACTTTGACAATACACATGTGCATTTGCGTGTTGAAAATATTTAATACTAAGCCACAGCATAATTTAATGTTGTACGCGTAACAAAATTCATCATTTTTATGAATATCAATTCACATCCGCGGTATAAACTAAATTATACTAACGGCATAAAATACAGTTCCTAAAAAGTTTCTTAATTCTATTCGATGGAACTTTATCTTTCCTTAAACAGAAAAGAGAAATTTTATTTGCGTGGTATTAAAAACAGTACTAAACTTTACGGCGGAAAGAAGATAAGGCGAAGAAATTATGCAAACCGACCAGTAGTTTATCTCTTTCTTTTTCTGAATATAGGTAGATAAAACCAAATGGTTGATTACTTGAACAAAGATTCTTTTTATTGCTTTTTTTTTGTTGGAAACGTAATATATACATACTCTTTCCTTCAATGGAATAGTTTTTATTATTTCGTATATAAAAGTATCTTTTAATTAGAAATCCATATTAAGCATACAAGGAACAAGTGCAAAATGTACATTGAACTTGGCAGCATTATATTTGTGAAAAAAGAATACGCATAAATAGTTCTCGGTGAAATGTAAAAATCCAAGGATAAAAAGATTATGGTTTATCAGTGGTGCACGCAGAGGGAAGGCCAAGGGGCCCGCCTCCTCCCCCCCCCCCCCCCCAAAAAAAGGAAGGAGAAAATTAGTGTAACCACGACTGAATTAATTCAAGAGCTTCGTAAAAAGAGAAAGTTGGAGTTTATTCTTTAAATAAATTTTGCATTAAAAATATTTTTATCAGTTCAACACGGCTCCGCTCAAGATTAGATTAATCACAAAGATTAAGTTTATTCATGAAATATTATATAACATTCTGCTTATTTTACGAGCAATGTCATTCATTATTGTACTTTCTTCGCCTTCTTCACAGGTTGCAAACTTTCCTTAATCTTTGGTAATACTTCCGTGAATATCACTGTCCCTGCAAAGACTAAGAGCGTACCAATCCAGTGGTAAATTGTGAAAGGATTCTTAAAATACATTATCGAGAATATTAAAGACAGAAATTTTCGCAATGTTATCACCAACGTCACCGTCAGTGACGTGCACTCCGTCGTCAGTACGAAAACAGAACTGATGCACATATATCTGGGATTATTGTTAAGGATAGATCATGGATAACTGCGAAAAGTGTTCCCAACCGAGTAAATCGATTACGTAGCCGTATATTAACGAAAGGATACTGCGTGAGAATGTTTCCTAGAAGATATAGAATTAATAACGGGACGTGTAAATTGAGCACCGTTACTTCCACCGGCTCTGATACGAGCGCATACTTAAAATGCTCCCAAATATTAGGAGCCAATGTTAAAAAGAACGGTAAAGGTAATAGATGCTGGAAGAAATATTGCGTGTTACGTACATTATGAGCTCTCGCACAGGAATACTATTATAAAGAGAAATGTACCGTGTAGTATAATGCTTCCCTCGCATTCTTTCCGTACTTCTTGTGCAATACTTCTTGATATATGCCCATCCTCGCGGAAATAAATAGCGCGATTGTTAACAACGATATACCCAGGGCCCACCAAAAGAAGTCGTCCCATGGCGTCGTAGCTACCTGTTCGATATTCTTAGCTTGCAGCGATTTAATTTCCTGGCCGCTAACGACCGTGCAGATACCGATTCCAAGCGTAATCATAAATACTGATAAATATTTGCTAAATGCATATTGTTTCTTCAGAATGATAATACCCATAACCATGTTAGCTATCAGAGAACCCTAGAATAATACGAACGCCAAATTATTTTGCGACTGATTCGTGGATTTAAATATCTGCAAGTTTCGCTCCTAGATACTCACAGCTCTGAATATCATATGCAATGGCATAGGTATATTAAAATCGAATGCATAATTGTTGCAAACGTTTGTGATAAAGAACATAGACACCAGGATAAAGTAATCTTTAATTCCTATGTTAGGCTTTACAGTTCCGCATTTCGAAGTGAATAGGAATCCTTCTATCGATATGAAAAGGAACTGTGCGAATGTGATAAGATTTCCGCTACCTGGATCTTCTCTAAAAAAAAAAAGAAAAAGAAAAACTGTTGCTATAATAATATCTATTAGATTTAGGGTATCATTTGTGTGCCATTTATTTTAAGTGGTGGTAGGTAATCATTGTTTCGTTAAATCTCACGGTTACGTATTACACGCAGCTAATGGCGAGAATTCTAGAATAATTGTAAATGCGAGATACTTACTTGACAAGAAGCTCCAAGAAAACAACATTGCTGCAACAGCCGAGGAAAACGCACAAGACTGCAATAGCCGCCCGCATGTTTCTCTGTTTTGTATTGGACACGAGACACTTTAACCTAAAATCATCAGGCAACGGTGTGCCTCACAGGTTCACGTTTCGGCTGTTCTATGTTCGAATCATGTGGAATACGTTACTTAACGACTACGGCGAATTATCAGTAAAGTTATAGTGCATGATAATATGATGTATCATGTAAACGTCACATAGTTCCTTACGCCACACACACACACACACACACACACACACATAAAAATAAAGGCCGCGTTGTGTGACACGTGAAAGACTTTATTTAACCCTAATCTACTACGGTATATATACGCATAGAGCTTTTTCAATACCACAGCCTGGTATCAGTGGTATCTCTCATGCACAATCGGTAAAGAATTATGTAAGTGTGCCACAGCGAGGTATAGGATAGCCAGGATAGATTTTACATTTTATGGGCCTCGTGTCAAGCGAACTGAAATGCCGACCAATGCCAACTTCGTGAAAATTCAGATTTTTCACGCGCACTCTGTAGTTAAGAACGGTGACTCTGGGAACTAATGCAACGCAATCAGCGCAGTCGGTAAAGTAAGCGAGTAAAGTGGTAAAGGAAAAATTAACGGGCGGTCGACGTGCAGTTGACGCCTGTGCATTGGCGTCCGAAGGGGGGTGGGGTAAAAGGGGCAGTTGCAGAAATAAGTCGCATATTTTTAAAAAATCATATTTATTACGTTTATACTAAAAAAGGGAATATTTTTAAATTTCGGTTATAAAATTTTAATTATATTGGCACTATGCAATAGGTTAAAAAAAAAGCAAAAGGGGTATATTTTTCTTTACCATCATCCCAAAGTTGAAGCGGGAAAAAAGTCTCCGGACGCCCGGGGCGTCACGCCCCTGTGTCTAGGCCTCTGTACAAAAGGCCCCTTCCCTCGACGGCCCCATTTCTTAAGGGGGGGGGGGGGGGGGGGGGGATTCTCGCGTAACAGCCCCCGAAATTTCCGAATTTTTTTTATGTCGATCCTTATTATTTATTACTATCCCATTTTCAATGTTTGAACTGATACGCTC
Source organism: Andrena marginata (assembly GCA_963932335.1). Classification (NCBI taxonomy): domain Eukaryota; kingdom Metazoa; phylum Arthropoda; class Insecta; order Hymenoptera; family Andrenidae; genus Andrena; species Andrena marginata. The sequence goes on from OZ010661.1 coordinate 159,990, forward strand.
GGATTCTGCTGTGCACGCGCGCTAGGAATCGCTGTTCCGCGTCAGCTGTTTCGGCTTTGAACCACGCGCCCCGGAAATTCCAGCGCTAATATTCAAATATTAATATCTCGAGGACGGAGGCTGCGATCGTGAAACGGTAAAGGACTTTTCGATGTTTTCTTGCGTCAGGATATTCCATGTTCCGTATTGTCCCTGAATTCTGGGACACCCTGTATATTGGATACAGGGAGATATGTAAGATATATTTAGACTGATGTTAATTAAGAAATAAAACCAAGAATTATTACTTGTACAACATTTTATTAATAGAAATAATATTATATTATATTTACACGTTTTAAAAGCTACAGATGTTATAAAATATCACAATATTACAATTATACTTTTATTGCTCTACATCTCAGATGTAGAGTACGTAGCGAAGAATTTTACAATTGCTTCACGAAAATATTTATGTAACAATTGATATGCTTTCGATATAACGAATAAATGTTTAATACAAAGTTTTAAACAAAGGCAAAGTTCGACTAGCTTTGTGTGAAATAATGTAATGTTTCAAGAACATTGAAACTGGACTAAAGATACGTCGATGACATGGTAATTATTGAAAATTGGAGCGATCTCTTAATATTTATGTAGAACAATGTACAACCGACTCGTTAAATTTCGATTGGAGGATGAATGGGAAGTTTCCCGTTTCGTGAACATTTCTACAATATTTTAAACTGTGCCATAGGTTCTTGCCTAAACAGCTCCGAATTCAGTGAGCCGCTTGTAGAATAGACAAATGTTTACTACCTGTAACATGGGCATGGCTTCGCTAATTCAATATCCATGCTTTGAGAAGAGGCGACAGCATAAAAAAAAGTATATAAGCTTGCAGAGTAGTTCCTGAGTATTACCACAATCTTCGAAACAAATATAGTACGTATTATGCGAAAGAAAAAGAAGTTACGAAGTACAGTAAACGTTGAGTAATAAAAAACGAAAAATCTACGACACGCTTAGAAGGGTAGTAATTCTGCATAATCTGCGAGAAACGATGCACTTAGTTAAGATGAATCTGTTAGTCTGCATATCTCAAATAATTATGTCTAAGAGAAGTATCAAATGAATGTCATTGTCGCTATCACAAAGTACGATATATCTGACCTTGCATATTACACAGAAAAGAATTAGACTGCTTTGCTCGCAAATTAATTGATAGATAAAACGTTCAAGCCATTATGTAGTCCTGTTCGAAAGGATCATGCGCAAGTTCCCCGCACCCGCGGGGTAATCTTTAACCGAAGCCCGTCAGCATTGTGCAGCACCAGTTCGCTAATGAAACGGAGCTGATCCTCGGTATGCAAAGACTCTACGTGAAAGTTTTTCAATACGAGAAGAATGAGAACTTTCACTATCATCGTAGCGTATTTCCATCCGATGCAATTTCGGGAGCCTGCACTGAAAGGGACGAAGGCGTAAGAAGGGTACTTTTGCGCGTCAGGAAGGAACCGCTCTGGCCGATAGGTATCTGGTTCCTCGAAGTATCGGGGATCACGGTGAAGAAGAAACGAATTGATGAGGACCGTCGATCCTACTGGAATATCATGTCCCACTGAAAAACAGATCGAGTACTCAATTCCTTGTTACGAAAAGATTTAACAGCGGCGGCTAGGTCGGTTATCGATGTTCGCACGCGCAGCATTTACTGATACTTACATATCGTAATAGGATTATAAATTTGCCTTGCAATAAGCGGGGCCACTGGATACACTCTCCAAGATTCTTTTATGCAAGCTTCCAGCCAGGTCAGTTTGCTCAATACATCCAACGACAACTCCTTTGTTCCCACTATTTGATTGTACTCTTCGAGAATCTTTTCCTATAATGAAAAATGGAAGAAATATAATTAAAATGTTAGGTTTCTTTTATATCTTGACAGTGGAAGGAAGGAAGGAAGGAAGGAAGGAAGGAAGGAACGTTCAGTCTTCCATGATTAGAAAATTATATTCTTGAATGACTCAGAAGCATTAAATTTTTAGAGTAAAACAAGTGCTTCGTATATAATTACGAGGGGTTTCCATCTTTTGCGAGATTGTTCGCCCGATGAAAATGAGTACAAACTCGATGGCATTCGGATTATTTTTTGAATTCTACGGGGTAATTTGGCTCAGTTTTGAATTCCTTAAAAGAATTTTACACTGCGTATAATTAAAAATAGTCTAAATGGCATTTTTATCAGCAAAACCTCGCCTACCCACTCTCGCGAAGGTTTAATAAAAACTATAGAAATTTAAATTTTTCATTAGTGTCGGTATATATTCGAAACACGAGGCGAGCTATACGAGAGATCTGCAACGGGTAACGAGCGGCTTTCACCATAAAATAATGTTGATATTTATTTAGTTTATATTAAAAAAAAGGGGGGGGGGGATATTTCTAAATTTCAGATTTAAAATTTTAATTAAATTGGCACTACAAAATCAATTGAAAAAAGCAAGCGGGCTACTCGCGTTTTTCATTACTACATATATTTTTCATTGCCGTCACCCCAAATTTCACCGTTCCTGGAAAAAAGTCTATGGACGCCATTGATAGTCAATAGGGGCCGTCCTTAAATTACGTAAGGGTAATTTTGGCGATTTCTTATCCCCTCCCTAAGTATAAGAATTCGTAAGATTTGATATTGCAACCCCCTTCTTACGTAATACTTTTTACATTGAATTCGTTCAGTTATTAAAATTCTTTTAATGGTTTATATAATTCATTTAACTCGGTTTCGGGAAATTTAAACTAACAAACTTTTCTGGAACATTAATGATAGAATTTGTATTTATTGAAAATTATGTTAAAAAATATTACGTAACACGCTACCTGACTCCCCCCTCCCACCTTGTAAAAAAATGTAAGAATTTCGCGACCTCCCCTCTCCCCAAAAAGCCTTACGTAATTTAAGGACGACCCCCTTAGACTAGTAAGTGCAGTACCTGATATTGAGGGTGTCGTCCTAGCGCATACAAGATCCAGGACACGCTGGTCGCCGTGGTATCGTGACCAGCGAACATGAATGTGTTCACTTCGTCGCGAATATCATCATCAGTGAGCACCTTGCCATCCTGGGACATTTCTAACAGCAAATCCAACAGAGCATGATATTTACTCGGTCGTTCATTGGCGCTTTCATCCTGGCTGGCTCTCCACTCCGCTTTCCGCTCCGCGATTATCTACCGTTAAGAAAAACAAAAAAAAAATAATGACGATGCTGCTTGTGTGTTATTGCATTTTCGAATAAAACCCGGAAAGAAAGCAATGGATTTACTTTGTTAACAAATCCATGGGTAACGCGCAGCGCGTGATCGTGCTTTCTCCCCCACGAAGTTAGCTTGAAGATCGGGTCGAAGGATATCCAGACGTTTAGGAACCTTCTTTGCGAAATGGATGCTAGTCTGAAGAAGGGGATGAGATATTTTTATTGCATCCAGAGTGCTTTCTGATTAATAGAATTCGAGGTAATAGAAGTGCTTCGATGAGTAGGCTTTAAGGTGGACTTACGTGTTCACAGCTTGCACGTATTCGTTTTTGAAATTCGTTTGCGCGTTAATGTTGCAGCCCATGGAACTGTCTGTAACATTAAAGCGAGGGATGTGACACTGCCTTCACTTGTAATATTTGGTTAGTAAGTCGTAGGGGGTGTTGAGAAAGCGATAGTCACTACTTTCAGGGGTGAATCTACTCCTCAGGATTGGTGGAGATTTGCCAAACAAAATTGTTTATGACATCGAAAATTAATTTTAAGTTAGTTTTTGTTTTTACGTCAACAAAACTATTGTTAAAAAAAATGCCATTAAATTGAAATGTTCTAAAGAATTTCTCAGTAAATTATTTTGTTTTGCAAATCTCCACCGAACCAGAGGTGTAGATTCACCCATGAAAGCGGTGACTATCACATTTTTCACACTCTGTACATACCAGGTATTATAAATAATAAACGGAGTCACTTGTTTAGGCAACTTATTTCGTAAGATTTTCAAACTGTGTACTAGTGTAACTAAACTGATGGCGTAATGCAGACGTATGATTATTGTTATTATTGTTAGTACAAGCCAGAAGCTTATCCTAAACAGATTCATAGTAATTACGTGTCGAAAGTGTTTTTCAAAAGAAGCCGGCGTGATGTGGTTTCTTACTACATCTGCTGAACTTCTGAAACTATATTTCTCAAAGAGTGAAAATTCATTTGCAAAAACTTCATTCTCTCCTTTCAATTTATGCTTCCACGAAGAATCGGCCCTTTCCTAGTTGCACCGCCATGCAATTTTTATTAACAGTGTGAAATTACTGTTCGAGTATGGTCCAAGGAGGCATTGGGAAATCTTCGATTTTTGCAAGTCAAATAAGAGCTACGTGCACGATAGGAGAAGTTAGAAATTAACCAAAAAATAAAGGGGGAAAAATTAGTTTGTTTATGACTTGCAAAATTTTTTAAGTGATAAAATCGTCAGCGACATATGGCTACGTTTCTGAGTACTCGACATTGGGAATCGGACGATTCGTTGAAGATTTTTTATGAGAGCAGCTCGAGCAAACTTGATTTCACCGAACCGCCGGAAAATCCGCAGAAGGATCAGTTAGTTTCGGTGTCTCCTCGAAAGCAGATTAACTTTTTGAAAGCGTCGCACAAACCGAAATCACTGAACTCGAAAGGTGGAAGCTCGATGACATCCAAAGGTTACGCGGATGAGTTTTTGGAACCTAGCCACGTACGAACATAATTTTCTTTCTTAAGAATCTGCGCGTCAAATGACGGTAGAATCTCTATTGTACAACTTAATTGGCAGGCGAGATATTTGAATTCTTTTTATATAGATCTCCGAACCGAAAAATTGCGTAAAAGTGTGTAAAAATATAATAATTTCTGTTGTTCTTCAGTCTATATAATTTTTCAATTCCTTTGAGTTGCTTATTTATGCTTTCTCTTTTAAAAATAATTATTCTCGCAAGTTTCCTTTTTTTTTTAAATTAAAGCTGCGAATGCTTTAAAATCTATAAGAAGAAGAAGAAGAAGAAGAAGAAGAAGAAGAAGAAGAAGAAGAAGAAGAAGAAGAAGAATTCCTTAATAAAAAAATAAGAATTTCTTAGTAATAAAAGAAGAATTTCTTTTTTACAAACAGTTATGTGGAAAAAATGGGGTGTGCAAATACTTATTTTACCCACTGTATGCCTGCATGTACATTGTATATGTGTAGCAAGTGGTCAGATACTTTTGAGCGGTAGTGTACGTACACGCGAAAGAGACCTCCACTTTATACCGTTGAATTGTACAAAAATAAGTGGTTGACTTGTATCACTTTGTGCTAGGTGAAAGTGTCGGCTCTTCTGTACGAAATAACCGAACGTACCAACAAGTTGGCTGAACCGCGGGTTCGATCGGGCGGGCGGAAGTTATTGGAACCGCGTCAGATTGCATCGCAGATCCCAGAGGCATCGCAACGTATCGTCGAGCTTTCGAGGCCTCGGACGATCCATCGTACAACCACTAAGCCAACCACTGGATACGTTTCCCCTGGCGCTCTGACAGCAGTCGGTTTGTACTTTGTTTTATCGAATAAATTTATACACAAAAAGGTGTGTATCTTCATTTATAAATATAATGTTTTCTATATGAAAAACAAAAATCATAAAAAGTACCCTATCTTCTAGCCTGTCAAAGGTACGCAACCCCTTTACACAGCTGTTCCATTAATGTTACGAGGAAAAATTAAAGTGTTCGCGTGGCAGGGGGTTGGTAATATTTGCCGAGTTTAAAACGAGTCAAACCGATTTAACGAGTATCGAGCTAATTTACTATTTCAATGGCTCTTACGAAAAAGGTTAATTAGAAGAAAAAAAATCGTAGTCGGGTAATCAACAAACTTTATCTGTCTCGCAGCTACTCAACGTATAATCGAATTGTCAAGACCGAAGAAGAAACGAAAATTGAAGGTGTCGAAGAAACGAAAGTTTGGACACCTGTCTGGTAATTCAAGAATATATTCAAATTTGTGCGGAGGAAAAGCATGGTAATTATTTATTAAGCAGTTGTAAAGGGGTGGTTTGAGAAACTAAAGCTACTATACAGTATACAGGGTGTTGCAATATTCGACGGTGAAACTTAACGAATCTGAAGCGGGGAAAAGATTTTAGAGAAATAGAAATTCACTAGCGTTTAATTCAATTTCCATGTCACAGTGGTAAAAATTTCTCTGCGAGTGTCATTGCCGATTGGTTGGCGATTCTTTGTACCGCTTGCTTACGCAAACATACGTACCAAAGGATTTTTTATTCCATATTCGACCATTTATTAGACAAATTAGAAAATTAGTCGTAAAAAACAAAGAAATGAAAATGAGGGGTGTTTAGAAATCTTTATCCGAATTTGTACAAAAACTAATCGCAGCACGAAACTATTTCTGCCATTATTTAATCGAACAATATTTTCAATAATTATTTAACCGAACAATTTTTCATTAATTATTTAATCGAGCAATCTGCTCCTCCTAAGAATAATATCACGTTGTTTTACAGGTGTCGCGTAAGTCGCGCAAAAAAGAAATCGGATCGCGAATATGGTACGTTTTGCCGAAGCAAAAACAGTCAGCGGATAAAAAAGAAGAAAATAGCGAGGAGGAAGCAACATTCGGCCAGGTCCTCGAACTCTAACAGAACTATCATTATGGTCGACCTGAGTCCCAGAAAAGACTCGAGAACCAAATCGAAAAGAAGACGACACGGTTGATTATTAGGAGCGAGGCGTCCCGATTAATTGGCATTCAACTTCTCGCCTGCAACGTTGAAATACTAAATTTTTCAATCATCCGCGGTGAATCGTCTCTAGACGCGCTTAACCGCGTGTATGATAATTAGTGTCATTAAATCACTCGATCGCGCAGCCTATAATTTATCGAATGAATGTTCTCAAGAACGCTGCGCACTATTAGAAAAACAGGATAAGTCTGGATGATTAGGGAATAAGAATAATGATTACAGTGACGCGTGTCGGAGTGAATAATACCTGCTGCAAAATATTGCAAATATCTCGTTAGAAGCCTGAGCTCAGAATTCCGCAATTTTAAAATCTTCCTTTCTTTTTATTTAAAAGTAATTATGGAATTAATGATTGCTAGCGGGGTTAGCTTGAAAAAAAATCGATTTTTCCACAACTACTTTACGCAGTTTTGTAGATATAAAAAATCGGCGCAATTTTTTTGTTATACTTCTTTTCAATATCTCTCTCCGTTCTCGAGATATTCCATGAAAAAGAAATTCTGCATTTTTTTCGACGGTTAGTTTTATCCCCTAAAACTACGCTATGGCACCAACAAAAAATAGGTTTGTATTATGCATCAACTATTCTGCTTGCACACCAAATTGCATAATTTGGTGAATTTCCATGTCTCCCTACTAATTCGAATAGTGGAGGTACCGCTGTACTCTGTGTCTGGGTATGCTGGATGAGTTACACAGTGACAAGGGAACATCCCGAACCCGGAAATTCCAAAAATTCCGAAACTTTGTGAATATGTAGGGAATTTCCTCCTGATTACAACGCAACTTTTCTTTGTTGTCCAAATTCACTCTAAGGGGGTGCAAATGACTCCTGAAAATCCGCTTATTTTCCGGTTATTTTTGTGTTATAACTTGTGAACTGTAAAATAATTTTTTTACCAAATGATACATCTAATTAAAAGAAGTAACTTTTGTCGTGAAACTATTTTTCTATCTGTTACAGTTCGCGAGTTATAACAGAAAATCGGAAAATAACCGAATATTCCGGGGTTAATTTCACCCCCTTCGATTGAATTTGGGCAGCAAACAAAACTTGCGCTGTAATCAGGAAGAAATCCCCTACATATTCAGAAAGTTTTAGAATTTTTTTTTAATTTTTGGGTTCGGGATGTTGCCTTGCGAGGTTAATCGTGATATTAGTATCGAGCTCACTTACTGCATATTATGTCCAGCGTTGCTCGTTTCGCGTATGGGACAATGTCAAATGCGGATTGCCCGGCGTGCTTCCCGAGGCAACTGATGAATATATTGCCTTCTCTGATCGCTGTCTTCAGGTACACCTCCAGAAGACCGCTGTGAAACGTCGGCGTCAGTAATTTTCGCCGGGCGTGCCATTTCTGGCCTGCAACAAAATTTGATTTTACTATTTGGGAATAGGTTGAGACTCGTATATCCTTTCCAATTTTATGTGAAATCGATAAAACGATGTACGATAACTGGAAAATTTCTAAAATATCTACAACTTTGCAGAAACGTAGCTCAAGGGAGGCTAATAACGTAACTATTTTTTTATGCGACCCGAAAACGGCCCTAAGAGCGAAAGCACCCCCTCAAAGAATTTGTGAGTTTTCATGTTATCGTGAATATCGGCGAAACCGTAAAGGATATCGAAACTTTTCGATATCCCACGGAACATTGAATTTAACTTATTTTTTATATCTTTTGGGCTGTTTTCATCCTTTGTATCGTTTTATTGCCGAATAAAAAAAATAGACACGCTAGTAGGATCAGTTGGGCTGCATTTCTGCAAAGTTTTTTTGATTTTTCGTGTTGCCGTACTTGCCTTGTTCGACTATTACATTATATTATAGATCCACTGCTATATATAGTATCTATATTATAGATTAGTTAAAGAAAAACCCAATGCAGGAAATTTCTGCGCAACACTTCTAGCTTATCGATTTATTTCAGTTTATCCTTTAAGCCACCGCATCATTTCTTAATCAGAAAGGTCCCCAGTGTTTTCAAAGCAACATATTTAAAAAGGACTCAACACGAAATAACTTGTCCCACCCACCATTTCATTTATCCATTATACAGAAGCGATGCTGTGAAATATTCAGAATGAATCAACTGTTTAGCCCCGCTAAACGATAATAAGGAATTTTGAAATGACGAGTCGACTTGCTTCCCTCCGATTAAAGTGGAAAAATAATGAATCTTGTACGTGGAGGAATCGAGAGATCTTAATGAAAGAGTTGCCCCTCGAGTCTCCGAAAATAATCCCAGCATAATACCCATTTACCCATCCACTAAAATCCCATTTCGAGTGACGGATAGCTACAGCTCGGCCGCCGCGGCGCGGCGCGGCGCGGCGCGGCGCGGCGTGGACAAGACAGGGAGGCGGGCAGGCAAGAGGAAGCGTCGATTAATTCCATCGACGCGATCGCGAGGACACATGACCGAAGCCACGTCCGTCATAGAAATTTTTGCAAACCGTTCGCTGCTCTGGCGTTCTGCCGAAATTCCAGCGAAAGACATTCCTCGGCACGGTTAAAAATAGCCTCCAGAAATTAACAGCCGGCCAAGTAGATCAGGCCAATTCGATCCGGGCTGCTTAAGATTCTTTTGGTCCCCGTTGCCATCGATCGCGGTGGCTATTCCCGGCCCCCGATTCGCCTAAATTTACGCCCCGAGGATACGACGGATAAAACTTTTTATCCTGTTAATAGCGGCCGAGGCGTTCTAGTCGACGCTGGTGCACGAGGCATCGTTGGAAAGAGGGATCTGTATGCAACACGCTCGATGGAAAACGATTTGTCATTCCCGCGGCATCGGTGGAAATTCACGCTACGTGGGGAAACGGCGACGAAAATAAGATCGTAAATTTCAAACAATGACTTGTATGTACCGTGATCGCGGTGATCAATGAAGCGACAATGTTGCGCGCCGGCTGACGTTCGGTGTACTCACCGGTGCTAGTCACCAAGCCGGTACCGAGCCAAGGTTGCAGGTACTGGTACTCCAAGCTTTTGTCGATGTGGATGCTGCTGCTCAGCAGCGGCTTTATCGCTTCCGCCTTGTAGAGGAAGATGAAGGGGCGCATGCCCACCCAGATTAGGTACATGTCCCCCAGCTCTTTCCCCCATTTGATCATCTTCTTGAACGCCTCTGCAACACAACGAATCGCGCCCTCCTGGTTGAACAAGCCAGAGATAGGTAAACTTGACGGAAAACGGGCGGAAGCCATAATCGTTTAAACCTTAACAGGGCTAGGCAGTCGTTTTCCGTGAAACAACCACTTTCGTTTTAATCTACATATGTATTTGTAAGTCCTTTCGGAAAATCTAATAAGAAATCGATCTTTCGACTGCCTAGTCGGGCCTAAGGGGCGTTTCTTCTTCAGAGGACCGAAATTATATGTATACGTACATGTGTAATCGTATCTTTCAGGAATTGGAGTTTCGGGCAATACAAACATTTTCAGAGTACATAGGAAATATTATAAAAACTTTAAAGTTGATTTCCGTGAAAGTACATTTCTTAACTTTGCGGGACTGGTATCTGAAAAATTAATGAAGATATCGATGCAAATTTGCGGAGATTGTGGGCGACATATTTCTCTATTGCATCAACTAGAACCATAACGGTGTGTACGATAGTTTTTGTATTAGTAGTAAGAAAGGGAGAAATATTTTTATAATTTTTACACTTTATTCTAGTTCGAACCACAATCAGACTCCTACTTCACATTTAACAATTGACGGTCCGCGATTATTTCTGTCAGCTGTAGAATTTTTTTAACGGTAAGCAGCCACCTTTTCAGTATGATATTTTTTAAACACTATTATTCACGCGAAGAAGAAACAATTTCTCTCTATTTTTCCAAAGCCAATAAATGTGTAATTTAGTGTTTAGTCCTTGTGTTAATTCCTGAAGATTCCCATGTTCTCCGAACAAGAAATATTTAATACTCTTTCAGCTGTTTAGAAATTTGAAATCTCTAAAGTGAATTTAACTCGTTCGCTGTGGTATTGCGGCACACTTTGTGAACAACGAAACTAATACTTGCTGTAAGTAATTTCAATATTTTCAAACTCTCTGGTTGTTCAGAGAATTGTATAGGACGCGCGAGCCCTGAATTGTATTTATTCTTTTCGAGCCGTTTGGAATTTTGAATTCTTCCGAGAAGAAATCGGAATTTTGTGAGAATCTCAGGGCAAGGAAAACTATTAATACCAGCTGCATAATATCACACTTATAGCCAATGGAAATAAAAAATTTCTCACCTCGGTGTGAACGCGATATTACGCCGTGCACAATTAATTTGAAGCTCAGGCTGGTTTATTTTTTGTATTCGAAAAGTGTACATCAACGTCTGCCATTAATGAAAACAGTAGAAACTTTAGAGGTGTAGGAAATATCGTTTAATTAATTGTCCATTGATCAGAAGTGCCTTTGACGTAATTGCCACAAGTCGCCGGGATTAATAAAATCACTTGAAGGAGATAACGATCGAAGGTATGTATCGCGCAGATACGTTCCCACCTATCGCGCGGTGACAAGGATTTCTCGTCTATCTGCTGCGCATGGTCATTCACCTCGATGAATGGGCAGAAGTTACGTTGCAAAGGTTCTTGCAGATCTTTGCACGCGGTGCCCCTTTAAGTATTAGTAACTGTAGTATCAACGTGACTCTGTCAACGTTGTATAGTATCTTTAGGTCGAAAGAGTGTCCTGGAGAGTTTATGTTTAAGATGTAGTTCATCTTGAACGATTCTTTTCATTTAAGAGCATTATCTTAATATATAAAGCAGAAAGCTTCTAATCTGCACATGGACTCGTCAATTATCTCCGCTCCCCTATCTAACATAATCTATCCTCCTTCTACCACAATAATTCTTTTCCCTTGGAAATTCGTTCTTTGTCTTCTATCACCGCTTTCAAATCTGCTCTCGCTCCTTTATTCTTGCCCACTTTCCATCCTACATTTGTCTGTTGATCCTCTAGCTTCAAGTTATTTGCTTGTAATAGTTTTAGGTTGCAAAACAGTAGACATGACGAGCCTCACCTATTCCTCACTTAACGCTACGTAGATTTCCTGATGCAATAAAGAGTAATTCTTATTATTATTATAACTATCTCATTTTCGTTACCGTACATACCAGTGCCTTCAGGTCTGTTCGTAAAAAATTCTACGCGCAACTTCGCCGACTATTCGGATTTGCCTGTCCTATTTTTGGAATACGTTTCCAGGACTCGATCCGCGAAGAAAAAACAACCGAAGAGCAGCACTTAAGTCAACTGATACAGATGCCCAAGGCATTCTTTCCAGTATCAAGACGCTTCAGTGGAATTTCGTCGAGTGCCCCGAACAAAGGAGGGATTCACGAGAACCCTCGCGAGTGTCGTTCAGCTTGAATAGAATCCTTGCACTTCGGTAGCACCTTCAATGTCCGCGCTGTGATTGGCGAAGGTCGACGACCCGAGGGAGGCCGAACAGAAGTAGGCATTTTGCAGTTATCGCGATGGCCAATCATCGCTATTACCATATCTCTAGGTCCGTTTCGCGGCCACGCGGATTGCTCGTCGGGAAAGGAAGCCGCCGGCCACGCGGAGCGAGCATAGTCCGAGGATGGAAGAGGGAAGAAGAAGAGCGACTGGTGTCGCAACTCTAGCAAACGAGTGGCTGCGTAGCGACCGGCCGTTGTACACCGGGAAATGGCAACGTGCAAGCTTGCAACTAGGCGCTGTCGAGTAGCAAAGCCAAACAGAAGGAATAGGTATTGTCTCGGAGGGCTCGAAGCCGAATGAAGCCGAATGAAACGCTCAGCGACCTTCGAATAGTGGATCCTCGACGGTTCTCCACTTGTCACCCATCTTGCCAGTTGCCGCTCCCTTTCAGGGGCACATTTCCCTGGCGTCTATGCTGCCCAGATCATCACCGTTCGCGTCACTTCCGCTCAGCTAGCTAAGCTACCTCGTGGAATTTTCTTCGAGGTCGTTAATCCGCGAACACTTTCTCCTTCTTCTTTTAACATCTCTAAAGCTGACCTGACAAAAGATTCTTCGTCACACTTATTATTGATCTTTGGACTAGTATTATATGTATTATCTACGCTTCTTCGGTTATCTTTTCCAAGATTTTCGCTTGTTGACCCTTTGTGGCCTTTAAGGGGTTACGCCACCCTGAAAGATTTGAAAAATCGATTTTTCTTTTTCTTTTTCTTTGCATTTTCTTATTACGCGAAGTTTTAAGAATAATTTAAGTCATGGTGAACGCAAAAATTCCCCAAAATAGCCGAGTTATAGATTTTAAACGGGGCGCGGATGTCGATATTCCGCAGCAGGTAACGACCATTCTACTTTTCTTCTTTTGCATTTTTCTCGAAACTACATTTTCAAAGGTGATATATCAAATATCTCCGAAACTATTTGTCCGATTAATTTCAAACTTGGCACGCATATTCTTAATTATTCATTGTATTATCTACAATGTAGCATGTCATTGTTTTTTTTCATGCGATAACCCATTCGTATATAGTAAATGTTTTAAGTTCGTTTTGTTATTAAGGAACACGAAAATTATCATATTTTTCATTTCAGATGCAGCTGGGCGTTATAATTTCTTATGTCAGACACGCGTATAACGGCGGACGAGCTTCGCGGCACAACAAATAACTCGGTCATTCTTTAATATTTTTCTACAGTATTTATACAACATATGCACTAATACATGATCTTCGCGTAAGAAGAAAATAAATAATTTTCAACCTCATAGTATTAGTAAAAAAAAATTCGTCTAGTCATTTTTAACCCCTTAATCGCTTCCGAAGGGCACACCAGGAATAAAAGTTTTGATAAAGATATCATTTTCAAGACGTGTCATTTCCTTTTCAAACAACACCACCAATTCAACGCCACCCTGTAGATCGAGGCATTGAATATTTTACGAACCGTAGCGGCTCCATGTCTTTTCCCATAATTAGCCCTATCTGCTCATAATCGTAGATGCACTCTATTAAACATGTTCAGGTCACAAAACGCGCACCCACCTATCCGACACTTGTTGGCGACGGTCTAGGGACCAATCTACATACGAGTATTTTACGACATCCCCCTTTTTTCCTCGTCGATAGCCTCCGTTTTCTTTTTAAACATACACGTAATTGCATACAATTACAAGCCACCATGGCGTTATTCAGGCCGCGAACGACCTCGACCTGCTTCTTTCTTCGCCTCCTTACGATCGAGAGGCTGACGAGTGACGATTATCTTACAGTATTCGATACGACCGTGGTGGATGAATCCTCTTTTTTCACGCTCCTTCCTCTCCCCCCCCCCCCCCCATCGATACTTTCGCGCGTGCACTCGAGCGACTTTATTCGCCTCCGATGGTCAGAACGGAGAGACCCGACTCGAGGCGCTCCCAAACTGCCCAAATGCTATCTCTGACTCGTTCACTAGTGGGCTGCCACTGCTAGCGACCACATCGGACTTGCAATTTTATTTAGGACGCTTTAAATAAATAAATAACTTTCAATCTTCTGAACTGTATTGCTGGGAGCGATGCAAATAGAGCAATCCATCGTTAAATCACGAAGAATTGTTATTTATGACGAAGCGTATGTATGAATGCGAGGGAATGGGGAATGTGGGAAATCACGTGGCAGTCAACGTGCTAACTGTACGCGATTAAATAAGAAAATCACATAGCTTCGGAAATAATGAATATTGATTTCTTTTTTCCAAATTCAATTAAGAATTACAGTTTTGTACAGGCTGTCTCAAAATGAAAAGACACTTTTCTGAGATTTCATAGTAAATACAATTCTGACTACGTTAAAAAAGTGGAGTTGTACTTTGGCAATTTAAGAAAATTTCAAGTTCTCAGTGGAAAAATGTATATTCTTATGTTTCAAAATATTTCTGTTTATGATAAAACTTCTAAGAAAATTACTTTTTTTTATTTTTCTACTCTGCCCTGCCTGTGCCTCGGATGAGATAAACTGTCAAAGGGTTAATACAGGCCTGACCAAGTATAGTGGTCGCCAAGTTTGATATTTTTTGATTTTTATATCTCGGCAGAATTGAAACACGAATCGAGAGTAACGGTAATTGGCGAAGAGAAAGATGCTAGAAAAGATTTTCAGTAATTTACAATGGAAAATAAATAGTATCCATAAAACTTTTCCAATTTTCTAAACTATTTTCGAACATATGTTTCATACCATTTGACTGAAAACTACATTCCCCATCAGATCCAAGGGCAATGTACTTCTGTTTGTGAACGCCCTGTATGCAGTTCAGTGTCAAGTATACGCAGGCGTCCGGCAAACTTTAAATTTCGTTGCGGCACTATGGAATTTGTTCGTTGTCGATATTGAAAGTCAGTGCACTTGGCAAGTTGATCCCTCGAAATTTTCGTAACTCTGTCGGAGTTTGATATCGATTTTGTGAGTAGGCAGTGTCTAATTCGATGCACAGTTAGGTTGCCGAGTGCACAGGTACGCGTATCGCGCCTCGCGATCTAACTTTCACCAGAGTGCCTTATCTGCCCCGCATTCTGTCATATACGAAATAAAAGACGCTCGCGAGTCCGCCTGTGCTCGATCGGTGTGCACTGTGCACCTCCTCGCACGGTCGCGCCTTTGAATTTTTTAAATCTCCCGAGGTTATCGCTATCTCGTGCCAATTTGAAAATAAAGGCACGTGAATACCAGGGTTACGCGCGCGCTTCTTGCGCGATAGCTCGCCTGTGGCGTGGCATATATTCCGTGAAATTTTTGCAACCGCCACAAGTCGAGCGCAGCCTCTTTCTGGCCACTTTAAAGAGTTCGTAGAAAATAAACGGAGAAGGAAAAATAGTGGCAGGCTTACAGAATTCTAACGTGCAATTCATTTAATATGTTTCAGTAAAAGTGCCATTTTTTTGTTCAGTAAGCATTTCAGAACCAATCACTGAATTTTTTTCTAACCGAGGCGAAGAAATTTCTTCGCAAACATTTCACTTTGGAAATGTATCTGTAACACAGGTAGGTGTAGGATCAAAACTCACGGCTGATAATGATTTAAACGTTAGGACACGTGCCTAGGTGAGGAGACATTAGCTCGTTTGCTAATAGGGAGTTTGATTTTTCTAAAGTTGCTTTGCATTTTGTAAATATTACGTTCACCGACACGTCACTTAGTCGTTACTTTCGGCTCTCGCAGTGGCATATTCCGCGAGTCTAGTGTCGGCAAGTATTGAACACCGAAATGCAGATTTACGTTTTAAGATTTAATTTCCAGCGAACCGCACAGACTTAAAGCCCTCGTACTGTCACCGGGAATTATAATAAAGATTTGAAATTCCCGAGAAAGCTCTGCAAGCGAAATCAATTTTGCAAGACCGTTAATGATAATAACCAGCGACACTTTCACATAAATCAAGAAAACGCAACGGCAAATCAGGCGAAGCCAGTTGGCGATGAAATAATATAATACACGTACATATATCTGGCAACGGAGTTGTTTATTCGATTCCATAGAAGATATCCTCCCGGCGGGAGAGACGGCACGTGGCTTCGTTCCACTTACCTTCCGGGCTGCAGCACAGCTGATAAGCGTTCCCGATGATAGGGAGCGCGGGAGGGTGAGGCACCTTCCTAAGGGCGTACAGGAACTTGCCCCGTCGCACCAGCAGCAGCAGGAGGATCGTCATCAGGCACATGGACAGGATGATCGTGACCCAGGATCCACCCGCGACGATCGTCGTGGCGATCATTCTGAATAGTTTTCCAAATATCAGGTTTACTCAGTAGACTACCGAGCCTGGCATGTCCGCGCGGGGCACCGTCACCCTTCCCCGCGGATATCGGCAGAATATTCGATGTGCGACTCGCTGCTCTGACTCCCGGCAACGAGGAGAAGTGTCCTCTCCGTTCGGCGCGTCGCCGAAAACGAGCGTATCCTCTGCCCCGTGGTCTGCTCACTGTACGACCGAGCGGCCGGCACGGGGTGGCAGACTAGCGCAGAAAATCGCGGGAGAACGGGAGAACGGGAGAACGGGAGAACGGCGGCTCCGCGGCCGATGCCGACAGATCTCTCGGACGGGTAGGGTCGAGTTACCCCTCGGGGCCCGCTTTGACGGACTAACTAGAGGAGATCGCCGCGGCGATCGCGAGGCGGCGAACAACGGCCGAAGAAGTGGAGGAAGCGGTCGCCCCGTCGGCGTCGTCCGTCGCGTGCAACGCGTGTCATGGAATGACTCCCTCGGTTATGCGTGCCCGTACCGAAACAGTCGCCCTTATATACTACTCAATGCTCTGTGTACTACACCAACAACGCCGCGCCGTCCAGTGGTTAACTCCTTCGTCAATCGAGGCAAACACGTGGCAAGATCCGCACGCGCCTATGCGCGCGTGTCTGTCTCTCTCTGTGTGGGCCCGCGCGCCAAGGTGCCCGCCGGTGCCCCGTCCTGCGCGAAAGATACGGCTGCTTCTGTGCAAAAGACCTCGGAGTGCGGAGACCTCCATCCGCGAGGTTGCTTCTGGCCGCGCGCACTTCCGAATCCACGAAAATCACGCTGGAAAAAATCGCCCACCTCTCAGTGGCAATGTGGAGAATTTCGATTGCGATCTCGTGGATAAGATCAGCCGTGTCCTCCGCGGTGGAGGAAATGGGAAAAGAACGGTGCAGCAGAATCTCCGTCGCTTGTGCGGCAGAGCAATATCGGTAGGGTCGCGTAAGCGACGTCAGAGCACGCCTCAAATACGCTGCGATATACTTTTATCATCGGAGATACCGTGGGAAAACGGTCCATTCATCCTCCTGTTTATCACTGTCGGCGAAACTTTCACGTTCCACTCCGAAAACACGAGGAGAGGCAGACATGCCAGCGCCGAGGCGCTACACTTCTGCGCCGCGAGGATTATTGCGCACCATGGGTGCACACTTTCACGAGGGTGGAAGGGAGGGAGGAGCTATTGTCTTCCCGTTTCACCTTCGACAGAATCGGGGCTCTGTCGGTGAAAGAAAGTTCGTCCCTTCTGATGTTCCGATGTAAACACTGCTGGACGGCCGCGAATTCGTGGCACCGTGCGTCACACCGATACTCCCTACCGATCCAATAATCGGGCATCACGCGAAACACCGGGTGTTTCCAGGCTGCAGCGCTTCGATCTAGGCTATCCGAGTTTCCCTTATGTGTTATATGTACTCGCGGCAACGCGTCCTAGAATAGTTCCTTGGGGAATCGGTGTCGCTAGTTCCCTCTAATTCCAGCGTCGCGGTTCCCTCTAGCGTCCTTCCGAATCAGTTCCTTGCCGCGGAAAGGAAAGAATTACGCGAGGTCCCGAGCACTGTCCGTTGGTGCAACAAGACATTTGGGAATCGGGAGAAGGGGGGCAGCAGATAAAGACTGGTGAAAAAAATTGTTTGCGACCGGCGCGCTGGAAAAAGGAGAAGAAAACGAAGACTTTCGAGCGCAGGAGTATTGTCGGAAGGTTTTGGGGAGCGGGAACGATCGCGGAGCAGGAGGAGCGGCTTCGAATGCTGAATTCTTCGACTGCCGCAGAGTGGACGCAGCCAAGGCCGTCGGTGGTTGTCGGTGACTTCTGTCTGGCCGGTCGTCAGAGCATTATCAGGATCGATAACGATCCGATTATAGGATTTCGCGGCCTATGCGATTCCAGCGACCGTGCCCGTCCACGCGGACGCCTCTCTCGCCAGTTCCCCCTTTCGATATCTACCGTGAATCTCACGGAAGGATGGAGGAGGACGCCCCGCTAGCGGCGAGCCGGCTTCTCGTCGGTTTCTTGGCCGATCGATCGCATGGGCCTCGTGCTTGGAAAATCTTCTGAAAGCCGAGAAACCGGGGGTGAAATGCAAATGTTTGTGTTCGATATGGTGATTGTAAAGATGTCAAGTTTTTGCTGATTCTGAGATTGGTGTTAGCTGCAAGCAACTGAATTTGTGTTTTGAGGTGCAGTCGACCGAAAAATATTCTGTCGATCAATGTAAACTACACGGAGAAGGTGGCTACTTTGGGCGTAATTAATAAAAGGATACACGTATTATTAAAGTTCATTAATGCTCACGCGTTAGGCTCGTTCAGGCACGTAGGACACAAGAAAATACCAAGGCTTTCTCCTGCTACCTTCGTCGGTGATCCCACGATGTTTCCTGAAACAGAAACACGAAAATGGTAGGTCTAATTCTCGGTAATGACTTTCGCAAGTTTTCCAACAACCAGGCTCATCTCCATGTTAAACTTGAAATTCTTTAGGCTTCTGGTGTTTAGCTGAACGTATGTACATTCTGCGATAGTATGCTTATGTACTGTGCGACAGACACTTGTTTACCGAATCAGTATGTGTGTAAAGAAAAAGAAAATGCGTTAGTAAAATATTCTTTTTACGACAAAACAGAATTTACCTTTTAAGGGTTCTTCCTACCTTAAACGACGAAAAGTGAAGAAAAACATTGTATGCAAAAATAGTGGTTATATACGGAGTTATAGTGCTTCAAATAGAGCGCCTTACAAAAATCATACGCGCATTGTTAGCATAAAATCCGCCGTTGTAGTTGCATGAAATAGAAAATTTAAAAATTGGTGTAATCCGTACGAGTGGGGCTATCGTCTGAACTAGATTAAATAAGAAATACTGAAAATTAAAAAAAGAATCGCTGTTTTTTTAAATCAGTAAAGTTTAATTTTACAAAAACCAACTTAATTTGAGTACCAACGAGGATGGGACATCTACCGAAGATATATACATATACCAAGTTTGAAGTAAATCGGGTGATTGGTTTTTCAGATATCATGCTAATCAATTCGAAAAACATCGTTTTCAGAAAAATGCGTTTAAAGCTTTAGGTAGTGTTCGTTTCATTGAATTTTTTTTAAAATCTTGTCTAAATATGTATAAATATAGGTGTAAGATTTTTAATGAATATAATTCGAGGGTTTCTCTTAAACAAAAATCTCAAGTGTCTCATTCAATAAATGCTTTATAATAATTGAATTTCAGTAAAGACAGCAGTTTGCTTGAATACCTGACAATTCCTTTTTCAAAGAATAAGACTTAATCTAATTTCAACAACTTGTATCGTAACATTGTGATTACCTACAAAGACTTTTCATTTCGTTGCAAATTATCCGAGTTAAATTTGAAAGGACGTGGATAAGATTTGGGATATTTTCAATACATTCTCTCACGTGATTATTGGTAAACCGAATAGTTGTCGAAGAGAGGACAGGGAACGATAGAAGCAATTAACGTAGAGCGACAGTTTCAGCGTTCCCTCCTCAGCGCGTGTAACGAATGTCCACAATTTTTTCCGCATCTTTTCGCCGGCTACTGGTATTCAAATTAGCGGCTACTGCCCTACCTTTTAAAACTGCAATTAACCGCGAATACATCTTGCACAGCCATACGTCATTCGCCAATTTCCTTTTTCCCCGTAATCGCGTTCAGAAAATTGAACACTTATCTCTTTGATCCTTTTAATTACCAAACGATGGATATTTTAAAAGCACTCCGAGCGATTCTTTGAAAATAATTTTACTAATTTTCAACACGAAATTGAAGATCTAATACTCGAAGAAACATTTAGCAATGATCGCTTCACGGATGGGAGAATTCTTCGAAAATAATGGCCCACAATTATTTTCGTAAATTCGAAAATTCGAAAATTCGAAAATTCGAAAATTCGAAATTTCGAAAATTCCGTAAGGAGATGATCGTTAGTACGAGCGTAAATGTTACAATAAATAGATAACGCGCAGCGCGGGCAACATTCTTTAGTACGTAGAAGGTAAACAATTGCAAATCCTGTAATTGCATTCATTCCACAATGTCGGAACTCTTTTTAGCATCTGAATGAACCGGTGTCCTTCTACAGCACGTGAACATCCCATCAATATGCAACGTTTTGTGGCTCTTTCTTCCATTCTTCCCTTTCCGCCGCGGGGGAACATCGAATTGCTTTGATTGTTACGATTCGATCGAAAACTACATATATGGAAACGACCAATGCGGGAATATTTAACGGGTGACTTACTGGATGCTTTTAAATACGGCACGTCCGGATGATAATAATATGTTTACGTGCTTCTTTCGTTCGTCCGTTTCACAGGCTAATAAGATATCGATTAAATATTTATTCTGCATGTACTTCGTCGTTTAGAGATGCAAATTTTACAACTTCATCTGCCATTCTGTTTACCAGCGCGAGTGCACTGTTATCGATATACTGTGACAAAGAATAGTGAGCTGGACGGTTCGTCGAACCTGCGATCGTGACAAAAAAGGACACGTGCTAGGTTAGGTGAACGATAAGGCTCGCGTCTAACAAAGATAATCGCGGTTCAACGCGTGGACCTCGGGAAAGAGTCGGTGAACAGCTTCGAGCCGAGGATCTCTTTGGAAATCGTTTCTGCGGAGCAAGTTTTTACGGGGGATCTCCCAGTGATAGAATAATTATCGTAATTATCGAACGTTAAAATTCAAGGAGTCCAAGAAGTCTTCGGAATTAAAGAAGAATAATAAAGTTACCAGGGCGGGACATTTAAAAGGGGAGTGTCGAGCTTTTCTATCGCAAACGAATTTATAAAAAAGATAAGGGTTAGTGAGTTAAAGCAGAACTTGAATTAAGGGGGCATCCCACCCGGAAGTCACTAACAAAACACAAATTTAGGGATTTCTATTGTTCGTACACGTAAAAATATAGGGCTTGGACTTTTTATATCATTTTAAAGCAACCTTTAATTTGATAGAAATTTTTTTTATGAAAAATAATAAGTGGCCCACACTCCCGGGAACGACTGGATCATCTGAGAAGGAAATACAAAATAGATATATAAACTGGAAAATATTATCTTCAAAATTCGAATTACTTCGAAAACTATAGCAGTTCGAAGAATTTACATTAATTTTTTACATAAAAATTTGCACTGAAATGCTTGTAAAAAATCGAATAATTGAGATATCATTGGAAATTAAGGGGGTAGAGCCCCCCTTAATGGGGCCCGGCCTTTTATCAAGACTATCGTTTCAGTGCCCTAAAAGTAAATATTATTGAAAAACCTGACTTACAATTTCTTTGGTAATTTTATGAAATGCTGAAGGAATTAAGGATGTAAGGTGCCCACCTGAAATATCTCATGAGACATGCCACATCGTGACAAAATTTTCTTTACAAGTGGATGCGTAGAGGGGAACTGCAGTTGAATATCGATTGCTCAAATGGAACGCCCAATTTTTTATAGCGAAGCTCGATAAAATAGGCGAATTCTGAGTATAAAGCTACCGATGTACATTTATCCTAAAACTCACCGTTCCCGAAATATTCGATACGCCACCACCTGTGAACAAACTATTCCCACCACGTTACAACATTTGTGAAAAAACATTTTCACCCTGTATATTACGCTAATAATAATTTAATAACTCCGCGCGTCTCCCCCGGTTATTACGATATTGTCACGAAAACTCAGCGATCGCCGTTGAAGCGCTCTTAAAAAATAAATAACAATATAACAAATAATCCTACGTATTTGCTATATGTATGTGCCGGTGATTATCTTCCTCGTATGGATCCTCATTATCGCGTCGGCGATAAAAATCTCGCTCGTCACATTCGTATCCGTTTTTTTATCGCCAAGCTTGAATAAAACAAAAAGGACGGAGAATGCGTTTAGAATTGGAAGGGATTAGGCGGGCAGGGGCAGGCCCTGCGCGGTTCAACGGAAATGCCGTTCGAGCAGAGCCGGCAGCTGGCGCGCGTCTGCGCGCGCAAACAGGTCCCCGGTCCCGGGAAGAGACAATCACCGGGGGCCATTTCGCAGATTCCTTGGTGCGCGCGTGCATACGTTGCCTCTCTCTTTTTCGAGAGACGAGCGCGATCCACGTGCCTGACCTCGATCTTCCGCGAGCTGGCGAACAAGTGACCTTCCATTACATAATACCCCGGCGTTTCCACGTGTAACGCGATCTAGTCGGATCAGGAAAACTCTCCGATCGGCTGCACCCGGAAAGGAATCCCTCGTGGAAACGATAGCTACACGTGCGCGCACGTATTCGGAAACCGCCGCGGACCAATTGCATTTGCATATTTCTTTTGCCGATGGCACCTCGCCGATTACGTCGCACGCTGGCCCGCGCCTCGGAATAATGCCGCGGGACGTTCGCGTGTATTTTTAGAGTGACACGTTACAACTGCCTTTCACGATTGTACTCGGGCAGATGGATTTTTTGGGGCATTTTTTTTACGGAGCGTTGGATTTTGTTTCGCGTGAAATGGATTAATGCTGCTTGATGATTTTTATGGGCTTTTGAAGGAATGCGACTGGGTTTTACTATTGGAACGAATTAGAGGGATTCTTTTTTTTTATAGTTTTAAATGTATGTGTGTATTGTTTTTTCTTTTGGAGACATTGGGGGACGGAAATTTTTCAAACAAATCCACATGGGTATTTCTTTTTAACGGTGTTTTGAATTTTGTTTACGTGAAATGGAATAATGTTGCTCGATGCATTACATGTTTTTGAAGGATTTTTGTATATTTTTTTAAATAGAAATGCACGTGTATCTTGTTTTATGAAAATCTTTCAGAGGAATGCAACTATACTTATGGTTTGCGTCGAAGAAAACTATCGTATGCATTAAAAGGTTCTTTAGGTAATATTTGCTGTTTAAAGAAGTTGTTTGACGTCTGTACATACTTTTAGGGGGATGTAATTAGATTGTACGATTGTAGTTCCCTTTAATGGATCTGTATATTTTATTTTACGAATATTGGAATAATACTGCGTGGTGGTTGCACGTACATTTTGCAAATATATTTTATTTACGAGTTTTTTTTAATTTACGTAAATTAATCTTTTCCGTTGCCGAGGGCATAAGGGCTCTTTTATGCAAACGCTTCCATAACTGGAGATAGTTTCAGATATATTGACTTGGTAGATACAGCACTGGTTTAAAAGAAGGTAGAAAAAAGGCAGGAAAATGTAAGAATACCCGAAATAGCAATCGTCGGCCAGAAAAGTGTCGCGCACGAAAAGGTATTAAAACTATTAATCCTGGAACACAAATGCTCGTGAATTTTACAACTACCACAGATTTACTGTTCCGTAGAAATTGTATGGATGGTATTTAACTCTTTATCCGTTCGATAGTTTTTCCACTTTTGTTGGTCTGTATTAAGAAATAGACTATTCTTATTACTTTAAATAGTTTAAATAATGTGCGCAGCTGGAATTTTTAATATCAAAGTATTTGTCTTGCATAACCCGAGTAACTTTCGCAATGCCATCCATTTCATTTTACATGACTAATTATTATTTTAAGAGCGGCGTGAAAGCGAGTTTCAATCAGTGCAGTTTATTTCGAGACACTTTCTTCAGGCCGTACGAATTCCAAGAACGGTCGCGGTCGCGGTCGCATTCATTAAAGACGGCGTACGAGCCGAATGTGGGTCCTGCAATCCGTCGTTCGCGTGTCTGAACTTACAAGGACGAAACTCCAGACTGGTGGTCTGCTGCTACTGATGGGATCAACTACATTGCAAGCAAACGCGAGCATTTATTGTAATCGTGTTATTTGAAGTGTTACTTCAAACGACGTGTTGGTTCGTTTCGTAATAATTGCGAAATATTTTGGTAAATAAAAAACTAAAACATCTTTATTCAGACAACTAATATAAATATTAATAAAATCTCCGTTACTGAATTTAAAGAAACAGATGAAGTTATATTAGAAGTACATAAGAAAAATCGGCAAAGTAATGTTCTCTAATTCATTTAGTAGAATATATAGAAATTTAACATTTCACTTCTAGATGATCTCTAGCAAATAAATTGCAAAGAGATCTCCAAGCTGACGTTCTTTTCAAAGCAAGTATGCGGGGGCTTTCGAAAAATACTTTCCATTCTTTCCACAAGATATCGTGGAAATTCCTCGGCGAAAGATTCGTCGAGCGCACTATTTCTCTATGATGTACTTTACTATTTAACTTTTCACTTAATAGATCTCGCTGAAAACTATCGATACTATTCGTACTTGTATGTAGATTAATAAATTAACTATTAAAAGTCGCTAAAATCTTTACAACATTGTGAAACGTAATGGCTTCCAAATTCCTTTTTCTCGAAAACGAAAGCTTTTATCACAAAACACTTTCAAACCACTTTTGCACAAGGGATGACCCTACGCTCGATTCTACGGACTCTACTTATCCTTACACAAAAATAACTCCAAAGTATAGGATAAACTCATTTCCTCCGTGGCTTAGTTTACCAAAAAATCGTCTTCGAAATTTTGTTGAGCACGTATACGCCTAACTTCTGACAAATTCAATCCTTATACAGAAACGAGTCGAAATTGTGGAACAGCACTTTTCAAATAAGGCCTTATTTCGAAGAAAATCGATTTTGAAGATCGAAAACTCGGTTCCCCCTTCGAAGCGATTTTTTCGAGATCGAATCCCATTCGAGGAAAGGTAATCTACAATCTTAACTTGTCTGTACAGGGGGATTCATTCCACTCGCAGTACCGTATTTGCAGCTAAATAATTCTGCTCCTTTGGATTTTCGATTTTTTCGATCACTAAGCCTCGATCGAACAATTTCTATTCTAGAATTCTGATTTATTTTCCAACGACGAATCACCTGCCCGCTCGCAGCATCCTTTCAGCCACACCCTGCGTAAAAAGACTCCTCGTTTTTCTGCGCGACTCTTCATATATCTGTATAGACACGTAATTGCTCTAGATTTACGAGCGCATGTTCAACTCGTCCCCATCACTATGCGCCATACGCAAGCGGTGCGGTGGCAGTGATCGCGGCGCGGTACGAGACCGAATATCGATGATGCATACCGAAATTATGTCACCGCCGTTCTTATCTAACATCTTATCCGCAATTCGTTGCTCGCGAGGCACTTGGACTATTTATATCTCTGTTAAACTTTATGACGGGCTCGGTGTCCAGATCCGCGGCTCCGGATCGCGGACGTCCGAAAGAGTGGGGAAGAAAGTATGCCTTGACGTTTGAAGATTAATTTTAGAAAGTCACGTTAAAAGTGCTTAGATACAGGCGCTTCGCGGGGTAGGTATGCGCGGGTCAACGTTCGACTTTCGCAAATTCAACTGGCTAATCGTTTTGATCCGGCCAGTCCTCTCCGTGTTACATATGTAGTTACCAACGTGTTGCGCGTGAATGATTTGAAATCGGCGCAATTACAGCGGCTCCTTAGCTCCGTGCTCCGTGCAACGTTGAACGTAATGTTCATAATTTACGTAATTAGCTATTAGATAGTCATAATGCATTTCAACTAGGGGAAGTCGATGACTTGCGCTTTCCTATTAACAAATGAATATTATTTATTCATCTAAGCGAGGCGCGTGTGAAGCTGCCCGCGGTTATTAGTCACACATACTAACGAGACATTGATGATTCGACGCGCAATAGCGAGTCGTTTTTTTTATTTTTTTTTTATTAGACTTCGTTTTCCAGGAAATCGAGTTTACTAAACATTTGGCGGAATTTCGAAGCGGATATCGTATAATTGCGGATGAAATATAAATCGTAATTGTAGAATGATTCCTTCTTTAGGCTTTGTTCCCGAAGCAATCGATTTTTTAAATCTAATCTAAGTGGTAATCTCTCGGTTCCATCTTCGAAACCGATTTTCTCGAAATGGAAGCTCTATTTGAATAAAAACAGTTATATTGCAATACCGATTTATTTTCTCAGTGGTGCCATATTTATTGCTGTAATCTGACAAACTAATCGGACAAAGTCATTACGCTCGAAGACTTAGCTCCTTCCGAAAGAAATCGGTCCTATGTTTTCTAATTATTTTTACCCGAAGAATTTTCAAACAGTTGCGATTTGTTTTTCCTTGGCAAATACAAGAATTTTTTCACACCAGTTAATGCTTAAGCAGTAAGGAATGATCGGGTCGAAAGTCAGAACGCGTGTTCCCACGAGGGTCCTGGGGCGCGCGCGAGGAGGAACATGGAGGAACATAGCGGAACTGGGGATATCGGAGGGGGAAGGGCGAACAGGAAGAAGAAAGAGGCGACTCTTATGGATTTATCTGAAAAGAGGCGAAGATGGGACGGATCGGAATTTCTTTCGGGTCTCGGGCATCGAGGGTTGTCGCCCTGAAACGGTCGGCACGTGTAACCCTCCGCCGTCCTTGAGGTCTTTTAGGTGTGTGCCAAGAACATAGGAGACTTCTACAATCCTTCCTAATTCGTCGTCAGGTAGGCTGGTCTGGTACGAGCCCTTTCAGAAGATTCTGCTACGGGGAGATCGTGTTCGCGATACGCGTGTCGATCACTCATCCCCCAAAACATTTTTTTTCGGATAATACCAGAGTACTTATGGAGTTTACTCGCAGCCGTTTGCCGTTTAGTAAATCAGAACGAACACTCACTCTGCGTCCCTATTTTTCTCACTTTGATTTGTAATTAAGCAAGCTTAGACGTTTAGCTATTCGAATAATTTTCGAATAATTTTCGAATAATTTTCGAATAATTTTCGAATAATTTTCGAATAATACACGAATATTCCAATACTCCTAATTTTTCGAATAACATTCGAATCTAAAGTGCCAATTCTACTGATATTTGAGTATTCGAATACTTCTAATATTCGCGTATTCGAAGGTTTATTTTAGTAAAAGTTTAAAGCAATATTAATTTGTGTAATAATTGTTATATATAAAAGTTATAATGCCCATTAGGCACCAACTAACTGAGCTATTTCCGAAATCTTACTCTTCAGCGAATTTGGAAGGTAAGATCATTTTCATTCGATTTGGGTACGAAACGCAATCTTAATACGTAACTATCTGTAGCTTTTCGTTATCGCAGATTATTACTGTCACGTGCAAATTAAAGTTTCGAAATTTTCTGATGACAATAGTTATTTTAATGAAAGCACTGTGGGTAATAGTGTTGTGCTTGATACATATGTCGCCTTTTGTCGCAGAGTTTGCTAAAAATTTAATTAATGCCCAATAGATTTTTTGTATATGTAGATAAGTTCTTGATGAAATCAATTCTCCTCAAAAATCTTCCATAAATGGGGAGATTAATTCTCTTACGTTAATAGATATGCAGCTTAATCTTCGTATCGTGTTAAACGCAAGTGAAAGGAGAAAAGAAATCAAAGAAAAAAGATCCAAGTGTGTTCAGTGAACGTAATTGCTGCGCTTAACGACTAAAAGTATTAAGAAAATTGTAATTTTCAGACTTTGTAATATATTTACATTCATTAATATTCCGACACCACAGTATTATAGCTGGTCGTTCGTTAATAAATTATTAAAACGGAACATAGCCTTACGTTACTTAACACGGTTTAAACAATTACGTACAATTTTGTCCAAATTGATTTTCGCATTACGGAAATATTGCAACAAAGCGTTAAATAGCGGCGGTTTAAGAAACTGTGCGTAATTTAGAAAAATACAATAAGCATGATTTATTGCGAAATGCTGGAACATCTTCTGTGTAAGGAAGTGTAGATAATTTCATTTGAAATTTGGTTAGAAGCAAACAATTGCAATTAGGAGAAAATTGTATACGATTTGGCAGAGTAGAATATTCAATGAATTGCAATACGAAACAATTAATGAATATTTACTATGATCTTCGAAAATGCTTGTACAGGTAGAAATTACAAATGGAATAACATTATCCTTCCTTTTAATAGACAAATGAGTCTTTATAAAAATTTATAAAGAAATATAATTTCCGCAGGAACTAAATAAAAAGTAGAGCCGAGTAACAGCTAACGAGCATTCCTAAAATTTTTCGATGTCCACAGAAACCGAAAATTTTCAGAGTTCAACGCATAGAAGAATGGGAAAAATCACGAGTGAGAAATACCCATGGTGATATCGCATAGCTCGCCACTCAATCCGCTTTCTCGATGAAATTGATAAGTTATCATTATTTTTTCCTCTCATAATCAGAATATCTTGTAATTGATAATGACTATAGTCATATATGCTCTGTACTGGCGTTCCTATTGCTGCTATCATACGCTTTAAATTACGCTTTCTGTTACGATGGTAACAGAAGCGACTTTAATTCAAATAAATCTACATATTTTATCACTCATACGATTACTTAATCTTATTAAAATATGATTATACAATCATTTATACATAGGATTATTTATATAAATTATTTGTGTGATTAAATATCTACATTTAAGGCACATAAATTATCAAAGTGTAATGTTTGAACAGATCTAAAAATATCATTTCCAAAATTCACGCATCGTAAACGCGATCCATAATAAAAATCAAGCATCGTTATATCGTCGCATTTACGCGCGCAGAATTGAAATAAGTAGTAAATCCAGCCGGCCCACTGCGACACAAGGAAAGATTCCATTATTTTCCAACCGAAATTCCAAGCGTCACGGAACTGGAATATATTTTTCGCCGCGGATAAAGGGAAAAAAGAGCCGGGGATATGTAAATCAATAGGTTGGCATTGATTTCTCAGGGTTCGGAGAAAGGGAATACGCCTGTACATATACATACGTATACATATATCCTGGGATGAAAAATAACTGCGACCAGGGGAATTGAAATTTGCAGTATTGGCGCGTCGACGAGAAGAGTGCTTGCGCTGAATTTTCTCGTTGCAGATAAACAGTCGCTTTGGTCTTTTTTAATTATCGTGGTTGGTAAATAAAGTCCTTAAGACCTGAAGAAGTTCGCAAAGCTCCGAGTCATTCGAGTCCTCGGAATTGACTAACGATCCCTCTCAATGCGAGACGTCGTTCGATTTTCTCCCGCCGTCCATAGTTCCATTAGAGGCGTTAGATAATTATCGCAGGCTCGATAGAGCGTGGATATCTGAGACACGACAACGCTTTTCCGCGTGATTTGCCCGCGACAATCCGATTCGAGGAGCACACGCCTTGTACAACATTTTTCTCACTGCGTATATCCTACGTAGGTATGTTTACATTCTGAACAGCCACGTGCCAACTTGTCCAGCAAGGTGAACTATGTATGTTTCAACGTGAAACGTGTCTTATTAATCATTCAACCGTGCACTGGGCAGAGCGACTCAGGAATCGGCGGGCAAACATCGGGGGCATTTTAACCGGACAATATTTAATTTATTAATACGCTGAAAGTGTATTTCTTCGAAGAGTGAGATGATATAAACATGGTCGCCAAGATACTCTGAACGAATAAATCCGACGAATAAATTGATTAACAGTTCTACTACTTATTGTTAGAACGGTTTAATTTCTACTGTTTATCGCGCCACACTGCTTTCCGGTAAAATAATAATTTAGAAAATAGCGGCTATTGTGCGAAGCTGAAAATTCGTTTTCTATTATTTTAATTTAAAATGGGAACTAGTAAGAGAATGGGGAGAAAACACGAATGCAAGATAAGCAATATGGATATCTTAGAATGCACTGTCACAATTTCAAATCCCTAGGTTCGTTATTCTTCGAGAAAGCTGGACAACCACGATAAATACGTATGCATTCAGTCGGTGCATGCAGTTCGGCGAGTACCTACCGCGAGGAAACGAGACCGTTGGATTTCCGCGCACGGTGTACGCTGAGCGGTTCAACCTCTGTACTCGACGTGTTAAATAATGCGGATTTGGAAAAAACGCCTTCAAGACGACCTGTACTCCATAATAATATGTCCTCCGGATGATATCAACATTTTCCAGATTGAAGAAATAAGTTAGCTTGTACAATACGAATATCATTTTGCGTTTATTATATCCAATATAATCTTCAATATGAACTTTAAATTTCAACATTTTCAATATTAACCCGTTTAACTATCACTGTTGTACTGTTTGATATCTAGTAAGGTGGACAATGAAAAGGGCTTTCATTCAGTCAGTGGCATAGCAGATACAAAGGCCGTTTGACCCACGATATTACGTTTGTAATTACATTTGGAAAACTGTGAAAAAACAGGCCACGCTATGTTTTCCGCACCCTTAAGGGGAGCTTCCAGCCTAAAAATCAAGTTTTCTTTATTTCATCTCTCGGATGTTCAACCTTTTAGGAATACGTGTTTAAAAGGATTTTTGAAATTAATAAAATTCCCGACGTCATAGGCATTTGAGTGGCGGAAAATGCATGGGTAAAACCCGGCCACTCGGCACTCACGTGAAACTTTATTAAACGCGTTTCTTTTCGTAACAGTGCCCTTAAAATCGGTGGAATCTGCATCTCCAAAAGTTATCATCCGATTCGACCGAGACTTTTTTCTTTTCTTTTTTCTTTATTTTGAAAGGCCGAAAAATATAAGGAAAAAGTGATTTAAGTCCACGAGCGAGTTTCGTGCCCTTTAATAATCTGGCATTATTTTTTACCCCAGACCAATGGTGTACGTGCTACAGGTTCCACCGTTTTGGATGAATTTTTTGACGCCTCGACTACAACGACTCCCCAGTGCCGTCTGCAATGCTTAATTATAAAGCAAAAAAATAATTTCTGTAGTTTAAGACATCCTCGATTCAATGCAAAAGGTCCCATTGAATTATATATACTAGTTTTCCTTTAATTCATTTCTGAAGATCACCTATTTTTATGGCCTCTAGACCGAATGCCCGTTCAGGCCTTTCCACACGAGACTTTTCCCCCATGTTTCTACACTTTTTACTTCTTTTTATCATTTCCAAATTGGTGCTGAAAATTTTATATCGAATCATAGAAGTGTGCCACGTGAAAAGGCATTTATTAGACATGTACGGTGTACATTTTAATTAGGTACAGTAATAATATATATCGAAGAGGTCAAATGGTTCCGAGTGACCCTCGCGATATAAATTCAGCACTCCAAAAAAGTGGGCATCATTTGTTTTATCGACCCGTGCGATGTTAATCTGTGAAGAGAGTCATCTATCGCAAATATGTTACGCGCGCTGGCGAACGTGTCGTAATTTCGTTCATTCGTGTCCCAGAATAATTTCTTCTTATTACGATATAAAAGCCTAGCTTGCCTAAAGAAGTATTAACATTTAAGAAGCAAAACACTACTGTACCGGTTGTCCGAAAATTACGAGGCAAGCCGAAACACGATAGCCCCTCGCGTTATAAGAAATCGAGAAGTCCGTTACCGTTTTGCAATGTCTGGCTTCGTTTACGAGGTAGTTTGAAAGCCCGACTTCCGTTGCGCGCTATTTGAATGTCAGTAGCAGTTGCACTTACGCAAACGGATGCACATTCACAATTATCGGTAGTCTCGCCAATCTCACGACCCTCGCCCATGCATCGAGGAATATTAACGAAAGCGAGTTTTATATAACTATTCACATCACTCGAATCCCGGCGTTATCTGGATTTAACAAAAAATTCGGCGCGAGCAATAACATTGGGCAGAGCATTCCTTTCGCTATCACGGCTCGAATAATACTGAACACTCGAGGCCAGCCTCGACAAGGGTATCAGTGTTTATCCTGAATTTCGGAATACACAAAAACTGCGGGGTAGGTAGGTAGGTAGGTAGGAAAGGTGGGGCGCTCGGCCAGTGGCAGAAGTGTAGGAACCATATCACGGCATTCGTGAGCAGGATTTATGACTGGTTAAGAACAAGAAAGAAAATCTTCGGCTTCGCTCTGCCGGCGAAGCTGCCCTTTTTTTTCCAGTTCCGCTAAAACAGTAGGCGTGCAATTTTTAATCATAAAAAAGGCAAACACGCGGGGTGAAATTTCGGACCTTATCTCGTCACACTGTTCCATATTTTTCAATTAATTTACTATCCTTTCTATGTATTCTGGAATTCAGGACGATGATCTAGGTTTCGTTGCGCTCCTGACGTTTAAGAAAAATTAAAAAAAAGAAAAGAAAAATGAAACCGACTTCAAAAAAATAAAAATTATAAAATAATGTTTTCCCTTATTTAATCTACGAATCTTATATTTTTTAAGTCGGCGCCTCATCATTTGCAATGTATAAATCTGGCGCCGACTTAGAAAAATATGAGAGGAGAAACGTGTGATGTATCGAATCGTAGTGAAACTGATCATTTGTTTTCGAGATATTTGTGTTTAAAAAATCGGTTGGTACGCGTACAGCGTTCACTCCTAAATCTGGAGATCGTTATCGATTATCGATCGATGGATCAAAGTTTAAGTCTTAATGTTTATAATATTCTTCATCAGAATTTCGTTCATTTATATATTCGCAAGTTGAAGGGGGTATTCTAGCCCGGAATATCATTTATTCGGTGATTTTTAGAATTTTCTCCAAAGGAACCATAAGACTTTTTGTATAAATTTTTTTGTATACATATATATCGATGTTTAAAGTATATAAAATTATTTGTTTTGAAGTGAAAATAATCGAAATTGCATGAGTTGTACACAGTGTCCGCCATTTCGAGGAATGAGCTTTCGAGAAAAATTGCGCGTTGTGTTCTTGAAACGTCTACAATTAAGTTAATTTCACGAATTCAAACGAATCCTTATGCAGACATGTTTTCGAACACACGTAGTTTAAGGAAATGTAAAGAATGTTTGTTTCGAAAATTCTGTACTGGATTACCCTCGCGATAAGGGCAGACTTGCCTCGTTTCTAAAACAGAAAACACGACTCCCGCGCGTATCCTTGACTTTGAACGTGGAAGGTGCATCTTCCTTCCTGTACGAGTGGTTTTTACTTGGATAAGGAGAATCGACCGTTCGGATGCTTCTGTCTGATTTAGCCTCGGCGGTCCTGTTTGCTCTCCCGGAAGTGGGGGTGCACGTGGGTTTCGGAGGACCACCCGTTCGGCCTCCTCGACACGTGCCTGACCTTGACTTTGACCTCCGCTGTACGAACACCTAGTCACCTACCCCTGAGCCGGAGGGTCGACGCATCTGCCTCCAAAAGTGTCGCCTTCTTTTTCTCTGTTATCACGTTCCTGCTTTTTCGAGGAAGGTGGGGCCACCTCGCGAGGATTCCGAGCTCGAAGACGAACGCGAAACTAAACGGGGCGACAGATCTCCAGACATTCTTACGAAATAATAATACCTATTAAGTATAAGAAATTATTACGCGGCCGAGTGATCTGAATGGATCAATAAGTCTTGACAACTTATTCCCTACTTATTGAATTAGTTCTCGCGAACGTGAAAGAGGAGGGCAACTAAATTCAATTTACAAATCATTATTATATCTGTTAAATACCTGAATTGACGAAGTGATGAATTAATCGAGCATAAACCTAAATGTTCATTTCAAACGCATCTTCAACGTATTATCTTTTCCAACAGAAAGTAAACGCTTAAACAAACGAATAAAGGACACGTCACATCATAAAAACTGTACATTAAACATTAAAAAGAAAAGGAAGATTAGGTAATGTAGTCGTTTAATATTTTTCAAATTAGCCAGCACAATGATTGATTCGTCGATGGTTACAACAGTGGTAGTTACAGGATTATCATTTTCTTTTACAGAATCTTGGCCGATGAAATACGAAGGAATTTGAAATAATTTACAACAATTTCGCCGAATGCGTTCGCGTACAATTGAATTTTTTTGCCATTTCGAACGTATATTTTCAATAGGATATTCAGTCGGAGTTCTCGAGTCATTTCGCGAGCATGAAAGAAACTGTGTCATTAATGACATTATGATTCCGTGAACTGCGGTCTCGTAATAACGGCCCGTTTCCATGTGCACGGCTATTCGTCGCTTAATAACAATAAAATGCACAGTTATCGTTTAAATTGCCAGTTTCGAAACGAGTTACAATAATTTACCGTCGACAAGAGCGCGTAGATATTTCCGTTCAATAATTACGAACGGCAAAAGAGAGATGTGACCTCCAGGGTCGTCGGACTTATCTCTTATCCAACTTGCAATTGTTTAAATTCAGTATTCTGCGCTCAAGTCCTCTCCTCTGTTCCTTCAATTAAATATATCTTTCTGGATCAAAAATTAAACGTCATTCAACTATATTTGAAAATTATTTTAGAATGATAGCTTTATAGAGAGAAAGAAAAGGCGGATTTCCGCGAGTTTACTTTGGTAAGCATTGCTTTATCGGGCACGTGTCAAGACCAATTACTCGAGATAATTGAATGACGTATTCGTCACAGATTCACTGACCCATTTTCTTTAACTACAGAAAACGGTACGATTCGCTACAGTCATTAACTCGTTAACAATTGTTACGCGCGTGTTAAGCGTGTAAACAATTTCAAATTAGTTTCCCTAAGTGCGTTTAATCATATTTCTAATTTAATATAATATATTTCTAATTTATCATACTCGCGTAATTTGAATCAAACAAGTTTTTGCTGTTTGTTCCGATGTTTTTAATTTCGAGAAAATTAAAGATGGAAATTGACTATTTCGAAAGTAATAAGCTCGAGAGGAAATTTGGCAAATATTTTTAAAGGATTTAAAATTGTGACCCATGCGCTTTATTGTATCTCTATAAAAATATTCAGGTGCTTTGGTGTTTCCGATTTACCCTTTACATGGCAAGAAGTATCATTTTATAAAATATGCCAACGAAATTTCATACTAATTTTATATTTTCCAGCGATAACTGATAAATCGTATAATCGTGTTTTTAATCCTGAATATTTTTCTTTTATGAAAGATACGATATTACTTTAGAAAAAGAAGATAAGTTATTATAAAACACATAAAAGTCTTATTTTTACCGAGACACTGAAAATATGAGTTTGCAAATAGTTGCATTTTTTGTACTCGCCTAGTTCATATCCAGCCAATTTTCTCAAAAGCACCAACAGGTGATAAAAGTAAAAAATATTCACCAACACTTTTTTGCCCAAAAAAATTTAACATATTGCAACTTGTAAGGAATGATTACAGTACGAACCAAAATGTTTTATATATTTTAAATACTTTGTAAGTAATACAGTGTACACTTCGCATAACGATTCACCTATGTATAATGCATAGGTGTCCGAAACGATAGTGAGGTCTCTCCAATGCGCCTGATGAAACACAACATGTTAAAGTTGCTGAAAGTTGCTGAAAGTTGCTGAAAGTTTTTTCTCAGTGGATAATGATTCGATTCAACTTTTGAGATTTCATTTTCTCGCTTTTCCATCTTCTGCTCGCGCAAACGCATGGAATACTTCAGTATTGCTCGGTATACCTATATCCTATTTAAGTTAACCCTTATACGGAATCCGAAAATACACGGATAAATAAATTTTGCTCGAAATTACTTGAATATCGTATATTTACTAGAAACGAGAATACAAAAATAAAACTCAGTTCTTTTCGTTATTACGGTTTAATATTTTAAGAACTTGCTACGATGAAAAAAATTTAAAGATTACAAAAATTAGAAAACAAAACTATTATTATTATTATTATTTAATATTGACGGTTATTAGTTATTTAAATATACGAAGGAGTTTCCGTCCAAATAATGCATTAGCAAAGGAGGAATGAGAATTTGTGATTCGATTTTGGGTCACCCAATTTCCGTACAAGGATTAAGTGAAAATATGAATGAAAGATTGCAAGCCTGGTGGGTGTTTGTTACGTTACCGTCGAATTAGATATCAGACTTTAATTTTAAGCGAGAAGCTTCTGAGTAACGATCGATAGTCGTCGCTGCAGCAACAGGTGGCGATCAGTTTGTGTTCCCTGCAATTGTTCGCGTGAAGGAACCTGCAATCTGCCAATTTGCATTGGTAGGGCAGAGCGTGCGTGTAAGGGTCGGTGCAGCAGCACGCGTCGTGCAACAATTTTTCTCCGCAATAGGGATAGACCGAGCTGTCGCACAAAGGGCACCTCCTGAAACAGAAGATCGGGATCAAATGGAATATTGAAATAAAGTAGCGGATTATTTATTTAGAATCGATTAAGCGCGTGTGGCAGATAAAAATAGTTATCGTCTTTTGCACTGTTATATCCGTAACTCGGCAAGATAAATTCAATCGCATTGGCGAAAAATATTTTAAGTTAATGAAACTTTGTACCCATTGAATAAAAAAAAGAAAAAAGAAAAGAAATAAAAAACAAAACTTTGTACCAATATCGATGTAACTTTACCAGAGTATCGTTAATGTGATTATGTTTATTTTGATGTTCTTGTTTATTAATTTTCATTCTTGAACGTGCACTCAGACACTTACTTTTTGTAATTACCTTTAAAGATTAACTTCTTCCAGAAATGAGATTTTGGTCGTTAAGCAAATGCCAAGTGGTAAAATCTTTTGCTGGTAAAATTGATCGAGAATTAAGAGACATGGGCGTGGTCAGATTTAATAACAAGCCAACGACATGTTACAGATTATATGTGTTAAAGAGAAATTACGTATACCCAGTGACAAGAGAAAACTATGCATACATATCATGGTATCTTGATTTTTACCAACGGTAAGTTAAAAAGAGGCAATTTAATTTTGTGCAAATGTATATTTTAAAAAATTGATAAATAGCCCTATTTCTTATGTACGTATGTTTTAATTTAGGAATTTATATAAAAAAATATTGTTGGTTAAAACACTTAAAACCAAAGGTCTGGGATGTGTGGATACCTGTTTTGTCGCTATACATAGTTCTAGGATAAAGTGCTTACCTATTTGGCGGTGGCCTGTAAGCATTATCAGTGGGGAAGTTATAGTATCTATTATCCAGAGGCCCTGCTTGTTTGGCCCCTTCTGCTTGATTGCTTGCTATGTCACTCTGCACGCCTGGTTCGCATCAAACAAGGGGCACGATGCGGATCGAAAAAATATTAAACACAGTATTAACACAGTATTAAAGTATCGCAATGTACACATTCATCACATTTGAAAGCTTAAATTTATTCAACTGTTTAAAAATTTTATGAAAGCGAAAGAAAAGAGCTGTGCATAATAAATTATGAATCTTTAAGAAAATCTCGTATAATATCTTGAAGCATGCCTTAAAAAAATGAGCTGAATATTTTTTAACTTCTTCCAAATAGAAGTAGAATAATGAAAATTCTTTATGTTTCATATACTTAAAGAATTATAATATCAGTAAAACTCGAATTGAAATTTTCACATAAAAAGTACGAAATAATTACAGGAAATCGAGAGTAATTAAAGGAAAAACGAAGCTACAAAGTTACAGAGTGTATTAAAAATTGACGATGAAAACTGCACTTGATCATCGAAGGACTGAAAATAGCACAGCAAATGAAACTTTAACGGCCTTTCGCACAAGACACTTTTGTCACTGGCAGCTGGTATTTCACATTTTTTTTCTATCTGTCTTGCCTTTCTCTATATTTCTGAACCCTTATACGAAATTCGTAAAGTTGCACGGGTAAGTAAATTCGGGTGAAATTGACCGAATATCAAATTTACAAGAAACGAGCATACAAAAAAAACTCAGTTCGTTTAATTATTGAGGCGTAATATTTTAAGAACTTATTAAATTGTTACCATCAAAAAAATTAAACAAGTCAAATTTAAAAGAAGTATTTATTATTAATGGTTACTAGTTATTTAAAGATATGACGGAGTTCCGCTCGAAATAATACATTAGCAAAGGAGGCTGGATTCTGAGTAAAAATGACCGAATTTTCGTACCAGGGTTAAACCAGTATTGGCTCTGAAAAATGACTATACCTAAAAATATCAACATTCAGCAATAAATTAACCCGCTTAGAAAAACCTTGACTGACAGACATGAATTACCTAGAGCTACGGAATCTCTCAAAAATTGATTTGCATACTTAATTACAGTGTGCGGTTAATCAGCAGAGAAGTATCTGTACTCACTCGATTCAATGGCGTAGGAGGCATGCAGAATCGCAGTCGCGCAGAGTATCAGCGGGTGAACGGACATCTTTCCAATTGAATTTAACGCGCACATCTGCCAGCACTACGGAACAGCGACAGACTTCCCGAAGGACCAATGCTCCTACGCGGCTTTTACTTCGATTTCTTTTTGAAACCTACGCAACCTTTTATTCACGGACACGTAGCGCGGGGTCTTCTTACGGGAGTATCGTAAGTGGTCGACGTACCCGTTACTCGTAACTGGCCCAGATCTTCCTCTCTTCCTAAGTGCCCGTGTATCCGAGAAGCGAGAAAACAGGATGGGGTTCCGACGAGGTGACTATGTAAATTGTAAAGTGTCACGCGACAATTACAGCGATAAGAGCGTTTGAACAATTTTTCTCCTTTCCTTTCGAACCATGAAAAATACTCGGTTCAACCAATTCTCTCAGGGAAATTATATCACGGGGAAGAAGAACTTTGTACGTGTACCTTTTTCAGTTATTTTTTTCAGTTATTATTTTTCTCCGGAATTGGTTTACTACTACCAGAGATGGGCAAAAAATTATTTGAAATAAAAATTTGTGTTCACTACTTTTCGGAGATACAACTTCTGGAGTGTTTAAGGTAGAGATTTTGATGGAGGATGAGGCAAATTGTTGATATCGATTTGATAAATTGTTGAAGGGATTTTACTATGTCATAAAAAAAAGTATAATTAATTTCAATGAAAATTTATGAAAAATTAATCTTCACACCTTTCTGTAGAAAATAGTTACCATTATTAATTTCCTTACTTAAGTTACTATTTATTTCCATGTTCCGTTAATGTTTTGATTAAAATTTCTAGTAAGTGACTGAAAGAATGAGAATCAATTTTCTCACAGATCAGAAAACTTTAAAACCGCTATACTGTCGAAATCAGAAACACCAGACATAGGTATCGAATTTTGCAATCTGACCACAGATTAATCGACGCATTTGTCAGTTTTCTAATCATCGTTCAGCTATCACTATTTATTTTGACGAATGAGGAATTAGTTGTTAAAAATTGCGTTATAATCAGGAGGAAATTCCCTACATATTCACAGAGTTTCCGAATTTTTTGGAATTTCCGGGTTCGGGATCTTCCTTTGTTAAATAAGAAAAATATTAAAACTATAACACGTAAGAAAAATGATAAAACTTTTATTTTCCAGCCTCCTTTATTTTCTTTACATGACTACTCTCATTTATGTATCTCGCCTCATTCTTTCTTTCCGTCAATTTCGATTTGATTCGTGTCGTCCAATTTATCGTTATTGTTCCATTGCAATCTTCACTAAATTCGATTAAAATCCTCCGGTCTCTTCACATTCCTATTCTCTCGATCAAATTTTTATTCTTCAATAGTCAATATCACGTTACCATTGTACATTTAGCAAGGCGATATCAGCTGAAAAATTCTGAATACATATATCGTTGCTAAGAATAATTGCTATTACTGGACCGATATAATAAATAATTTTCCCCGTATGAAGACTGTTCAATTCAGCTTTCTGTTACACAATCTTCGAAAAATCCAACCATCTATCGTGCCATTTCTGCTTAACGAAGACGTTCTAGTAACGGCGTTCTATTTATCTCCGTTCGATTGCTGCGCCAATTTAGGAATGGAACAAAAGTCGACTGTGACGTTGAAGATGGATACGTCAGATGCGAAGGTGGATAGAGTAGAAAGTCGAATTATACGGATCCGGTTTAATTTCGCAATTACAGTCGAACAGCCAAAGTATTATGTATAAATTTTGTATTCCACATTTACGTTACATATTCTAAAAACAGTTAGCAAATACCTAAATTACTTCGATACATGGCAATAATTTTCTAATTCTGCGTTTAGGTAAAAATTTTATTCGATTACCTCGTCAGCTCTGTGAAACAGAAAATGAGGGTGTTGTAGCAACGATTCGATCGCGTGCCTCGGTCAACGCAATCATTCTCTCCTGTTATCTACAATTAAGTAACAATCGTTTTGCAAGGAAGTGTCACTTGAGCAAGGTAATGCCACGTTCTAATTACATTTACAGTGACAACGAGGGGCAATGGCATTAAAAGACTTTCTTAAATACGTTTGTACATTGTTCGTTGCGGTTATAGAAAAATTCGTTGCACGGATAGAAAAGTACAAATGGTCGTTGAAGAACATTCATTAGTTTCGGTAAACAGTCGCACCTCCCCGCGTACAGGAAGTCGCAAACTGTTTACGAAGTTTTGGCACCTTCGGCCTCGTTCTTATAAATATTCGTTGAGCTGTATTTCGAAATTCGGCCGCGTCGATGGAAAAATAATTTATTAAAATAATTCGTATTATACAAAATATTTGGTATTAAATGTGTACTCTCAGATCGATCGCAGGAGTAACCTGAGCACCATCAATATCGCCAGGAACTTTGTGAGATTCGTGTTCGCATAAGATCCTGCGCCGGTCGCTCGGTATTTCCCTGAAAAAGAAAAAGAAGAACGTAGTTACCGAAGAATCAAAGAGATCGATTAAATTAGTAAAATCGATAGCGTCCAAACCGGTTATTCGAAAATTAAATTTATTATAATTTATGCAACCTATAATAATCTACATTCGAACTTGAAGTTTTATTTATTTTGAATACCAATCTAAAATATTTTATATATACATAAATTCTTCAAACGGCAATACATAAAATTTAATTATAGTAAACCCTGTTGTTGTGGTTCATCGATTAATACACAAATTCCTTCAAATAAATTATAAAGTCACCACATTTATTCATTATAATTATTAACATTTAATAGAAAATTTGATAAATTTTACTTCGCTAAAAATTAATGTATCTAATATAAAAGATATTTCACCATATTTGAATAATTTCAACTACATATTTAATTCATTAATTTTTCTAAATTAAATAAATGAATTTTTAAATTTAGTTTAATTGCTTTTTCCGGCACTACAATTACCATTACTTAAATTAATAACTAAATTAAACTTTAATTAAACTAGAAACTTTTCACTTTTCAAGTTTCTAATATATATAGTAGCTTTGTGGCATCTTGCATACTTCGCCATAACGTGTAAACGGAAAAGAATGTACTTACAGAGAGAGGCCAAGTAGGAATGACAACAGCATTCCCGTAGTCTGGTGTACTCGGCGCAGTCTCCAGCCTGCACTTTACATTCTTCTGGTCCCACGCGACAAGTGTGCTTCACGAAGGGGAATACCTCTAAAACAATAGACTGGCGAATGTAGGGGAGCCAATATATAGTCTCGATGGCTTTGAACGGGAAAAAAGTTACGATCGATTAAACCGAGGAGATAGTAAATTTCTTTCTATGCTTGAAACGGTCGAAGGTAGGGAAGAAAACGTGCACTCGCACTCTTCTTAGTTTAATGGAAGAATTTAGTTTTAGAAATGTTTACATGAACGAAACTATAAATATTTCAGTAGCATTGGGACATTTGTGCGAGAGATGCAAGTGAATCGACAATTTTTCTGCCATTTTTCTCTATTTTCAATGAAAGATAGATCTAATTGTGGCTAATAAACTTTTAAGTATGTATTATATCACATCTGGTTACTTTTTAATAAACATATACTATATTATAGTAGTTGTACTGAATTGAGAAAATGTAGATACTAATATATCGTAACTTTAGGATGAATGCCTAAGTTGGAAAACAACACTTCGTCCTTTATAACTAAATTTTACAAGTTCGAATTTAAGATTTCTATGAGCATTTGAATGTTCACGCTCGCTGACTATAGATACAGAAATATTGTAAAAAGTCATAAATATCCAAGTATTATTTATGACGTATTCATTTCTAAGATCGATAAAGCTGTCGAACGCGAAAGGTAATACCGCGATAATTGGCCGGTTTTGCAGACGGGTAGACAAGAAATTCTTGTAACGAGATACCGAAGGTTTCCGGTTCGGTATCAGTTCCGGGCTGTGTAACCGGCTGGCAACAATGGTTTCGATTTATTCGCGGAACTTCTTGTCGCCTACTCAATGGTAATTTATTTCACGTGTTATTCATTTATTCTATTTATTAAATTATTGCTACAAAATTCGCCATATTTTTGTAATATTTACATGGAAAATAAAAAAATATGTGGGTAGAATGCTGGAAGAACGAAATGAATTTCTGTCCAAGCCCCAAAAGATTTGTTCTATCTCTGTATTTTGGACCGTGAGTTATCGTTATCTTATTTTTTATACTGCTCGCAGTTTAAACTTGCTTTTACCCACTACTCTACATATATTTGAACCGAAGACCGAAGACTTCTTTTGCTGCGCTACAGCTCCGCTTAACCGAATCGAGCGATTAGAAAAGCGCAGAGAGGGACCTGCATAACACCGATCGGAACGGACTCGCGTATTCGAT
Source organism: Andrena marginata (assembly GCA_963932335.1). Classification (NCBI taxonomy): domain Eukaryota; kingdom Metazoa; phylum Arthropoda; class Insecta; order Hymenoptera; family Andrenidae; genus Andrena; species Andrena marginata. The sequence goes on from OZ010661.1 coordinate 202,874, forward strand.
AGGTGCGCGTGGTGCGTGCAGAAACGCGATTCTATTGCTGCCAGCGTTGCTATTCGAGTAGTCACTCGACGTGCATCGACAACGACTATTGTGTCGTGAATAACGATTAAGAAGTCGTTGCAAAATTATTCATAGATTGTGCGGAAATTGTTGAAGTTGTTGGCACTGTATTTAAATGATGTATATACGCAGAATTGCATGTCCTTGGATAAGAGTTGCTGGAAATAGTTTTCCAACTACTATATAGTATATTCAGGGAGACTCTCCTTGATTATCGGCAATGATTAAACGGCAATAACTAAAGTTCATTACGTTCTCAGTTTTTATTTATACTTTCTTCGAAGTCTAGTGAATTTAATTGCTTTTTGGAAATCAGTTGAAATCGAGAAACTAGGAAATAAGCTTGGGATGATGTCGAAGAGTTGAGAAAAGAATATTCCTTTAATACTATTACCCCCCTCCTTAGTTAAAATGTCCTATCCAGCATTTTCGCAGCTTTCAAGAAATATTGAAATATTTAAAGTACCGCAAGTCTTTTATCTTTCAAGTATCTAAAGTTAGAGAAGCCTGCGTGCTTCGCAAAGATCTAGAAGCAGTCTAAGAAAATGGTAGAACTTCAGGTTTCTCGGATATTTCCAAATGCTGAATAAGATACTTACGTATCACTTATTTAATTATTTCTCTAATCTGCGTTTCATTGCCCACTGTATACATTATTGTTTCTTGTATTCGTCAACTTCCGTTTAACTAACTAACTAACTAACTAATTAAATAAATAATAACCGTAAATGTATGATCTATAAATGCGGTTAAAAGAGATTAATCGTGGTGCAAGAGAAATTAGCGAAACGTTTCACCCGCCAGTTTGAAGCAAAGACACGAGGGGGTATGCTAATTAGAAATTCGAGGGAACGGAGTTAGAGGTCGATGGCCGATAGCCGCGTAAAGAGTCCGGGCGACGAACACGCGGAATACCTAAGAACGAGCGAGGTGTCCCCGTTAAACGGCTCCGCGATGAACGTTTCGCGTGAGTCACCTGGTATAACCACCCCGTGCGCCTGGACGTTAACATGCGTCAGATGGACAAGGATGGCTCGTTACGGCGGACATCGAAGATTTCCTGAACAGGTGATTGTCCTTCCGTACAGCTGTACCCGAAGATGGACGACGAATTTAATTTTAACCTGTTAACTGGAAAAGACGAGTTGGGTCGTCATTCCAGAATGGCCCAGCGTTGGAAAATTTCGAAACTTACACGAAATCGGTGCATAATGTCCTTAGGTTCTGTGGCAGTGCCGGCCACAGGGGGTGAAAATGAAGAAAACACAAGACTAAGAAGAAAAGAATGAGAACGAGAAATTTTCATTTCATTGAAATTAATCTAATATTATTTGTGATATGGCAATAAGAAATTCATATATTGAAATACGCTAATGTTTATTGCTTTCATTTTGTTTTCTTTCCTTTTTCGTGAAAAGAGTTTATGCTTTATTACCGTTCAGAAATTATTTGGGGCCCTAAAATATTTCTTGCATCCGGGATACTTTATACAGGGGGTAAGATTATTAAACGTACATTTTTTAATAGAGTAGAGACGTTTACTGATCGAGAAATGACCCCCAGTTAACAAGTTAAAATTTCACACTCTCTGCCATCGTCGAATTTCCGACTTCCGAATTAGATCGCAAGGTTCAATTACAGAAGTGGCAAATCCTCAAAATTTTAGCTCCCTTTTCGTGTACTCACTCTGTCGCCCGTAAATATTAGGACACCCGCTGCGTGTGCATAAAATGAGATGTTTGATTTTCTGGTTTTAATTTAAAATACCAAATGAAGTAAAATTTCTTAGAGTTCTTGAATAAATTTGTAACGGTTTTCATAAATTATTCCACGCAGTGTTGGTGTCCTAATACTTATGAAAAGGCAGTGTACTTTAATTTGATGAGTATCGCGATGAATGGTGTGAAAATACTTTCTTCGATAAAATGACTATACATATACTATATAGCATAATTATAATTATGCTACCTTCGTGTAGTCAATATACCGCAGGCATTAAAAATTGATTCACGAGGCAGAACCTATTCTAAATTCATAATAAAATTTCTTAAATAAAATTTCAATTCGTTGAATTGTTTTTTTATCTAAATCCTTTTCTACCAGATTATGCGATACTTCTTTTTCTCTGTTTGCGAGCTTAAAATCAGAATAAGTTTTCAGATCACTATTTTTTATCCCCCATTTAGACAAGTTTCTCGATTGCTATTTGCTTTGTTAAGGGTTTTCAAGAATTAACTTCAATTCTAAAAAACCAGCCGTTTCTTTCACTTTACTTATTTGGCTAAATATTTCAATAACATTTCATCTGAAATGGTCCATTATGTGAGTTATTAACATTAATTATTATGTAACATTCTTTGCTAGCCAATTTTAACGACCATCCTCGGTGTAAAATGTCATCGGCAGAACTGATCACTATTAAATATCACACAATAATTAATACAATCAAATTTTTACTTTGCCTGCTCGAGTTCAGTTGTAGCACAACCGATTGGCACACGTTTATGCTCTACCAATTACGTTCATGCGACTGGGATTACGCGAGACATTATTTCTATCGACGAATTACGGGCATTACAGCGAATCCAGCTTCCATTATCGTTCGACATTTCCATGAAGAGTCGTACAATCGAGCCGCCAATTCTTCACGCACGAATTGCCTACACGCGATTGTCGTTTTTTCCCCCATCCGATTTCTATACGTAAATAGACGAAGGACAAGAACAGAATGCGAGTGGTATAATCGACAAGAAAATACGAAATCAGAAAAACCAGCCAACCGTCAAGGTAATTGTTCTACTTCGCTGGGAATTGTTGAAAGGTCGATTAAAAGAGAAATCAAAATAATTCTTTTCACGTAGGAATTATAAATTGTGGACTTTGGGAACGTTGAAGGTTTCTTGCGTTTGCTGTAATCATACTTACTATTATCACTGCCGTCGCAGCAGCAGTGGTCGTTTATGACACTCTCATCTTTACAGTAAGTCATCTCTGAACTCGTGCAAGCCTTGCATCCCGGAATTGGTCCTGTCGAATTTATAAAAAATCTTTGATAACGTCCCCTCTGTCCAGTGGCGAATTTACTTTGCTTGTCGCAAAAAGGGAAGTTTGTCTAAGGACGTTAAGCTTCGCAATGCAAAATTAATATCTACTCTATCCAAAGATTTCAGAAGATTTTTCATCGATATTTGCCTAAACGTGCCAGAACGAAAAATAAGATCTTTTCCTTCGTTCAAAGAAATATGTATAGCTCTGAATTAGCTTTCTTTAATAGGTCACTAGTGTCGTTTCAAACTGCAGTGCGTAAAATTCCTCTCACTAATAATTATAACTAGTAATTTCTATACCAAGGGCTAGTCCCGTTTAAATAAATAATAATAATAATAATAATAGTCTCTCGTGTTTTGTTTTCTCCCCAAACAATGATATAATCTGATTCACAGTTACGAGGCTTGAAAAATAGAACCTTCACAAAATTCTGTACAAAGTAATTTAGTGTTGTTGACGCTATCCTAGAATGGATGAATCGAAGTAGCCTAAAATGGCATTTTCTAAAAATTAAGAAACCTGACTTTCCTGGGTTTTACCAACTAGTCAGCGATATATTTCGTCCGATTCGAACTCATTGTCAGTCAGATTATTTATCGAGGCTCCGAAGCTCGGTGACATTGCTAACTAATATCCACTTTGGAGATATGCAGAGGATACATAGATACGCATTATGGAATTGTTTTTGGTAGCCAAATTCTCTCCATGGAGGCGAAATTGACCCCTGAAAATCCGGTTCGTTTCACATTTTCTGCTATAACTCGCGTTTTCAGAGAGAAGTCACTTCTGTTAATTAGGAGTATCATTTGTTAACTACGACTCTGAATTTGTTATGTCGGTGCCTCATCATTTGCACTGCGGAAATCTGACGCCGACTTAGAAAAATTCAGAGTCGTAGATTAAAGAAGGAACAATAGTAGATTGCGTGACAACGGAGAGAAGAAAGCGATAGCAAAATGCTTGCGTAATACATACCTATATATCCTCCACATATCCCTAAAGTTTCATAATTTTTCGAATTTCTGAGTTGGAGATCTTCTTTTGTTAGTAACTAACAAGCTTATCCTACGAAACGAGCGTTGAAATTCATAAAAATTGAAAAATTGAAAAATTGAAAAATTGAAAAATTGAAAAATAATCGGGTAATAAGCGGGTGAATTTTTGTTTGCGAACTGAAAATGGAACATGGGCTCTCTCGGTGTTACGATGCTGCAAGGACACCGTGCTCACTTCGTGCTCTGAAAAATTGCAAACCCACGCGTGTATCATTTTCGTTGGGCGATTAAGAGTTACATTTCATTATCCTCGGTTCGAGGTGCCGTTATTAAAACAGACGACAATCGCATTAAATCGAGGGAACACAAGTATGATTCACGTTAATTAGTGTCTCGGGGCTTTTACGCAACCGTTTTGTAAACCGTGTCGTGGATACTCGACGTTGCCCATTATTCTCGATATCGTCTTATACTACATATACATACATCTCTGATATGTAAATGCATCCTTGTACCACTTGGTGCGCAAACCTCTGACATATTTAAGAAAATAGTGAAATTCAAATGAAGAGAGCTACAATAATTGAACAGAGGTACACACAAATTGGTCTGTTATTAATGTTCCTCTTGAAATGGGGCGTTTTACTTAAATTGGGGAAACTTTTTATTTGGAGCTCCGCTTGCGAGAAAATCGATTTCGAGTTAAACGAATCCTACCGTAAAATTGATTTTTTATTTACATTTTATCAGCAATGAGAATTCTTTGCGTAGCGTGACTATACTGTGAAAATAAATCGAAATTGTAGAATACATATTTTTCAAATAAGCCTCTGTTTTCAAGGATGGAAGGAATTTTGACGATTAGTCAAGTGCACGTGTACTCGATAGATTTTGAATATTCACTTCCTTCGGCCTATTTTTGGATAAGGATTCATTTCGAAAGCAGTTGCACCATATTCACGTATCCTGCCAATTCCCCTTCGCCCACACTTTCAAGCTCCGAACAAAGACGAACTTATTCCACATTTCGAAATATTTTTTACTCGAGAATTGCCCGTTTCACGGTAGCCAGTAAAGCAGCATTCTGTACAGCATGATTAATAAGAGCGAACGAATCGTTAGACAAAATTCATTTCTCATTTGCACGGGAAAGAATTTACAGAAGTTTCGTTAAATAAATCTGTACGATCGGCCGAGCCAACCGCTGCAGCTGACTGGCTAAAATTCTCAAACAAAGCAGGGCAGCCTTGGTCTCTGTTTCCTGTCCACGATAACGTAACGTTTGAAAGCTGAAGGATCAATTTAAACATAGGAGCGTACTGCGGAGAACAAGGTGTCCATTTCGAAGGCTACGGGAGGTACCGAACACGGAGAAACTTCCTATCGTCGTACCTTTCTTGTCCATACCGGCTGCAGTGGAGGAGCACAGACAGGCTGATTAATAAAATCGAACGCAGAGTTAATTCGCGCGGGAGGAGGATGTGGCCCGAGTGTCCGTTTAAACAGATCAAAGAGGAGTTATTCTCGGAGGGAAGATAAATAGATCTCCGTGGTGTGTAAAGATGCTTTATAGACCAGACGCGGAATGAAGTTAGACAACGGGGCTCGACGGTAGCGGTTTTAGCATCTACGGCGATGCGCAACAGATTTCTATTCACCAGGGTAAATCTGCAGCTTCTTCGCCTCAGCGATCGCCTCGTCGTAGAGGACCTCGTGCTCCAGCGAGTACTCCTCGTCAGGGTGGTGGTTCACCACTGTCACCGACTCCAGACCGCCGAGGATCAGGATCAGCATCAGGATCAGGATTCGGAATGCAGCGACGTGGCTCATGCTAAGGCCTCTTCTTCGACATCTTCGAGGGCGATCGGCTGCCACGCGTTCCTTAACCGCGCTCCACTTCGAGTCGACGCTTTCAAATGGAAAAGTAAAACACTACTCTGTGAGGACAATCGATTTTTTCAATATTTTTGCTTCAAGTAAATTGAGAAATCACCCAAGTGTTTTCCAAATCGTGGTGCAACCGGGAAAGCCGATGATTCTCTGTGCGAACTTAGTGGGAAATATACGATGAAATTTTTTTATATTACGCTCCGTTTACGAGAGAATTGAATTTCGAAAGTTGGCTAAGAATTGGGCAGAATACAGGAGTATGGGACAGTTGCACCTGGAATGGATCCTTGTCCAAAAAACAGTCGAAACTGACAAAAAATAGCTTTTCTTCGAACGTGTTTTTTTTTAACGATTTTATTATTTAGAAAATTGTTCGAAAGTGGAACTAATTATTGAACTAAAAATGAATTAAAAATGAAAAACAGTTATTCCATAATTTCGGACTAATTTTAGGCGAGGATTCGTTTCACGTACAGTTCTAACATATTTACTCGCCAGTTCTGCTGATTTTTAATCCTCCATCTCATTTCTGGTTTGCGCCACGATTTGACAAACACCTTGTATATATTTTTGTTTATTTGTGTTGTGTCGTGTCGTTCCTCTTATACAATTACTGTATTCTCATTTAAGTAGTAATAAAGTCATTAAAATCCCAAGAACATTTGGAGTTGTAAGTGTTGATTTATTTTTTAAGGGAACGTTTGATAGTTGTTTAGTGTATGCCGAGGTTTGAATGAGGAAAATTGAGAAAGTAGTGTAAGGGAGGGAAGGCATTATATACATATACATACATTCTATTAATCGTTTTATGATTGTCACGCAGTAATTTGTATTTAGAAGTGTGAAACAGCTTTGACACCATCTGTAATCTCTAAGAATAATTTTCATTTTCCATTCTTTGTTCGAGTTCTCACAGTAAAGAGATATTTTAAAAGGTACCGCTGCCAATAATCTACTGCGCATAATCTATCAGCACTATGCTATATAAGTAGACCATGCATTTATCAATAAGTGTCTCTACACAAGCTCAGAGAATAAAAGCTAAATGCGAACATTTCAGTCGTTGTACCGTATACTGAAAATGGTATCGATCCATAATTGAAATATTTGTGTTAGGCTAGGCTACCGATTGATTATTCTACTGTTTTATTATTGTATCTTAAAAAAAACGTGTTATTTTGTTTCGTGGTTACCCCATTTTTTAAGTACCATATTGCCAATTTATTTCCAAAAAAATTCTGCAAATTGAAATTGTAAGTCTGAGGCAATGAGACGATGGGTGAGATAATATTATTTGAAAACTGCAACGAAGTGTTGGACGAGATGGTTAAAATTATTAAAAAATTCTTGTAACTTTTACTTTCTTCTACTTTCATATTAATCAAATCTCATATCTAAACTGGCATAAATCGATTTTTAGTCTTACAATCATTGTTTCATCTCCGATTATATCTGATTGTCAAGCATTCTGTACCTTCCCTTTATTAACCAGACTTATTTTCTACGCATAGTGTAATGATTGTCGCAACCGGAAGCGTATGGAAGATTATAGGATAAGAATGCTGGCGAGACAGTGCCGTATAAACGATAACGATTGTCGTATCATCATCATCATCCAAGGTGACTTTTGAAAAGGACCCTTTGTTCGCGATGCGACCCAAGTGCTAATTTGCACGATAAGAAGTTTTGAGCATGCACCTCTCCTAGGTAATAGGTGTGTCGAGTTTTCATTGTCGATACAATAAATTTCACGTCGGACAATAAGTTTTCTAATTTTGTATGTCGAAGAGTGACCCGATGAAATAAAATTTCTTTAATCAAAACTACTAAAAATATCTCACTATCCGTTAAAAAGTAGCTCTGTAATAATAAGACATTACTAATAATAATTATTTCAGTACTAATAGGATAGTACTAATAACATCTCACTACCAATAATATGTATATTACCAATAATAACTCGCTACTAATAAATTATTACTAACAATACCTATCTCACTGCTAATAAAATATTACTAATAATATCTCACTACTAATAAATTGTAGTTGAAAATAGAACTGTATAGAGGAGCACAATACACAATGGATATACAGTTAGTAAAAAAGTGTTTGTACACTCTTTAAAAGCTGTTTTTTCGAATTTCCGCGATTTTCGACCTTATTCTACGATCTTTTAGCAAACTAATCCCTCTAGCTTCTCAAAAAAAAATCACGTCGTTTGGACCAATTCTACGAAAGTTATGCGATTTTAAAAAGTGTACAAATACTTTTTTTACTATCTGTAACTTTGTGACGATCACTGAGGTCACTTTAAATTTTATCTGAAACTTTTTCACCAACATTTTAGTAACAATTGACTACTTCGAATTCATTGGCACGTGATTTCAAACATATCCACCGAGACTAATTAAAATGCCACCCCATGTACATCGAAAAATACATATGAAGCATTGAGAACAAAAACGAACTAACCCACATTTTTTACGAAATTAAACTAGTAGACTGTACTAATCACATAAAATAGGAAAAAATCATATTTTTTCAATGTGGGTCAGCCCACTTTTGCTCTCAATGCCACATATAATACCATAAAATTTCAAATAGCCAGTAGCTCACCATTAATATCATAACGACGGTCGTAGCAGAAATGTTGACGCAACAGAATAACATTGAAATTATTAACTCCGCTACGATAGTGCAGTTAAACATCGTTTCTGTACGAGAACTAACGACAAAGCGTCGAATCAAATTGCAGTGAACAGTCACGGAAGCACCCGATATAATCGTACCGCGGTATCCAAGTTTTCCAAATTATGGTGGGGAATATCGTGCAAAATTACAGCGCCAGATCAGAGCGAAATCAAACAATTACATCATCTTATCTCTCTATCTGTTAGTGGCTAGACTGGACTGATGTTTTATTGTCGCAAACCGCGCGGGAAGCACAAGTCTCGAGTGCGTGATGGTTTTGATATCGATCGCGTAATTCCTTTCATTTCGGGAATGATTCACCCCTCGCCATCTCTGGCACACGCCACAAGCTGGCCCGTCTGACAAGGGAAGGTCGGTTACCCGAACATTCCGATTTTTCTTTTCAACTGTGCAGGCTTGTAAAGCACCTCAGGCAATTTTTCGTCTGTCCCCATTTTCGGCCCTTCTGGGTGAAACACCCCCAAAGGTTAATGAGTCTTTTCCTATTTTCCAGTATACTTAAAAGACTATAGTAAATATAAAAAAAAATTGGTGAAAAGAAAACTTGATGGTTTTTCATGCTGTCAACTATGACTTCATTTGACTATGTTTTTTTTTAAGAGGGCATTAATAGCTGGTTATAACAATAGTTCGTCTTCGTTGTGAAAAATATTATATTGTTCATGGAGTGCACGATATTACAAAGAAAGAACTGCAAACCTCTACTTACATTAAACACTGTATATGCTCGTATGCAACAGTTAAATTACTGACAGTATCATTTGGGCCAACTTATTTTTATGCAAAGAGGACGATGATAAAGTTACCAGTACATTTCGTAACATAGATTCCAAGAAACGGGTTAAACGACATCAATACTGTTTTCTATTTCTACGAGTTTGTACTTCTTTGTATCTGCTGCACTGAACAGGTTCAATAATTCATTAGTTGTGTATTGTATACCAATTGGCCAATTAAAACGATCTTATTTTACTACTAAATGTAAATGGGACTAATATTTCCATCGATATCTCAATCTTAGTCACAGTTATGCCGCTTGAAGGGCAGAATATTCAGAAAATTATATACAGAGTGGTCCACGTAAAGGGTGATTCTTTGTAAAAACACTATAATGATGTCTGAGGCGCTTGTTTCTTTCGACGTTTTCCCACGTAGAGATACAGAACAACGAATTCTAATTTTATATTCTTTACAGATAAAATTTGATTCGTACCAATATTATTAATTGCACTTATTGAAAAGACTCGAATGCTTTGCTCAGAAAAGTAAGTGAAATACTATCTGTGCTAATAGAAATAAGAATTGGGCTAGGTATCCTCACCAGTTAGGTAGCAAAGTCTTCACCCCGTCAGTTAGAGGTAAATATACGAATACATTCTTTTCTACGTAGAATAACAAAATAATCTCCATTAATTAAGACCATTGAAGATCATTTTGTCTAACGAATGCAATATTCCCTTTCACTACCCCGTGGCCATTGCACTTTATTCGATTTAAGAGCTGGCAATTTCAAACAATTAACTAACTAATCCGAACGACACAACCTTGGAAAAGTGGTATCTTCCCAAAGAAGGCAATCGAAAGAGTGAAAACGAAACAAGTTCCTGCAGATGTGGCTACGTTTTCGAAAAACATAAACAAGCCTCTACGATTTCGCCAGCAAGCAACGAATCAGCCTGCATACCGCGGCAAATTCATCGCGCCCGAAGGAAAGTAATGAACCAAGCACTTTTACAAAAGCCGAGCAAAGCCCTGGAGGGTGGCTAAACGAGAACAGTGAGCAGAAAAGAACAAGGTGAGTACTAGAAATTACGACTTGCTCGTGAGTCAGAGCCCGATGACAAAGACGGGACGATCGTTAATTAAGCCCAATTAAGGGCCCCGCACGCGAAACACGGATGCCTTGGCTCTTCGAATCAAGGTGGCATCGCGGAATGTCCCCCTGGAACACTTCTGCTTCTGCCCTCCCACAACACAGGGGTAAATCGGTGGCGGGATTGTGACACGTGTTTACCGCGGGCTGTTTTGCGGCTTGGCGCAAAGGTGATTAAGTTATTGGTCGCGATATCGCGGAAAGCGGACGCGGTTCGTCCACTTGTGGAATTACGTCACCGACCGCGCGAGTTTTCTGGGGAGGCAGAAGAAGACGCGATGCAACGGCAGGAACGATAATGGCCAGCATATTGGACGATATAGAGTCAAGGTTGGTTATAAAACTGTATTAATGTTGTAAGTTTATAGCGCGACCTTTCGCCTTTCGCCTTGCGCGAGAAAACGAGCATCGTCGAGGAGGCTTGAATTAACCGTGGGCGTCTTCTTCCCGTATTCCTCAACTTTTCTTAAGGGAAGATCCTCGTGTAAAAACGCTAAAACCGAGGTAATTATGAGGATTTTTTTAAGAAGACGATCAAATGAAACTTGTTGGAATTTTTATTACATGTTTCTGTTTTGATAAATACTTTATTTGCAAGTAACGACAAAACCGATTCTGGAAGGCCTCGGGGCCAGACTTGACAATTGGCGCGCGGCATTGCGCTTACAATTCTTCGCTCAAACAGAAATCAACAGAAATCGAACAGAATTTTTTTTTTAACATGTCTAAGATACAAGTCAGGGGTCACAAGAGTCATGTGTGAAAAGCAGTGACGCACCCAGAGGGGGGAGAGGGGAAAGGGGCCTTGGCACCCCCAAAGAAGGGGCTTTGTAAAAAGAAAAGAAAACTGGATTTTATTTTTTAAATAAATTTTTATAATTACAAAAATATTTGTATCTGTTGAACTCGGCTCTCCGCAAGATTAAATCCTGAGTGCGCCACTGGTGAAAATGTTCTTAATTTCACACGTATAATGTTAATTATTTGAGAAAATAAATGCATGCTGCCATCGCAATGGAGTAGAATTAAGTTTCGATACGATCGAAAAAGAATTTTTCGAAATATACGATTAAATTAACTTTTGGAATTTTATTATAGTCCGCTGCTAACTGATTAAAGTAATTATAAACGAATATTAAATTTGAATGGGATCCAAAGAAGCGTTAAGTAAACCACGTTTAATCAGAATGCTAAGTTTTATTTTAGTTTAAGATCCTTTGGAATGCGCACTCGGTGATTAATGTACAAACATTTATGCGTGTTAAGACGAGTTATCATCCTCTCTTATCTTACATATTACGCCGAATAAAGATAGACTGCCGCGCTTGTAAATATACTCGCATCTAGGGTCGAAGCAACGGTAGCCCTTTCGTGCTCCAAGTCACTTTATTCGTTACATTTTCCAGAGGAGCATACTTATCTCTGCTGAACCTCTGATCCCACCGAATTATCGTGTTCTTTCGTTCTTATTACGAAAACCAGGAAAGAGAAAATGGGAGAGAAGTTGTCCTTCTTATCGATACCCCTTTTTACGCAATCAACAATCAGTCCCCACACATGAATTCAATATCTTCTCTTTTACTATATGTATAATTACATTTAAAAACAAACTATCAGAATATCAAACTTCATCTTTCGAAACCCATTATTAATCCAATAGGTATAAGAAATCTTCAAACTTATATCACCTTTTGTAGTTTCATCCCTAAAATTAATTCAAGTCTCAGATTTTTTTGCCCCAAAGACGTTTCACACTAATGCGCACTTTAATCTCTTTTCTCCGCCATAACAATTGTTAATACTTCTCGTCAGAGATGCACAAAATTTTTATTTAAATAAAATTTCGACTAACGGATAAAAGTAAAGCAAATGATTCGCCATTCGTTCGTTAACCCGAGTTACCTTTATTTCACACATGACGAATAATTTTTTTACCATTTACTCTTTATTCGAAATATTATGTAAACAAAAGTTTCGCCCGTCTCTGCTTCTCGCGCGAGTCTCCCCTTGCTCGGTAGAAAGAAAGCCAATGCCAATGCTCTTACCATCGCTCGATCTCTGCCACTTTCGTTCAGAAGAGACAGTCCGCGGGCAGAGGGACCATTTCACACCGATGAAGCTACTCGCCACCTTCGACACGCGATGCTTCACGTCCACTAGCACAAAGTAGCCGTGGCCACGCTCCAAGAACCACTTTGTCCTGTCATGTTGGCGAAGAACACGTGTCGTTAAAAATTATAAAAGATCCTGTTCGAAAAATCCACGTGGTTCGTTGCTGTTCGTCAAACCTGGACGAATGTTGCGTAGAGCGTAGAACGTTGGAGGCATACGTATCGGAGTCGACACAACGAGCAACCGTCGACGACAGCGGGCTGCGTTCAACTGTCGGCCGAGGGCTGAAAAGAGTACATATTAGGAACCACCGCCACACCACCATCACTCTTCCGTACCGCCGTTGCCACCACTACCATAACCTTCCGCGTTGTATTGTCATGTTTTTCCCGTACTGCTCGGGCATATGTAAGTAGGTATGTATTCCTGGCGAGCAGAACAGAAAGGGCTGTCAACTATTCCTTGATCACGGCCGTTCGGAGGGAGAGAGTGGAGGCGCAAAAGGGACAGTTGCAAGAAAATGATAGCAACGAAAAAAACCACCCTGGAGATCGCATCGACGAATCGGATTAATTGAAAATTTAAACTCGAAATTTACAAACATTCACTTTTTTAGTATAAACTTAAGAAAGTTCAGTTTTTAAAAATAAGCGATTTTTTTCTCAAAAACCAGGGGAGAGTAAATGAGACAGCTACCTCCCCTCCTGGCTTTGAGAAAAAATAGCTTTTAAATTTTTATTAAATCCGATTCGTCATCGGAGTCGATGTCATCGCCGGGGTTGTTTTTTCGTTGCTATATTTTTTTACAGTTTACCCCAAAGTTTCCCCTTCTTCCCTCTGGAAAAAAGGTCTACGGACGCCCTTGTTTCTTGTTGATAATAACAATAAATTACTTATATTTCATTATTGTGTTCAACTAGAATGTTTGAAAGTAGGACTGAAGGGGTTGGTAAAGAAGGGAAAGGAGTAACAGGGAATTACCTATTTTTCATCGACTCATTCAAGTAGCCACAGGGTCGGCGGAGCACATTCTCCCCGAGTGTGGAGTTAACGGAGGGGGGGAGTAAAAATAGATGTAATTGGCCCCTGAAAATCCGGTTATTTTCTGATTTTCTATTATAACTCGTGAACTGTAAAATAATTTTTCTACCAAATGATAGATACATCTAATTATAAGAAGTAACTTTTGTCTTGAAATTTTTTTCTATCTCTTTCAGTTCGCGAGTAATAACAGAAAATCGGAAAATAGCCGAATTTCCCGGGGTTAATTTCACCCCACCCCCACCCCCCACCTCCCGCCCCCGAGTGAATTTAGACAACGAAGAAAAATTGCATTGTAATCAGGAGGAAATTCCCTACATATTCACAAAGTTTCAGAATTTTTGGAATTTCCGGGATCGAGATCCTCCCTTGTAAGCGATTGACTACTCGCCATTAGATGAAACAACTTAACATGTAAGCATAAACAACCCAATCTAAATAATATAAATAAATGAATCTGCGTTGAAATGTTTTTCTCCCAACGAAACTATCCATCTGCCTATAATTTCCCAATATCCAAAGGAAAAAGGCGTAAATTCACTGGGACGTCTAAACATTACCAGAAGTATATAACTTTTAGCTATTACATAATTCTTGCAGGCCAAACGCTTCGTCGCGAGCATAACAAACGTTCGCGCAAGATTTTCACATGGCAGGCTATACACTGACTGGTTACAGGGAGCCGTAACTGCCCCAAATAACTCGGAAGAATAATAAATAGTTATCCACATCGTGCCCGTACTACCAGCCCCGAAACTAAAGCGAAATAATATGTATCTGTACACGGGATAGGTAAACGTATCGAGTAGTTGGAAAACACTTGTTTGTATCCTCTCCGCTGTAATGTCCTTTTTCTAAACATTCAGAAATGTTTTATGAACCGCGAGATTGCTGTCACCGATCTTGGAAATATTAAATATAAAAGATCCCCGGGTTACAGCTGACAATCGGCCTCCAGTCTATTCACGTTTTAACATGGATCTCGCGCTCACGTGCACACTTTTACTATTCAGCTGCCGAGGACCCTACAACCAGGGATACGTGCTTCTCGGTACGAATGCTTAAACGCACGGCCATTCGTATGAAACGGCGCACGAGAACCGGTACAGAAAAGCTGCAGGCCGAAATTAGATGCCAGCATTCGTATCGGCTTCCTGGCCGAAATAGTCGAAAAGGGTGGATTCGACATTAGTGGTTTTTTCAGTTTGATATTAGGGAAAGTCTTTTATTTTACTCGGTGTGTCGTGGAGATGGTGGTGACGGTTGTATCGCTGAGAATCATCGAGGATCGTTTTCTCGAATTATTTTGACATTCAGGGAAGGTAGTCACCTGCATTGATATATCTTTATATATATAAGCAGAAAGTATGCGAACTCTGAGGTCACGAAATGTGTACCAGCTCGTTATGCCCAGCTAATCCAGACGAACGTGACTATTTTCGCAGAAAATAATTTTTCTTTTATAAAATCAGAATTTAAATTTCGGGCGAAGCTGAGTAATAAAGCTAGTGTAGTATAATTTCGAGACACGAGTTTTTTCCAATCACTTTGTCCTTTAAGGTGGACCGAGGGAACGTCTGGCATATTTTTTAACATTTTCCTATATAATATAAAAATTAACATTTTTCCATTTGCTTTATAATTTGCGTTTGATTTCCTATCGTAGCATTGGATCCTTTGTGAATGTACTAAAAGTGTGAAAAATGCATAAAATTTTTGTCCATTTCCTTCTTTAATACATGTTAAGTAACTACCAACGTTCCCCCAGTTTACGTTAATCTGAAGGTATTAAGAGAATTTCTTTTGAAATTATTAAACATGGCGACAATTATTATACTTCTAAAAATCATTGGGGAGGGTTGGCTTTGTCAGTCGATAAAGTGGTCAGCATTCTAAACAATTTAATGGCATAGAAATGTGACGGTAAATGAAATCTCAAATTCTTATCCTATCATTTGCTGCATAGAATGGTAAAAAAATGAGGCCGACGCATTTAAAAAAAACGCAGGACATTAACTATGCTTGCAACAGACGAAATTCAACGTGTAATGCAAGCTAATTGTAAGTTATAAAACTAATACCGTTACTAAATTTCAAAATACCCTTCATCCAACAAATTTAATTCGGTTTGTTGAAATCGCCAAAAAACCCGATCTCTCAACGATTTTTTGGAGCATAGTTACGTTTCCTTAATCGAGTATCTGACATCAAATACCGTAGCAATTAAACCAAAACTTAATCTCTACCGTGTAATTCAACAGACCGATATCAAAAGCACACGAAAATTGGCACGCAACAATGTGAATAAAATTCAGCAAGAAATTTTAATAAATCCATAACTCGAAATTTCAGTTCCAAATATAATTATCCGACTGAAATAAAAGAAGTCTCGATAGACTTAGCCCAAGAGGAAATAAATGAAACTTGAAATCTAATCGATTCTTCGAAGAAACAAAAGGTTCCCAAAAAGTCAATGAAAGCAGAAAATTTACTGGAAGAAAACTCCCTAGACCGGTTGAACCAGTGTCCAACCGAATGGCCATTATTTTGATCTACTACGCGCGTGTTATCCTATCTGAAGTGCATGCAGTCCTACAGAGAACGAATTAATTACACTAATTTAGAAATTGAAGAGTGAGTAGCCCTGGTATTCTTAGCTCCTAAACATAAGTTCGTCAAGGCTGTTTCATTTATTGCAATGGCTTCTATCCGCCCGTGAGATTTCCACTCACGTTTTGCTTGAACAGATCGTGCGAGGGTTGTGGTGTAATCATAAGATAAGCAAATACAACATACAGCTAGTTTTACGAAATAAAGTCGCCGCTATCTTGGCGAGAAGTTCTATCTGCGAATGTGTGCCACGGACGATCGAGCACGTTGCAGGCGGACTATGGCAGACACCTGGATTCGTAGGGGCGGCACGTGTGTCTGCGTGCGCAAAGCCGTGTGGAGGGCCTCCTATAAGAAAGCAGAAAGCATTGAAAGCCTTGCGAAGAAGGGTCCGTTCACGTTGCTTATTGATCTTGTCGCCGAGTCCTTGCTTTGCTTCAGTCCTGTGCCTACCGATGTCCTCGAGGAAAAAAATATTTCGATACTCCTCGTCGATAGGTCGTTTCAATTCCAAGGAAATACATAATTATGCGTTGTTCGTGATCCGGCACGCCAGTGTATTAATACGAGAATTAAAATGTAGCAGCTGCTAGGCCCTCATTAGAATTCTCGTAGGGCCTATCCGTGGGCAGATAATAGTAACGATATTTATTTTCTTTTTTTTTTGTAGCGAGTGGAATGAAAATTCCAATACTGTAACAAAAAATTTAGTAAATTGAATGTCACGAGGGCAATCCCACTAGACATTAAGGTAGCAAATAAATTAGCTTTAGTTACATTTCTGTGTTAAAGTTTATAGTTCTTGTTGTAAAGTTAAGAGTGTGCGAATACTTATTGCGCGTGATTTTCATAAAAAATATAGATGCACCTTTTTTTCTTGAAATTTATTCCAGACAGTTCTAAGAATATGTGCATATTTTTTGTGGTAAAGACGGTTCTACAAAGTTTTCGTTGAAATTGGCTGCTGTACGAATATTTCGTACACTCACTCTAGTTCCTTTTTCGAAATTTCGGAGACTTCCTACGTCCCAAAAGTATTGGAAACCTTAATCGCAGTAGGCTAATAGACGATACTGACCTGAGAAATACTTTATTATTTAAATGATTAGTACATTATTTATTCGGTTAGTGATGAAATTAGTAATTGTATTAGGGGAATCTAAGGAACAGTAGCTGAGTGTTTGAAAAGACTCCCGACCGGCGGGAAATCCTTATTATTGATCCTAGAAGCCAGTTGTTTGCGACGAACCTCGCAAGGACATTCGCGGTAACGAATTATATGCTCGCTGCTGATTGTTCAACTACCCGCATGACTTTTTGCTGTGCCTCAACTATTGCTGTTTTAGCTCTCTGTCGATTAGCATGTACTTGCCTAATAGCAGTGGGACAAAATGTTGTCAGAAAGATTTTGAATAAATTACACTGTTCAACAGCCATCTGGATTTATAACGTACAGTAGCCGTTTCTTATAAATTTTTGAACGCTCAATGCGAACCCGCAAACTGTTATTCGCCATCATCCTCAGTTTTCGAGAAATTTTATTTTGAAAAAAAAATACCAACTTCCAACTTTGGATATTTTTTTGTTCAAACAGTAACAGTTCTTCGGTTGCTCGTTACGTCAAATTATTCTATGAACTCTCCCGAATATAACGATATAAGTTATTATTGCATTATGAACTTTTAAATATATTTAAATAATGATCAAAGGGGAAGGGACACCCGAAATGCACCAATTTTTGCAGATATCTATTTTATTTAAAAAAAAAAACTAAGGGTCTAGGAGAAAATCTGACTACTCCACGGGGCGCAGCAGACATTTTTCCTCTGGAAAACGTCGACAGAAATGGTAAGTCACGTTTTATTTTCAATAGAAAAACGAAATAATTTGGCAAAACCTGCGGCGCGGGCAGTTTAATTCTGCCGAGAATTAAATGAAAATCGGTTTGTTTTGTGTTGCGGATAAAAGCGCAGATTTTTTAAGAGACATAAATAGCTGAGTACCATTTGTGATCAACTCATTCGCGAATTCGTTTACAGAAATTGGCGAAAAGGACGTCCTAGACGTCGATGCAGGAACTGGCCCCGATTGGATTGTATAATAGTATCGTTTATATTTGACTTATTATGGGTGCGCCGCTGCCTATCCCTTTACACGCTCCACATGCTTTTTATAATGACACACCCTGTATATGTGGACCCTGAAATGATCGCGTAAAAGATACAACTTGTGGCCGCAATAATACATCTGCTTGTAATTCGTATTGGAAATTCAATCGACTTTAGTTTCTCATGTGGAGCAAACGAAAATGAGTATAAAAAATTCTCTTATTTACAATTACCGTAAAATTGACATTCGCGTTCGTAAAGCTGCACTCATTTGGGGTTGATAAAATTGCGGGAACAGAGTTAAAAGAAATAAAGGAAAATCGTTAATACGGTGTTATAAAAATTTGTACTTCTTTGCATAAATATAGCGGTGCCCTTTTACCACTTTTATTTAATAAAACAATCATCTCGATTCGACAACATTGAAATTTCAATGTTTGATGCTATTCTTTCTGAAAATGTCTTAGAGCGGGTCTTTAATATTCTGTAATTTTGTAAATACCCTTGGGGCCCTATAATTATTTACAGTCCACTTCCGTTCAAAAATCGTCTTCCCTTTTTTAATGTAAATCTGCTGATAAACAAATACTCTTGCTTTATATGAATTTCCTCATTCTTTACGTATGTGAAGAAAGTAAACTAACAGATTTTTTTATAGACCATGAAATGTGTAATAATTGCTTCGTTCTAAATTAATTTAGGAATTCCTTGAAGGAAAGAAATAATCGACCCGCGAATACTAGTTCCAACGAATGTATCCGCCCGCAGGAATGTTTCCACGCTTCATCCGCGATTTTATCGATTTACACGGATACAACAGACCCAACGGCTATTAAACTTGCTCCCGTTCAATTGTTTACTTTCCACCGTACCAGGGAAACTCTCTTCCACGGCGGACTGTTGTATCTCAATCCACGGATTATTTAGTTCCCTGTAGTGTTAAACAATGCAACGGACGAAAATGAGCGTGGGCGGTAATACGCGCACGCTAGACTGTAGCCATTCCACCAATTAATTGCGCAACCTTTAAGAGATAATTCCAATGGAGCCACTTTATGCCGCACCGCTCTCCGCGAAAGTGGAAATATTCTCTTTGCCGTTCATCTAGCAATACGTAGTAAATCGTGCGACAAAAATTGAAAAATTAAATTCAATAACGAATGTGCGGCAAAAACACCAGGATTATTATTTGATTAATTACATACGTTATTCTTATTCTATTTGATGATCGAAAGGTTGAAACTTATCATAATTACTCGTAGGAGAAAAACGAAGATCACAGGATATGCGGCAATGATTCTTTAAAAAAATTTTAAAAAAAACCGACTTCAAGAAAATAAAAAATTTGCATTGTGTAAATCTGGCACCGACTTAAAAATAATTGACAGTCTTAATTTTTTTTAAATATTTTTATTTTTAACTTTCTAGTTTTTTATATATTGACACAACATGCTGAGGAGTTATTCGCGGACAAGCATAAAAAATATACATACGGGACGAATCTATAACCTCATCTTTTTTCTTAAATCGGTTAAAAGGGAGAATTAAATCGGTAAAATTGAGAGCCAAAAAAGTGATACATTTTATTGCTGGTGATTTAACCGAGTCAAATGTCTATCTATTCATTAAAAGGCTAATCTATTTAATTGAGATAAGCAATTGATGTTTGTTAGGCTCAATTTAATTATCAGGATAGGTGTAGAAATTATAATGTGTTCTCACAAGTTCGAGTAGCCTGCAGCAATTCGTGTAGCATGAAAAAAAAATATCTAACTGTATTCGTCCTTCTATTATTAGTATTTCGACCCTCTGATAATCGATACATGGAATTCGGGTAACTCGACTGAATGTAAGCAAAGTTGCAACTCGATTAAACGTAAGCTAGATCCGTGTTAATTAAATTTCTCCGATCTATTCAACTATTTCCAGCCATTTCAAGCTGTTAATTAAAACAGAAATTAAACGATTAAACACTCACGATCAGTTTGATCCAATGAGTCGAGCTTCCCTGTACTCGAACGCTTCGAACAATCGTAGAGCTCCGTAATTTCTATACGTAATACATAACCGATACGTGCTCCTGTGAAAGTTGCGCAGCTTATCAGCCGCGTACACTCGTGCACTGGACGTCACGTTATCCCCAGCCCTATAATTGGTTCACCGCCACGTGTATCCGATCCACTTTGAAAATGGTGAAATGTCATTGGTTCCTTTCCCGCGGGTTCGGTAAATATCAGATGGCGCGTTTCCCGCGCTACACCGGCACGTTATTGCGGCGAAGAATTTGAAATTACACGCGCAGGCGCACTGCCGCGCACCTCGAATCGCGTCACGTTTGTCTTCTTTGCTCGAAGAGTTAATGACGGAAATAATCTTCTTATTTCCTTTAATAACATTTCCTGATTTTATCTCTTTTCTTTTGCTACGAAATTGAATTAAAGAAATAAAGCATGATGTGTGCCGCATGGCCGTAATTCAGGCTGGAAACCAATACCTGGGCACCCCCACCGTGGCCGGCTATAAGCTTCTATTCCTTGATTATATTAACGGTAGTGCCGCACCGGGAACGTCAGCGCTCTAAATAGAAATGTTTCAAGCATAGGTAGATAATAATACTTTATAGATGGGTATCTTTCTATAAATAAAGATTTTAGTGGGTCAGAATGTAGCGCCACAATCGTCAAAGATTGTACTAAAACGAGAGCGGGAGATCCAATTTGAATTTGGCTCTGCACGGCTCGTGCGAGATACTCACAGTGACTCACGACTGGTGTTTGGGATAGAACCACTCATTTTCTATGTTTCGTATGAACAAATTAGACATAAAATATGGAAAATGAACGCGTGGTAATACATTTCACAGAATTTTACATACGTAATAAATTAAGCGGATATGTTTAAAATTAGGAAGTACTGATGTCTCATTTAGTATAATAATAAATATTGCTACCAAAATCCTTCACGATGTATGTGACGCTCTTTTATATGTATATACACGCACGCAATACATAACTAAGAACCAAGTATAGACTAATTATTAATGAACAAAATTTAGGGTACATAATGGACGAATTCCATTTACGCCCAAGTCGCCCGTGACTTTCATTACGGTAGGTTTTCCTATACGCGACTGGACGCAACGTGTAGAGTTTCAAAGTCAATTTTCTCGAAAATGAAGCGCGATATGAAAAAAAAGATACTCTTTCTTTTCGACTCATAACAAGCGAATAAGCGGAGAAAAAGGAATAAAAGTTTTTGATATCGCGCTTCATTTTCGAGAAAATCAACTTTGAAATTCCTGCCATTGCGTCCAGTCGCGTACAGGAAAACCTACCTTAATGAAAATCACGGGTGATTTGGGCGTAAGTGGAATTCGCCTAATATTGTATAAAACAGACTATATACAGTGAGTAAAAAAAGTATTGGCACACTTTTTAAAATCGCATAACTTTTTTAGAATTGGTCCAAACGAGACGAGTTTTTTTTAGAAGGTAGAAGGATTACTTTGCTAAGTGACGTGTTTCGTAGTTTTGAAAAAAATGCAATTTGTCGGAATAGCAAAAAAACATAGAAAGGGCAGTTTTTTCAACTTTTTTTTCTGAGCCTGTAATGAAAATTCAAAAAACTCGTTTGTAAATTTAAGTAAGCTGTATACATGCTGAAAATTTCATCAAAATCGGTTAACGGTGCTCTGAGTTACAAACGTTTAAAGATCGCAGAATAAGGTCGAAAATCGCTTGATTTCGGGAATTTCGCGATTTTCGACCTTATTCTGCGATCTTTAAACGTTTGTAACTCAGAGCACCGTTAACCGATTTTGATGAAATTTTCAGCATGTATACAGCTTACTTAAATTTACAAACGAGTTTTTTGAATTTTCATTACAGGCTCAGAAAAAAAAGTTGAAAAAACTGCCCTTTCTATGTTTTTTTGCTATTCCGACAAATTGCATTTTTTTCAAAACTACGAAACACGTCACTTAGCAAAGTAATCCTTCTACCTTCTAAAAAAAACTCGTGTCGTTTGGACCAATTCTAAAAAAGTTATGCGATTTTAAAAAGTGTGCCAATACTTTTTTTACTCACTGTATAATATTATCAGCGACAAAGTGGTTCTGACTTTTTGACTACAACGCTGAGTAATGATGGCAACGACCATAGACCACACACAGAAGTATGCATTAAGCGGCGAAAAGCGCGATACTAGCACCAATATAATCGAGGACCAGAAGCTTGTGGTGATGACGGATTCTGGTGGGAGAGCCCATGTCCTGCGAAGCCTCGGGTGGTCTTCCTATGCGCAGTAGCCAGCAGTAGCGTTTGCTCATGTTTGCTGTATTCTGATCCTGTATTGGAATACAAATTGTGTCAGTCCACGTAGAACGTAAAATCGAGTGTAAAATATGTCATCTGATCCAGTATTAAATCCTGTAAGTACCATTCCTGCTGTATCTTCGATCATACCATTGCTTTGCTTCAGCAGTGTCATGCAGATGATTGTCATTGATCCATGACGTATCTGGCATCAGTGGCATCCGCAGTGCTGCGATAGTCGCAACGAAACATGTTTTATCGATCTGCATCGCCTTAGATCTTGTTAGTTTATCTTTACGGTACATATTCTGCGCGAGTTCTCCGTAATGGGAATTTAGTAGAATTATTATAAAATGCTTTTTCAAGTTGTAAAATGGTTTTAATCACAGTTTACACACGCTGCGTAACTTCCAAAATACTGGGAAATATAGCGTATCGTATCATTTTCAATTTTACGTACCTCTGCTTCTTCTAAACCCAATTTAGAAAGAAAACTCAAGATGATGGATTTATTTGTAGCTTTAGGCAGGGTCGGCGCGAGGCGGGTTCCAGTAGGTTCCCCGGAACCCGGCCCCACGCTTTAAAAGGCCCCGCGCCCCACGAAAAACTGATCGTAAATTCTGCGCGGCCCTATGCATAGATGTTTATTATTATAAAATTTTTCAAGTACATATAAATGCTTCTTTTCGGCCCGCACGATTTTCGAACTCGGCCCCGCAAAAGTTCGCACTGGCCCTGGTTTTACAGTATTTCAAGATGAATGTTCCATTAAGAAGCTTCTACCTTTTAACAGGAAATCCCCTACGTGGGGGTCGTCGAAGATGGCCTGGTACCTGGGAAAATGGTAAAGATTCAAGGGAAAGCTCTACCGAATGCTGTACGCTTCGCCGTCAATTACCAATTAGGGCCTACGTTAAATCCGAGGGATGACATAGCTATCCATGTTTCGCCACGTTTCTCGGAAGGATTTATTACCAGGAATAATATAGTATCGGGAGGTTGGGGCCCAGAAGAGAACGAGGGTCCTATGTGGATTCAACCCGGACAAGAATTTGAGATGATGCTTCTGTGCGATCACGCGTGTTACAAGATCGCCATTAACGGCAGACACTTTACAGAATTCCCTCATAGACTACCGTACCAGAGAGTTACACATTTGGTTGTCGACGGCGACGTCGAAGTGAATTCTATATCGTACGAGATCGTACCCGTCGATCCACCGCGTTCTCCGAGAGCTGCGCCCACACCGGATGTACCTTCGGCGAACTTTGGGCCACCAGGTAATTCAGTAGATAGTTTTATCAGTAGTATTGGACATTATTTGTCTCGCTTTAGCACCAGGCGGGTTGTATCCAACGATAGGGCCGCAAGCGCCACCGGGTGGATACGGTCCACCGCCTCCAGCCGGTTATGGCCCTCCGCCTCCAGGTGGATACGGCCCCCCACCTCCGGGTGGATACGGTCCCCCGCCTGATGCGTACGGAGGACCTGGATATAATCCAGGAGCATATGGATATCAACCAGGATATCAAAAGCCGGAGGAAGCAGATGTGTTTGGCAATTGTTTGGGAAAACTCGGTGTGGCACTAGGAGGATTAGTTGCGGCGGGAGGTATAGCATCTGCTGCGCATGCCATGAATGTATGTAAATTTGATAACTAACGAATGTTTGATACTTGAATTTCCAAAAATATGTTGGTATCCGAGACTTGTTACGATTTACAGAAAAAGAAAGACGAGGATGGTGAGAAAGACCATGAAAAGTCCGATGTTTCCAAGTCGAAAACAGAGAGCGAGGGAGGTTTGGGAAACCTCGGCTCGATTGGCGCGGCATTAGCGAGCAGCTTAGTAACCAATGCTTTATCGAACAATTCGCACGCGCAACAGGGCTATCCCCCTCAAGAATCAGGTGGCGGCGGCGTATTAGGCTCAATTCTTGGAGCATTAGGTATCGCAATTGTATGATTTCGCATTTAAACATCTGACATCCCATTAGTTCGTGGAATAAGCTTAGTTGCTGAAACACTTAATGCTGTATTAAAGCGCACCGTTATAACGGAGTAATTTCGTCATTATGAATCATGACTCGAACTAAGAAAGTTTATAATGGAATGTTGGAATGACCGCATAGATGACATCATCCGTTAGAAACTATCTTTGTCTTGAAGGTTGTAGTAGGAACTGGCGAATAGTAGACAGTTTAAGTAGATTTTAGTTTGAATCGAAATTAATTATCCTGCAATATGTGATATATTTAACTAACTTATCATACTCGCAGACTTCGCAATTTCAATAAATTGAATACGTACATACATGTTGAACAAGGCAGCGGTGGTAATCCTGCGCCACCGCAGCATCCACCAAGTCAACCGAGTGACCCGTTGTCGGGAGCTTTAGGATCGATTATTGGTGGTGTTTTCGGAGGTGGTGGAAGCCAGCAACCAGCGTATCAACCTTCAGGAGGTTACGGGAATTATCAACCTTCCGGTGGCTATTCCAGCCAGCAGCCAAGTTCGGGATCGGATCTTTTGTCTGGAATAGGTTCTGCCCTTGGCTCCTCTTTCTTCAGCTCTGCTTTAGAAGGTCTTGGCAAGCATGGTAAAGATGTAAGTATAAAGTATTCCATTATGTGCAAAGCTATACACATCGTACTCTGATCGCGTAACTTTTGTTTATACAGAAGCCCCACGATGAGAATCGTCCAGCGCCTTCGCCAACTTACACACCAAATACTCCGCCATCGGCGCAGCCACCTCCACATGCTGACAGTCCTCCCTCGTCGGGAAATAAATTATCTGCCGACGAAATCTCAAAAGGCCTAGGTTTGGACGATTAATGTAAGTTCAGATAAAAAATCCATACGAAAGAACACGTACAATGAATGTTTTATACGTGTTTATTGTTGTATGATAAGAAACTGCGCTATATTATCCTACATCTCAGCAGCTAAAGTGTTACAAATGTACGCACGTTTTGTTAGCCATGTCTGATGTAAAAAGGCAGCTGTTCGAATTTTCAACGTAGGACGTTTAAATGAGGAAAACACGAAACGTATAGTACAAGCTACGCGAATCTCGTATTAAACCAGTTGCTACTGGTGTTTCGCTTTTTATTGAGTGATGGTTACAAACAAAATGAAATAGAATATTTATTATTGTAAGGCTTTTGCAAGATTTATAATCGAGTTGACGCTTTCTAAGATTTATTATATTCTTATAAACACACCGGTGGTCTTAGGAAAACATATGCCTTATATATGTCGACAGAACCCCGAGTATTTTGTTATTTATTCTATTTACATGATATGTAAAGAATAAAAGAATGTATAGAGGAATATTTTTTCTATTAGTAAACCTGTTCTCAGTCAACAACTTCCCTGGACGAATTTGTTTCCAACGTGATCCTATGTTCTTCCTGTAACGTAATAAATCTTCTACACATCTGGGTGTGTAGGATGTAACACTTGTTTTCTTACAGAAAACTTACATTTCTTTCAGATTTTAAAGCTTCTAGTTCCTCCTTTTTCTTTCGATTAAAGAATCCAAGCTTAATCAGTCCCAGAACTAACAAAATTAGCAATAGCATTCCTAAAACAATTGATAAAACTATTGTGGTAGTAGCAACTTTCTCCGTTATTGGCGATCCCAAGAACATTGTAGCTACTATAATACTATTTGCTTTGTCCCCAAGTTTCGAAATGATAGTTGGTTGTACAATATTAACACTCCCGTTGGATACAAAATATATAATGTCTCTTCCTTCGATCATATTCGCTGTAATAAATAATTAAAAGCTTGTGAGTTTTTCTAAGACGAATTCAAGAATTAAAAATACAAGGGAAATATAAAGACATTACGTTTAAAGTTTGAGAAGTAGATGTTCAATATGAATGAAAGTTCGGCAACAGTCGAGGAACTTATAAAGGGACCCAGTTCACACTTGATACGTGTGCATTTTATATCGGTATTCGTGCAATTAATGTACACCGTTCTATTTTCAGCGGGCAAATTTATCGACAAATCAGTTCCCATTGAAAATTGTTCCTGCTCGTTCAGCTCCGAATGAGTAGAATGATTTTGGGGCTCGCCAATTAAATAAGTGGAGGGTGTGCAATAAAATTCTTCTCCGTCCATATAGCCAATTGTTTCTTTGATATTAATAATCTGTATATCGCCGGTTGCATGTTTCCAGTATGTTGGGATGCTAATTGTCAGTATAACTTCTTCAATTGGACTGACGCCAAATTTTTGAACTTCATACATATGCTGGAATTGAAGGCTACTCAATTTTGCTTCTTCATCTTCGCCATGGAGAGAATACGAATACAACTCATCTCGTGCTTTCCTAATACGCGTGTATGTGAAAAATAAGTAGAAGCATTAATGTTATCGATGAAAAGCGAATAAATTGTAACACTGACCCTGCGACTATTACATTAGCATCGACATCAAAGTATATGGTTAAATTATGTGTCTTATGGAATGAATTCTTTTCTTCGCTTTGCGTAGTAAAATTCGTCTCTAGCGTTACATGGTGTACGTCAAATCGAACTTTCCTCATATCCAATTCCAGCACTAATGTTTTCTAATGGAAAACCGCGATTACTTCATTTCATCGTGTTCGATAAAACGGCATTTCATAAAACTTACATTCTTTCTGAGTGGATTGCCGGAATCACAAATTACTTCTAAGGTATTATGTATCAGAGAGCTTTCCATGCACGAAGGTGGCACACTTGCTAGAGACAATATTTCTGGGATATATAGATGCGTTTTAGCCTGATACGCTGGTTCAGCACGATTAGAAGTGTCTATTATAAATTTTACACTGGATGTAGATCCAATAACGTATCTGTTATCCAACTTTAAATCCGTAGACAGCGTCACTTTAACGTCCGACGTACAAATATTATCATCGCCACAGTCTACAGCAAATGGCAATTTTATTAAATCGTCGCTTTTGGAAAGGAGTTCATTTACGATTGCACAAGATGTACAGAAACGATTCCAATCTGTTCCTTTATTGTTAGTTTGCGAATCTTGCTCCAAAATAACCGATATAGATATTTCCAGCGGATCTATCACATTTTGAATATTTTCCTAGAGGTATCAATCGAATACGTTATAATAGCTCGTCTCGGAAAGAACTGCGGGAAGAACTTAAAATGCTTTACCTTCTGATGTATCTGAAGTTTACTGCACGAGTCCTTAGATACGTACAAAGTTTCAGGAAGCTTGTAAATGTTATCAGCGCCTTTCTCCGCGCGATAGAAAGCTCTGCCGTACATGGGATCGACTTTCAACAACTTAACAATTCCTAAACAATACCTAATTTGTTAAAGACGTTTATATTCATTAATATACATACATAGTTATATGGTAAGATTTTAATTGTACACTCACGAATATTCGTAGGCGCATTTGTACCATTATAGAATGTACACGCATCGATGAGGAAGGACGTAGAATTTCTTAGTAACTTTCTCTTATCCGTATAAGTCAATTTTGTTAATAATGTTATAGCTGGCTTAGATTTTATCAGGATTACTTGCTCGGACAGATAAGCTCCAACAGCGATATCAGGATATTTATCGCTGTTCACGTCGCGAGCGTCTGAAATTGAAATTCCAAATCCACGAACG
Organism: Andrena marginata; assembly: GCA_963932335.1. NCBI lineage: Eukaryota > Metazoa > Arthropoda > Insecta > Hymenoptera > Andrenidae > Andrena > Andrena marginata. The sequence continues at coordinate 231,276 of OZ010661.1, forward strand.
TTCTTTCTAAATTGGCTGCCAATTATCTTTTGACTATAATGCTTAAGTAATCCATTGCTGTTCCCATTAAAAATATATATTGCACCAGTTTGCTGTTCGTACGGTGCGCCAACAGCAATGTCAGCGTAACCATCATAATCAATGTCTCCGAGGCAAGTTACGACAGAACCGAATCTACTTCCAAATATTTCCCCATCGATTACTTGTTGCTTAAAAAAATCCTAGAATTAATGCGTGGTGATGAGTGTATGCATTAAATTAAAATTAACTACGCAGCCATGCGACTCACGACTGAAATCCTCTCGATGCTTATATTACATATAGTACATACAGTATGCGAAGCGGTAAAGATATATACGCGACCCTCGTCCATATCTTTTGCCCATTGCGGAGCTCCAACGATTAATTCGTCTTTACCATCTCCATTTAGGTCGCACGATGTTATAGCAGCGCCGAAATATTCGCCATGCTGTTTACCAGATACAAACTTTCTCACTTCTAGCTTTTTCTTATTGCCAGAAAATCTATGCACTAGAACATATCCATACATATTCTGAGCTCTCGGAGCGCTAGAAGCAAACCACAATTCTCCTTGTTTAAAGTAACAACCAGATGTTACCGCGTATCCTAAACCAAGTATCATAAATTAAACTTCTTTTCAACCTATTCGCCACACCTCTCATATTAAGTTTCCTATTAATAATTACACCATTTACTTCTTATTAGGTATATAAGTGTGTATATAGTGTATATACATACGTCTGGCAGACTGTACGCATACCGAAGTTTTCGAAAATTACAGACGTGATATTTACCAAAATATTCTTGGTAATAAATTCTCTGTTCGTCTTTAATCGAAGGGATTATTGTTTGCCTGTTGCCATTGAGCGACGGTGTTCCTAACAGGACCGAGCCTTTCCAATTGTACACACCAGGACTACCTAAGACGAGATCGCGTTGCAATTCATTGGACGTTATGTGCACGGAGAAACCAATTTCAGCCATTCCAAGATTATAAATTTTCTTTCTATCAATGGTGGTGGTAATTTGTGTGTTATTCATGTTCGTTAAAATGGTATGTTGAGCTGTTTTCTCAAATGCTTCGACGCCGTTCAGTACTGTCCAGTAACAGATACCGTTCATATACCAGTTGTATGTATTTCGAGTTACATTACTTTTCCATCGTGGTCCACAAACCTATTTACGATTAGAAATGTACAATCAGCAGGATATGAAAGAAAATTAATAGAACTATCACGTGAAATCTGAACATACCACAACCGTGGGATCAGTTCTATTTTCTATGGCAATTGTTGCGCCAATCCATGCATTATCCTTAATCTGATATATGTCATCATAGCTGTGCAATTTCCAATCATTCCCAGTATCATCGATAATCCACTCCTTACAAGTACCATTTATTGGGCACTGATATACAGCACCTGGTTCAATCACACTTTCTATCGTGCTTGAATTTGCTCTGGGGGCTCCGACAAGTAATACAGAATCTTCACCACTTGCGTAAAGTGCAACGGAATATCCAAAGTAACTTCCACGTTTCTGATTCAAAGTTGTTGTGGGTACATCGAACACTTTAACATTATTAACATCCAAATTGTACGCCAGTGCGCTGTATCTTAAAATTACGTATGTAAAACTAGACAAACAAATGTTCAATTTAATTGACAATGGTATATTTGAGTACGACATTTTAAATACTTGCTGGTAGCGAAACTACAAGCCAGAGAATACTAGATGTATCGGATTCTAAGAAGCTTCAAAGACTAAAGAGGTTTTCGTCCATCGTTACAGGAAGGAAGTGTATATCTACAGACCACAATGAGATCATGTACAAAGGAATTGGGGGAATATTTGCATTTCATATTCCGGGAATACCTATGGACTGAGAAATTTAACGATAGATTTTATTTGCTTTATAAGTTAATATCGACGTATAAATGTAGGATTAAATAATGCAATATTCTTAACTGGTCTTGAAAGCCGAAGATATAAAAGAAAATGTATATCAATTTATTATTTTATTATTTTCCATCACACTTACAAACCATATCAACAATACGCATTAGCTGAGTCGCATTATTATAGCTAATGTAACATTAATTTATCTATAATTCTCGGCGGTATTTTGTTGTAGTTTCGATTACATATGATTTAACGGTCATACCCAAACATGTTTACGTGTTGCAATAATAAGTCGAGCCTTTCTAAATGATTAAATTGTCGGCGGTTAGTAATTTCGAAGACCCAAGACCATCGAACATGTAACTTTCTGTGTAAATTATAAAATACTCGATTTCGGATTAAGTGACGATCGAGATTATCGGATACGGTGGAAAGACATTTATCTCTGATGATTTGAAATATTACTCCGCGGCAGTCTTGTATCGCGAGAGATTCAAATAAAATGGCTATGAAGGTTTCTTTGTATTATAAGAGATTCCGATAAAACATTTATCCTCGTAAGGGCCGTTGTAATCAAGAACAGCGCCCATAAAGATAAGAGAAAAATAATAAAACCTAAAAGAAGATAGAAAAAGAACCGACCATATTTGCGTGTGATCAAACTTAGTATTATAAAAATATACTTCAAGGAATCACAGATTAATTATGTACAAAGGGAAAGGTGTGAAGGTAGCGGGAGTCTAATCGGAAGAATCGGTTGTAGTCGAAATGGTTTGTGATAAAGGCGTCGGTCGGGTACGAAAGCTCCTTCTTGCCACGTCCACTTTTTTTCTAAAAAACTCTAAATTTTTCAGTTTCTGTTCATGATCGGAACTCTCCGCGTCGTTCTGCTCTTTCTGTACTTGTTCGCCGTTCTTTTCTACCGTAGATACTCCCGATGTAATACCACTGTCAGGCGTTGAAGGAACTTTGCACGAGTCATTCACAGGCGTCGACGGCCCGTCCTCTTCAACTTTAGCCGCGCTGCCGCCATTTAAATAAATCTTCCAGTCCGGCTTCTCCTCCTCTGTGTCGTAATCAACCTTCGGCCGTTTGCTTTTGCTTTTGCTTTTGCTACTATCGCTTCTCCAGCTATTTTTACACTTCCCGTGCTTCCTTCTATGAATCTCCGCGGACGTATCGGAGTCGGCTTTCGAATGTTTTCGCTTACCAGAATTATCGTTATCCTCCGAACTGCTGCTGCTGTAACTCGAATGTTTCGTATCGCTCTCAATGGTGTTCGCGACGTATCGCGATCTTCTCGAAATCACACCGGAACTAGTACTAGGCTGAGTTGTGTCAACAGGTTGTTCGTCACTATCGGAGTCACTCTTAATCTGTAACCCAGCACAATTTCTCCTGGCCCTACTTCTTATCCCGGAAATCTTAAGGTGCCTCCTCTTTACACCCCTCAATTTCGATTTCGATTCAGACCGACACTTAACTTGTGCATTCTCCCCGTCACTAGCGGAGCCCGAAGCGGACGGACCAGGTGCCGCGGTAGAAGCATTATTTAACGGTGTGCCGCAGTCCATAGCTGCGAGTCTCATCAGTTTCTCTCTGCGATTTGCTATCAGCCGCGCTATGCGATTCGGGGTCTCCAAAAATCTTTGGGGAACTACTCCTCCGGAGGATCTGCGAGATGTTATTGTCAAAATATTTAACATCAATTGGCGATCGGAGTTTGTAGAATCTGTAAGGAAGGAGAGCATTAACGTTCCATTTAAGTATAGGTGACAACGTTTCCCTTATTAACTCGGTTCTACGTAAGGTAGCTACCATCAGATTCTATTGTACTATCAGCATAGTCAGGTGGAGGATGGTGATCGGAATCACTGGCTGGCTCTGAAGTCATATATTCAGAACTCCAACCCTCGATCTCACGCTGCACCAAAGAATCGAAGAATGCCATCATCCTTGGATCCTCGCTGGTCGACTGGTGGCTGTAATCGTGTGTCATGAATTGGCCGCTACGTAACACCAATCCGATGTATTCGTCGTGTGTAAATACTCTGCGTTGCCTTTCTTGATTGCCAGCGTCTCTCTGCAAATAGAAATATATAAGAAACCATAGAACGAACTGCTAATCAGATGAATTCTGCTGCTATTACCTTCAATTCACCTAAACAATTGTGTCCAAGGGAAAATGGACTCCAAATCTTGATAATCTTCTCAACCCCGGATGAAGCAAAGATACAACTAGCTTGGTTGTACCGCACTTGGTTAACAATCGATCTGTGGCCGTGTAACACCATATGCGCGGAATATACCCATCTCACACCCTCGGAGGGGATTTTCCACATGTATAAATTAAAGTCATCCGAACCTTAAAACAGTAAGCTGAATTAGGTATATGAACGCTAGCGGTATACTTAAAGGTAATCTTTACCATCGTACAAGGTGTTTTAGGGCTACGGACAGAAACTTAACCGAATAATTATATTTATAGGAGGTGCTAAGTCTTAACAAACACGAGTCCGTCCATAAAATAAATTTGCATAACCGAGAATGCAAACAAAATTAGTACACAGCAAAACTTATTATTCATTTAGCCATAAGAATTATTGGTTTATCGCACAGAAAACTGAATGCCCGGAGAACGATCAGTTTACGAACCCATGCTTACTAGAAATCTCTGTTTCCTTTCTCCACAAGTTCTATCTATCGTAATATTAATACTCACCAGAAAGAACGTATTCGTCGTTATCTCCAGCAAAACAACACGATTTCATTGTACAACTATTATAATACCCGGAATGGTCAAATTGACATAAGTGAGTAGATGAATCCACTGCGTAAAGCACGGGTGGCAATCTCCTCCTCAAAGCTAGTAATCTATTCCCCGCCGCGTTAAACCTAACATTCATACAACTCTGCTCCGAACTTCCATTCCCGTAACGTAGCACAGGTCTGTAGAAAAGGAAACGGATTAATATACTTTCTATTTACGCATTTTAATAAACCATTTCAAGTTAATCGCTTACTCCAAAGGCTTTCGGGCGTCCCAGAGGCTGACGCCTTCCTTGGCGTTGGCGGTAGCGAGCATCTTGGGCTCCATAGGATTAAACATTACAGAGTGGAAAGCAGTTTTGTATTGTGCTAGACAGAAGTTTTCTATAGCACTGGATCTGCGTATATCATAAATTAAGACTCTTCCGTCGTCGCAGGCGCTGGCGAATACATTGTCGTTATGCGGATGGATCGACAAGCCGTAAACGGGTTTCTCGTGCAAGAAGAAATTCACGACGTCGCCCCTGAAACGTCCAAAGAAATATTTAATTAGGAGGAGTCAAATCCGACGTTGATTCGGGGGAAAAGTAGCCATACGTTCGTAGATCGTGAACGATCACTTGGTCGTCGTTCCCTGCGGAGAATATTTTGGTTTTACTGCTGTCGTAGCCCAGGCAAAAGATGTTGCTAATGTGTTGAGCTTTCATCACTGCGGGTTTGCCCACACCTCGTATCGCTTGCTCCACTTTCCACAATAATACCCTTCTGTCGTCGCCACCTGTCAGATTTAACGGATCAAGTATCGTCGCATTGCGTACGCCGATGTCGTTAATCGATTCGGTATATTACGGAGAGATATGAATTTAGGGGATCAGAGAGAGAATTGTTCTAAAGTGTCACGATGTTACAAAATAATTCATAACATTAGACGGTATCAATTTTCCGTTGAACTTCGGCGATCGAAGTCTACGGGCATAGTGCCGTGCAAAATGAAATAAACTCGAGCGCTATTATTAATATCTCACCGGAGACGAGGAGATCTCCTTGATTCGAGAATTCGATTGCATTTACGCATCCGTAATGGGAGAGCAGATCTCTCCGGAATAGATTCTCGGAGGTGTCGAATCTGGAGTTAACGAGACGTTTGCAGTGGTCGACTTTGTCGTCGATCTGCCGCGCGACCAGGCACGAGAGCGGATTGCTGACGGAAGGACGAGCCATTTCTCCTTTACGAATACTGCGATATGCGCTCTGGAACGGACAGAACCGTCTTCTTCACCTCTCGTCCCTTTCTTCTTCCATGTATCCTGCAACCGAGGCCCGTGTTCTCTTGTTCGTTTAGAGTTCTGGTCCTCCGTGCGACTCGAGATTGTAAACGCTATCTCGTGTTTTTCCGATTTAAGGGGACCGGAGAGGGGGGTGTGGGGGGCGGACGGGCGAGTAGAAGAAAATCTAAGGGAGCAGAGAAGATCGTGGCGCAATCAGGCACACGGGACTGTTAGAAGTTACAACTATTATAAGTTCCGTCGTGTGGCCGATCTTATATTTATTCCCTGACAGACGTGCCGCGAGTATACGCCTCACGAACTCACACACGAAAACATGGGGCCGCACGAGGCGCGTATCACGCACGAACGCACTGCCGCGACGCAGGCGAAGCACGTAGTATCTACATACATACACACAGGCGTGTTTCTGCCCACCCGAAACGGATTGTCTTTTACTCGGGCACGATCAGCTGATCGCTATTCGGCGGCTCCACGTCGTGCTAGCCCCTGCCGTTCTGCCTCCTTTGATCTCCCGCCGGAGCCTTTTCCACGAGCATCTCAAGCACTATAAATTCACTGAAATCACGACCTCGCTAAACCCAGCATCCACCTTCCGCGTACATATTCCGAGGGTTTATTTTATTTTCGTGCAGTGCAACTGTCACCCACAATTACTGCTGAAACTTAGAAAAACAACAAGCATGGATACCGGCGCCACGTTGCGTACCTCGCGCGTACTTCTCACCGGACCCCCTGGTAAGTCCGCCACTTTTGAACGCTACAGGGTGTTCCAAAAATCGCTCAACATTCACCTCTGGATACGTATGCAACGTCTAAACAATTTTGCATTCGCGATCGACTAACACGCAGGCTAACGTGCCCACATACTTTTACGTCTCGTTTACAGTGCCCTGACACGTGTGTGGGTCAGATTCGAGGCGCGCGGTTCAGATCGTGAATCGTGACACCGGGATGCACGCGGCGCGTGGCACTTGAGATTGTTATATTCCGAAGTTCATGAGAATGTTCACTTTATTTCTTTCGGGTTTTAAACGTGGCTCCTCTTGTTATTCCCTTTCGAAGCTGCAGTAACTGTTATTCTCCTGTTTTAGTAGAATTCATTGTATACATATATATAATATTTTAGATATACGGGAGCAGAGATGGGCCAAATTTTGATTTAAATAAATCTCGAATAACGAATAAAAGTTAAAAAAAAAAATTACTCGCCATTCGTTCGTTAACTCGAGTTAACTTTATTCAACACATGACGAATAATTTCTAAAACTTTCATTCGTCACTCGAAATTTGATTTAAATAAAAATTTTGCTCATCTCTGTACAGGAGAATATATAATGAATTCTATAATCATGTACAACAATTCACGGTATTTAGAAACGGTGGTATATGTTTATTGTTATAAGAATTTTATCATTTCTGTGGACATACAGTATCGCGCAATTATTAATCAATAAAAAGAATCCGATCGAGATACTTGCCAAGCGTTCGATCAGATTTGTCGCAAAGAAAAATGATTCCTTTATGATAGACTGACCCGAATGAAATTGAACTTGTATGGTAGGCATTGGCAAAACGACAATATGTAAGAAGTTGGTTTCGATGATGGAGGAGCGGAATTATAAGTTCGATGGGTTTTACACGGAGGAAATGCGTGGTCCTAATGGTAGCAGGATCGGATTCGATGTTGTACTCGCAAAGAACCGCGGGAGATCAACATTGGCACGAGTCGAGTTAGTATTGGCTCGTAATTACAAAAGATTTCATGTCGTTCTTTGACGTAGTATTGTCGTTAACAGGAATGTGATAAACCAAGCGCAACACTCTAAATATAAAGTGGGGAACTATCACGTGTTTCTTAATGATTTCGAGTCGACGGCATTACCGATATTTGACTCGACTGCGGTGAGCAGTATTTTTTACATATCACGCACTTAGTTCGCTACTCAGTTTCTAATTCAGTTGCTGAATGTTCGTATTTCTTTCAGGACACATTGTTAATAGACGAAATCGGCAAGATGGAGCTGTTCAGCCAAAAGTTCCATGACAAATTGGCGAAATTATTTTTCGGCACTTCGAACGGAGCTTTTGTAATTGGAACGATACCGCAGATGCATAAAGTGCCGCAGCGACATTTCCCACTATTTCAAAGACTTCGCGCGGACAAGGCATCTAAAGTTGTAACTGTGAATCGTCAGAATCGAGATAATTTACCAGATGAAATTTTCTCGCTTATACCTTCCTAAGGCGCGACTATTCATTGTCCCGCGGGAAAGAATCTGAATTGTCAAGTACATTATAAACATCGTTTATTATTAACAAAAAGGAAAACAAAATGTTAGATCAAAAAAATCCTTCCAATCACATTAGGTTTATAAAAAAGTAGGCGCCACAAAAAATGTGACAATTGGTGACTGGCTGGAAAATTGTACTACATAGTCATGCTAGATCGCAGATGTATTAGATATCTGTATAATAATCATTGTTCTTATAAAAACCACCATTATTCATTAAAGAATAAATTAAAAGAATAATAGGTGTGTTCATTGTATGTTCAGCACCTTGTTAGAGTATAAATTAATCCGTCGAGATCTTTGAGATCACATTCAGCTTGTGCGTGAACACCGATGTCTTTAATGAACAACGTGGTTTGATTGAGGGTACAAAATAGGAACCTTCTCTTTGCGTCACTTTATTGTAATGAAACACAGATTCGTTAGCGCGGTATTGTTCTTATCACGGGCAAGAGAATTTAACACGCCTGTTCCCAACTTGTCCGGAAACGAGCGGACTCGGTTTCCATTTCTGTACCCATCAATATTATGCCGTCATTCCATTTATTATGATACAGAAAATTTTCTTGTTCCTAGAAAGAATACAGCATTTATTGCTTTGGAGAAGCCTATACGTTCCTCACCTTCTCCGTTTCGGTATCAAATATATTACGCACACTTTGATTGGGCTACTCGTATTCATTTATCGTTATTCATTTATTTATCAACAATACCTAGGATGTTCCACTAGCACATGAATTTTAGTAGAGAGTTAGCGTACGCCATTGGCCTTACATTCGGATGAGGCTGCAAACAGCATATTTACGTAGAATAATTTAGAAGAAAATAAAGTACCAAATCTATCGGTTAATTGCAACGTACCACTGCTTTATACGGCGTGAAATAGGGTTCCATGTCTTTGCCCGTAAGTGTAATAAAGGCACCCCGGTTACCCATGGTATCACTGCGAGAAGCAATTGAAAGTTAGAATGCGACATGTTACGTTAGAGAAGTACTGTGACCTACCAATAATTTGGAGCAGAGAACACAGTGATACACTTTCCATCGTGACAGACTTCATATCCGTCATGTTTCACTTCGTGACTCCTTATGACGTAATCAAGATTGTTCATGGCGAGGAAATTTTGCGTAACATCAGGCCCAAACTGAACGCCAACTCCTCTCTTACTGGGCGCTCGGCCAGGTTGAGGCTGCGGATCTGACCACAATAATTCGCACATTAATCCTTCCTCCGGTGGTTGCCTGTTCCTATCAATATCCCGAATTTCTTGTAACGTTACATCATCCCTTGAAAACAGACCACCATGCATTACCTACAAAACAATTTATGGATTTACATGCAATAGTTTATATTTACAATGTTAAGATGTTGCTCGGATCTTTTAAACGCTCTTTCCCTGAATATAATAACGTGACACTTACAAGTACTCTGTTGTTAAGACAATGGGCGAGAGGAAGCCAGTTGTAAACCTCTGTAAATAATTCTGCCATTTGAGCAGAATATTTCGCTTTCACTTCGCCGTCGAATCCGTACATTTGATTCATTGTCGCGGACTCGTGGTTACCTAAACGAAACGATTCTACGATAAATGTGCGCTGTTTATAGACGTTAAGATGGGAGCAACGGTAACGTACCTCTGGACATGAAAAAGTGATTCGGATATAATAATTTGAATCCGAATAAAGTGAATATACATTCTACGGAAAATGAGCCTCTATCTACAAAGTCTCCGTTAAATAACTATGTAAGCGTTAAGAAGTATGGTTTACAAGGCACGTGTACGCGTCCAATAAGTAATATCGTCACGAACATAAGAGCTAGCGACAAAAGTAATGTTTTCGTTACTGTAAAGGATACGTATGGATTGGTTTCCGATGGTAATCCATTTAACTCAAATATATTAAGTAAATCGTAGTACTGTCCATGTATATCCCCGCAAATAGTAAATTTACTATCCTCGGGTATCGTAATATCGACTAAGCTTGGCTGCGCTATGAACCACGCTTTCACATCTAAAAGAATCTTGAAAGCATATTTGCGGTGTAATTTATTCTGCTTCTTGTACCATTCTAGTAAGTCTTGCATGAACTCTAATGTAATTTTATCGTCCTCGAGTTTAGGCCCTGTATATTCATCTTCGATAGCTATAAAACACAGAAAGAATCGATTCCAAGTCTTTCCGCCACGGCGAATCGCGTCTAACGCTGGCACTAAAGCGTCGGATACGGTAACTCACCCATAGCGTCTAAGTTAATCGTGTCAGCTATATTCTTCTTGTTCTCATCCACCGAGATCGCTTTCTCGAAGGCCAACTTCTTCAATATTTTACTACATTCTGAATATTTAACCATCGCATCCTTATCATTTGGTCTCGCTGTAGTAACAGTTTTGTAATCCTTAAGAGCTAGCTTAAACTTGCCCAGCGACATATGAGCCGCCGCTCTGCGGTAATACCCTTTCACGTAATTCTTATCTAACTCGATAGCTTTCGACGCGTCCGTCAGCGCGTAGCCGAAGCATTCCGTCTTTAAATAAGCGAAGCTCCTGTTCCCGTAGTATACAGCCACTGAGGGATTCAACTCTATCGCCTTGCCGTATAAGTCTATGGCTGTGGAGTAGTCCTGATCTAAAAAATTACGGTAAACAGTAATTATACGTAATCGATAGGATTTGTGAAAGATCTGTAATAAATTAATTAGTAGTGCCAGAGAATAAACATTATTCATTAAATTAGCAGAAAATACTGGCAAGCGAGTTTTTATACGGTGTCGACTGAAATAGGGAAGCGATTAAGCACCATGACACTCAAAACGAAACATGTCATGCAATGTTGAGTGTCACAATTCGTAAGAATGCTTGTCAAAGTTCACTATGATTGTTTAAATCCCGAGCGTACGGGGAACGCGACGAAGGAAACAATTCGTTAGTACGTTTCGCCGACGAATTTCAACGTAGAGGTCTCGTCCCATAATTCAATGATTTACGTTGCGGATGTTGGGTTAGTTTTAAAGATACACGTGACCAAATCTGATTAATCCAATAGTAATTGCGATTTCTCCCCGAGCCCCGCGGCACACTAGGAAAGTTATTAGCGAGCGTGGATTTTACGTGAAACCTCGTAAACGCACTTTTGAAATATTCGTTCGCATCTTCTTTAAATTTTTCCGCTTTGGCCGCATCTTCGGGCGATATTACTCCCGTGATTTCTGCGTTCTCACTCATCTCGCGTCTATTTGCCAGCAAATCAACGGGTCGATGTAGAACTACTTAAACTATACCGAAACGTAGACAATAAATAACACATTAAAGAAAGAATAACGTATTTTTTTTTATATAACGGTCTTTATTCCAGCCGCACTGAATGTCGTGAAACCTACTCAACTACCCCATGAAGCGATTCGATCGATCGAACACGAGAACCGACGAGAACTATCGATCATTACGATTCAAATGATGCATGCACGCGTGCATATCGCCGACTGCAAATCCGACGACGTAATAAAGGCCCCCGATTTCGTTCAATTCTCCACCTGATTTCTCCTGCATCCGTAATGTAACAACCATCTCCCACGATTCAGCGTGTAATATAACGGTGTTCGATTTGGTAGACAGTAAAGAATAGCGAGAAATTTCTAAGCAAAATGCTTTTCATTCACCTTTTCCCCGTTTACCTTCAGGCTGAGAATTAGGCGGCCGTTGTTTTTAAGCACTACCTACTTTCGTTTGTTGACATTCCTTTTATTAACGTAGATGGAAATTGCGCGAGCACGACGATATATCTTATAAGAACGAGTATTCGATAAAAATTCTATCATCACGCTATCTAGATTCGAAAATGCGTAGCGTTCGGAGAATAAAAGTGGTGGTGGGTCTACAGTTGATAGTATTCACGGTATATAGGGGGGCATCGTGTATCGAGGCGATTCGCAAGTGTTCGCAAGTGTTCGCAAGTGATTCGGGAGGAGGTGATTGAGGTGATCGAAGGTGATTGGAGGTGATCGTTGACGTCGAGCGACGTCGAGTCGAGGAGCCTTTGTGTTGCGCAGTGTTGCGCGTGTATTGGAAGTATGTGGCCGCATTTTTTTTAAAGAAAGTTTCTTTGCGCGACGTACGCGTCACGCGTAGTAGTTAAAGTTCTTGTGCAGATGTTGTCGTTTATAATATTATCGAATGCACACAAGGTCATCGATTTAGTTAACCTGTCATTTACATACGCTGCGTCGTATGTACCACTGTGAAAAGGGCTATATATAAGGCAGCGCATTTCTGGTCACCGAATATTACACGTAACGAGCCTACTCTGACATGATGGCTAAGACGATCAAGGAAGCGTGCGCCGCTGCACGAAGGCTGACATCCACAGTGAGAAGTTTCGGCAGCGCTCAAACAGCTCCTTTGCAGGAAGCTGCTTTGGAGGAGCGTTGCATCCTCGTCGACGAATCGGACAAACCCCTTGGCGAAGCTACGAAGCGAGATTGTCACACCGTTAATTCGGACGGGCAAGTGCTCCTCCACAGAGCGTTCAGTGTTTTCCTTTTTAATAGTAAAGGAGAATTACTGCTTCAACAGCGCTCCGCTAATAAGGTAGAAATTACGTACGCATGGAAGAATTATCGTTACGCCTGTATCGTAGAATGCTCGGATTAATCGTCGATCCTTATTTCTTTGTAGATAACGTTCCCAAGCTATTATACGAACACGTGCTGTAGTCATCCGTTAGCTGAGATTCCCGGCGAAACCGAGGAACACGAGGCGTTGGGAATCCGAAGGGCAGCTAGGAGAAGGCTTAGTTACGAATTGGGAATTCCCTCCTCGCAAGTTCAACCGTCAGATTTTTTATATCTGACAAGAATTCACTACCACGCTGCAAACGGTTACTGGGGTGAACATGAAATAGATTATGTGTTATTTATGCAGAAAGACAATGTAACTTTGAATCCGAACCCCGACGAGGTTAGCGAGCTTCAGTGGGTTCCGAGGTCTGGGATCAATCAGTTTGTGAACAGCCTTACTTCTCCTTTGACTCCGTGGTTCGAGTTGATCCTGAAACATAAATTGCCACTGTGGTGGGACAATCTGCACGCGTTGGAAAAGATGCAGGATCACAAAACCATACAAAGATTTATATAAAACTTTCTATTCTCAACGAACGAAACAGAATCGAATGATTCTCTAGAGTTTCCGAATAACGCGATTCTCACATTCTTTTCGAACACAGTGCTACAGCACAACGAAACTTTATAAATACAGCGGTATTTTATTATTGTATTTGAAAATATTACGTTTGGTTGTTGTCCAAAGATTTAGGTAAACGCAATAGAAAAACTCGAGTACAAAGTTTCGCAGGACGGCCAGTTTTATGGAGTAATGCGCGTGTTGCGTATTTGTTGCGACTTAAAGATAAATCGACGGGATCCATGTAGTCTGCGATTTATCGGCGTAAGGGGGTGTAATGTAACTGTTGTGAATACTTACCGTGAAACCATCTATGTCCTTATGTACATTTTGTGAATACAATTTTGTCATACGAAGAATAGTTTTGTAACTTTAAAATAAACTGACTTTTACAGAATGCGTTTTCATAGAATTTTATTTCATAGCATATTCAGCGAAGCAACCTTACGTAAATGTATGGAAAAATTTATATCGCGATGCATCGTATTATTTAGATAAGTTGTCAAGTTCTGTATATTTTCGCATTTTTGTTTAAACATGTTTGCTTAACTCAAGATCGTTTAGTCATTATTTTGTGTTAAAAAATTCTTTCGTTCCTCATAGATTCGCGTTTTATTAATCTATCCCCGAATTATAAAGTTGCGAGAAAGTTTCACTCTTTTTTTTTACATCGATATTGTACGCACGGTTTGAAGAAAAAATTGTTTTCAGTTCTGACTCGTAAAATGATCAACATTTACTTTTATGATTCAACTGAGCAATACTCTATTGGATATTTGAATTTCATAGCGCATAGTAATTATTCTGTAGATTGGTAATTATCGGTTGAAAAATTTAACAGCACATTTAGCGCACTGAAAATATTTAATGAATATAGTTTTTTGCCTGTATCACGACAAATCTCAGTGCAGTAATGCGAGCATTATCTGCCAGTATCTTTTTATTTGTATAAGTGTGTTTGTTTTTTAAAAAATTGCGATATTATATCGCACAAAGTCAAGGTGTATTATATCATTTATTTATCTTATTTCGTTGGAGCGGAACAAACACGCAAATATGACGCAGTAAGTCAAAGGTAGTCGGAATTTTCATAATTATTTTTGGAGTGCTCGTATCAGTTACTCTTATCGATATAACGTATTTTAATTAAATGTGAGGCACGTATTTGCCTTTTTCCAAGAATAAGAGTACAAGTTTTAGAGGTATTTGTGAAGTTGAGCATTTTTTCTTCAAATTGCAAATAAAAAAAGGGACTTTCAACACTGCTTAAAGTGCCTGAGAAATAATTAAATTCTTATTTGAACAGTTTAATCAATTATAATTTTTTAATAATAGTAGCATCGGAGCAATTTGATGTGGCGATGGAAATTTTATAGAGGCAGATGTGATTCGAAGTAGAAGACACCAAGGACGTTTCAAGGTCGCTTGTGTCCTCTTAAACTTAAACGAACCTACAGGTTTTTTCCAGTATAAATATAAGTGTCATTTAATGGTAAATATTATATAAGTGCCTTTAAAACCTATGAAATAAAATAGATAAAATACATCCACTGCGATGCTTGATTATACAACAAAAGGCTAGACACTGCCGGTCAGCGTGACAGAATCGTTTAACGCGCAAGAGTACCTACCACTGTCGGCGCCGCACGTTTTCCCAAACTATTTCGCTTCGGTATTGAAAATAAAACGTGACTTACCACTTTTGTCGCTGGTTTCCGAAGGCAAAATATCTGCTGCATCGCGTGAAGTAGTCAGATCTTCTCCTAGACCCCTGGTTTTGGAAATAAATTGAAAAATATCTGCAAAAATGGGTGGATTTCGGGTGTTCTTTTCCCTTTGATCATTGTTTAAACACATTTAAATGTTCATAATGCACTAATAACTTATATCGTTGTATTCGGAAGGGTTCACAGAATAATTTGATGGAACGATAAACCGAATAATTATTACTGTTTCGACACAAAAAATGTTCAAATTTGACAATTTCCAAATCGAACTTCTGAAAAACTGAGGGTGCATCCGAAAACCCACAAGAAGCGGCTGCTGAGTGTCACAAGTCCAAAAACAGGCCAATTTTTTCGAATTGTCTTACCAAATACATAATTCTTCGAACTCGTCAAACTGCAGAAAAGTTCCAACAGCAGTAGCCGCAAATAATTTCTGAAGTTTGCCCTGTTAAAGTACGCCGGTTGGAGCGAAAAAATCATGCTACACACACGGGAGGGCTCGTACGCAGATAGTCAATTACATAAGTACGGAAGACAGCACGTAAGACGAGAAGCAACCGAGTTGAAACACGTACCCTCTTTATTACCGTAATTATTAGTGTATTTTCCCTACTCTCTCGCGTGGTCCATTCATGAGATGCCTCCTCGTGGGTGGACTATATAAACGTGTTTATTTCCGTTCCTCATTCCTCATGTATTCCGTAGGAGCCCGCCGATAAACATCGCGCGTAATGTTCTGACGGCGCTTCTCCGCGAATCCGCGTCCGAATAGTGGCCAAGAGGAAGTATTCCATCGTGCTCCACCATTTCTTCGTTTCTTACAGCCTCGCCTATTGAAATCTTATCGCGTGCCATTCTGATCCTGATTTTTCTCGCTTGCGAAACATGCGTCGGTTAAGTGCACGCTTCTTGCTCTTCGCCTTGTGCACCGGCCACGCCGTTGGCCTGTACGAAACGGCACCTCACATCGTTGTGTTCGTGGCCGACGATTTGGTAAGATTATCAGAAATATTTTAACGAGCAATCGAGCCTCGACCCTGCTGCTCAGCACGGTGTAGATGATGTGTGACAGAGAGATTTTCTAATTGCTTCGGGACCGTGGGTGGAGGGGGTGCAAAAGGGGCAGTTGCCCTCCCTTGCTCCCGAGAAAAGGATTGTTTATTTTTCAAAACTGATCTTTATTAAGTTCGCACTAAAAATGGGAATATTTTTAAATTTTTAATTAAATTGGCATTAGAAAATGGATTAAAAAGGCAAGAGGTATATTTTGTTTACCATCGTCCCAAAGTTGCCCCCTACGCCACCCCCGGAAAAGTCTTCGGACGCCGTTGTCGATGAGCATTTCTGTTGAAATTGGCTCAAGTATTCGAAAATATTATCTATGGGGTACATGCAGATTGCTTTCGTTGTGAAAGGAGAGAATGCGAACTGTGTCAACTTGCGGATGGCATATTTGAATACGTTGAGGAATGGATGATAGCACAAGGTGTCTTGGAAAGAATGGTCTGTTGAGGGGGGTGGTCGGAGGTTTAAAGTGGTGAAAACGTACATGTTAGAAGACAAGTATCATTAAAGTTGTAAAAGCTATCTTAGTTTTGGTAATTTTAGCTGCTAAATTTATCGTGGGAATGAAACTAATAACTTAACTCTTAAACGGTGATGGGGAGTCTGAAAGACCCCTGCGGAATTGTTTTTCCTACATTTTCCTTCTTCTCCTTCGACCTTGTTTTACAATATTATGTCGTGGCACGAAGACAAACTTCAGTGGCTTTGAACAAAACATGCAAAAGTATCTTTTCAAATATGGAATAAACTGCAGTATATGTTAGATTTATTTCCAAATTATTAAAGAGGAGTCTGTGAGAGTCCACGTCACCGTTTATACCACAAAATGGAACGTCACCAGTTAACGGTTGATTTTGTACCTAAATGGCCTCCTCGATCATCGAATATTTCACCTTTTCGAATTTCACTTTTGGGATACCAATCACCCGCCCCAAGGAAACCATCATTTTTCACGAAACACCCTGTATGCTTGAGTACGTAAATATGTAGAGCTATCGCATGCTCAGGATTTTCCGTCAGATTTCTGTGCGATCTATCAAATTAGTCAGCTCCTTAAGCGTGTACACTTCTGCTTAAAATAGAGCGTAATTTATCCTCTTACTCTTCGTATTAAAATATTTTGTGGAGGAAAAGCAGCGTGACTATAAATGGCAAAAAGAGCACACTCAACAGCCACGAATATGGGAAATGCAACGTGACAGCCATTCGTACGTGGTATATGCCTGCCTACTTTGCTTAATTCGCTACGATTAATCTGTACTACGAAAGCGTTTTGAATTGAAATTGTCCTTAGTTAAGGCAATTATCGTAGCTCGAAAATTATCCACGCCCCCGCGGCTAACAAGGATGCTAGCGCTTGTGTGACTCACCGTAACCGCAAAACAAAAATCCCTCGCCCCCTCCCGAACCTGTCGTAATATCAATTACTACATTACGCGGCGCAACATTTTATTACATAATCGCCCCATCATCTCGCGCGCCACCGTGCAAACGTGAATTTGCATGAGAAACTGCACCACTCGCCCCCATTTTCAAACGTTCCAGACGAATTTCTTTCTATTATCCATTGCATTTCGAGTATTTCTGCCCAGTGGCGGATTTAACGGCCGCCCGATGAACAGTTGCCGCCCGACACTGTATTTTTTCTTTTTCTACACATAGCTCGTTTTTAGAAAGTTACCTCTTCATTTTTCGAAAAATGACCCCCTCCAAACCTCCTGGTTTGGTTACCAGCGCCTTTTCTCTTAAAGGGTTATTCCGGTTAGCGCGCCAATATATTCAGCGATTTTCGGCAATTTATTCCGACGAAAATAATCAGAGTAATGGAAAAAACTTTTTCCTATTTATTAAACTACATTTCTACAGTAAATAAAAAATATAAAAGTAACGCAATTATTGCTTTTAAAATGCTTTTGAAAGCGGTCTTGATGACATGTTTAAAAATTCATGCTTCGTTCGTGAAGGCGATTTCAGCTGTTTTGGCTATCTGAAGCCAAAAACCCAAAGAGATTCTTGATCGGTATGACTGTCGCTATCGCTCGGACTTTAATTCGTGATTTATCTTAAAAATTAGCAAAATCGCGATCAAAATGTAAGAAAAATGTTTTTCGCCTTTTTTCTTTTGCTATTCTCGATCTTGAAAGTAGGTTGGACTGAATGAAAATACTTGGTTGTAGTCCCTGCGAGAGTCATAAATGTGCAGAATTAGCAGTGAAATTTACGAAACAATTGATTCGATAGATTTTGAGATTTTATCTTCAGGATCCGAAAAAATGACGTTTCGGGAAAAACTCGTTCAAAGTTTTGATCTATAGAGGTCGAGCCTCTGCGCTCCCTAAAAATTGCCTCTGTAGAAGCTATAGTAATCGGAATTATTCCATGAAAAATTAGCGGTACATTCTTGAGGATATTAAACCCGTTAAATCCGCCACTGTTTCTGCCCCTATGACGCGCGCGTGCAATAAGGAGTCCCAAAATATTCATATACCAAGTGACTTGAGTAAATAGCTAATAGTTTGCAAGTTTGCATATCTAATTGCAAAAAAACCCTGGCAGCCAACGCGTTAAAGATTTGCCTGTTTAAAGTTTATAGCTTGAATGTTAGTAATGTAATAGCTATGTATTGAAAGCCATTCTAAGCAATGAGAAATAACACTTATTCAGGGTGAGTCACCAAATTCAACCACCTTAAATTACTTGTAAACTGTTTGTTGTATGGAAACAGGTTTGAAAGAAAAGTTGTATGGTATCGAGAGGAAGCGTAGAATGTCACAATTAGTTTCTCGTTCGTTCCCGCAATTAATTTTGCAAAAGCCTGTTGGCACTGCAGCATTTTTAGTATTTCCAGAGATAACGGCAGGCAGATCTTTTAGTATTAAATATCTTCTAAACTGTTAATCACCTGAGCCTAATTGCATAGATCATTCACTTCAGTCCCTATCACTGCGAGAAACGTCATTAGAACTTCAACATCACGCCTATGGACCTATCGCTTGTAGCCTCCCTTAATAAGAGAAAAGGCATTTTGGTACCTCGCAGGGGTGGAACGATGTCGGTTTTCATGGGTCGAATCAGATACCAACCCCAAACATCGACGCTCTTGGGTATAATGGGATCATACTGAACAGACACTACGTGCTGCCATCCAGCACACCTTCTAGGACAGCTTTCTTCACTGGACTGTACCCCCTTCGTATTGGTAAGTCCATTGACGAATAAGTGGTTTTTATACTTGGGAATACATACACCTGAATAGCTACGAACCAACGGAAACGTTAGAATTTTTTTCCAAAAAACTGTTAACCGTTACAGGTACATTTTTTTAAAGTGTCCAGGAGTATGTAATCCCTTAAAACAGTGATTTCCCAACCTGTGGGTCGCGACCCTCAGTTTTTATTTGCCGATCCTTAGCACTTATCTATTTTAATATGGCTGCATTGCTATATATTCTATTAATGATGTAGCACTGATTTCTCAAAAATGAAAAAAGAAAAAGCTGGTTAGCCTGATGCGAGCATAACCGTCCCACTAAATAAGATAATTGAATATATTAAATATCTTTAAGTATATTTAATATACGTGTTAAATATAGTTAAATATTATTAAGTTAGAATTATATTTTGAAATAGCTATTTTTAATGTTTTTCTTTTACCTAATTAAATTTATCTTAGCTTCTATACCCATACAGCACACTTCGTTGCAGCTGTATTGCAGGAACGTTGCTGCAATATTGTGTTGTTGCAGGTTGCATTGCAATATTGTAGGAACGTTCCTGCAATATTGCCGTGCATTATTGGAGTGGCAATGACCCTACAATATTGCAGCAATATTGCAAGAACGTTGCCGTGCAATGTTCCATTGGCAACGATCCTACAATATTGCAAGAACGTTGCCGTGCAATATTCCATTGGCAACGATCCTACAATATTTCTGCAATACTGCGCGCACATCGACGTGCAATGTTCCAGTGGCAACGATCCTACAATATTTCTGCAATATTGCGCGCTTATCGACGTTCAATGTCCCAGTGGCAACGATCCTACAATATTTCGGCAATATTGCGCGCACATCGATATGCAATGTTTCAGTGGCAACGACCCAGCAAAATTGCCTACATATTGCCGTGCAATACTGTAGTGGAAATATTGTAGAAACAGTACAGCAATATTCTAAAGCAACTATGACTTTGACGAAATTTGAAATATGCCGTCGAGTAGATTCTACAGCATGTTTCCTTTAACTGGATATGCTAGAATTTCTCGTTGGCCGTTGAAGATATGAACAAAGTGTTATTGTGAGAGTTGTTTGTACATGAATTTACATTACAGAAGAAATTTGAAAATGAATTTAATTTGTTTAGATAGAGTAGATACTATATATTTTAATGCGTGAAGTTATTATTATTATTATTATTATTATTAAACGTCTTTATTGCACAAACACGTTTATATAATCAAGCAAGAGAAAAGAGAGATGTAAAGAAAAATGCAAAGGTTTAGTCTAAAGACTACTTTCCAACCTAACCTAAAATGACACCGGGTTAAAGTCCGCACCTGCAGTGTTAAAAATCCCTAATAGGTTTGTCAAATGAGCCTTCGTTTTTGAATAATTTGAGTTTAAAGTTTTGCACGGTTGGAGTATAAGTTCAAATACATAAGCAATCTTATCAATCAGCGGTTGTAGCTGTGGCGGTAAATTGTTCGTCTACGATTCTACAGGTCCTCGGTTCGAATCCCCCTGAGGTAAAAATATTTTCTATGAGAAAATGACACACGGGCGTTATACTACTACGATTCTGCACACATTCATGTCGTAGCGTCCCTCACTACCCGTTTCGTTGCGGTGGGGACCATCGCTGTAAAATTTCCGAAACGTTGCGGGAATGTACTCCTGCAATATTGCTAAGGCGGACATAGGAGTGAACCTCTGCAACTTCCCTACAATGACACGGTGCAACATTGCAATCTCGCACCGCAATATTTCTGAAGAGTTGCATGATCATTGCCACAATTTTGCTGTTTCGTTGCAGAATCATTGCCGGAACGTTGCAGGAGTACATGTTTGTAATGCTGCTGCAACATTGTAACAATACACACCCGCAATATTGCGAAGGCGGACATAGGACTGAACCTGCAACGACTCTGCAATGTTATGCTGCAACATTGCAATCTTGCACCGCAATATTGCAGAGACGTTGCTGCAATGTTATGGTGCTGTGTGGGTAGGAGGGTCGCGTTATTTGAATGTTACAAATGGAGGTTGCTACTCAGAAAAGCTAGGGAAACACCGAACTATTGCGAGAGTCCCTGTATTTTGCAAATGTACAACAGCCTAATGGTTTTTATAGGGATGCAGGGGGGTGGAATCCCCGGTGGCGAGCCACGTGGACTTCCGTTGCACATAAAAATCTTGCCGGAATATCTACGAGGACTGGGATACACCACGAAGCTGGTTGGAAAATGGCACATGGGGTACCACACACCTCAGCATACTCCATTGCACAGGGGTTTCGATTCCTTCCTGGGCTTCTACAACAGCCATATTACTTATTACGATTACAGATACACCCATCAGGTGGGACCTGGTGCCTTCTTTCTAATTACCTATACTTCTTGCGCGGCCTAACGAAGCTGCATCGTTATTACGACCTGGGCGTTTCTTTCGTTCCTCAGAACATGAGCGGTTACGACATGCACCGAGGTGATGACCCGGCTCACGGGATCAGCCGCGAATACGCGACGGACTTGTTCACCGAAGAAGCGATTAGGATTATCCAGAATCACGAGCTCCCTAGGCCCCTTTACCTCCAGGTATCGCATCTCGCGGTTCACGGACCTGTGGAACAACCCGCGGAAGATTACAGCAAGGAATTCGTTCACATACGCGAGCCGAATCGTCGAAAATATGCCAGTACGTAAACGTGAAATCTCCCCTCTGGAGGGGAGATTTCGAAGCAAGAAGCGCAAATCTCGCGACGTAACGGTCCCATTCGGAAAATTCTGATTTCAACGAAACCTCGCGTGAGTGTAAAGCATATTGGACTTTGGAGTATGCAACGAGCCATTCTTTTCCGCGGAAATTCACTCTTTCAGCACTGAAACTGAATTATAAGAATAGTTTCTTTTTTATGCACATCCATCACAAAAATCACCACAAAATCCATCGCACCACCAAATGAAAAATAAAGTCAGAGTGAAAGAAAGGAAAACACGCGACAATTTTAAGTGCTGATTTCATCCACTCAGTATGAATTTCTGCAGAAGAAAAATTGCTCCCTGCGTACCTCGATACGCTCCACCTTCGCGCGAAGTTTTGAAAAGCGAGGTGAGGTTTTCGAAAGAAGCAGAGATTACATTTTCCCTTCCACTATTCGATGATTCGTGGGAGATTTTATTTCACGTGATTGCTTCGTGATAGGGATGGTGTCGCGGTTGGACGATTCGGTTGGTCGCATCTTCCACGCGTTGGGCGATAAAGGGATGCTCAGGGACTGCTTGATCCTGTTTCTCACCGACAACGGAGCAGCGCCTATAGGCAATTACAGAAATTGCGGATCAAACTATCCTTTGAGAGGGGTAAGATGACGATATATGTAATGTTAGTAGGTTTGATTAATTAAGAGATGTACGCACGAGTTGGATGGCAGTAATACTTTTATATTTGTTGCCCGATATGTCGAGAATTATGTATTATGTATTATAAATTACAATATAGTTATCTCAGCTTATAAAATTATATTCTAATTCTTCTACTTGCGTTACTTCAGTTTCAGACAGGTTTTAAGCGAAGTGATTCACAGTTTTTGTATTAGAGAAAAAAATTCAGACCTTCCATGAACCTTAATATTTCTATAATGTTTTAAAACTGAAAAAAAAATTATGTCCTGCATGACAGCTTTTCTTGCTCGATGGCCCTTTTTAAACGATTTCTTATGATGTCTCTATAATGTGAGCAAAAGCTGTGCTCTGCTTGAAAAACTAAACTAGAACGTAAAATTCATGGAAACTTATGACGTTTGACTATTAATAGAAGCGATCGTAAAAACATTTATCAACCAATTCATTTTCTCAACTAAAGTCTATAGTAAATAATTTTCTTCAGCCAGAAATAATTTCTGGATCTTCTAAGTCGTTTTATATTTTCCGACAAATGCTTGCAGAATTTATGGCAGTATCGCTTCCACGTTCCACTGATTATCAAAAACGTCAGACACTCCTTTCTTCGTCGTTGTAATTCAACGAGCAAACGATCATTAATCTCCATAAATGGTATTTTGCTTCTCTTCGTTGCAGATGAAGTACACATTGTACGAGGGAGGTGTGAGGGGTGTAGCAGCATTATGGTCGCCAAGATTGCAAAAAGCAGCGCGTGTTTCCAACCAATTGTTGCACGTGACGGATTGGCTGCCGACTCTTTACTCCGCGGCTGGCGGCGACCTAAAGGATCTAGGCGAGATCGACGGTGTCGATCACTGGCACGTCCTCAGCGAGGGTCACGGATACGGCAGAGACAAGCTTTTATTGAATATCGACGAAGCATCGAAAACTGAGGGAGCGATCTACAGACGATTCAAATTGTTGCGAGGTATTGGATTACATACTGGTGGAAATGTGGAAATTCATTTTATGCTTTTAATTCAAATTTAGAAATAGGATAAGAATGGAATGAATATTCTATGTTGAAATGCTAGCTTCGTGCGATGCATGGATGCAAACTCATTAAAATAGATATTTTAAATCGACATTAGGATACTGGCGAGCGTCAAAGGAAATATTTTTCTAAATTTAAATATGCAGTCGTTCGTGGATACGGCTTGTTTTCACGCATATTTATCAGCTGAAGGCAGTTTCAAACACTTTTATTTCGTTTGCAGGCTTTTACTTCCTTTCCTTCACAATTAACTATAAGTATGATATTCAAAGTTCATATAGTGGCTTTTTTATTTCACTTTTGAATTGAAATATATTTCAAACACAATGTGTTATAAAACATATTTCTTTTTATCATTACCTCCACTCTCAAACATCTTTGATATGTTTGGTGATACAATTTTCAATTTTGTTTGCTCATACAAAGTTTGGAGATACAATTTCTTTTGAGATCCCAGTCGAAGGATCTGGAAGGTTGTGCATGCTTTTTAAAATAGGGTTGGATATTTTACCTATTGACGATAAATATACAGGGTGTTCAGTAACCAGTGGTACAAGCGGAAGGGTGGCGAGTCTAAATGAAAAAGGAAGTCGAAACAAATTTTTTTTTTATATCCGGCTCCCGTCTCGAGATAATTGACTTCGAATTTTTGTAAAATACGCGTGCACCGGCTAAAATTCAATTATTTTGCAAACGTGGCGTGATATGAAAAAATTTTATTCTATATTTTGCACGCAATTATCTATGCGTAGAATCACCACCCTTCGGCTTGTGCCATTGGTTACGGGGCACCCTGTATATCCTCCTAATTAAGGAACTAGATGATCTTGAAATTTCTAATGAAAAGCTTTTTGATGGATCAAAAAAAAAATTTCTTAACTCACGATAATAGAACAGCTGTTACTTAAGTCAAACCCTTTATATTTCTCTTAATTATGCAGGGTATTTTGCTAATAATATAATTATAAAAAGAGCGAGGAAGACGCCTTTCGTGTTACGTACATAAACTTCTGGACTTTAGATCCCTCTTAAAACCGTAAATAACGTTGTAACTCAAGAATTGTAAATTATATTGCCTTAACATTTGTGCGCGGTCATGAAATTCTTATGAATATGGATAACTTTCACTGGAAACGGTTTTTAAAATAATGCACATTTGAAGAGTTACAGGAACGCTTAGTTCCCGGCACATTGATTAGCTAAGCGCGTCTGACCATACACCATCCCTATTCCCTTGTTCCTCACGTTCTACTTCGCTCTTACAGTGCAGAGTTTCCTGACCGTTTCAATTTTCTTCGCGGCACCCAGAGCACAATAGTTCGAAATAATAAAAAAAATCCGTGTAAAGTTTGAGCCCGATCGGATAATGGGATATATCTTCGATATTTTTGCGAATTTTGGTCCCTAATTTTCAGGAAATATTCATGACATATCAAACAGTGAAAATATAAAAAAAAAATTTAGGCCAATCTTTTTGGCATACCTCGCTATATGCCCCCCCCCCCTCGCCTTAAATGTTTAAAAAATAGTCCCCGGAAATAAATATTACAATTTTTTTCGCTTTCATAAATAAAAAGTGTTCAGGAAGGATTTAACACGTTGACTGCCCACGAAATCTGGAGGTGCTGTGCTCGACCCCGAAAATTTTTTGTTTATTAGCCCGTACACGCTCCGATCGCTCCGATCGGTGTAGTCGGCGTCGGTCACAGAACAAAAGACACGCCGATCGGTGTAGTCGGCAGTCAACGTGTTAAACCTTAAAAATTTGAAAAATAATTTTTTTTTATTTTTTTGGACTTTTTTCAAAAATGCTCCTTGTCTAGATCTACAACTTTTGTTTGACATATTTTTTTTCATGTAATCAATAACTCGGAGGATAGTACCTATATAAAATCGACTTTGCGAGCTGTTAAATAATTAATAGCTCTCTGTGTCTCGTTGTATGCACACTAATATATGCATTACTAGAAACATTTATTTCAAATAGAAGTTGCTCAGGTTTTCGTAAAGCTGTAGAACTTTGTTAAAAGGTCAATTTAAGATTCTCAGCTTGTACCACGGTTGATCTTATGAAAAATTTAAAAGCTTCTTCTTAGTACGAGTAAGAAAGAAGCTTTTACAGAATGAAACTTAACTGTCGTAGAATCGTGTGACCATATCTATTGTTGTAAATTTTGTTGCAGCTTCTTCGAGGTTTGACTCCCACGGCTCTACCCCTCGAATGACTTCTTCCGCGTGCATAGCGCTAGGCCGGTTGCCCGCTTCAGGCGGAACATACCAAATCTTTAAACGCTTATAATCAACCGCAATTTCTTTGTTCTTGATTTACGTCTTATTTTAACGCCTAATTACTCCTTAAATTTTCTCCCACATGTACCTGAACACCCTATGGGCATTTTGAAAGCGAAACGGCGAAAAGGTTGAAAGAAAAAAGTTATTTCAACGTCGTAAACATATTCGCGTAAATGCTTTGTAAAGGAACTAGTGAAACACTATGCGCATTCGATTCGAAATGATGATAATGGTAGAATTAATATCAACAAATACGATTCACTTATTTTTTATGATAATAATAAGGTGCGTGTAATTTTTTTTTTAGGCTCCACGGAAAACGGTTACTTCGATGGATACTATGGCGATTCAGGCAGAACGATGGAGAGTCCACCGTACGCGGACCTCGTTCTGAAGAGTTCTGTCTCCCAAAGTATCACCTATCATTTGGGTGGACCAGTGACGCAACCAAGTACAATGATGCAATTACGCCGGGATGCATCGGTCCAGTGCCGGCCAAATGTCACGTACTTCAACAGACACGTGTTCACCACTTGCAACGTTACAGAATGTTTATTCGATATAGTGAACGATCCATGCGAAACGAAGAACATCGCTGAGGCGTATCCTAGGGTAAGTAGACGCAAACAGGTTGGCAGTAACATCGCCGTCTGGCGTCTTTCGAATAACTTTTTCAAAATTTCACCAAACGACTTGGGTCTTTTTCAGACGCTAGAAAGATTAGTTTATTAGATGACGTGTTTCCGTCGATTTGAAAATATTACAATTAGCCAGGATAGCGAAGAAAATAGTGAATGTCGCTTTTTACAACTATTTTTATCCGAGCCTGTAATGAAAATGTAAAAAATGCCTTCTGTAGATTTTAGTGAAATTTCATGAAAACTCGTTATTTATTTTGTTACACACTTAGACTTTAGACTTTACCTTGATTTTTCAAAACCAACTCTCGAGGATCGAGTTGCCCTTCACTTTGATCCGATTCTCCGTAGTCAGTGGGGGATATAAAGGAATTGGAAAAAAATCCAAGCTGTTCCTTTCAACTATTCCGTCTCCACCCATTTCCTCGTTTCACATCCTCTCCATTTTTACGTATGCGCCTAGGTTTCACATTTTAAGGAGGTACTCTGGCATGTCTGTGACAGTGTTGTACGTATTACTTTAGGTGGCCCGGGACTTGGATCTCTACTTGGAAAGCTACGGGCACATTTTGGTGAGGCAAACCAAATTGCCTGTCGATTGGTTGGCTGATCCAAGGCGACGGAACAACACCTGGGAACCGTGGATGAACTCAGGGGCTGCGATATACGTGCCCAACACCGCGGCAGTGGTTGGCAATTTACTGTACTGCGTTCACATTCTGATAATCTTCCTGTCAATGGTGTTGAACACTTTCGTTTGATCGTGTAACGTTTGTACAAACGGCG
Source organism: Andrena marginata (assembly GCA_963932335.1). Lineage (NCBI taxonomy): Eukaryota > Metazoa > Arthropoda > Insecta > Hymenoptera > Andrenidae > Andrena > Andrena marginata. The sequence continues at coordinate 258,883 of OZ010661.1, forward strand.
AATGTGCCTATTAAAATTCTCACCATTCCGCCGAAGCAGGGTCGGCGGAGCATATTTTTCCCGAGCGTGGAGTTGGCGTAGGGAGTAGAAATTAAAAGATCAAATTTCAACAGCCTACAGAAAAACAGTAGTGCCGCACAAAAAATAAGAAATGGTAAAATGCCTCCTAAATTCCGGAAGGGGAATTGCACGCACAGAAAAATCTCGAGTGGTGTACTCCGCACATTCCACCCAACTCACGCCGGCTCTGCGCCGAAGGGGCACTGAGAATTTCAGTTAATTATACCGAACGATATCTTCGAGCAACAGGGTAATAGAATGTGCAATCTGTAATTTGCCAATAACGTTACACTTGCAATTTACGAATTGCGTTATTAGAAGCTTGCGTCATACGGGCTATATTCCCTCCATCTTCAGGAACGAGTACGTAGTTCGATGGCACACGTCACGTTCTATGCAGTTGTCTCTATCTTATTTAATTACACTCGATGAACGTAATGATTTTCTTTATTTCGTTCTGCTTATTTTATATCTGGGTACAAGACGTTTGGTACGATAAGAAGACCCTTAGTTTAACCATTGGTTCATTTTGTATTCACAGTGCCATAAGTAGGTATTACACGGATTTTGATAGCGTGGGCCAAAATGGACCCACGAGTCCGCCAGGCGAGCGTTAAGGGGAACCCCATTTTTTCTGCTAAAAACAGCAAAATTTGGGAAATCTTTTCGAACAAACTAGCGATTCGATTGATCTGAAATTTGAACCATGTTTTTATGCATCTTTGAAGAAGTTACAATTTTTTTTTATTAATTTTTAATAATAAATACAGGAGTTATGTATGATCGACCATCACGCCGCGCAAAATTCGTCGTCCACTGGCGTCATGATATTTATCTTCCAGGTAATCTAAACCAGAAAAATGAACCAGAATGACGATAAGTTGTATACTTCTTTTGTTACAAAAGAAAATTGGAGCAAAATTGGATATATAAAATTAAAGATTCAGGCTTTTCAGTTTGAAAACTCACCACTCTCCTCAATAATTGTTTTTGTCCTATTCTGGTTTACTTAATAAAAAAACTCCCACTTCTTCAAAGATGCATAAAAATATGGTCCAAATTTCAGATGAATCGCATCGCTAGTTTGTTAAAAAAAAATTCTCAAATTTTGCTATGTTTCTAGCCCCAAAAATAGGGTTCCCCCTTTTAAGTCACTAGAATTTAGAGCTCCTATGAATGCATGGAAGAAGCGATGAAATATTTGAAGGTAATGTCGATTCCGACAAAGGACTGTTCGTATGTTTAATTGGTCGACTACGTTTAAGTTGGAAAATGCAGAAATATGGCTCGAAACGCTTCTGCTCGACTGATAAATTATGGCGAGAAATGGTGATTAGCGAGGTCTAAATTGGAATAAACGAGTTCATATCTACGATATAATTAACGATTTCGCCGACCTTGCTTCGTAATTCAAACGAATAAGCTATTTAGGTGGTCTTCCAGGAAAGTATTTTAACGGAGAATACTCATATTACTTGCCGCAACTTAAGTTATCGGGGTCTTTAGTTTAACGAGCGTAAAATTTACAAAGTAAACCGATGGATATTGTTTCACGCGTGTCTAACACGATCTAAGACAGCTTACGAAGTGTGCACGAGCAATTTTTCATCGTGTACTCTTCTTTAGAGAGGTCTCCTTGGGCTCTTTAAACGGTGCTCTAGATCTTCACACTTTGAAGTTAAATGTGTCATCGAAATTGACGACTTTCCGGATGAATTATAGCATTAATATATTTGCTAGTTGTAACACATTAAAATAGTGATCATTTTCAAAATTTATTCGGATAAAGACGTGCTATTTTAGGGATGTCCATAGCTTTTTGGGAAAAAACTTCGTTCATCTTTCTAAAGATACATGAAAAATATTAAAATAATATTAAAATAATATTTTTATTAATAAATAATACAGATAATAATGCAGATAATTATTTCAAACTATGCTACATTCTGTCCAAAAATGATGTCCACCGCGATCAACACAGGGACTAGACCAAAGGAAACCAGGATCTCCATGAACAATTGAAAGGGAAAACAGAGAGTGTCACAAAACAGCTTTATCAAGAAAATTAAGTTTTATAATAATTTAGTCCACCGGTAAAGAAGCAAAGTTCAATAAATTTTAGTTTCTTCTTAAATAATTCCTTCTTTTACCTTGGCGACTGACGCTTATGCTAAGGCAAACAGTGAAAACATTCCGTACTTTTTCTTTCAGTGCAGAGTGGACATTTCCGGTTTCTAACTAGTATATCAAATCTTTAGCGTTATCTTACGGGGCTATTTGAACTTTACCCCTTTGTGATTCGACAGTTCTATAGTCCGAGTTGCCACCAACAAAATATTAATATCTATATAAAACAGAAAGCTTCTATATTTGTGTGTTTGTCTGTGGCCAAAAACTTTCGAACAATAAACTCTGGAATCACGAAATGTGCCTCAGCTCAGTTTGCTCGACTAATCCAGATGAATGTGACTATTTTCCCAAAAAAAATTTTTCTATAAAATCAGAATCGAAATTTCGGGCGAAGCCGAGTAGTAAAGCTAGTAGGTATGCTATGAATCGCAAGATCACGAAAAATGAACATTATCTGTTTTGCCCCTTACCCTTCAATTGTAAATTACATTATTCTATCACCAGAAATTATATCTACTAGAAAGTAATATTTTAAAATTCGTCAATTATAATGACACATTGCTTCATTTTTTTTTAAGTATTTTACAAATTAAAATATCGTAACATGATATAATATAACTTGTCAGCAGTTATTACGTAATTTGTTAATGTTACTTAAATTGAAACAGAATCAGATAAATTGAGCACAATAAATATGATACATCTGCAAAGAACTGTAAGGCGAGAACTATTCCGCAATTTCACTATTTAGACATATATACAAAAAATATTGTATTTTTTTCTCAATTTTAAGAACGGTTTATAGTTTCTGCAATGTAGAAATGTAAAATAGATTTATAAACGTAAGGAAATTTTACAATGTTTAAGTATACGTGCAATTTAAAACATAGAATGTTGTTTCTCCTATGCAGTGTACATAAAATAGCTTCGAAGTACAACAATTTATTTATTCACATAAAAGTTTCGTCGTGATTTGGACCTTTGAAATTATCAATTAAAATTAAGTGAAAGCAAACGTTCAACTTACTGTATAAATTATAGAAGCATTAAATGATCGATAAAAAAGAAATTTAGTTGTATGTTTCTAGCCGGAATCTGTCGATGATTTAAATTTCATTTATTTATTATGCGAATACCTAACTATTCTAGACGAGTCGTGTTTCTAATTAAAACACGCCAAAAACCTGCTCAGACATCTTGCAATGTTTAAGAATCGTCTACAATCGTAAAACAGAAGATTGCTGCAATCATTACTATCTTATACTTTAATTCTGATTAAGATAAACGGTGATATAATTGCTGCAAGATTTAAGTGTAAGTCTACTACAGAGATATGTTATCAGTATAATCCTTTATTGCCACCTTGTACATATTAAACGGTATTGAAATACCGTTCTGCTGCACCTTCAAAATTACAGAGAGGCTCAATTTAATAATTCACATTCATTTTGAACGATAATCGAATAATTTAATTAATGATAGATGAAAGAGTGCCGCAGAATTTTGTAATGCTGATCTTTGAGAGTATATTTTTCATACTAGTAAAAATGCATCTACAAAGTGCCACTGAGATTATTTAAATGCGATCATATGTATTTTTTATACAAATTGATTTCTTCCATTATTAATATAGTACGTAAGGGGGAGTATAAATGAACACATTGCGAGGTAGGTATCTCAACATGTTTTCAATTACGTGTATCCGATATTAAGCAGGTTGGTCAAATATTTTTCAATTTTACATTTTTCAACTGTGAAATTTGTCACACCTGTAAGCATTTTTAATAATCTTCAAATATTATACCTTAATGCTTTATGCATAAAATGTATGCTTTTGACTCATTATCGTGAGAGGAACTTAAGGACTTAGGCGTTATTTAATATACACGATCGATAAAGCCGTATAATTAGGAGATCTTTATTTATAGAACAACAGGTATCGCAAATGCTAACGAAACATTTCTTCAATCTTTCGATCTTAAACGAGCACCGCCTCAGCCAAGTGAATATCTACATATGTATATGTATATCTGAAATATCATTTTGGAGCTGCAAAAGTCTTTTCTGCAGAAAGACTTCTAAGGGGAGTGCATAAAATTTGGGTCACCGATTTATAGAACTAGCATTCTATGCATAATTTTCGCGAAATCGGTGGCATAGACTACATGACACGTGACTCGATATTTCATAACTTATTTATGACTTTATATTTCAGTTGTTTATATAAAGCAACCGCCTCGATTATTTTTACAGTAATTATTTACGAAAGCCCAGCTCTCACCGATTTCGATGACCTTGGAATATGTTGCTAAGGACTCTCACATTCTGAACAACTTTTTCCTGTACATGTCGCCGTTGCTCGGCTTTAGTTTTCGAGATATTCGCAAAAAACCTGTAATCGGTAGTTGGTTTGGGTTTGGCTTTTAACTCCATTTTTAACCGACTTCAAAAAGGAGGAGTTTGTCTCCGTACTACCACTCGTCAGCATACGGACCGATTTTGATGATGTTTTTTTTTTATTCGAAAGAGGGCGATACTGGTTAATTGAAACTTCGCCTCGTTACATAATTTGTGTTCCATGGAATTCTCGTATTTTAGAGTATTTCCGCGCGTTGAGTTGTAGACCCCATACATATGTATAACGAATTTGAGACATCCCTATTCTCACTTTTTCAAGTCGCTTAGTTTTCGAATCTTCTGTTTCTAGCAAACGGTTCGTTTTTAACGAGCAGCTCTTTGCGTAGGTCTACCCATATTTTCTTCCATAATTGTAGTTATATAACTTGAATAACTAAAAAGTAAAAAATAAAAAAAATTGAAGAAACATTAAAACCACTTATTTAATCTACGACTCCGAATTGTTTTAAGTCGGCGCCAGATTTACATAGTGCAAATGATGAGGCGCTGACATGGAGAATCGTGAACGATGACAAAAATGGAGAGTCGTAAATGAAATAAGTGAACAAATTATTTTTTACTTTTCAGTGGATTTTTATTTTTGTGAAGTCGGTTTGAAATTTTCTTTAGAATTTTATCTCACAAACATTTCACATAATTATTCACGGTGCGCACTAATTATATGCAAAGCTTCAGCCATATCAGTGACCAGATCCTCGCGCACTCCCTGAATGGTGACCTTGGACTAAACTGTGTGTCACAGATAACGTTAAAAATTGCCATTTTCCGAGTTCGAATCCTGAAATTTTGTTCGATCTGTTATTCTCCTACCTTGTTAATCAGCTGAACATGTTCCCGTGGTCAGTTGAGCAAAGCTACCCTTTGTAGCACCTGTCGGATTCTCTTGGAGCGCGCGCTCGCGTATGTTAAGCAAATAGCGCGTGTTATCGGGGAATGAAACCGGCACAGTATTTTTCGTCGTGCAAGGAAACCGCGTATTTGCACTGTTCCTTGAGGAACACAAGTGTAGATACGCCGTGAATGGTCCGAGTAGCGTAACCTTCCATGTCGAATGGTTAGCCAATTGTTGGCGAAGATAGATAGTATCATCCTGGATAATACTTTCTCCCCTGGTGTTATAAAAGCAAGCAAGGTATAGGTTCCACGGTGCAGTAGGGTTCTTGAGCGTTAAGGCAGTTGTTTTTCAGTAGCTGATGCTTATCGGTAACACCGCGTAGAGATTGTGGCCACGTGCAGTGCAAGGTTTACTTTTTTTTCTCAGAATTTGTGCAAACTTACTATATACTTCGCCGGACGGAGAACTTGATGGATATGAGTTGTTTCGGATTCAGTTCGCGTAGATATCAATTGATTTGCATTTAATTCTTGTGGATACCAATTGTTTTCCTTTCGATTCGTGCGTTTTTTTCTAACAATTTCTGCGGATATCGATTGTTTTGGATTCAGTTTCTCGTGGATATAAATTGATTTGCATTTAAATCTTGTGGATACTAATTGTTTTGGTTTCAACTCGTGGGGTTGTCAAGCTTTTGTAACAGTTCCTGTGGATATCAATTGCTTTGGATTCAGTTCGCGTGGATAAATTTTCTGCATATCAATTGTTTTGGTTTCAATTCGAGCGAATGTCATTTCTTTTTTCAATTCGCGTGCATAGCAATTCTTGTGAGAACCAATTCCTGTGGATTGCAATTTTTAAGTAAATCATTATTTTCTTGTAACAGTTCTTTTAGATATCAATTCGTGAGAATATGAATTGCCTTATATTCAATTCATGCGGATTTCAATTATCTTGGCTGAAATTCGCGTCGATATCGATACCAATCTATTTAGATACCAATTCGCGTTGATATAAATCTTTTTAGATATCAAATATCGCGGGCTATCAAACTTCTTAGATATCATTTCACGTGGATAAAGCTGTTCTAGATTTTTCAATTCTTTTAAAATTCAATTCTTGTAGATACCAATTTTTTGGAGGTCCACTCCGTTGGATGTCAATTACTGTGGATATTTCTTTTGGACCTCGGCATGTGGATATAAATCTGTTGATCAGGACTTAAACGGTTGCTGCGATTAACGATCAACTGCGAGAGAAGTGGCATTTGGTGGTGCCATTTCATCAAGAATGAACACTGTCGACGTGGAATAATAATCGTCTAAATAAAGGAAAATCATGATAATCATGGCGAAGGCTGTCGCGCTCCTCCTGTTATCCCTGGTTCTTCTTGCGGGATGTTTATACTACGTACTGTCAGAGAAACTGCATTCCGAGAAGCAGCCGAAAGTGCAGCGGCCAAACATAATCGTTATTGTAGCAGATGATCTCGTAAGGCTGTTATGTTTTTTTTCACACTTAAATAAGGAAAGTTCAGAACACAAATGTTATGTACTAATATTAGTGGTGAGCTGTTCCCGTCCAATTATTGCACGCTATTAATGCATTAATCGGATATGTATGAAGAATATCCGGAAGTAATTGAAGCCACTCGCTTCCTTACTGATTAAATAATAACTTGTGTAAGGAATGAAAGTTATAGTAGAGACTGTTACACTTTTCAACTACATTTTAACTTATAATTATTTTCATATATATTCACAATTAAATTATAATTTCATTTGCATGGATTCGAGTTAGATTTTCATATCGAGTTAGAAATAATTAATTATTTTTCTAAGTCACTCTGGTGATTGATAATAAATTATTTTGATTATTGTCCACAATCAATTGAACACTACATGAATATTAGTTAATATTGTTTACTGAGCTATTAGTGCAACACCCGCATCTAGATAATCATTTCTTATTGGGGATTTAGCTTCACAGAGTCATTGTCCAGAAAAATCTGCAAGAATTCCTGCGTGACTTAATAATCTTCTTTAATAAGCATAGCAATAAAGCTGTAATGCCAGCGTCTCGTTGAATAAAAATTGAAATAAATATTTAGATCGCATATAAGAATTTATTATATGTATTTGCAGTTTCTCCTCTATGGAGAATCTTTAATGGTAGGTAATTTATTATACAGACTAATTTAATCTCTATTTCGGTTTTTATGAACCTAAATATTCGAGTAGATCTAACTGAACGAAGATTTGAGAAGTCGCTAACATCAATTATGGATGTAGCGTTTTCAAGCGGAGCTCGTAACTTTGAGTCATTCAAGAACAAGAATGCATTAAACTTGACCCCAATTACGTAATCCTTGTTCCACTTGCACAATTTTTATCTCTTTGCACTCCTTACGATTTACATTTGTTTCTTATAGTAGTGGTTATTAAAAATCCAAAGTTGAACTCGCTTTATTTTAAGCAATTAGGTTGAAATTATTTTACAGAATTATCATCGATCGCTAAAAATTTGAACATTGAAATTTTAATTGACTTTTTAAAATTAAGATAAATTGCTAAATACGTAGAATAGCGAGTATTTATTTAAACAGAAAAAATTTGCTGAAAATTCAGCGTTTCCTGCTGAATACAGTCACAATTTATAGCTTATTGTGTGAAAATATATATTTTTTAATTAGTATTCTCCTTTTAATGTCGAGTCAAGTCACTAATTTTTTAAACAGTTTTTTCTAATTTACTCCAAATTGTTAAAAATGTGACTGCATACCTGGCTGCAAGGTCCTCAGTTGATTATTTCATTGTTTACCGCTAAACGATTGAAATTTTTCAATCGAGGGTTGGAACGACGTGAGCTTCCATGGGGCCAATCAAATACCTACTCCAAACATAGATGCTCTGGCTTATAACGGCGTGATACTCCAGCGCCATTACGTTCTGCCGATATGTACACCATCAAGGACAGCTTTTCTTACTGGACGTTATCCCATTCGAACAGGTAGGCTTTCAACGCGATTCACGATAACGACACTCGCTCGGGCTTTCACGCTGATCCTTTTCTTACTGAATGTGCGAACAATGCTCGAGCAAACTGGCGATAGGCCTTTCCGCATGAATGTGCACCAAGGTCGCAGCTGAGCATTAGTCAAATTGCTTCGAATAGATTATTCGAGACTACATATATTATTACTCTTGTTGATGATTCCATGGCTAGTGAGAGTGATAATATTATCGCAGGGGTCGAATGAAACGATTAACTTTTATAAATAAAATTTATCTATCGAATTATCTCGGAAAATCTTTCAGAAGAATTTTTCAGAAAATCTCGAATTTTTAAAAATACAATAAAAAAATCTGTATACAACTTTCTTTTTGTTTCTTTAGGTTTTTTTTTCAAATGGTTTCCTGTCCCTATACTGTATTTTTTTTTGTGGTGTGATAAAGTCGCATCGTTATTATTATTTTATTACAGGCATGCAGGGCTACCCTCTCAAGGCAGGCGAGCCCCGCGCAATACCTTTGACTAACACCCTTCTGCCAGAATATCTGCAAAAATTGGGATACGCCACTCATCTCGTGGGGAAATGGCACGTCGGCTATTACAGTGACTATCACACACCGACCTATCGCGGCTTTGACACCTTCTTCGGATACTACAATGGTTACATTACCTACTTCAATCACACCGTCGGACAAAACGTGAGTCCTGCTTTTAAATTCGGCTGAACCTACTCGTGACCTTGTAATAAAACTTTATTTATGAATATACTGGCCTCGAGGGAGGGGCACCCCCCTCTAAAAAAGGAAACCCTAATTCGATAAAAGTGCACCCTTGTCGTCTTACTAAATACTGCATAAATACAAAAATTAATAAAAGAATTTTGTTTCGTTATAGCAAATATTAAGCGCAAAGAAAATTAAATACTTTGTCATTCCGACAGTGCACTCTTTGTAGACTCCGTGAAAATAATCAGAAACGGCAAATTTCCGGCTTGTATTTTTTAAACAAATTCAAAACCAGCAGAATGATGGCTTACGCCTCCTCTAATTTCACGCGAACTACGTTACATTTCAATTTTATCAATGCAATAGTGCAGAGAGCGACCAATTTTCGAAAAGACTTGTTTCAGATTTTAGCAGAAAATTACGAAAGAAATATTTCTTTCGCATTCTTGCTCCGTTCTCGAACGGAGACTTAAAGGAAGAAAAATTTTAAACTTATATTTAACGTATGTTTTAATAACAATTAATTCCTCGCAGAATGAAACTGGAAACGATTTGCACAACGATGTTCCCGGAAAAGTGTCCGCAGCGCACGATTATCGGTACATGACCGACCTCATAACGGAGAAGGCAGAAAGTGTGATCGCGAAGCATGATCGCGAGAAGCCCCTTTATCTTCAATTGGCCCATATCGCTGTTCATTCCAGCGACGCTGAAGCTGTAATGGAGGTACGCGACGAGAAGGAAACGAATCGGACGTTTGGTTACATCCAGGACTTTAACAGGAGAAAGTTTGCAGGTTTATAACGTACACAGTTAGATTGCACTATTCTTCTCATGCAGTGACTGTATTATAGGTGTACCGAGCAATTGTGAGGTCCTCTAATGCGCGTGCCTGACCAGAAAATGGAAAACAAAAAAGAGAGAAGTTTAAACGAGGAATTCGTAGCGACGACTAAATCGGAGGTTGACCGGCGATCTAGTATCGAAGCATGTCCTTGGCAGGCAAAGTTTTATAACTCCTTTTATTCTCCAAGCCCTTTTAACCCTTACAAACTTCACTATTGCTTGGTATATTTATATTACGGTTATTTAGAAATATCGTTGCATAATATACGATCCTCTGTTTTCAGGGGTGCTGGCTGTTTTGGACGAATCGGTTGGCAAAGTGGTGAAAGCGTTGAGGGATGCAGAGATGTTGAAGAATTCGATTATTGTTTTCATGTCGGACAACGGGGCACAGACTGTAGGACTGTTGGAGAACTATGGGTCCAACTACCCTCTGCGAGGGGTAATGAAAGTTTATGTTGAATATATTTTTTCGAATATACAGAGGGTTGAGCTGGTGGATAATTTATATTAGATAATTGTAGGAAATTTCTGATTTATTAAATCTTCTTAATGGTTTTATAACTCTCTAGAGTAGGGCAAAAAGTTTATCTAAATAAAAAATTTTATTCGGTATTCGAGGCTCGAATAATCGAGGTTATCTTTATTCGAAGAGCAACGAATAAATAAGTTTATGGCTTGAGAATTTATCCGACGAATAAAGATAATTTATTTAGTTATTATTATTTATGGTAAGGTCAATTATTTAATAAGGTTATTATTTAAGGGAAGTTCAAATCAGGGGGTTTTATCGTCACAAGATGTCCACATATTTGAGGGTGACAGAGATATTTAATAAACTACGAGTTTGCGTAAAGAGAATAACGCGTTTGAAAAACGAGAGTAAGAAAAATATTTTCTTTATAAATGTTTTCCAAGACTTCGGGTTGCATTTTTATATTATTCCTTTGTTTTCTAAAAGAAATTCAATCAACATTACAAAATCTATTCAACAAATTCCATTTAACGATTATGTTTTTATGACATCGAGTATTTAAAGAATATCGCAGCTGCAACTCAGCCTACATAAAGTACATCAGTTGTCGAATAAATCAACGTATTAATTAAATAATAAGCGATGTTTATTCAAACTTAATACAACAGTTTATTCTTAATTCCAGAAACAATTCCTTCGACATTATTCTTCACTCTGAAAACACAAAATACTCGAATTTCCAGTTAAAATTCACACTGTTCGAGGGTGGAGTCCGCGGAGCAGCGTGCATTTATTCGCCATTGATAAAGAACCGTTCCCGAATATCTAATCAATTGATGCACGTAACTGATTGGTTGCCAACGTTCTACTCGGCCGCAGGTGGCAATCTGGAGGATTTGGAGGAGAATCTGGATGGTATCGATCAATGGTCGACCATCGTTTCCGAAAGAGAGACAAAAAGGACCAGCGTGCTGTTGAATATTGACGAAGTCGAACATACTTCGGCAGCTTTAATCGGAAAATATAAACTGATCAATGGTAATCGCAATACAGGAGAAGTCCATAAGCAAGGTTCCCTGCTATTTACTTTTCGAATACAATCAAGTTAAATTCAATTACCTTTGCAAACTGATATTTAAACGCATACTAATGCACTTTTGAACATAAACACACATATATACAAGTTGTTTTGAAAAAAGCTCGCAAATTTTTAAAGTATAAACTAACAATATATATTTCAGCTGAATTGGTGACCCACATTACCTGTATTGTACTAGCTTTACTACTCGGTTGATTTTATAAAAAAATGATTTTTTTTATTTATATATTTCTTGCGAAAATAGTGACATTCGTCTGGATTAGCTAGGCGTAATGAGCTGGGACACGTTTCGTGAGCCCGGAGTACGCCGTTGGAAAGTTTTTAGGCGACAGAAAAACACACAAACACTTTCTGGTGTATATATGTATTAAAATGTAACAACTACTTAGTTATATGCAACAGCTCCATAGTAATAAGCCAGGGAATGTTTTCTTATGACTTCTCCCCGCATACGCTTTTAACTCATCATTTTGTCTCTCATCTGATAATTGTTTTTGTGAAGGAGCGCAGCTAGAGTACGGTGATTATTACGGAGATAGTGGCATAAACCAATCCTACCCGGAGTACAATGTGTCGACTGTTTTGCAATCGTCCACAGGATCAGCGATTGCTGAGATATCGGAGTCTGCGTTAAGCGTTCAAAAACTAATTAATCTTCGTGAAGAATCGAGAGTGATTTGTAGGAATTTCACAAATTACCCAAAATGCTTGGACAGGTGTCTGTTTAACGTTTACAGTGATCCCTGCGAGACCACGGATTTGTCTTCTACACACCCAAAAGTACGTGGGGCCTTTTTTAATTTATCTATTTTATTCGTATAACTATTGATTTAATTATAAAATTTCGTATCTTGAGGGAAAAGCAGTCATTTATGGAGATTCCTGATCATTTTGCACTTGTATATACAGAGGAAGTGTCATAATGCTTTGCAGAATTCATTTTTTCTATTAAAATTAATGAACAGATTTTAGTTTTTTTACGTAACACATAAAATGTTATTGTAAAGTTAATAACGTTGCTTTGTTAATAAAGTTGTTTAAGTAGAATAAACAGTGGAGGAAAATAGATACTATAAACTGGTCAAAAACTTATAACTCATCCTCTGTGAATACTAAAACTTTTTATGACTCTTTTTTTACATTTCTTCAAGAGTTTCTTATTTTTCGATCAAAATGACATGTTCGGACCAGAATTAATTATCTAAAACAATTAATTATCTAAAAATCCGCAAATATTATCTCCTTTCATTTGTTGATCTCTTATTTTCTCATTGTGTAGACGTAAGAAAAAGATGCGTCTACGATAACATGCACGGTTTCTTGTATCTCATGTTCAAGATTTAAAAACGACAGTTTTCCTTGATAAATTGCTTCGTTTACAGATTGTCGACGAATTGAGTCGCTATATCGAGGAATACGATAAAGTGTTGATACATCAAACGAACAAACCAGTGGATTCAGCTTCCTTTCCAGAACATTTCCATGGAACGTGGATGCCATGGATACAATTACCCGACGACTACGATTTTCAACTCAGTTCCTAATGTGTATTTTGTGATGGAACACAAAGAGACTTCGACTCTCTCGTCCGAAATTGTTATAATATTGAATGATAATCATTCTATTTCCTTTGCTGACATTCGGATTTATCTGTATTTTTATAAAAAATGATACGCAGTATTGTGAAAAAAAGAATTGTTCTAATTTTCCCCTTTCTATAGACTGAGGAGGACCATGAAGTCGATAATTCCAAAAGTAATGTAATTTTGAGACTCTATACAGGGCATCATATTATCATAATAATACGCCATTTTTTGTTCGTTGTTCGAACTTATTGTAAACTGGTGATAATCGATTCCCGAAGATTGCGTTGTTTCTCATTTCTACATTTTTCTGCCAAAACACCAGCAAATATAGAAGCATTTATGCGTTTAAAAAATTATTTCTTCTGAACAGGGATTATCATAATATAGAAACTACTGCTGGTTTAAACAATTCTAAGAATTTGTACGTACATTCGACCCGTTATTTAAATAATTTCTTTTTGGGCAATGCGCAACTCTGGTTTCATAATTTTTGCAACTTCCCCGTTTAGGATCTTCCCCTGTGAGTTTAGATTTTGGATACACAAGAGCTCGTGCCTCGGGAAGCGGGCGTCGATGGTAAGAAGTGGTAAAAAGTTCATCACCCGGGGAACTGACTCCTTTTTCCTTCGGCGACGTTATCATTTACAGATTATGCAGATGATTCGCCGTCGTTGCGGTATACGTTGATGTCAATTTAATTGCACGGTATCGGACTAATTAATCTATGTCCGCGTGGACATGCAACTTCCAATTTTCAGGATTACAATTTTCTGAATAATGCAAAGAGACCAACGCTGCGGCTATATTATCACAAATCATTGTTCAAACATTCGTATGGTTTAGGAAAAACAGCCATTCTTCCAACGTCGAAATCATTCTAATCTTTCTTGTCAAATATTCCGTCCATAGAAGCGAAAAAGTTCTGCGACAGACCAAAAATGAAAAGTGAGGTTGAATTTATAATGTATTTCTGTCATCGCTATTGTTTCTTTTTTTTTTTTAAGCTTGTTAATGTTCTCTGAATTTATGTTACGCGGAATTAAGTGTATCAGGTAGTTGTTTTTGTCGAAAATGAAGCATTTCTTTTTCATTTAATTACAAAGAAATCAATTGATATCGAGACTTGTTCTTTGGCACAAAGTTTATTAGCATAATAAGCTTGAAATAAAAATCATGTTTGTTTATTTACAATTATGCATTATATATGACGCTACGGATGGATCATTGAAGAGGCTTTTAAAAAAATCTTTTGTGTTCTATTCAAACTATTTGTATGCACTATTCAAATTATTGAATAGATAAATATTTATCTAAGATAATTATCCGAGTAAATTCTATTTAGTCAAATATTCCATTCGGATAATAATTATTCGTCATTTGCAACATATCACTCTATCCATTTATTCGAATGATATATTAAAATATCTATTACAGGATTATTCGAATAATGCCACGAATAACTCTTCATAGTTATGATTTCCTCTTACTTTTGTACAACTCTGTTCATACCGCCTATCCACCGAGTAAATAATTATCCGAGCAAAAATTATTTAAGTTATCCCGATAGGTAAATTATTATTTGGCTGAAAACTTATTCGTTTAATTCTTATTCAATTGAAGTTTATTCGTTGTTCGTCATCCGAATGAAATAATGCCCGTCTCTGGCCCGAGTGTATTGGAAGGCGTAAAATTCAGGAAGGGAAAAGTCGGCGAAAGGCTCGAGCCTAACATTTCCTTCCTTTCTGTTCTCGTAGGCGGGGGTGTCGGCGTTACGGCTCATTTAACAATTTGCTTATTTGCTAGGAAAAGTCTCTGCCGTGTATGTGTGTGCATGCCTGTGCTCGTGTGTCAGCTTTGTGCGTAATCACGAACAGGGGGAGGGTGGAAGAGGCCCGTGGAACGAGAGAGGTAACTTTTGCGATCGTACGGAGGGTTTGAGGTTTAAGTCGCTTTTAATAGCCAAGCAGCTGTCGCCGGATCTGTTTGCCCCCTTTTTATGGTAGACGTCTTCGACGAATAATGGCAGGAAATAATCTGGAACGAAAGAAGCGGCGGTCCTTTGCGGTCCTCCGCCAATAAACCGTTTTTAACTCGTTCCCTTCTCCCCTTTGCACGGTCCCCTCCCCATAGAAGGCGTGATTTTCAGGGTACCGAGAGAATGTAACGAAGGCAATTAAATACGAAAGCTGTTGAGCCATTGGAAGATAGAAATTATACACAGGGTGTTTTCGAAAGGTGGTTAAAAACTTTGCATGCTTTTAGGACTGATTAGGCTGTCCAGGAAATCCTTAGTTTACGTGGGTGTGCAGACTAATCCATTCAGAGTAAACAGTGACTTTCTATTTTAATAATGCAAGCTACCTATTTCCATCTATTCGCTCCTTGCACTAAGAAAACAGAGGATTATCAGGGATAACCGTGTGTGCTGATAACTTACTGTTTTCTGTGCTTCGAAAGAGCGTGGGAATTTTTCAAAAATATCCCTCGGGCAATAGAACACACGATTCATTCGTTAAGAATTTTTTTGGATATAAACAATTACTATTTAGGAAGGAACTTTCTTTAAATCTGATACTTTTTACATTTACAAAAATTCTACAGCTATTGTCTTCTGATGTGTTGCAAATCTGCCGTCCAGAGCGATAAATAATAGTAAGAGCCAGAAACGAAGAAATTACTTTCTAAACGATTAGACTTCCCTACCACTGAAAGCAGAGGTTAGACTAAACTAGCATAACTGAATCTAAATTTTCGTGTGTGTCGTGAAACTTCGACCATTTGCAATGTTTCGTGCCATTCTGGTTATGCAAAGCGTGATCTCTGTAATTTACCAGGTGGATGCAAAGTTACGGTTATCGGCATTAGGATATCAGAGCAGAGTGGAACCTCCATTACTGTGCGAAGTAGTGATAGGGTGATACGAGTGTGTTGGGATGATAGAATTTTCAGATAACACTCACTTTTCTGCTATGTACTTAAAATGTCAATTCATTTCTTTTTAATATACTTGCTGAAGTTGAATCTAAGTTGCGAAATAGAGTTCTTATAGAATTTATTACTATTTGATAATTTCAGTAATTTTAATTACATTTTAATTGCAACTTTACTCATTTATATGGATTTAATTGTTTTTCTAAATATTACAAATATTTGCTTCCTAAATTTTCAGAGAACAATAAAACTAATTTACTACTTCATATTACGACAAATAAAAACTTCTGAACTGTGTTTTATTATAATACAAAACCTTTTATCAATGCATTTTCTTGTATTTTCCACTTCTTTTTCTCTCTGTCTTTCTTCCTTAATGTGTGTGTGTCCGTTTTTCTACCTCTTTGTAGTTAATTGTGCCAAAAGGTCGACTAATCCGTCTGTTGTAATTAAATTAAAATTAAATTTAAATCCAATAAGAGATGATTTCTGTGTCAGCAGCGCCCAACGTTTTCACCCCCAAAGCTCGTACCGCCAAATGGCACTTTCCCCTTTTCCTTCGACGTTCCACGGAAAAAAATGAACTCCATCGAACAGGCTCCATCGTCCATTTACATATTCATTCAAGTTGAAGTTGAAGAATGCGGCGAACCGAGTAATGTGGCAAACAGCTGCAAAACGTCGAACCGTTTGCTCGCGCAATTCGCCAATTAGTTTCGAAGAGAAAGCGGGATCGTATATTATTCGAGAACTTAGAGTCACCATTAGAAATATCAAGGAAAGTATCTAGAAAGGTCTAAGGAGCCGGTTCATTCGCCACCAAGGCGTTCAGTTCGTATTTTACCGCCTATTGCTCGCGCGTTTTTCGTCCCCTCGGCATTTTCTCTTGTCCCTTTCTTTCGCTTCGTTAAATACTTTCTTATTTTGTGATTCGAATAATTACAAAGGCGAACCGTGCCTGGCACTGCTTCGGTCATTTGCGTTGGAAAATTAGCACGATCCGATTCAGAACAACGAACGTGTGTCTTCCTCCTCATCTTTGTTCCTTTCGGTCCCCCTTACTGTACCGTAGTCGATAAATAAACCTCTGCCAGACGTTCATTACGCCGTTAACTTTGGCTCGGACTCATCCAGCCTCCTTTTGCAGGGCCGAAGGATTCACCTGTGTCTTCTGTACTGTATAAATGTATCCGCCCACCCCATACGGATGACGTATTTCACTTAATTAAGTATTGTTGGATAATTTAAATATATTATTTCTACCCTGGATAATTTAAATATATTTTTAGTTAATACCATCTACCTAAGAAATGCACAAAGAAATTTTCCTGTAAAAAATGGAACAACGTAAGCCCGAATTTCACTGAAAATTAATTTATAATAAAATAGCAGGAATGTAAGAAGATTATCAACTTATTGTAATAACGTTAGTATAAATTAAATATTTAATTTAGGCGAATATTTGTTTGCAAGTTATAATTTTTCAATTGAAAGCACCCAAAAGAGAAGTATACATCTTAATCAAGGTTTATGATTATGTGAATTAGAATTGTAGGTTC
Source organism: Andrena marginata (assembly GCA_963932335.1). Taxonomy (NCBI): domain Eukaryota; kingdom Metazoa; phylum Arthropoda; class Insecta; order Hymenoptera; family Andrenidae; genus Andrena; species Andrena marginata. Next base: position 276,559 of record OZ010661.1, read on the forward strand.
CTATATATTTTAAAGTTACATATAGGGGTGGATGGATACTTTTGTGAGTAAGCGTAAGTAATAAATTTGGAATATCTTTTGTTTTTTTGTGCTAGATAGATTTCACACTTCCGATCCATTTTTTCATATATAATCGTCAAGTTCATGCTTCTACCATGGATTAGTAATCACTCCGTACATTAACTACATTCAGCTACGTGACAAAAATTATGACAATAGATTGGAACACGTAGAAATTTTAACGCAACTTTTAATTCGTTATTAATGATAATTCCGTTCTACAATTGCTTTATTGGTCCGTTTTAATTACTCTAATGGGCCATTTTAATTTGATAGGTGAGCACAAAACATCGCTCTAAAATGATAGGGTTTTGTTGCTCGTAGGTTCACAATGGCGCGTGAATCATTGGTAAGGGCATGAATGTTAATTAACGAGAGATGTAATCGATGCTAATGGCCATTATTTGTAAGAACCGAATGCATTTGGAAACTGCATGCAAAATATTATTACAAAATTGTTTCATCTCAGAACTCGAGCCATTTGGGAATGTACAAAGTATTTCGTAAGCTTACCTACAAACTTAGAGTGGGTAATAGAATTTCTAAAAAAAAAAAAAAGAAACGCAAAAGCAGATTCGTAACCTAATCGTTCTTGAGATACCCAGTCTTTTAATAAAAGGATTTGTTCGGAGATTAATAACAGAATTAAACTACAAATTTCGCGTTGCATTTAGATAAGTGTGTTAAGTCGTCAATTATTGATACGCTCAATTTTTCAACATATTAACCATGACATAGTCCGCGTAATTGCTTATAAACAAAGCTTTTTTAGGATGTAAATCGTGAATTGGATTAATGCTGTAGAAAGATAAAACTATATTCTTACAACTTCATATCATTGTCCAGCAAAACCCACATATTATGAAAAACAGGGAAAACTGGTTAAACATAATCCACATGCAACTCCAAGCAAAAAGTGTTTATTTCAATTCTACGAAGAATTGTAAATATCCTTGATCACGAACTATTTTGTTCGTAAGCACATTGGAAATTCTCAATTTCCCAGAAATCTACTCGAGCAATGTTCCCATCGATTCAAGGAGGAAACGAAGAATTACTCGTTCTTCCCCAATATTCAGAAACGCGGTAAAAATTATTCTAACAAACAATAATTGCGACAGTAAATTTCTGAAAAATTTAGTGGAGTGGTGCTGAACTCGGTTGCAAGAAGAAGAAAATATGAAGAAACAGAAAGAACGAAGAAATAAAGAGAAGAAGAAACGAAAAAACGAAGAAATTACTCGCCCTCGCCGAACACCACCCATTTCACCCACAATCCCAACAAAAACTTCACCGGAAGCCTTGAATTTGTCCAAAAAATTAGCCGAAGCGATGCTCAGCTCGGTTACTCGAGGAGGAGCAACGGGTACGCGATAGATCCTCCCTCAGCGGTTTCCCCGTTTCCTACCTCCCGGCGCGATCTTTCAACATATACTGGCCTGTTCCTCGCCTCCTCCCTTCGGCGGTTCCTTCCCGTTCATCCTCCGCTCGCCATCCCCGTGGCCGGCAGCTCGTCCAACGAAAAACGAGTAGGTGAAGTAGGAGGAAATAGAGTAGTAGTAGGAGGATTCCACCTCCACGACGGACCGGCAAATCCTGCAGGACGGCTCGACGGACACCTGTAACCACGCAGACTCCCTGCAGTCGAACGGGACGGTGCGAAGGAACTTCCCCGATAGCGCGCGGTGCCGGTCGCAGATCATTCAGGATAGCGCGCGTTGACGTGTACTAGCCCGCCGGCGATCGATCCTGGATCACGGCGGTACAGTGAACAAACTCCGTGTGACGTTCTCTCCTAATTCCACGGTTTCACCGTCCGGGTGTCGCCGTTAATTGCAATGTTCGCGGGTGCAGCCGCGAGATACCACGAGGCGCGGGTTTCGCGTGTGATTTCTAACCAGCCCGCCTTATCGCCCCCTCATCGACAGCTGTAATTAAGAAAACAAAAGTCCAGTGTCTCTCCGTTGGAAATTTATCTCCCCGTGCTATTCGCGATATCTCCGCCGTGGACGATCTCGGAAACGTCCCACGTGGGGGGGAGAGAGAGTAATTTATCCCCGAGCGCAGCATCGGGAGCGTTCGAACTCGGCCCCGCTATTCCCAGGAGTCCGCGAATCGGTCGGAAAATGGAGGAGTCCGGAGCCCCGCGATCGTCCGTCCACCGATCCGCCGATCACCGGGAGAAGCACAGTGGCCCCTGAAAGCATCGCGGCGCCGCGTGTTCGAAAACTTTCCCGATCTCGATCGACGCAGGTCGTTGTGCGCGAGAGGCGAGGAGGCGGGGAGGCATGCAGATCTTCTAGAATGCGAAGCGAAGAAAGATGGTGGTAACGAAGAGAAGCGGTGCCGAGGCCTGGCTGCTCTTGTTCCTGTTGCTGGTCCACGGCGGCGGGTGCATCAAGTGGCTGTGAGTATCGCGACAACGAGACTTCGCTGCTGACCGCGGGGCCATTACTCGGGTCGTTTATTATCCCGATCCTCGGGGCCTCCTTATTTATCCGCCGGCCGCGAATTAATCACAGGGCGAATTTCTATGCGCCTCTCCCGGCGGTTTCGTTGCTCCGAGGAGCATACACAAGCGGGGGGGATTAAAAGCAGACTGTTAGGGCTCTATCTCGATCCGGAGAGCCATGAATCCTTCGGTAACAAGCATCCACGGTGTTCTGACACTCGTTCGCCAGGACTCCGTAGGTGCTCGGAGATTAATGCCGGACCGTTAATGAGAGACAAATAGGTTAGCAAGCGGTAACGGTGCACGCACACGCGGAGGAAGAATGGCACCGAGGCCACAATCACTCCCAACGAGGATTTATCGCGTGCCATTTTAGCCCGTTAAGCCGAAATCATCGGGCAGCCGCTTCGTCGCAACAAAGGGGCGATAACTTGGACTTTCGATTCAGATCGACTGGGAGGAATTCTTCTCGCCTAGTCTTTTCCACGAATCCTCTCGATTCGCCCGCGCGATTAATCTCTCGCAGATACCCATTTTAATTCCCATTCTTCGTATCAATTAATCCATTCCTTTCCGCCGCGTCCCTCCGCCGACGAGTCCCCCGACCGCTCGCGAGCCATGAAGATATCCCATTATCCGTCACGCCGGAGGTGATCGTCGCTCGGGCCTCCCTTATTTCGCGTGGCCGCTGGTCGACGTTAATTGTCCCGCGATTCCGGGCGAATCTCATCGGGGCCGAGCAATAACGGAGGGTAAGGGCAGCCCCCCTGACGGCGAGGGGCTGGAAAAGCGGAAACAGAAAGAGAGAAGGCCGCTCGGCGTCGGATGATGAATAGGCCCCTTTACACGGTCGGTCTTGCGCGCGGTCCGGCCCGCGGGCCGGCGCGTCACACGCCGCGCGGCACGCAAAAGTACGTGAAGCCGGATCGTGGCGCTCCTTCGCGCGGGCCAGAAGGTCGTACCCGTCACTACTTAGAGACAACGAGTTCGGGCTCCCATTTCTACGTCGACTCCACATGCTTTTTACACGATCCACCGCAGTGGTGTACTACTTGTTCGATGTATATCATCGATCTGCGAAACGATCGGCAAGACACGATCGCGATATACGTTCGCGAAAAGTATCTCAAATTCCTCTATATACCAGGCTTATAGAGGATATCATAAATGCTGTTACTGTAGGGTACACTGAAACATCTGTTTTTAGGAAGCTACATTTGGTTGACCTGAAGGTGCTATAAATTCTGGAAATGGTTTATAACTCAGTTATAACGACTGTAAAATTTTACAAGGGTACTTTAAAAAATGTCCAAATGTTTCCCCGGCAATGCGATGGCAAATGAAATTGCAGTTAACACATTCACTGTTGTGACGATCATAATTATTACTATCAACGGCAATAATTACCATGTCACTGCTTGTTTTAATATAAAAACTAATATTGATAGACAATAAATACATATAGGTATGCAAGTGATTTTATATCTAAGATAAATGATGAAGAGATGTAATATGCAAGATGTCTTGAAGAAGGGGGGTAGTCTTCTGATTGCTCGTGATGCAGGTCAAATTTTTCACCCACGCTCTTGCGTGGCACGCAGCAAGAAAGCATCACAGTCCTGCCCGCGCGCCAGAAACCGCCACGGTCCTGCCCGCGCGCCAGAAAGCGCCACGGTCCTGCCCGCGCGCAAACCTCGAATCCAGAAGAGTTTGCATAAGAGACAGAAAAGGTAGTTAGAAAAGGAGAAAACGATACTTGAAACCAGGCTCGTGGCGCGCCTCAGGATTTCCGACAGTGCGGACAAGTCTGAGGCGCGCGACGAGCCTGGCAGCCGTGCCTAGATGGGTTTCGAGGACTTCGACCCTCGAGACCAGGGGGGCCGTACCATGTTGCCCCCTAAGACGTGGCGAATGAAAAATTCTACATTTCGCACCGGATCTTGGCGAAAGTGACGTGGATCGTTTCCTTATGTTTTTCCGATGAAAATGGTCCAAAAACGACACAAATCGGATTGTAATTAAGGAATCTTCATAATAAATTGATTTCCATAACTTCGTTAAAAATAGTCCGATTTACATGAAATTTGGTATAATTTTCATTTGAAAAACGTAAAGAAGCCATCGGTATCACTTCCATATCGATACGATAAAGAATAAAGTATACAGTTTTTCTGAAACAGGTATGAATCCTTGGCCGACCGCAGCGAATCGAGGTCGGCGACACACAGTCGAGGGTGAAATATTCGTTACAGCGTATTAAGAAATTCTTTATTCTTCGTCGTATCGATATGAAAGTAACACTAGTGGATTCCTGGCGTTCTCCCAATTAAAATGATCACAAATATCATGCAAATCGGACTACTTTTACACAAACAATACAAATTATAAAAGGAGTAGGCATTTCGTGGTCCGAACGATGACCAGAACGAGCAAAGAACCTAATAAAAAGAGAATAAATATAAGGAAAGTAACCGTAATAAACGTACTAATGGACTAATTTTTGTACCTGATATCGCCAGAAACGCCAGTACGTTTGCGCACGCGGAGTCCCGCCTGCGCTGTCCTCCCTTCAAATTACAAACGGATCCCTTATCGCTCGAGTATAAACACGACATATTTGTTTGCATGGTTACAAACTTCGTCCATTAGCTATCCGAATAGAGTGATGGATACACAAAAGTACAACTTTCATACTAAACTACGTCTTTGCCATATTTATTTTTTCTGTCTCTTCAGATACCGATGGCTTCTTTACGTTTTTCAAATGAAAATTATACCAAATTTCATGTAAATCGGACTATTTTTAACGAAGTTATGGAAATCAATTTATTATGAAGATTCCTTAATTACAATCCGATTTGTGTCGTTTTTGGACCATTTTCATCGGAAAAACATAAGGAAACGATCCACGTCACTTTCGCCAAGATCCGGTGCGAAATGTAGAATTTTTCATTCGCCACGTCTTAGGGGGCAACATGGTACGGCCCCCCTGGTCTCGAGGGTCGAAGTCCTCGAAACCCATCTAGGCACGGCTGCCAGGCTCGTCGCGCGCCTCAGACTTGTCCGCACTGTCGGAAATCCTGAGGCGCGCCACGAGCCTGGTTTCAAGTATCGTTTTCTCCTTTTCTAACTACCTTTTCTGTCTCTTATGCAAACTCTTCTGGATTCGAGGTTTGCGCGCGGGCAGGACCGTGGCGCTTTCTGGCGCGCGGGCAGGACCGTGGCGGTTTCTGGCGCGCGGGCAGGACTGTGATGCTTTCTTGCTGCGTGCCACGCAAGAGCGTGGGTGAAAAATTTGACCTGCATCACGAGCAATCAGAAGACTACCCCCCTTCTTCAAGACATCTTGCATATTACATCTCTTCATCATTTATCTTAGATATAAAATCACTTGCATACCTATATGTATTTATTGTCTATCAATATTAGTTTTTATATTAAAACAAGCAGTGACATGGTAATTATTGCCGTTGATAGTAATAATTATGATCGTCACAACAGTGAATGTGTTAACTGCAATTTCATTTGCCATCGCATTGCCGGGGAAACATTTGGACATTTTTTAAAGTACCCTTGTAAAATTTTACAGTCGTTATAACTGAGTTATAAACCATTTCCAGAATTTATAGCACCTTCAGGTCAACCAAATGTAGCTTCCTAAAAACAGATGTTTCAGTGTACCCTACAGTAACAGCATTTATGATATCCTCTATAAGCCTGGTATATAGAGGAATTTGAGATACTTTTCGCGAACGTATATCGCGATCGTGTCTTGCCGATCGTTTCGCAGATCGATGATATACATCGAACAAGTAGTACACCACTGCGGTGGATCGTGTAAAAAGCATGTGGAGTCGACGTAGAAATGGGAGCCCGAACTCGTTGTCTCTAAGTAGTGACGGGTACGACCTTCTGGCCCGCGCGAAGGAGCGCCACGATCCGGCTTCACGTACTTTTGCGTGCCGCGCGGCGTGTGACGCGCCGGCCCGCGGGCCGGACCGCGCGCAAGACCGACCGTGTAAAGGGGCCTAATGGACGAGTGATGGTGGTTTTGCGTGCAAAACCAAAATACGAGGGGGGGGGGGGAGTAAGAGGATGGGAAGTAGAGGGGGATAGAAGTACGAGAGGAGGACGGGCCAAGGGTGGAAGATTAGGGGTTGCCCGCGATTCGTGATTTATAAGCGCCGCTTCCGAGAAGCCTCCTCTCCACGGGTCCCTTCTTGCGCGCCAGTCTTTCCAGGGTCCTCGCCTTTTGTTTATAATCGCCGGGCCGCCGACAGACAATGAGGGATAATCGAAGGGCGATCTCGAGCAAGTTACGTCTGCGAGCAGTTTTTGTTGCTCCGCGGAGCAGAATGACATCGATCCTGTCACATTCAGCGCTGTGGGAGACGCGTGGTCTTCAGGGGTCAGCCTTTGCGCGGAAATTTATCAGTTGGATGTTAATGTTGGTTGTAGCGCTGACGGGGGAGCTGCTTGCTGGAGTCTTGCGCGTTAGCGAGGGAATTTGATAAATGTTGCCAGGTCCGGGGGAAGAATCTATGTTTCTTCTGCGGTTCCTGAAGCAGCGGGATCGATTCAGATGGGAAGGTGAAATTAGGGAGGCTGACGCAACGGGCATCAATTTTAGCGGAATTGTATTCTTGGTTATAGTGCAGAAAACGGTAATCGGGTGCAAATCCAAAATTTGCAATAAATTGACCATTTGTTTTCGGATTCGCATCAATGTTGCGCCAAACGATTTTACGAATATTACACACCATAACTGAAAAACTGTCAAAAGTGGAGCTGCACTCCTCTTGCCGCAAGGTCTTCGTTTAGTAGATTGAAGTTTTTTAATGGCTCCTTTACCTTTTTCCATTTGAAGTTATTTTCAGTTATTGGCACAATTTCAAGTAAAGAGTTATGATCATAGAATTAATTATGAATCTGCTACTTTCCCATGTACAGGGTGTTCTAAAACTGAAGGTGCAAACTGAAAGCTAAAATGATATTTCTCGACTTTCGAGAAAATCTCATTCGTCCTCAGCATTCGTTAGGTACGCGTTATGAATTCATCTGAAAGAGATCAGTTCGAATTGCAAGTTAGCTTATCTTCAAATGCGGCTTTTGACTAGTTGCCCGGAGTTTTCTAAAAAACGAAGTCTGATTAAAAAAAGGTTGCTCTACAATTTTGACTGATCTTAAAAATTCATTTTATTCACAACACTATGCTACAATTGACTACCAAATTCTGTCGAATCCCCGAGCAGAAGAACGTGTACTTGGAAAATATTCAGTGTAATTTGTTTTAATAAAATTTCTTCTTCTCCTACATGTTCGTCTCATTTTTTTTTCACATAAAATTACCACCTTTCGACTTCTACCGCCAGTTACAAGACACCCTGTGCAATATCACTGCCACGTGCACAGATACAGAAAAATCTCCCGGAATCATTTTTTACGCCGTCCGGATTTTGCCATCTAAAGTAGCGACGTATCTTCGATGGCTAATTTAAAAGTAGGCGTCCATTAATCACTCCCTTAAAGATCGGTAAATCATTTTTCTGCTGTTGAACCACCTAACGCGCCCCCTCGCTGCAATCATCGGCTCTTTTAAACAGACCTGGGCACGGGGTTTGATGGCGAGCGAGGATTAACGATCGATTTAGAATAATTTGCATGTGTAGCCTGATTAAACGTGGGACCGGTATGAGATCGCGTGGATGCTGCTATTTATAAAATCGCTCGTAACGAACCGTGCTCTACTTATAGCCGATTCTTTGCTCGTAAATCATCTGTTGCGTGATCCATTCGCGAATATGGATCATCCTGGCGCGCGTTATCGTGCACTATGCACGGGGGACGTTTAAAACCTTTTATCTACTGGACGTCGGTGTTCCATTTCTGGGACACATTGAAAAATGTCTTACTCGTTATTAATAGGTATCTCCAGGGGCTGAACAAACGATACATATTCTGCTGTTCCTGTTGAATAGCAATCTAATTAACTCGATAAATCTCGCAGTAATGTCACCGGCACGTGATAGCTGACAGTTTAAAAGAATTCAATCTCTACGTTTTTGTAAGCTTCTTAACGGATTGTGTTATGCTTGAAACGGTTGCTTCGTGGTGGTTGTTTGTTATAATTTGTAGTTTGTACCGTATTTGGATAAAAATTATATAAATCCCAGTGTATTTTATGCAACGTTGGCTGCGTGATAAAATTGACATTCACCGGAAATGTCCTGTAGGAAAATGAGCAAAGGAAAAGCAGAATATGTTCGATGGAAATAGTCTTGGTGCCCAGTGAAGTTAGTTTGAAATTTAAATTAAGTATTACTGGCAATATTGACATACCTATACATATATTCATTCTGAAATAAGCAATGCTTCTTCTCTTCCTCAACGACAGATGAAATTGAATGCTCACGGAATGCATCAAACTACTAATTAATTTCAATACCTATTTGTGTACTTTTTATACTTGTGAAGAGTTAAAAGAGTATTATATCTAATTTTTATTTAACAATTAATTCTAATTAGGAATACATAATAATTCTATTTGTAAAAGATTTCTTGAAATTAGTTTGCGAACTATCGGTGATTAATATTATTGTGTCTTGTGGTAGCTAGCAGTAAATATGAGCGATATGCTTTTGGTATTAACTACAGTAGAAATCTCGATTATTCGAGCACTGTTTAACCGGATGTAGGATTATACGAACAGTGTCACCTGGTGCAAGAACTTTCTCAAGAACTGTCTAGAAAGGTATTGTCTCCTTAAAATAGAAAGGAAACGCCAAGTGATAAATCGGTAGAAAATAGCAAAGGATTGAACATTTGAAAGATCGAGTGAAGCGAATACCAGAAACGCAAATGGTAACGAGGGAATGGTTTTATTTTTATATAAAAATAATATTTCTGTACATTTCTAATTGCGGATAGTTTGGAAAATTTTTTTAAAGTCGTACGAAACATCAAAAAATGAATTTTTTTTTAAACAAATCTAGGTATATCTGGATGTTGAAAATGTGACACTCTTTGTCTTAAATCAAGCATCTCTCAGAAAATGGATTTAGACAATTTCAAAAAGAGAGACTCAATCAACGTGAAATATTATTTTATTATAACTTTTTATTTGAAAATTTGTGCTGTCACGAATTATCGTGCCATATAATAACATTGAAAAATAGTAACAAAATAGCCATTTAGAAGGAACACAAATAATAAAGGGAATAACATATGATTTGTCCATTTCTTAATGTTCAATTATTATCCTTATTATGTTACATGAAAAATATCCATATTCCTGTAATTTAATTCATTTCTCTAATAGAATATCGTATAATATAATAATGATATTAATTGATGATCGTGAAGACCAATTTGGAAACGCGTAAGTCCTTTGTCATTCGTTCGAGTAACGCAATCTGTTCTAAATAATTGCTTCTGGTGAATAATAAACATTAATTATATATAAAATGAGCACGATCAATTGTATAAGTAAATTTATACAAAGTAAAGTTGACTGCGTTGCTACTAAAGGCTTGTTACCGAGGTAGAATTTCTCGAAATACCGAACAATTTATTCGTCCATAAATTCTGCGCTGATCGGTTTTTAAGTTTTCAAGGGCCTTAAGAAACCTGGCCTATTATCGAGCCTGTAAACACTGTGTTTTACGGTTCATATGTCAAAGCCAATTTTGGAATCCATAATGTACATCTTCGCACGGTTCCTCCCACTATAATTTCCAAACGCGGTAGGCTTTAACTATAATTGATGACAGTATCGGTAGAATCTCGATATCGAATATTTTCAAATATTTTTTCACCTACACCTTATTTGATTTTTTTTAAATATATAAAAACGTCGACTGTTAGTAAATTTATCAACGATTTCAACACTTTTCCAATCACCTGAATTTTGTTCGCACTCCTTTTTTATACATATAATATTTATATACCTGCAATTCCTCTCGAATTTACACATATACTCGATGAAAATATGTTGGATTTATTGGAAGGAACAACTGTTTTTTAAATTGTGTCTTTAAATAATGTGTTCGTGGCATTTCTAAGCATTTATGATGTTACGTTATTTTCTATGATTTGATTCATTTAAATGTATATGAACGAATTTAATTATTTATCATTATACTTGCCGATAGATAATTATACATTCAATTTGCACTTACTTAATTTTATTTCAAATTTATTTACTTCCGCTCCTTCGCAAACTCTAGCACACGCTCAAATATTCCACGATTTCCCCATATTTTCTGATAGTAGTATTGAATTCTCTAAAATAGTACGTCGGTGCCCGTACCTGCGTCATGGAGCCCTTCGACATTAGAGACAAGTACTTGCTGCATAAATTGCACAGCTATGTATACACACACCCACACACACAGTAGTGGTTTACTTTGTTACCAATTCCTAGACGAAAATTATTCATAACTCCAAAAATCACGAAACATTCGCAAATTCGAAAAGAATTTATTCTAGATTTTTTACTTATTTCTTCATGTAGATTGTACTATCCTTTTTAACCCAACCTGTATAAGTCTCATACTGTCTTCTCACCGCCGCTGTACCTCAATACTCTCGAGTAAGCACAGACCAAAAACTCTGTGTTCCATAGACAACCCAATAAACTGTAGCACAAAAAACTACATAGGTAATATGCGTCCATTGATTCATTCGAAAACAGTCTCCGTTCGAAATTGATGGCTCAGTGGGAAACAGGCACATGCCACATACGCATAAGTTTTCGTTTCTTTCTACCATTAATTCGTTGCTGCAATATAGTGTAATCCGACCACCCCCTAATATAATCATATTAAATTGTCTGAACTCTGACGAAAAGCAAATGCGTAGTGGAAAAGAGGCCCATTTCACTCGGCTTCTACCGTGATCTAAAAAAATTAATTTTTCCGTTGAAATTAAGCAATAGTTGTCATTTATCAACTCAAGTACCGTTTAAAGTAATTACAATTTCATACCGCATTTCTTAGGAAAACAATTTTCCCTACGACTTGCCTTCCTCTAAAATCATAAACCAATGCCGTGTGCCTAAGAACTAATGTTTCCAGCAATCCTCTAAATAAGACTGCCACCGCGTGTTAACCGAGGACTACCAGCAGCCTTCGTTTCCTTTTCGGTCGGTCGGGCCCCGTGGGCCTCACGCGAGAGATCGGCTGGCCGTTGGCGATCGTAGGCGCCAGCCTATTATCGGCCCCGTAAAAACGCCACTTTACGATTCCACGAGTCGAAACGAATTTGGAAATTGCGCCCGCCACGCCCGTGCCCAGGCTGCCCCGAAACGCGCGGCAGGGAGTTTTATCGTGCCGTCGCGCATTTTCATAAGAATGTCCCAGCCGTGAACGACCGTGAACTTCTCGCGGGATAAGCCTGTCCTTACACGCCCATCCACGTAACACAAGGCGCGGAGGAGGGCACTTTCTTTCAATTTATGGGTGCACTTTTTCCTGGGGAAGGCAATCTGGGTCTGGGGCCTTGCGGATGAACGCGGTCACCGATCGACACGGTGCTGGGCCGTCCGTCCCTACCTATGGCCAGGACCCTCCCTTGTGTCACCCCCGAAAGGATTGAAAAGAATTTGAAACCCTGCAGAAACGTAGTTTAAGCGACGTAGTAACTGCTCCAGCTTCGCTTCGTGCTACGAGTAAAACGCCTGCACGGGGGCACATTAGCAGCTAGAATATAATATTTTCTCCATGACGAAAAATTGAGAATTGGTATTTGAAATAATTTCATTCGTCTACTTTTATAAAGAGAAATAAAATTCAAATAACAAAAGCAAATCTGGAGCAGTGGAGCAGTAAAAATTTTCCGTGCTCCGGGCAAAACTCGATTGCTCCACTGCCCCGCGCTCTAGCTCGAAACTCCGCTCGAACGCTCTGAACGAAAGACCCGGTCCAAAAAATGGTCAATTTTCAAATTACCGTGAATATCCGCGAAACCGTAAAAGACATCGAAGAAAGGTTTCGTTCAACGTTTCGTCCTTTAAATCTCCTACGATATGGCGATAAAGAATTTTCAGAAAAAAATGCTGATGGGGAGACTTTTGAAAAAATAAATTCTGGTCGAAAAAAACAGTATCGATGAAAGCCTCCGTTGGTACAGTTTCAATGTAACCCATATTGGACACGGTTTTCGAACTACATCCTAGGTATTTAATCCTAAGCTGTGAGGACTGAGGAGTCTATCCCCTTTAAAAATTACCTATACCCTGATTTTTAGGGCACCATGGAACGAAACAATTGTAGCGGGTTGAAAAACATCGAAATTCAACCACACAAATGTGGAAAGATGTTCCATGGCCTTTTTTTGCCAAAGCACGTCTAACAAGTGATCAAATATTCGGTTTTCGACGACAGTGTACGTACAGATTTGAAGCGACTTTTTTGTAGTAAATAAAATTGGACACAAGTCTTGTACAGGAAGGGAAACTCATCGATCTGATCGACAATGATCGCGTACAAGCTCCACAGGCAACGAAAGATATTCCTCATTCGTAGCTGCGTGTACAAGTTGTCGGACTTGTTGCATACTAGGTGGTCCCGCGAGACAAGATCTCGCTTCGATCGCCGAGATTGCCTCGAAAATGCGTTCATTGGCTAATTGAAATGGTTATCGACATGATATATACCGTATGGGAATCATAACTCGTAACGAATTTAAGCACACACGCCGCAAATTGGATGTCGGACAGTTTCCGTCACACTATTTACTGCGAATGATTTATCGACGTCTGTTGCACAACTAGGGCTTTATTACGCATGAAATATTTCCAAGAGGCATTGCGCAAGCTGTGGATTATTCAATTACTTAAATGATACGAAGATTGCTGAGACATTTTGCACGAAGTAAATGTTTCCCCCTCGTATAGATTCGTTTAATGTTTGATGTTTGAATCCAAAGTGCTTGAAAGAACTCAGTTTCGGTATTTATAATTTTTTTTACAGAAAACTTGAAAGATTCCAGTTTCAATATTTCCTTTTTTCTTTTTATACTTCATATGGAAATTTGAATAACAGTCGAGTATATTATTTGGTAATAGGTGGTGAAGTATAATATCCCCAGAATCTTTAACAGGACTCAATTTCAATATTACCATCAAATTTTTTCAAACGATTCTCCCTTCTTTCTGCTAACAATCGCCATAGTTTATATCGCAATTTTGGTTTTCAAATTTGTACTTTAAATTCTCAAGAAATATTAATAGAAGTTAATATAATAATATAAGTGAGAAATAATTAAGTTGTCTATGATTTAGTTTCTAGTTCTACTACTCTCTACAATTTTCAAATTTCTCTTCAACTACTGTAATATTATGTTCTTGGCGCACAACCGATATATGCGAAGTATCTATTATTTTAATAATCAACGAACTATCCCGTTTACAAATAAACGACTGGTCATTAGTTTTCCTATTATGAGGAGCGCGATTCTTAATTCAGAGTTGAATATCACCTCGCCCAGTATCCATGCACCAAATAAGAAAATTCAGGTAATACGAGTTCAAAGGCGCGCGTTAAAAATCGATGAATTCATGTGGACAGCGGTGTGCGCGTTTTTAACTCTGTCAATCACGGTTGCGAAGGAAAGGGAGGCAGAAGAAAATTAGTATCGCGATATTAACGTAAAGCAAATCACACTCTCGTATTAAAATAATTACTGCCCATCAGCTGGCGTGTTTCAGCCGGTAGATTTGCATAATTGTATGGCCAATCTGTCAACTGTCATTTCTGGAACATTGAATCTGTCTTCTGAGATTGTTTCCGCCGTTTCGTGCGCGTGTCTGTGATTCGTTATTTCCAAACTAGCCTCGAGCTAAATGTCACGCAATTTTTCCTTGCGGAGAACAACGGAGTGGGTTAGAATTTATTCGTTACGTCGCGCGATACTTGATAAGATAAGAAAACTGTCACCTTGGTTTGCTAAATTACAGGTTCACGTCTGAAACGTTTTTCTTTACTTTAAAACTACCATTTTGTAATTCTGAGAAAATATATAGTTTTAGAATAAAAATGTCGAAATCAGCCTCTCAGGAATATGTGTCTAAGAATTCGAAATTTTCTCACAGAAATGTGAAATTAAGCGCTCGTTATTGCATGAAACGTGGATGACAGTTTTGTTAGAATATATTCCCAGGCAAACGTTCCCTTTCAAATTATTTCGAAAGTAGATACGAATGACTGCATGTCATCTGTCGATCGATCAACGATTTCTTTTAATGATTTATGATCGTTCTTCTTTCGCGTGACAGATATGTAACCAGATAACTAGGTAGATGTAAATATCCGTATACATGGGTAGAAAACCTTTCGCAATCTCCAATCCTATCGTAACTCATATATCGAGAGCAATTAATTCTGATTATATTTCCCTACTATCCCCAATTCAAGTGAATAATTTCAACATTTATCGGTCGTCGTGACGAGAAGGTAAGAAAGTTCAGAATTGAAATGAAAACATGGTGGCATCATTCTCAAAGTCGAAATTCCCCTGCTTTCTTTATACTATAAATAGTCATTTTCATCATTTTCTCTTAATCAATTTGATTTTCATATTTAGAAGAGGAGTGCGCGTGATTTGAATCATAGCTTTAGCTGAAATTTGGCATGCTGTAAGTGTATATCATGGAAAACGAAGCACAAAGTATTTTCTTCTTTATATTTTATGTACGAGCTAGAGTTGTAAATAATTAGGAGTATGTATTCGAATATTCAAAGTGATCGAATTTCGAATTCTGCCGAATAGGAATGTGAACTTGAAATATTTTTTACACTTTATTGTGAAATTCTTTTCATATTGGCCTTTAAAATGGTTTGCTTTTCAAACGATAAATTTGAAACTTTATTAATCTTTGGTAAATTTATAAATTTTCAAACGAAAGGTATAAATTTTGAATCCTTAACAATTAGATTCTGAAAACACTAATTTCTCGTTCGAAAGTCACGACTCGAGCTGGCTATAGTCCATATCACTTGGAATATTCGAATACTCCTAATTAGTCGAATATTCGAATTCTCCTAATTAGTCGAATATTCGAATACTCCTGATTATTCTAATATTTGTAAGAACCTCGATTGAAATAACTAATAGCAGAAATAATTCTAATACGCATAGAAAATGAAATTAGTTAATAGTTATATCGAGGCCTTGGAAAGGCCAAAACTTTCAACTCAATTTTCTCACCAAGTTTTAAGTACCAGCGTTTAATATGACATTATACATTGTGTGCATTAGCCATGCACAAAATTTTAGTGAAATAGGTGAACCACGCCTCGCGCACTCTCCTTATTAGATGGGTGAATAGAGGAAGGGAAATAGAGGGCGAGAGAGAAATAGGGAGAAGAAGATGAGAAGAGGTATCTATCTACTAAAATGAGTTGACTTTTTGCAGCAGGGCGGTGAAAAATTAGCCAAACGCGTTCGCCAGCTACGCATAAACTCTTTCACGTGTCCCTGCCTTGGGATGCGTGAATTTAATGAGCCATGCTCGAGAACTGTCTACCCTGAGTCCGTTCTGAAGCGCCTGACGCGTGAAATAAATTCGTTTTCTTCCTCTTTCATCGCCGAAAACGCCTTGCTCCTCCCGCGCTACGCATCATCTTCTTACGGCACGATATACAGGGTGCTTTTGAATTGCAGGTAAAAGTGCAACCAGTTAATAAAGCGAAAAGGAAGAAGACACTCGCGATTGGTATTTCAGGCAAACTCATAAATTTTCCATTTCCTTCTATGTTCTTTTAAACTGGTCGTAAGTTACAGTTCTTAAATTAATAGTTACGAAGATATTAAATTCCTTCGTTTGCAAACTAACACTCCTTTGTACCATATTGCCATTATTAAACCTTCTCCGTTCCATTTCTACCATTTTAACTCGATCAGCTGTTACTTATAATTCCGAAACACCCAGTACGACGTTACGTGGCATTGAAAAACGGTCCTACAGCGTGACGATGTCGCCAAAGTGACACGAGCGAGTGTGTCTCCAGCAAACGAATTGCAAACATACCAAAAAGATGAATGAAACTTGCACCTATTAATAACTCTCGTGAAAGACACAGAATTCCTCGGCAGAGTGACCGCCAACTTGTCTGAAAGATGAGGAAAAGTTGCGCCAAGTAACAGAGCGCAGCAGTGATAGAGCATTCCTCGGCAGAGGAATTGCAAACTTGTCCGAAAAATGGAGAAAATTCGCGTGTAATAATACCCGAAAGACTTGCCTAACACAATTTCAAAATTGTACTTAGCAATAAATCGTGCAGATTCACTTGAATCATGCATACCGAAAGAAGCACTGCTTCAGAACCCCATCCACGCCCTTCTGCGCGTAACAAGCAAGGGCTTAAGACACGCAGTAGACAAATAAAAGGGATCAGCAGCCGAGAATAAGATTACGCGGAAGGGACGACACCTTTTACGACCCCCTCGTTTTCATCCCCCTGGCCGGGCGAGTCGCGAGCCCCCGTGATCGTCGTCGAGGATGACGAGCGTATAACGCGGGACAGGCATCTCTCGCCATCAAACGGCACGATCCACGCGGCAGTCGGCGACGGAATAATGAATTAGAGCTACGGCCTTTTGATAGGGTAATTCCGAGGGTAGGCTCCTGACACGGGGTTGGCGAGCCGGTCATTCCCGGGGCTGTTACGTCTAGACGTATCCGTGCACGAGCCATTCCGACTTTCAGGTGTCCGTAATTATCCTCCCGTACGGTTTGCGCCGCGGCATCCGCACGTATCCACCCGTGCCGTTTAAAGGCACCTTTCAGCTTCACGCCCTATAATTTTCGAAATTCACCCCTGATTTACGGCCCTACGGCCGAGCCGTTGCGCGGGCAACTTGCCGTCGACGGTCCCCGTGCACCGCGCGACCACCCCCGACCACCCCCGACCACCCCTCCCTTAAATCCCGTGGCTTTCGACCTCAACCTTCGATCCTCGACCCCTCGGGCTGAGATTTCTGGTCTTCGCGGCCAGGGGACGTTATTGCCTACCGAGCTGCTCTTCCCGCGAACGTAAGGCTATTTTCGGAAAAACATTTGAACCCAACCCCGTCTTTTCTGTCAGATCTAATTCTGAGCCTCGCATAACGCGATTTATACAACGCGGCATTTTTATGCAACGAAATATCCGTGCTATGCCAGGCTTAAGTACTTGTGAAATTGAAAGAAAAAAATTGAAATGATTTACTTGGCTTTGACAAGAAAGCAAATTAGGCACTTCATCTAAATTTTAAATTCTTTTTAAAATAGAATTCGTAAAGTGATTTGAATAATTGAGTGTTTCAAATATAAGGTACCTTTTATTTTCTATTTCAAATAGTTTTTGCCCAAGTCTGTATACCTAACCCGCCCACCTCTCTCTTTAATTTATCAGGGAAACTACAACCCCGTTATGTGCCGTTTTAATTTCAGCGCTCTGGGCCGTACGGGGGACGGTTACACGTGGACAAGGGAGGCTTGCACCAGCGCGAAAAGCTCGGGCCTTCTGGAGAGAAAGCAGGCGAGGGCATGCAGAGCAACGCCGGACGTGATGCCCGGTTTAGTGCAAGCAGCGAGGGACACCTCGACGGTGTGCCAACAGGCATTTCGACATCGTAGGTGGAACTGCAGCAGCATCGAGCGCGCGCCGGATTACACGCCTGAACTACTTACTGGTATGCTCTATATCAGTGTTTTTCTAACCGCGTCGTGAAATCCATTTATTCTAT
Source organism: Andrena marginata (assembly GCA_963932335.1). NCBI lineage: Eukaryota > Metazoa > Arthropoda > Insecta > Hymenoptera > Andrenidae > Andrena > Andrena marginata. The sequence continues at coordinate 294,800 of OZ010661.1, forward strand.
CGCGACCTGTATTTTCTTTTTTGCGGATGAAATGATGTGGACAATATCAGAGTGCATATCGGCGCATACTATCCACCTCTCCATTGGCGAAACCGTCCACTCAAGTCGAGCACTGTTCATTAATTCACAATTTAATCGAGTAATAATCAGTGAATCGAAATGCGAGTGCGCTTCGGGAAGATGTGGAACAGAATGGCTCTCGTTTCCTCATTAATTTACCGTACAGAGCTGGCCATTATTCGAATGATCTCGAATCAAAATTTCGAATAAAATCAACTTATTCGAGAATAAGGAATAAATTTTTATTCGAATAATGCCCAACTCTGACCGCAGAAAATGGAAAAGAAAAAAAAGGTGCGTTCGAAATGACTGTTTCTTATTTGGATATTATTTTCTGTTACCTCTTGTCAACTATTCCTTCGATATAAAATACTTGAAGTTCTTAAAAGAACATCCCTTCTACTTATACGTAGAATAATACTCAGAAAGAAGGGTACCTACCTACCCCCTGTGCGTTTCATTTCACCTGCGATTACCAGGAATACATGGGCACCTGATCTACCCATTTATGGTCCCAAACAAAAGTAACAGTTAACGGAAAAACATGAAAGACACTGATAGTAAGACCACCAACAATAATAAGCAGTCCCTATAGTTTGCAGCAAAATATCCTTACTAATGTTCAGTGTGCCGAAGGGTTTCACCCGTTGATTTCAATAATAATAATATAATTCTTGATATCGTTGGTTTCCTTTAGACAAAAAAAAACGACACAAGCCGCGGAGTACGGATCAAATTATCCTTTGACGGAATTTCACGGTAAATAGGAAGACCTCGAAGGAGCACCTCAATTAGTGGTCATTACCAAACTGGTGCTTCCTTCTTTCCTGGCCCCTTCGCCCCCGCCACCTCCCTGCCCTTCTTCTACCCACGGATTAATCGTTCGTATCTGACGATAAAGGTATTGTAAATAAAAGTGTTCCTGGCGAGGAAGGGGATACTTCGTTAATGAGAAAACTGAGAAGACCGCGGTGGATTTCGGTGCCGATGAAAAACGCAGTCACCCGATACGTATTCGTAGGACTCGGGGAGGTGCTCTCCCCTTTTCCGCGCACGGGGTACACGCCGGTATGCTAATCAGCTTTCCTTCAATTATTTCAAGCCATCAGCTGGGAGGAGGGGTCGGTGAATGCAGCCTCCAAGGGCACTATTACCAATTTAATTCGGGTAGCTCGCGTGGAATAGGCGCGCGCCTTCTTTGCCTCGTTAATTGCCATCGTTGGAGACTTCTTACCAGAACATTCGCCGGCATCGTTTGGATCTCGAGGTTCGACCTCTCTTTCAGCCAAGATTGAATAGTTTAGCGAAGCTTCTTACGACTACCCCGGCCCCTAACTTCGAGAGGGCATCCTACCCGCGCATGATAAATTACCGCGCATTTTACCCCGATATAAGCACTCCGAATGAAAAAGTGACGAAGGAAAATTGTAGAGGTTTTAGAGAAATAATGGAGAAACGAGGACTATTATATTTTTGTTCTGCGAACGAAAGGCTGAAGACAAATCGATCTATTCGAAGTTAACGGGGGGGCCTGCGTTCGTGATCAATTATTTATTTATCAGACTGTACGATAATGTCTTTATGGAGTTGGAAACTCTACCTTATCGTTAGAGTGACTTTTTCCCTTTAGTCAGCTTCTGCGACCAGCAGGGGTTAATGTGGAGGTATTCTTCCCTGTCCCCCATGCAGCTCGTTTTTGACAGTTTTTTGAGTTATGACGCGTAATATGTATATGTTAAAAAGACTCTACAGCATTTGGATCACGTTTGATGCAAAGCCGATAATAAATGAGCGATTTATTGCGAATAAATAAAAATAGAAATATTTACGAAACTTTGTAAGTTTTATTCTCGATAAGTCTATTAGCAGCCATTTCATTAAAATATTTGAAAATAATGGATATATTCTTGTCATGTGAAGATGGTTTAGTGAAATATGAAAGGTTAGAAATATTCTCTAATTGATGGTCCAATCGAGAGGATAGTGTCCGTAACATGAAAGCATAATAAGGAAATATAGAATACAGTTAGCGAAGTAATTTCTTTCCGAGAAACTCGATGTTGAAAACTCATCTGATCTGAAATTATAAATAAATATGCTATCACTGCTAACTAAATTGATACTTAGGTAAAAATACCTAAGTTAAAATTGTAGAGTAACTTTTTTCTGAATACTACTTTGCTTTACAGAAAATGGATTTGAAGATGAAAAAAATTCTTCGTCCATTGCACGTGTACTTAACCAATTTCGAACAAATCAATTCCCATATAAAAAAGCTTAATTCTACATTTGCGCAAAAACTCAGTCACTCAACTCCACTTTTATCAGACAATTCACAAAGTATGAATCGTAACTTCCTGCCCAGTTCGCAGCGGCCTGTTTCTATCTTCTTATCTTGAAAGCCGAATGCAGGGCATAATTATTATTCCGAAGGGTAAAATCTATTATCTGAATTTTTTAGACAAACAAACTCTGGCCGCAAACTGCACAAGAACTTGTGATTCAGCTGCCGATGCTTTAATATCTAAAGATTGACTTTGACCTTGACAAAAAAAAAAACAGGAACAAGGGAACAGGCGTTCGTGTACGCCATGTCAGCTGCGGCCGCAGTTTGGAGGCTGGCAAGGGGGTGCGCTCTGGGGAGTCTAGCAGCCTGCTCTTGCGCGACGCCACCACGAAGAGAGCCACCATCTCCGTCTGCTTTGATTTCACCTTCCTCCTTCACCGCCACCCCAGTGTCTTTCGGCACAATATCTGCAAGGAACTCGTTCAAATGGGGTGGCTGCGGTGACGACGTCAGGTCAGCGTCGCGGATGGCCAAAAGGTTCCTCCAGGGCGCGACGCCTCCTGGTACTGGCGCGACAGCCAAGTTCATGCACGCTGTGAATATGCACAACAACAGGGCGGGTCGAAGGGTAATTAGAAGTATTGCGTTGATGTTAAGCGAAGGGAATATCAGAAATTGATTACTTTATTATAGTAGAGCTGTAAATAATCGAATAATTCGGATACTTTCGAAAGCGAATAGTTCCTTCGTAAGTGATTTTTGGGGAGCGGAAGGGCTTGCGAATTTTTTATAAGGGAGGCAGAGGGAGGCAGTTGGCCAAAAGAAGACGATGTTTCATCGCACACAAAGACTTTTAATAACTGAAAAATATGCAATGTAAAAAAATATTACGAAAGAACGGGGGAGCTGGAAAACACAATCTTAAGAATTCCTATACTTGGGGATAAGAAATCGCCAAAATTACCCTTACGTAATTTAAGGAGGCCCCTAAACGCGTGGGTAAAATGTAGCAACAGACCTTTTCAATCGACCTAATAGGCCTAATATTACTTAGACCTAATTACTAATAGAAAACACTGTCCACACTCTTGTCGAAAGGCTGTGGAGCAATCGTTGACCCTGGAGTGCAAGTGCCACGGTGTGTCCGGATCTTGCAGCGTGCGTACTTGTTGGAGAGGACTCGGTTCATCGGGGCCTTCGGCCGCCGGGAGTCGTTTGCTTCGAAGATACGCCACCGCGGCGGAAGTTCGGCCAAGATCAGGCGGGAGGCTACCCCCCTTGTATCACCACGACAATCTCCTCTACACCACCAACAGCCCGGACTACTGTCTTCCTGATAAAAAGAGGGGAAGCCTGGGCACTATCGGCAGGTAAACCGAATCTCTTCTTTCTTCTTCCTGCAACGCCAATGTTTTATGGTGTGGCAAATGCAAATCAATCTTTCGGACATGGTAGGCTCACTATTTAAAGGGCTATTATTCTGGACTAGCGCGCGAATATCATGACCATTTTTCAGAATTTTTCATGGCCAATCAAAGTAAGTGTAGTGCACAAAGTTTTTCCTAATACCTTAATCGTTCTTTTAACTATATTTATACCCCCTCAAGGGGGCATTCTACCGTGACGTGGCAATTTTTAAACTTTTTCACGATTTTTTTTTATGGACTTGATGAAAGATTTTTGTGCTGAACTTTTTACCCTATATTTATTATATCTGAAACTATGAATAAAACTTTTTGTTTTGGTTGAAAATAAGAAATAAAGATGGCACTAAATAGCGAGGGTCCTGCTTTCAACTATTTTATCCAGGCCTGTAATTAAAATTTAAAAATCCCGTTTGTAGATTAAAGTAAGTTTCATACATGCTGAAAATTTCGTCGAAATCGATTAACGTAGCTATAAGCTACGAACAGTTAAAAGATTCTTACATATTTCGACGCCTGTCGCTTGTTTCCGCATTAACCGATTTCTAGAAATAAGATTTTAAACATTTCATTACAGGCTCAAATAAAAAAGTTGGTAAAGCAAGCTTCGCCATTTTCTTCGCTATTCCACCAAGTTGGAATTTTCATGAAAGCGACGAAACACGTCACCTAGCAAACTGATCCTCCCAGCTTCTCAAAAACACTCGAGTCGTTTGGACGAATTTTAAAAAAGGTATCCTATTTTAAAGGATGTACATCAGCTGACAAATCACTCAACAGGCTTAACATTGCCCTTTCTGTACGAATCACGTAGGTTTGCCCCGCAAGCGATCACTACGTAGTACACATTGAAAGTGCCTGCAACTCGGAAGCACAGTTCCAGCGTTTCCAATGACAGTGCCAGCAGCCCTCCCCATTGCCTAGTTACATAAGAGAATCATACGAATATCGTTCCCATTTATCTCTCCAGTTAGCCCGATAACAATGGCCCGCGTCCGTAAACTCGCCGAAACGAGAAAAACGAATAAAGGAATAATAAGCGCGAGCGGGGCTTTAGATTGATACACGCGATAGAGTGGCATCTATAATGTACGCTAATCACCTATAACGCTGGCGATGCTATTTATCTGTGAATCGGTCATTCCGTATACAATAACCTAATAACTTACATGTTCACGACCGGTTACATAATCCGGCGGGGCAATGCATTCGAAATATGCGCCACGGAATAAGTATCGTCCCGCGCAATAGCGGTGTCCTACGGCCAGGGCAAGTCGTAATGAAAGGCTTAAGAATGCCAGTAAAAACTCCCGTGGAGAAATCCATACCACTCGCACGCCAGAAATGAACGCCTGTACTCCGTCTCGTACCTTAAGGGGCCGTTTCTCTGTGAATTGATCAATTTTCAGGAATCTTTTTCTCCACCGATACGTGCTCCTAACGTTATGATTCTTTTTGTAGTTTATTCAGTCACCCCTTTGTCGCGCATAAGAATTTTTTTCACCGTCTTAGTTAATTGCTTCTTGACTTTATTGTGCCCGCAATAACCGCGTGTTTAAAAATCTTGGCTTGTTGGCGTAGGTTGATCGGAGCTGCCAGGGTAAGCAAAAAAAATAATCAGGGAGATTCTTGACTAAATAGTATGTTTTTCGTACTCGTTCGAACTAAAACAAATTATTTATCTTAAAAATTGGCAAGTTATTATTCAACTTCGAGATAGACCCTTAGAACTTCTGTTATTTATTAATATTATTTTTACGATTTCATCTATATCGCTTTAACCGCAACTTGATTTTTTATATACACTAATTTCCCCACGGAGTTTGTGTAATTCAAATCGACGCATTATCGGTTTTAATAAAGAATAATGACACTTGTGAGATCTAAGTAGATCATTTGTCACAATTGATCACAATTCTGCGGTATAAAAATGTTTGTTTTGACGTGTTACAATTTTACGTTTGTGTGTATTATAAAATAAAGAAATGAGACAAATTCAATCCTTCTGGATTAATGGCTTGTTAGGAAACTTTTTCAGAATTACTGGCATGAATATGTAAGTGTGAATAGTTGCAAATGTCGTCCATATAAAAACATAGCGTTGTCGATTATTATTATTGTACAATATCTGTGCCTGATTGCACAGCCATTAGAGTTCTGCAAAGTGTGATTTTGGCAAAAAATTCACTCACAAGTGAATCGTGGTTAATTCGAGCTGCCTGGGCGTATGCTGACAAAGAAGAAACAAAGATTTACCGTTCATTAAAGACGAACGGAATTTCCTCATGTTCTTACGCTCAATAGCGGGCGAAAAAAGGCTGAGCATACGGTGGCAAGACAGCATCGCGAAAGGAGACGTAAAAGCAAAATGGAATTGACCAGTTTTTTTCGGTGATTCAAGGTTCGCGAACCTTTGGCTAACGATGCATCCATTCGCCAATCATCCAGTAGGATCCTCTTTTTGTTGTGTACTCGATCGATGAATCTTTCATAAGGTCTGAGCTCTGAGTACATCCCGGTGGAGCATATTTGTCTCTCTGATTGCTCTTGCTTTACCCTCATCTCGATGTTACGAAACACTATAGCCACAATAAAATTACGAGCAAAGAAGAAACAGAAGTAGTTGGAAAAGTTTGAATCCTTCTGAAGAAATAGAAGGAGAAAGACAAGTATTTGTTTTTCTGAAGAAAGAGAAGTATAAGAAAAGTACGCGTTCTTCTGAAGAAATAGGAATAAGTAGAAAATGAAGTACTCGTTCTTCCGAAGAAATAAATATAAAGAGAAAAAGAAGTACTTGTTCTTCCGAAGAAATAGAAGTAAAATCAATCAGGAAGCAACAAACTTTGAAAGTTGGAAACTTGAAGTTTCTATATGCATCTCATCAATTTTTCTTCATTCTAAAAGAAATCGAAAATGTAACTTCACGTACGCTTAATTTACGCTTAATTTACACTGTAAATCCGCCAGAAATATTCATCCAGCGGATTCAGAATTCAACTCGAATCCAATGGATGCACCAGCAACTTTAGTTACGAAGAAGATGGTACTTATAAATAGAAATAGTTAAAACAATTTAAACTATAAAAATTTAATCAGCTAGTGAGAATGTGGCGGATCAAAAACAATAATAATTATCACTGCTTATTTCTTCTTCCTTAATTCTGCGTGTAACCTAGACGAGTCTCCCCGTATTTCTTCACCTTCGACTAATGATTCAAATCATAAACGTCTTTCTTTCATCAACAACTTACTCTACAGATCGAATTTACGCCGACGATTACTCTGCCTTGCCCGGGACTCTTTCTTTCTTCTTCTGGCACAGAAATATCGTACGAAGGAAGAAAAGCAACGTATATACACTCGCGAATGACCAGGCGTGCCATAAAACCGAGTTACGACGGTGCTAATGACTCTTCATTGCACTTTCGTTCGCCAGCAATCCATGAAAGTAAGGTATATCTACGACGATTAGGTTGAGCGTCTTACATACAAGTTCAGTTCAGTCTATGGTTCATACAAAATTGGAACTCTCTGTGACTAAATGGAAAAAGTTGGGACACCAACAGTGTTACTATAATGGAAAAAGAAGTATGTCCCAAATATGTAAACAACGAAGAAAAGGTAATATTTTTTTGAACCGAAGAGATGAAGGAAGACGAGGTCCATAAGTTCTTACGATTTTGAATATCAGTCTCCACTTTTTTAATATTTACAAAAAGTATGATTTCTTCGATGGGAATTTCGTGAAATGCCAGCCATTGTTTAAAAAAAAAAATGCAATATTGTAATAGGAGAACGTCTAGGTTGGACAGTGTCCTCGAAAGAAACACATGCTCTTTACTAAAATAAAAATTTTGCAAATATTTTAATTTCCAACTAAATTTTATCAAGCAACTCTTCCAAACTCGCTAAACATTGGCGGAACCCCCAACTTGAACAGTTTCTTTTTTCTATACAAAGGCTTGTAACATCGAAATAACTCATTTATAAATAAAAGAAAAAAAAAATAGGAATTTCATTATGAAATAACTGTTTAATTTAAAATGAAGATCTTCAGATTTACTATATATGTAAGCAGAATTAAAACTCCACTAGTTCGTGCCCACCATACTTACATCTTCTGCATTATACTCACATTGCTTTTTGTATCAGAATTTGTATTTATCGAACAAATAAATAAAACATATCTACTTTGCTTAAAAGAACGTCATATTTATATACGATGCTTATGCATAGATTATAAGAAAAAATTTACAGTTCATAGTATTAATAAACATTAGTGAAAAGTACTAGTCACAATCTGTATTCAATTCCTTGCAATTAATTCGCAAAAAATACTTGATTTTCGAGCGATTGGTTGCCTAGTCCCTTTACAGTAATAAGAAATAAATAACTTCAAGTTCGAACAGGAACCTCGATTCTCCACAATATCCACAATCCCTTTACGATTCACCAAAGTCTTAAAGCATTTTCGTCGCACTTAACCGTCCACTAATCATTATGAACGTCCACTTCCCGTTGAAAATAATAGAGCACGATTGGAAAAGGATGGGATGCAAGCTTGCCAACATCTAATACATCTAATACATCTCGTGATATTTTACGAGACTGTACGAGTCCCGATTTGACGAGATTGCAGCTTTCATTTCTGTCCCCTCGTCTAGCCGACTAATCGCTATCTAGTACTAATAAAATACATCCATCGTGTACATCCGCTCGATTCTTCACCTGTCCCTTTCCTTTTTTTCCCCTGCTGCCCCGTGGTCGTGGCCGTGTCGCAGCCAGCCACACACAACGAATTCCTTGGCTCGATCTTAGTTATCTTCGGCATAGCCAGATACACCGGCTTATTTATGCGACTGTGCCGGTAATTACCTATGAGAGAAGACCTTCGGGAGATAGGGCGGAAGCCCATTTTTCCCCGCGATCGGGAAACCTGTTCTCGAAATCCAATAAATCCTCTGTTTTACGATATTTCAACGAGCCCCTCCGTCTAGTACCGCTACGAGCTCCCAATAAATCGACCTTGATAATTACACACACTCGCGCAGCCAGCGCGTTAATCGTAATTATAAATCCATGAATTTATGTGAACGAGCAATTCGGCTTGGCTCTCCTTAATAGCCTGCCGTGTGCCTTCTGCTGCGTCACTTTTATTGGCTCGAGAGAGCTTGGCCTTCGGCCGGCCTTGATGCTCCGCTTCGGGGGATGAAATTTCTGACAAGCGTGTTGATTCTTCTGTCGAGTGTTTAATTGCATTAATTTTATTGCAGATAGGAATGGAGAAACAGAAATAAACTTTGTTTTATTATTAAATATTGCGAAGCTCCTATCTGGGAAGAAATTTTAACCCTGATTGTTTCTATGCAATAATAATAATAGTTCCGTTCAGAGTTACAGTGGTAGTAGTAAAAGGGGTTTGAAAAAAAAGTTTGTTGCTGGCGAACATGATTCTGGCTGTCGTAGCATCCGAAACAGCAGCTGTGTCTCCGATTAACCAGTCTATGCACTAATGTCAGGCTAGAATTGCTAATTGCACGATTATATAATAATCGAAATAACAGTGCAAGATAATTCAATAACCATTAATGTAACATACTCTATAACGACAACTATAATAAACGTCTTCTCGATCTTTAATAGCGATACCACGGACACAGATTCCAAATTGCTTTCGGGGATTTTCTACTTCGGGAGCGTATATTCTAGGGGTTCTTTGATAATTTTTTTCTAGAAGAAATATTGCTCGCCATTGATACGTATATAGGTACATTACTAAAGTAATGCGAATTTTACCAAATCTGCGCCCTTTCAACCCCCGAAATAAATAGAAACTGTAGTCGTGGTTCAGACGAAAATGATATGTGTCTTAACCATGTGTCGCATGTTTCAAAGCAATCGTGGCATTACTTTTTTCTAAACCATGGCAGAAGCTTACGAAAACATCGTTTTTAGAAAAACGCCTTTAAACCTCTGTAACTCGGCTAATTTCAAACTTCCGCCAAAAAGCCTTCGGTGGGACATTTCTAGGACTACAAGGGTAAAAATAAAAAAAAATGAATAAATTGTTTAAGCCGCGTACGATCAAGTTAAATCGAATCGTTTATTCTATTTTCCACTCGAACCTCTGTTAAATCCTTAAATCACACCCGAATTGTACCAACCGACCGTGCACACCTCTTTCTATTTCTTCCCCTCGTGCCCTTCTATTCCCTTCGATGAAATGGAAGACGTAGCAATGGTGTTACCAGAGTATTCGTATTCATCACTTATTTCCAGTTGGTTCCGCCGAAAATCAGCCCGAACTACATATTTATCGAACTTTAATCCTTAACGAAAGGTTTCCCCCAGGGGTAGAGCGTGCCCCGAAGAGTCGTGCAACAATCGCGCTAGCCGCGTCGGCATAAATAAAGAAAGAAAGAAAGAAAGATGCTCCTTTCGTCGGTGATTGCATTCGCCACGGATTTTCCGGCGGCAGGGCGAAAGGAGCCTCCTCGTATCTCTGAATTATTCACGCCTCGGTGTTCGTGAATTAAGATCACCCACGGAATTCCAGGAATGGTGGCTGAGAGCCGTTCTGGATGACGCTTTTAGTGTGTTCTATATCACAATTAGGCGTCATCCGGATAAAATGCTCAGCTGGATAAGAAATCGAATAAAATAAAAGTACGATTTATCTATATTCTTTGCTCGCGACGTTCGATTAGTATTATCGACTAGTATTATCTTTATTCCGCCAACTAATGGACAAATGGATTTACTCGACGAATATAGATATTATGGCCCTTTCACTCGCGACACTGTTGAATAAGATTTCTACTCTTATCTGTGCCTTCTAATTCAAATTAAACGGAATTTCTATTAAATTTAAGCTGCATATTTGGATATTTCTGTCACATTCAGCAGCTTAAGCAAGTCCTGTACTTTCTATAGGGATGACAGAAAAATATATTCCATCTATAAATGGAGTGCCTACATCAGGATACTTGAAATTATTTTCAAGGAAATCCTATTGTTTTTAAGGTTCCCAGGTTACCTTGATCTAATAATTCAATGTAAAGTAGAATATTACTCAGCTATGACGTACCTTGAATATAAATATTTACACCCAGTAAATAACTGATATTACCTTGGTATATAACTGCTCGTACTTTCAGTATTAGATAATCAAACATACACAGATAAGAATGTTATCACTAGCTTACTAATAATTCACTATTTTATCGGTAGCAAGCGTCTATGTCACTAAACAAGACAATCAAACCACTGAAATTTACTTTTAACCGCAGAGATTAAATTGGCATAATAAATTCATCAGACGTTTAAAAAGCAGGAGAGCATTAGTATTTACTAAATTGATTTTAATGATGTTCCTTATACACCATCGTTCATAGTGGCAATACGCATGGTCTCTATCTGTTCTACATTAAAACAGCCGCTATAAAAGGAGCGCTGGCCTCTGTTTCACTAGGACATTTAATCACAGAGAAACTAATGGACGAGACCGACCCGCGAGCGATTCGTAAGCTAATCGGACACGTTAATATTTCATTTCCCTCCACTAATATATGGTGCCAGTTCCCTTTGGGCACCACTGACCAGCTCGCCGACCGCCGCTTACAACCAGTAATTAGAACCCTCCGTATGATTATACAGAGTGGGCGTGGCGAATGTTTATTACGGGACGCCTTCGATCATTTCCCCGTACACTTTTTCCAAATCTTTTTTTCTTCACACCGCAGCCGTGTAAAAAGTACTGCAACAGTCGGCCGGAGTCTTCGAGGCCCTTTGTTCTCGGTGCATCTTTATGAGATCGCGTAATGAGCATGTATTATTAAGCTGTTAATGTTCTTTTGAATTAAGATAATGTCTCGTGTAGATATAGGATATAAATATACAGGGTGTTCCAGAGAGATGGAAACCAAGGATGAACTCGGACGTGTGAAGTTTTCGAAGAAAATCTTTCAGACCAAACTTTTAGGGTTTCAAATGGTGACCGTGACTCCGACCTGAGGGTCAAATCTAGCGGTAATTCCAACGTCAACTTGGACTTTTTTAATAGGAACCTCTACTTTTGACACGAGAAATGAAAAAAAAGACGGGAGATTTCGCGTTTATGTATGTAGTTTGATGGTTAAGAGGGGATTCTCCTGTGGCAGCCCCCGAAATTTATGAAGTTTTTTTTGACAAACTGTCGTTAATATTGCATTAAACTATTTTGGGATATAAGGAGGCACCTTTAAACTTGCAAAAAATATTTTTTTCATGTCGATCCTTCTTAATATTTATTAATTAGTGTAAACCTCTTCGACGACATTGGCGGCAGGTGCAGCACCTGTCACAGCCATGTGTTTGTAAAAAAGAAGAAATCGTAGTATTCTTAAAGTTAAATAATTTATGCTGGTCCTGGACCTAAAATTTTATTTTTAATTTTTAATTTTTATTCATACATTATATGACAAATTTGTCTCAGGAAAAAACTTACTTTGTCTTTCAAACTCTTTCAATTTTTCATTGTTTTTTTCTTTAAAGTGAGCGCGAGTGGAGTAACCCTCTTGCTTTTTTCAACCCTTTTTGTAGTGCTAACTTAATAACCGAAATTTTAAAATATTCACTTTTACAGTATAAACTAATAAGTTTAGTAAAAGATCAATTTTTAAAAATAAACGATTTTTTCGCAAAACCCAGGGGAGGCAAATGCCCCTGCCCCTTTCACCCCCTGTCTCCCTTAAGGGGGGAGCCTGGTGTAGCGGGGCGAAGAAACCGATTTTTTTTTTCGTTGCAAAAATCAATAGTTGAACATCGCGATAATATGTTCCCAAAGCTGCGAAACGAAATTAGAAAAATTAAAGCGGATATAGCCGGTTTTGCTACGGAGCACCAGGTTACCAGAAAACTTGAAATGTGTTTTTCTCGAAACGACAGTTTTACAATTTACGGGCAATATAACTCCAAAAAGATTCCACCAATCGACTTGACCTTGCGCATGGATATTTGTGAACATTTTCTTTCCAGAACTTAGCTACCGGTATAATGATATTGTTTAAAAAAATAACTTTTTTTACACACTTAAGGGAAAATTTCGTTGGAAAAAGCAAATTTTTTTTCAAGAGGCCGTCATTTGTTCAATTTTGCATCTTTTAAGTTATGAATTTATAGAATTTGTGCGTCCACTCATAAACTATAGAAAAATTGTCGATGAATACAGTAGACGCTAGGTACGTTGCCCGCAGTGGAACAATTGCTCTTTTTTGATAAATTTTATTTTTTATCTACCTGTATTATTAGATAATAATAGAATATCCTGAAGGTTTCAGAAATATCCATTGAATAGTTTGTTTAAAAAAAATTCCCAAAAAGTGCCTGGATTTTTAGCTAGTTACACCAGGCTGTCCCCTTAACTGCCCCGTTGGCACGCAGCATAAAATATCTGGATGATACGTAGAATAATAGTAGGACATAAACCACATTTAGCACGGTAACAGGTTTCACCTTGTTTCCCCAGACAATGCAACGGCAGCAGTTTCGGTTACGAGGGTTGCGAGTACCTCTGCTGCGGCCGGGGTCACGTGACGAAAACCGAGGAGGTCCTAGAGAGGTGCGACTGCAAGTACATCAGCTGCTGTTACGTCAAGTGCAAGACCTGCAGGGAAGTCGTGAAGACCTATGAGTGTATATGAACGCGCGAAATCGAAAAGCCTTTCGATTGAAACAGGTCCTTACAGCGTCTGGATAAAAATGATCCATTTGCATCGCTATTGATGACAAACATGAACGGCGTCCTCCGTTACGGTCGAACGAAATCAAACTTATTTATATCGTACGATTAATTGTCGCCAGAATTGCAAACGATCGGGTAATATTACGAAATCGCGTGCTCGTAGCCGTTTTTTAGGGATCACGCGCGATAACGATTACTCGAGCGTATCGCCGACGACGAGACCGTCAAATAGAACGTAATAATTAAGGATAAAACTTCATAGAACCCTTATTTATGTCGTCTGCTATTTATTAAACTTTGTATCTTCGAGCAGGGGCAGATTTGAAGATTTCCCACCCCTAGGCTGAGAAGAGTTTCCTGTCCTTTTCGCGAAGTGTTATCAAACATTTTAACATAAAGAGTCGAGACAATTTCAAAATTAAGTGCAATATGAAAACTCACGTATTAGTCATTGCTAATTCGCTACATGGAAATATGTGAATTGCTTTTAAAGATGTCTCTTTTTAAACCTTTCCCAATTTCTTTCGCTCAAAATTTGTCTCCCCCCAAAATTTGTCGTTCCCGAATATTTTCCGCTCCCCGTAATTTATCATTTCCCCAAATTTGCCGTTTCCCAAAATTTGTCGCTGCCCAAAATTCGCACCCCAAAATTTAAAGCTCCGCAAAATGTGCAGTTGCCCAAAATTTGCCGCCCTAGGCTGCGGCCTACTTACAATTAGCTTGTACCCAAATCCGCCCCTGTCTTCGATATGTCGCGTGTATAGCACAGTGTTGTCGGTCGGCATCGGCTGAAATATGGGAATATTAACACGGGAGGAGCTTGTCGCAAGCGTTATGCCGGGGAACGGGGGAAAAGAATCGAGTGGTAATGATTTAACGGTAAAATTTTCATTGGCGAGACGAAAGACAGGCAACACTGTTTTAGCGGCATGCTAGCCATAGACGTGATTAGTACAATGTAAATAATTCGCTAAATTCAACGTAGTTTATATGCAAATTATATTCTACAATAAATATCACTTGACATACCGAAGCGTGCTTTTATTCGCCCCAAAAGTATTGATTATCCACATCGTTGCGTACGAATCCTATACAATTGGTGTGCAAAATATGTGGTATTGCTAAAAAATCGTAATTTCGTTGCAATTGTTGGCAAAAGTTACCAAAAAATATCGTGATACATTTTTTCTTTTTGACGGACCAGTACGCGAGGATACTTAATCTGTTTTCGAAGCTCGCATAGCCAGGGTCTTCGATACGTCATCTGGAACTTCCTCCTCGGTTTTGATATCTAAATCTTTTATGAAGGCGCACCAATCTATGCCAGCTCCGCAATCCGGTTCCTTCTCCGATGCCCACCAAAGTGCCGTCTAAATATTCAACAAACAAATTACTTTAGTGATTGTTGGAAAGCCAGATAACGCACAGGCATCCGGAAGATGTCTCAAAGACGTCTACTAAAATATTTTTGCCCACCTTTACTATACGACAATGTGTACGTTCATTTATTCAATTTATGTAATGATTAATTTTTTCCATATTAAAAACTGTACGGCATGTTAGCAATTCGATAAATATTATTTATAAATTTTTGGCACACGCATATATAAGAAAGAGGTTCGTCATCGTCATTAGTCCAGAATATTAAGAAAAGGAATCGTACCCGGGAACCTCTCTCGCTTACAAACCAACCGCTATTTCCAACTACCCAACAAAATTTCTTATAAAAACTTTTCATTTTTAGATATATAAGAACTCTTATTAATTATTGCTTATCGACGCGAAATATTCTACGGAATCTCAGCATTCGACCTTTAGACTGATTCTCAGAAATTTTAGAAACGTCTGTCTCAAGACAGTGTGGGAAAATATAATTGAAATTAATGTATATACAAAAATGACTTATCGTTGAATCCAGCAAATGTGATTCTGAGGAAATCGTGATTATTTTGTTTATTAGTTTGAAATATATATTTTTGCAAGAAAGTATGTTGGATATCATTATAGGGTAAATGAGGGTGAGATGCCCTACCGGGTGAGTTGCCTCAGTCGCTATATTTCAGACTCTATACGTAAGAGCGCGTTATAGTGCAGAACAATTGCTCCACTAAGAGGCAAACAGTTGAATGAACAACGTCGTTTCGTTTATGTACTTGTGTGTTTTTTCTGGATAGGTACTACATTTTCTGTAGGTACAAAAGGTAAGTGGAAGCTACGTTTCACCTCATGTATAAAACAGTAGTTTACAGAATCGTAATTAAAATATACTTCTAAGTTAATTTTCGCTTAATATTTTCTATAATAAGATAGTAGAGGCATTGAATGACAATGCAGCGAAAATATTTGACCATATTGACCGTTCCTTTCGTAGCTAACGAGCGAGGCATCTTTTCCCGAAGAGAGTATAGATGCCTCAGTTCTGATTGGGACAGATGCCCATTTTCAAATTGTGGGGGAGAGATGAAACTTTCTGAATTTTTATTTTATCAATTAAATTTGCAATATTTCGCGAAGGGATACAAATGAAATACAAACTGAATTCATAATGAACACGATACTAGATGCATTGAATTATTCAGTTTTTAGGCCTAATCTAACCCTACATTAATTATTCTCAATTTCTTGTCTCGCAAGATGCCCACGGTATACGTACGAAAACCAGGATCAAGAAGAGATCGATGGACGGTGGAAAATTTAAAGGAAGCCGTCAGAAGAATCGAGAGAGGAGATATGGGAGTCAACGAAGCTTCTCGATATTATAAGGTACCTGCCAAAACTATCGTGCGAAGGAGACAGATAAATAATTTTGATAAAATGCCTCTTGGACCCCAAGGACTTCTGGGACGCGACAATGAAAAAAGACTATTTGCGCACATTCAACGTCTTCAAGAGGCTGGCTTTGCTCCCGACAGAACAACAGTCAGACATACAGCTTTTGAATTCGCCGAATCGTTAGGGCTCCAGCATAAATTTAACACGGAAACTAGATTGGCAGGCTACGATTGGCTTGCTTCCTTTTTGAAAAGGAATAAAGGCTTGACGGTAGCTCGAGTTACGAACAAGAATAAGGAAGAAGTGGGTAATTTTTTTACATTGCTCGGTAAACTATACGACGAGCATGATTTGTACACAAAACCGGCAAACATATTCCACGTTGGTGAAACTAGTTGTCGGTTGAATAACAATCCCGGAGAAAGTGTCTCGGTCGTAGCATGTTGTAGCGCCGAGGGTGTTTTCCTTCCCCCTGCGCTGGTAATAAAAGGAGTAAGACAAGTTTCCGGAATGGAGATCGGGCTTCCTCCGGGATCAAAGGTATACAGGAACCCAAAGTCGTCTGAAATCTCTTCAGAAATATTTTACCAGTGGATGGTGGAGCATTTCACGCCGCTAAAACCACCGGGTAAAGTACTTCTTCTAATGGATGGACACGCTACCCATCAAAGTTGTTTAGAAACGTTCGAGTTCGCTGCTGCGCGTGACATAATTTTATCGTGCTTACCTACTCGTACGACGCAAGCTCTCCAGCCGCTTAACAGATCCTTTTACAAGTCTTTCGTGACTTCTTACGAAGAAGAAACGCAAGGATGGGTGAATTACCATAAGAAACAAATTACAAGAGCACACGCTGGAGCTCTGATTGGAAATGCGTGGGCAAAGAGCGCTACGTTTGACAATGCTGTTGATGGTTTCGAAACGACAGGAATATTCCCTCTGAATGGAACTGTTCGTTCAGAGTTGAACGTATCGAGTACCTCTTCGTCTACTAGTGACGCCACAGGTACCAGCGAAACAGAACATTCGTCCAATCGTGTCCCACAGATTGTCAAGTCATCTGTGGTCCAACCAGAAGCAGTAGACAAATCAGAAAGCCAACCACTTATACAACGAATAGCTAGCATTAAGACTCCTTCGTGCAGCATAGAATTTGAAAGGACTGAAAACACATCTCGTAACACGAGCTCCTCGAAATGTCTGCGCGCAGTCAGTCCAGCGCCAAACTTGGAACAGCAAGGGAAAAGGCAACGAAGGCAATCAGCTAGGGTTCGTGATGAAGAATTTGTACATGAAAAGAAACATAAACTTAAGAGAAAATCGATGAAGAGTGAAAATAGAATTGAAGCTACTAGAAAATCAATGAAAAAGGAGAAAGTAGAAGGAGGATGTGACAGTGAAGAAGATGATCTTCCAGTGAATCTGCTTGAATTAATTTTATTAGAAGAAGAGGATTGTTGCCTGGAATGTTTATTAAATTATTCGAAAACAGATCTATACGTCGACTGGCTAAAATGCATTGACTGCGGTAAATGGATGCATAAAACCTGTACTATGTATGGTGATAGATGTAATGTTTGTGGCCGGCGGGAAAAGCTAATTAGGCTCAGTAGAATAAAAAAATGAGTAGATGTGCTCGACAGTGTATTTTTCCCAAATATTAAAATAAAGTTTTGCTTTCCTTGTTTTATATGTTCGTTTTTGTGTTCATTTGTTTTGCTAATCGCCAGTTACAGTAATTCGTCGTTAGTGTCACGTTTTTACCATGCGTTATAATCACGCTCACTATCCCCACCATTTCTTGGAATCCTTCGGTCGAGAGTGAGAGACCGAAAGAGACGACGGCAACTTCGTGTCAACTGTTTCGTTCCCTCTCGCTCGGCTCTGGGGTTTTCTCACTCGCGGCATCGGCCGCACAGAATAGCCTTAGAGCATACAATACTACTCTAAGGAAATAGTGTCCGCATCGTGTTAGTGTCCCGCCGCCAGCCCCGATCGTCGTGATTATAACGAGGCATTACTGTATTAGGTAGTTCACTTTTCGTTTGATGCATTCTTTACTTGTCTAGAAATCTGTAGTCGTAGTATTCACTCATAAATAATTTTGCTTTCTTCTTTGTTATTTTTTCACGAATAATTGTGTGGGACGACTCTCCCAAAGAAGCGAGTCATCTCTCCCGGCATCTCGGGTGAGATGGCTAAATGCCATGATTTCAGTCCTTAACCCGATTTTCAGCAAATGATGTTTTAATAACGTAAGATAATTTTACCATTTCAGGGGGTACTAAAACGATTAAAATATAATATATCGTAATAATTTTTGTGTAATATTATCTATTTCCATTACGTCCATTCTCGATACTTTCACAAATATTTTACAGTACACTTTTATGATAAAATTTGTTAAATTTCTTCCATTAATACGTGAAAATAATCGCATATTTTTTAGCCGCTCTGCGTATAAAAATGCTAAAGCAGATGAACATTAAAAAATGCTATGACAAATTTTGTAAACATAATCTCCAAAAATAATTTCTAAAAATATGGATTTAAGCTAGATTGAAAATAAGCTCTCCAATTATCCTAAATGTGTGGTACCAAGAGTAATTCATGACACCATGCAACAGTGTCAGTATTTCTGACTAAAATAAAGTATTTATAAATACCTTGAGATTTATTGGTAGTGCAGGAGGGAGCGGATCGATCTTCACGTTCATAAATCGCAGCAAATCATTGTAGTCTAATTTTCCTTCTTCGTTCTTCGGGATACTATAATTGATAAGAGCTAAATCATTTTCCCCTCGGTGGAATTCTATGAATCTAAACAAGAATGCAATCCTTCTGTTCTCGAAGGACAACGGAGAACAGTTTCTACGAGTAGCAAATACTTTAGAACAGATACTACATCTTAATATATAAAGCAGAAAGTGTTTGTGTGTTTGTCTGTCGCCTAAAAACTTTTAAATGGTAAACTGTGGCGTCACGAAATGTGTCTCAGCTCATTAAGCCTAGCTAATCCAGCTAAATGTGACTATTTGAAAAAAAAATAAAACAATTATAAAAGCAGAATCTAAATTTCGGAAATATATCTCCTAATATTGGCCGATACTTTTTCTATCGCCTGACAAATTCTTTAAACAACACTATTCTCTTAGAATCTAGTATTCTAAATTAAGAGCTGTACATGTGTGAAGTGGTTTAAAACATTGTAATCGATCAGAAAAAATACTTCCTTTCAAACTGATACATACTACATATACTATACATATAAATTACTTTAATCAAATACCGTTGCATTGTGCAAGGAATGAAGCTTTTATATCTTACTGCAATGGAAGAACGTATCATGGGCTGCAGCCTAATAGAGCCAAATTACTCTCAATTTACGTACTGATCGAGCATAGAATTTAGAAGTTCCACGTCAACTGGTAGTCTGGATCCACGAAGTACAGTGTATACCGTAGTACGAGGTAAAAATCCTGTTCTGCCCCTGTCCCGCTGATGAAGATCCCCTTCCAACCGATCGAGATCGTCCCATAACGAGCGCAACAGTTCTGTATGCATCAATTGCCTGCAAAAAAAATACAATCACCACGCGTACAGTAATACCTAGATGGAAAAAAAAAAGAAAAATGGAATCGAAGGAACGTCGCCAGCAAATTAGTACCTTACATATTCACGGCTGTAAAATTCTTTCTTTTCGTGGGACGAATAATGCCGAGCAACCGTGATCGTCTCGTGTTCCGTTATTTTGCCCTCTGAATACTTGCACACAGCTTCTCTGAATTAAATGTAATTTATACACAAAGTGGATCGATACGGATAATTGAGAATAATTAACTAAAATCTATCGCATAACTTACAAATGCTTTAAAATTAGCTTTCCCATAACAAAGAAACTTTCTATTAAAAAAGAAAGATATTTCTTCAAAGTCAAATTTTCTAATAATTTCGCAGAAAACTAATTGTCAGTAATAGTAGCGCCTTAATTCTTCATTGAAATTGATTAGTATAGTGATCTCGAATTGTCCTCTGTTTAATTTGATCCAACGATTTAGTGAATATCTAGATACCTGAGCTTTCCGTACGACAATACTTGTAGGTCCTCGTCGGCTGATTTCGCGGGCGCGCAAAGTGTTATAAACTCCTTGTAAACAGGCTTTAATATTTGCCTCAGCTTCCGCATGATCAATTTAATGTTAGCTCGTGGAAACTGAGAAATAGGAAGGAATGTAAAATATTTTCGGGGACTTGGACGGTTGGGGCAGTGAAGAGACGCCAATCGTGTGCTTTAGTGTTCGGAAATTAAAGGAGGAGTAAAATAAACCGCAGCGTATAACTTATAGAACCTTATCGCAATGTATTTCCATGTAACGAAGCGCATAAACGTCGGCCGAGGTAATTTCGAAGATAAACCCGTTCAAGTTAACACGTGCTCCAATGTAGAAATCCGCCGGTGTGTAATAGTCCGGTTTCTTGCTTGTAAATATCTCCTGATTGGGCAACATCACCGGCGTCTTCCTCTGGAACGAGCCTCGTATGAAACCTGTAAATGCGCGAAAAATCCGTGCAATGGTTAAACGAGTGTCATTGGGATTTTTATAGAAAACTGGCTGACCCATTAGCCGGTTTCACCTGGCAATTATTTATCATGTTTTCAAAAATAAAAATCCTAAAAAGAAAAAGCCTGTAAAAACTAAGATGGTATGAAATCGGACCTAAGAAATAATAAGCAGTCCGAGAAAACATATTTCACCCCTTTTTACCTCCTTCGGGTTGAAATTTAAAAAACTCCCTTTAGATATACTTTCATGTCCTTATACAACCTTTCCACAAAATAATACGATATTTTTTTTAAAAATAAATTCCAACACCCGTGGCTATACATATATTTCACCGTCACGTTTACTATACAAAAATGGATAAAATCTTTTCCGAACACGGTCACGCTATATTGAGCAATTACTCTTACAAAGTGATATCACCTGAATTTCTTTTTGTCAGCTCGAAAATAGATATACCGTCGTCCATGAGGAATATCCTTATAACGAACTGTCTATCTTTGTTTAGCTGTATGTCTGATATCATCCTCGCCCTGAATCTCAAAACATGACTGTCGAAACCTTGTCTGAAATTGAAGGACAGTGGTTGTAAGATTTAACGTGAAAAAAAATCGATTCGTGCTGATCTAACTTACTTGTCGTAATACAGAAACTTAACGGCGTCTATCTTGGGCGCTGTTGGCATTACACTGAAACAATTTCCAAGGGAATCTTCGTACGAGCCGAAACCGTTGTAAGGTGGGATGTATTTCTCCACTTTCATGGGGATCTCGCCCCGGGGCTGAGGTCTCTCAAGGGGCGTGAAATCGTCCAAACCGTATTTCTTCCTTGGAAGTGATCAGAGAAGAAGAATACAGGTATCTTTAATTAAAGATTGTGCAAAATTGGAAGCAGAATTCTTATTAGAAAATAACATTTCTATCTTATAATGTTCTGTTTCATATAATTTAATGAAGGTAAACCTTTGAAATTTTACTAAAATGGCTACGAAAATAATGTTTTAGTTAACATTACAATTTCTAGATATTACCTGTAATACTCTTTCGTAAATGCGTCCATATCCGTTATAACGACCTTTCTCCCGAAAATGTTTATTTCTGCTCCAATGACCAGCTCATTGTCCTTGTAAATATCTTTGCAAACTTTCCCAGTATTCAACGAATCTACCGTGTAATAGCCATTGGCCGTGTCATCTCCCATGATATTCAAAACGGTAACAGGGTCGTCCGCGCCAACAGGGGCCAAATCGGAGAAAAACTACAATCAGAAGTCCATTCGTTAATTCCTTCAATTGCAAATCTAACAAAATTACACACGACCGTGTGCAAGACTAAACGAAAGAAATACGAATTTCACACCGCGAGTTTAAGCAGTTTAACACCGTTTTCGTTAATTGTAAGATCTATTACAATAAATAATTGGAAGCTATTGCAAATACATAAGCTTTCCCTATATGGAGGGAGAGTGTTCTTTGCGAATTATTTTTAAGTCACAAATGCGTATAGTTCTTTGAATATTTGAGAATTTTATTATTACTAAATAGACATATTTAATCGCAATAGAAAGGTCGCTGTAGAGTTCCCACTTTAGGTACTCATGTTCAATTTACCTGGAAAACAAAACTGAAACATTTTTTTAATTTATATCAGCGTAGTTTCAGTTAAGCGAACGAAAATTAAATTATAATAATTTTTAGAAAAATGGCAGACTTTGAAATAAAAAGTTTTAGAATTTCGATAAGACACGAGTATATCGTGGGGTGAAAACCGTGGTAGACACCCTTATGTAGAATAAGTACGAGAAACTAGAAGCTGATTCGTTTCAGTCATTTTGAAAAAAAGAAGCGCGTTAAAATTGTCCAAGCGCCCCTTTGGCTCCTTCATGAGCCTCGTGCGCGGAAAAACAAAATAAATTTCGGCTTGCCATTTTAGGAGCATATTCTCGAAAGGTTATTTTCAACTTGAGTAAAAAAATCGATTTTTTTCGGCCCGTCAAAGCGTTGTTCCCTGTTAAGAGAGATCCTACTGTAATTGTATGTATTGCGAGGGGATGCATTAGCGAAAAAACTTTTTTAAATAAAGGGTCATCACGCGTATAGAGAAAATTTAAATATAAATATATATTAAACTAATATAAACAACGTAGACAAAACAAGAATAAATATTCATACATTGAGGTTGCAAAATCTTTATTTTACTATCGAAATGCATGTGTACTACAGAAGGGACTGTGGTCCTGAGAACAAGAGGAAGGCGCTATGACGTAATTTGCTGCCTACTGTTGAAATTACTTATCTAAACAGTATAAACAGGTATCGGCAGACTTAAGCTACGCTGTATGGAGGGGGAAACACGTACAGGAGCGGTGGTAATGTGTGCATGAACTGCGCCTCTGTCAGTCACGCACACATTACCACCGCTCCTGTAGGTGTTTGCCCCTCCATACATCGTAGCTTAAGTCCGCCGATACCTGAGTGTGGATAAAGAATCTTACTTTAGGGACGTTCATTCGTGCCAGAAACATGCCGCCGGAATCCCGTCCAGAATTCGGTGGCACATTTTCTTTGATGTCCATCGTATTATCGGCGAGGTAGTAATGAATCACGAGGTCGTGAATGATACCGTACAGATTATCCGTGTCGTCCCAATAGCCGTAAAACCTAAGCACCTGTTTATCGTACTTTAGAAAATTGCCACGAGTGTCCACCGATCGGTTGGGTTTCTTCGGAAACGCCTCCTATTATACCAATTACCATTGCACTCAATTATATAAGAAATTAGCGTGGGATCGATCAGGAGATGTGAAAGAAGAACTTGAAGCACAATTAATATGCTTATCACCAAAATATACTGCTTAAAGCGATTACGGAATCACATTTCAGAACGATTCAAGCCTCTTGTACTTATACTTTTTACATACATATGTAGTTTGTAAGGAATTAGTTATCTGAATATATGAAAAATTATTTACTCCTATGAAATAATAATTGAAAAAAATTCACTTGTGTAATGGATTACAAATTAAAGAACGTCAAAGACATCCTGCTTACAAACTGTCCAAGTTCCGCGTATGGATCCTTCGGTATCTCGAGTGGATCAGGAACCGGGATTCCCATGCGATTCAAAAATATCTTTGTAAACTTATCGCAGTCGACGATTTTATATACTCTACCGAAGATTTCTGGTTCTTTGCCGATGTTTAAATCAATTATATCGTAAAATCTATATCTCACTGGATCGGGCATTGGTATCCTCTGTCGCCTTAGTAGAACACCTGTGCAGATTCATATTTCTAACGTTAAAACTGCATTTTCTAACAGGAGAAACATATAAGAGAAATCAGTGGACACGTATGTTGAAAAAAGCAATAGGATTGAAAATTAATAAAAGCGTGATCTAAAATTCGGGAACATTCATACCAAAGGAACACTAGAGATACATCTTTTGTCAATTCTAATTAGGTATAGTATTTATTCGCTAAGAGCTCGCGACCATTTAACGTAGAGAGCCACGATTCCGAGCGATCCTATCTCGCTTCTTTCTTACCGGACTCGAGAACAAGATGGAACGAGAGCGTGTCTAAACGGCCATGTCCTTCGCGCACGCCCGTCGCGCACGCAAAGGAGGGAGTGGATATCAGGTATCCGAAAGACGGAGCGAGACAAAGCATCAAATCTGTCTCGTACCGTTTCTCCAGGGATGCCTGGAATTTTTCTGCCGTAGTGCTGGGGGAACATACATATGCGTACTAACGTGTAGACGAAAACTGTGCTCTTAGCGAAGAAGTGCTGTACTTATATTGAAATGCGAGTGCAATATAATTTTTAAATAGCTGAGAATATAACAGTAAAAGCATGTGGATAATTAAGAAAACAATGCACCGTTGAACCTTGCTCAAGGCCACTGTTGTTCACGGAGGGTTCACTAATTTTCATTGTTCCATCCTCCAAGAAAAAGCTAATAAACACTACGCGAACTTGATAAGCCGTCTTCCATCTCTCTTGAACTGTTTCTTGAAAGAAGGCTTTGAACATTAATCTCTAAAAGGAAATATTCAATAGAAAGTGTATAGAAAGAAATATATATTTAATAAACACGTATTAATACTATCGATTACAGTAACCTCGCGCTCGGGGCTGGCGGCAAACGCTCAACGCAAAGCGTTATTCTTATAATGCATAATGTACGAATATTATTACAAATTTGTAATAATTACAGTAGGATTCTACGTTCGCGCATATTTGTCACCTTCGTCTGTCGCAAAACGTATTACGATACGTATGATGCGACATTATAAATGCGGCAAGCGCTGTTACACTGTAGACGCGTTCGACGCGAGTCGAGCTCGAAGACGCAGAGCGTAGGCACGTGAAAGACGAAGCGAGACGAAGTATCGTGCTTTCTCTCTTTCGTAGCCGACGGCAACTTCGTGTCGACTCTTTCGTCACCTCTCGCTCCCTCTTGGGTTTTCCCACTCGCGGCATGGCGGCTCGGAATACCTACCTAGTGTCCGTTACTCGGTGTATGTAACCGCCAGCGCCATGCGTCGCGCTTATAAGGAGAATTTATTGTACACCGAAATCATTGTATCAGCGGTGCTACGCCGCATCTCCGTGGGTCAGTGTAGTAACATCTGAACGAGCGCAATGTCGCTCGAGCTGTTCGCTGTAGCGTCGCGGATAGGAGGTTTGGCGGTTTAAGGAATAAAGGAGTCGAGAGCTTTACAAGTGACGACGCCATCGAGGAGGCCCAGTCTTATTCCGGCTTTTGACTAGCGAGGACTGGGCGTCGATACGAGACGCAATCCGTGCAAGTTACATCTATCATGGCGAGCAACGACAAGACCAAGCGTACTTCGCTTTCAATAGAGCAGAAGTTGAAAATTCTGCAGCAGTTGGCCAATAAGATACCAGTTACTGCGATAGCTCGCGATTACAATATTCACGAAACCACCGTGCGGCGTGTTCGAAAAAATACCACCAGAATAAACCGAGCTGCGGACCGAGGATTTGGAATACTGAAGCAGAAGAAGCTACGCATGGCGCCGTATAGAGATTTGGAGGATCGACTGTACGCGTGGTTTGAGGAAAGAAGAGAGCTAGGAGACCCATTATCAGATTTGATATTGCGGCAAAAGGCCCTAGAATTAATCAAGGAATACGGAGGTGAATCCACGTTTAAGGCGAGTGTAGGTTGGACGATGAAGTTCAAAAATCGTTACGGCATACGCTTGGCCGATGTTTACGGAGAGAAAGGACGTGCAAATGTGGAAGCTGCAGAAAGATTCGCATTGGACTTCGTTCGACGAATAGAAGAGGAAGGGATCGAGCATGATAATATTTATAATATGGACGACAGCAGTCTTATCTGGAAAGCTCTTCCTTTGAGGACGTTAGTACACGACAAGGACAAAGACGTCAATGGCATGAATGGAAAGCAAGATCGGGTGACTGTGGGTTTCTGCGCCAATATGACAGGAACCCACAAACTGAAGCCTCTGCTCATTCATACATTACACAATCCAAGGGCGATAATGAAAATCATGGATAGCAGCCTGCCAGTTGTGTACAAGGGGCAAAGAAGTGGTGTGATGAACGACACAGTGTTCGCTGATTGGTTTGAAAATTATTTTAAGCCAGCAGTGAGAGGGTTCCAGCAACAGGGTGGCACCACGGGGAAAGTGATCCTTCTAGTGGATAATTGTATAGCGCGAAAATTAAAGTCAACAAAATTCCCAGAGGATCATCAATTTGAAATTTTGTTCCTGCCCCCCAATACCACCTCCACCATTCAACCTATGAATCAGGGGGTGATTTTAAAAGCGAAAAGAATTTACCACTGCAGAATGCTGCGCCGGGTAGTAAGCTATTCCGGAAGCATCCAAGAATTTTCTCAAAAATACAATCTTAAAGATTGTATTGATTTGTTGGACGAAGCGTGGGGAGAAATAAGCGCCTCGGACATTCGGAATTCGTGGAATAATATAATGAAAACAGCCCACGAAGGAACGCCAGCGGGGGAAGAGCCAACGGATCCACTAGAGCCACAGTTGGTAGAAGTAATCGCCGCAATTACTGGGGAAAAGCCCTGCCAAGAAAGGGTTAAAGAATTTTTAACAAACTGCCATTGTGCGGAAACCAATTTTTCTGAGGCAGAGGCCCAAAATGGGGGAGCGGAAGAAGAAGAAGAAGAAGATGAAGCGACTGAATTAGCAAAACAAGAAGGCGAAGAAGAAACCTGTGAAGAAATAGAAGCCCATGAAGAGAAAATTCGAGTAGACGAAGATAGAAGTGATAAGGAAGGCACCGAGATGCAGGAAATAAGAAGAGCGCTAGAATTCTTTGCGAAGCGGACTGAACGGGCGCCAGGATACGTTAAACGATCGGTGGAGAATCTAAAGGACTATTTCCTGGGAGAAGAAACCTAAAGGAAAGAAACGCTTGGTCGTGACTTTCGGCGGAAACGCGAGAAAACGGCATGGTCACCGGTCCCGAAAAAAGGTCAGTTATATTTCATAAGTACAGATCACGGTTTATTTTGCTTTTGACAGTAGGGATTAATATTAAACGTTTTACAGTTTAAGGGATCCTAAAAAGGGGGGAGGGGTAAGGGACACATATATGTACGTAATCAAAGTAATTCACAAGTGGTCGGATAACGTCGTGATTGCTTGTCTTTTCACCGAGAAAATCTAGTACGTTACATAATTAAAAAATTTCATATATCTATAGCGGATTCTACGTTCCGCACATATTTGACACCCGGCTACTGATTGCAACTCGCGAAACGAATTATGTACGAAGCGCAAGGTGTGATGCGAACCAATAACGAATAGAAAACGCTATATACATTGTATGTAGGTGTACTTACGGCCGCACGGCCGCGCCGGTCGAACTCGAAGAGGCACAGCCAGGTTGAGAAGCGATTAAGCGCAGTGAATGGAGGGGGAAACACCTACAGGAGCGGCGGTAATGCGTGAGCGACTGACGCAGCTCAATTCATGCGCACGTAACCACCGCTCCTGTAGGTGTTTCCCCCTCCATTCACTGCGCTTAATCGCTCCGAACCTTGGGCAGAGCGTACTTATAGCGAATTCAGCAGGCACGCACTGATACTGCACTGGTGCCAGAAATTATTTATCATACGTAACTTTGATTGGTTGTTTCTGATAGATACGAAGATAGTTTCATAAGAATCAACCAACAAAGTCGTGTAGTATGATAATTTCTGTCACCAGTGCAGTGCCAGTGCCAGTGCGTGCCGAACTCGCTATTAGGCACGTGAAAAACGAAGCGAGACAAAGTATCGTGCTTTCTCTCTTCCGTAGTCGACGGTAACGGCCTGTCGATTCTTTCGTCCCCTCTCGCTCGCTCTCGGATTCTCGCTCTTGACCGAAGAATTCCAAGAAGTAGCGTGGATAGCGACGAACGCATGGTTGAAACAAGCCCATAGCGAGAGTTTACTGTGTTGAATTTATTTAAATTTATAAACTATCTTACTTGGCCATCATACGCAATCCATGGTGGCAATTCTTGAGCTTCTCCGCGAGCATAAATCGAGGGAAAGCGAACATGATCACCAACATCCGCCTTTTCCGATAAATAATAAACCCCCTCGTGTATCTTGCCGAAATATTGATCCCTATGGAATCTTGTTCGACCAAGCTAAACGGAAAATATTTACCAATATACCATATATACATAGCTTAAACCTTCTCAATACTTCTACGCAATTTACTTAATATAGTTTGAGCTCCAGTGTCAGTTTTACAGTTATTAATTTCATTAACTGTTACTTAACGAATTAAAATTAACAATTAAAAAAAATGATCACTTACGTTTGTATCGAAACTGTATCCCGGTAGACAGGGAAGCGCAGGACCGCCTTGCATTTTGCAGTAAAGGACAGGCTAAATTCATACAATGAATCTACAAGGAACGTAGATAACACCTTGCGCGACTTGATATCGATATGAGAAAACAGATGCTTCTATTTACTGCTGTTGTGTTTCCTTGGTGATGATTCCATGGAGTTCGCTAAGAATATAAAGAACTCACGAAAATCACAGTTTCGAATGCGTGTATATATGTATATTTTATTATCATCAACAATTTGCAATATTATACTGGCGCCGTCTATCGCCAGTACACGCAAAAACATAAATTCATATAATATATAGCAATATACAATATAGCAAAAACTCTGGTATAAATATAACATGTATATATTATATTAATTTGACTGGATTATTTATGGTAACTGTAAACTTTGACCAATACTATCTTGTCATTATCTTTCGTTACTTAGTAATACAATGTGCAGATCGTAACGTTACTTAATCAATATAAGATCATTTGAGATGTGTATAAATGCATGGTGTGTATAATTAGTAATAAAGCAACAAAATCTACCGAGGTGGTTAAGCGTATTATAAATGAAAACAAAAAACATCCAGTGTTCGTAGGTTCAAACATAACGAAAAAGTATTAGCAGTAAAGTTTTACGTAAAATATTAAGTGGCGTGTGATAAATAGCGATTGTAATATTATGCGTGTAACGCGTATCATGTAGGTATACATATATTTACGTGCATATCATTTAGATGCTATGCAGCAGATCATTCTGATGGCACTTGCTATGAAGAAAAAATATTCTATAAGCGTATGGTAATATAAAATAAAGTTAGATAACACGCTGGGGGCGCCTACAGAACTAGAAAACATTTCGCGACAGTGGACGGTCAAAGTGCAGAAAGAAGAACTAAACTAAACGCAATAGTTGTCAGTTTCTCAGAACTTTCATAAACGTTCGGTAATTTCTTCGATATCTTTTGCACTGTGCAGAATTTGGTCTGATCACATTTCTTTGAGATTTCAACGTTTGGAGAAGCGGCGCCGTGGAAATTCGATAGGTTGCCTTCGAAAGCATATAAACAACTGTTGGAATTTCCACTTGCTTTTCCTTAGCTTCTAGTCTTTAGTCTCTGGTTGCAGATCGTACCAACTGGTGAACGATTTCGTCACGTCGACTTCGCTCAGATTTAAATGGGCTTGGCCCATCACGTTACTTCCGGTGGACAGCCATCCCTTCTGCGTGCACACGGAGACCTCCAATGCGCGAGAATTCAAATCAGCTTGGGAAACAACGTACTCGAATTGCTCGTCGAATACTGGATTGCAATTATCCTTGATGACTGCTGTTTTGCGCTTGGTCTCCTTGTGCCGATCGGGAAGGAGATAGAGCTTCACGTATGGATCCGGTATGTTGTACGGGTCGTTTGGCGGCAGAGGTAAGTTACTGCAACAACAGAACATTCGATTAACGAACCCGCGAGAATTCTCTGACTCTTGAGCGATCACGATCTACGTACGCTATTTTGTGTACGACAACTATCAGCTTCTGCCTTTGGACGCTGTAACGTATAGACAACTGTATTCTTCCTAATTTAGCGTCGCCTGCGGATGACATCGCATTTGGAGTTCTATGAGTTAACTGGGGGCTCCCGGTAACGGAAGATGCAGCAGTAGCGGTGGCAATTAATTCTTCGTCCACCGTGTTTGATTCTTCTGGTAAAATCGCTGCACCTGATCCAGTGCTGCGCGTCGAACTGTTCATCGACTCCTTTGAAGCTTGTCTTTTCAACGGACTAGGCGGAACTAAAAAGAACACGTACATTCTATCGAATTCAAGTGCGATTGAATAAGTACACTCACCGCTAGAGGATATTGTGTTACTAATATTTGATTCTTGGCGCTCAATTCTTTTGTTCAGCTGATTAATGTCGTGGTCGTCGTCGTCCTCTTCTGAAGTAGGCTCCGGTTCGTCGTATTTCAGAATCTACAATTTCAAAATGCATAACAACAAATTCTCATATCACGCGAATACATATGTAAATATAAAGCAATCGTACGTTCAACGACATAGACAATATTAGTTTACTGTCCGCTTCTGCCATTTGCAGATCGTAAGGTTGTTGCGCAATTTCAAAATTATTCTGCCCCAAAAGCAGAGATATATTGTAACTCAGTTCTCCCACTATAAGGCCAGTCTTTTCGTCAGTGATCTAAAAACCGACACGATTGAAGAAATTAAACTCCCGTAGCCACGGAAAGAATGAGTAAGATTCAAAGACAAATGTATGCGACCTTTATATGTAAATTGCCAGTTTCTGGATTGCTAACTAAAAAGGTGAATCCTTGTTCCCATACCGGATCACAGGAGCGTAGAATGGTACCTGTTCTTCTCGTGTTTCCACCAACACTTGCTACCAAATAAACGTCTGGTTGTTTATTTCCTCGAACGCACTAATTCAAACATGTCAATTTACTTTCCTCGTTCTAAATTAATATCTTGCTTTAAACCAATTAATTGTATGCTTACTGGTAAATTTTTTGCCGAATCGACGTAAAGAACGAGAAGAGCTGTACTCATCGATGTTACTCGAAGCTCTTGAGTTTCGATTAAAGCCTGTATATAGAAAACCAATTATATAACAATTTTAAAACGGCCGAATTTGTGTCTTGTGAAAAATACGTACGGCTTTTAAGTCGGCAATATTTTTTGAAAGTTGAAGCCACGTTAATCGCAGGTGAACCATACCATGCTTTGCTTGTTCCAGTGAAACCCACTAAAAACGTTTTCATTATTAATAAAGAATTTTTATTAAAATAGTAGTAAAAGTATCTTGTACCAACCGTATCGATGTTTCCCTTCTTTTTCACCCGACTGACTTCAATAGTAGCTCTACATGAACGCGGCATGGAAAAATAACATATTCAGTACTTTATTTATACAATTTCTCTAACGCGTAACACATCACTTACTGCTAACGTATATCGTCTCGGATGATAATAATCATACAACTCTGATCGATGATTAACATGTTAAATTTCGTGATATATGAAATTTACCATAACACCTCGTGCAAATTATGAAGCATTCATGCAGCGATACATTCCTTATTCCTTTCATATAGTTCATTATCAGGAATGAAAAATAGGTTCTTTTGCGTTACGTACATTCATAGTCATACAAGCAGCACTCTAAAATATTATCTTATCTCGTAAACAAATTATTCGTATCATAAAATGTATAATTGATAATAAAATGAGAAGAGTAATGTGGTGACGTGAGATTATCTTACTGTATCTGTAAAGGGTAAGAAACATTTCGCAGTATTTCTATCATGTAAATTTACCATGTTCTTGTAAATGACCTCTCTCAACAACATGCGCCATAATAATTTCGACTTTGAAAAAGTACTGCAGATTTACAAGCACGCGATCTACAGAAACCAAGGCAGAGGAACGTTCTTCTAAACTAATCGTGTAAGAATCTTCGAATGCATTCTATGCCTGGAAAAATGTACTTGCTACAAGTAGCAATACCTGCCAAGTGGATCATCTTGACCAGCGTTGTCTTTGTCAAAGAGGTGGGCAACCACTCTGTTGTAATAGGCTCCCAAGCTCTTTTCCACTATAAACTGTCATCATACAATCTACTTTAGTCTCCTTTTTACCAAACGCAGTCACCTAATCACTCTCGTCAGACCAACAAATTAAATTCAGAGCAAAATCACAGAGTTATTACATGTAATGAAATGAATTGAAAAATTAATAAAAGGGCGTGAAAGAAACGATATATTAATTCTAATGTATAAATCCAACATAGTAAAACATAAATGCAAACTACAAAGTAACTATTGAAACAATAAGAACGTAGATGATAGAATTATCTAGCTACAATGAAAACAATTCCGAAGTTAATGTAAGTTAAAAGAACTGTTAGCTCTTACGGACGTAATGGTAACAAATACAATAAATTAACAAAGCAAATCCACACGGATGGCACGCATTGTACGCGTGGTACGTCGCAACATCGCACTCTAATAATAACAATTAGTGTTGAAAGCTAGGAAATATCGAGAATCACGTTAATATGATAGGAAAGATTTATAAACAGCGGGGGTGGCGTGCACAAGTATTTGTTAAAGTTCACGAGCTTTGTTAGATTATTCAGTATTACATATAACTCTCTATAAATACATCTACATACTACCTTCCAAGGAAGTCATCATACAGAACACATGGGATGTTTGTATCCCTATCCCAAAGAAACACCATAGCCTTCTGCATTATGCATGAGCAGACCACAGCCTGTGTGCCAATATTATGGAGTGTATGAAATAAAAACGATGAAGATACCGATTTATAAATCTTTCGTTCATATAATTGCCATACAGTGTATATGTGCCACATAGAATGACTATGAATATAATAGAACTGAGAAACTTATTTTAAATAATGAATTGGAAAATAATATTAGTATTAAGGGGTAAGGCCACTCTAGAGACCAGGAAAGCAGCTTGATTTTGAGAATTCTTTGTACGAGTATAGTGAATGGAATACAAAATCTGAAGTATGATTACTTTTTTTTTTTCCCCCTTTCAATACAAAATGGCAGCGCCACAGCTCAACAAAAGGAGCTTCTTTTGAAAAACAATGTTCCGCGGTCGGAAAGATTTCTCCTTCAACTTTTTTACCTAGAACAAAAAAACAACAATTTTTGAGTTCTAGGTAAGATAATCTCGGGAAGTACACGAGGAAATGAAAAAATACTGCTTTTTCTAAGAATGGTGCGTGATTGGACAAAACGGTTTAACAATTTTTCACGTCACTTTTTACCTGAAAATGAAACGTTTTGTTCAATCACGCATCATTCTTAGAAAAAGCAGTATTTTTTAATTTCCTCGTTCACTTGCCGCGATAATCTTATATAGAACTGAAAAATGGTTGGTTTTTCGTTCTAGGTAAAAAATTGAAGGAGAAATCCTTCCGACCGCGGAACACTGTTTTCCAGAGAAAGCTCCTTTCGTCGAGCTGTGGCACTGCCATTTTGCATTAAAAAATTTAAAAAAAATTGTGATCATACTTCAAACAGATTTTGTATTCCATTCACTATACTCGCATAAAAAAAATCTGAAAATCAGGCTGCCTTTCTTAAGAGAATGATCAATATTCCTAAAATAAGTGAATAAAAAATCCCTCTTCCATTATTAAAAATCGTATTACGAAGCATCAAATAACTGCCGACACTGTAAAACGACACACTCAAACATCACTCGCAAACGAATATCACTGGCGTCGCCTTGAAACCAATGCAACACGAGCATGCTCCTATTCTACATTAATGATGATTGTTTTAATATGTTGATGCGGATCAGAAGATATTGTGCAAATGGCAATTAAATGGTAGCTGAAATGACGGATCAAGTTCTAAATATCTTTAACTACGATTTAATGGAGTACGAATGTACTAAATAATATTATAATTTGTGTTAATGGTTGTACGTTCGACAGAGAATTTAAATGAGAAAGTGTATAATACTATATTTTCATACCTTCCAAGACTCTCATCGCCCTTGGTGTCATCATAGTCCCACAGCAGCACAGTAATTTGCTGAGCGATGGCCGATGTCACGGCACACTAATCCCACATAACACATCGCACATCACATACACACATACATACCAAAGTATTAAACTAAATTACGTTGACACGAAGTAAGATGTTCCCGATCTTATACAAATAAACAACCTGCAACGATTTATACAAACGCAGGCGAGATAAGATTTCGCCGATTCATTAGAGAAAAGCATAATAATCAGATCGGCAACATCTTGTAACTAAAACAGGACAACAGACATATATTTGTATGTAAAGAAAAATAATAAGACAAAACCGTATAACGGGAGTGTAATGAACATGACTAACTTAAAAAGTGATGAATTATTGCGATCTATTGTAAAATGTCGTATACTTTGTTTTCCTCGTTGAAATAATTAGGATCTACCGTACCATGTGCTTTCGTTTGTTTAAAAGATATTATTTCTTACCATGTAAAAGGTGTTGTGCTTGAAATTTCAATGGGCTTACAAGAACAAATGATAGCAAAGCACATGCATCGAATACTATTAATATGAGTCTCTACGTAAAGAACATTATGCATACCTCGCACCAGAAGTCCCATTTCGGATTCACAGTGTTATCTATAGTCTTTGTCCTGAATTCTTGCGCTCCGACATTTATAATGGCGTACGGATCAGATTTACCCTTACCCAACACACCGATATCTTTTTTCATAAGATGTTTCGCCTCTACTACGTGAATTCTTAAAACTCCCTAGAAAGGAGACACGATTAGTTGTCAGTATACGCATTATAATACCTATTTGAGAAGAAACTATTATAAATGGAAGACTCACTTCGGGCTCTGGTATTTTCAACGATTCGACTGGCACTGAATCGCTCAAAGGTATTACAATTTTATTCGGCAGCACGACAAAAGCAGCTATTTGTTCCACAATTATTTTTCTTAAAATGTCACTGCGGAAGAAACGCCCAACTATTTTTATTTTTGCTCAAGCAATTATGTAAGTTATTTATTACAGTGGCTTTCTTACTTAAATCCAGGTAAATCGAGGACATCTGCTACTCCCACTAAATTAAAATTAATAGCTGGGGGATTCAAGAAAAACGCTTGTATACCTCCCACTAAAGGCATAGCAGGTAATAATGGTTTTAAGACTATTCTCATCATCCCACGAATCTGAAATTAAAATTAATTAGAGTGTATAGAAATAGTATACAGGGTGCTACTCTGCTGATAGTCACTCTACATCCAGGGGGATTATACAGACGAAAATAGGTCGAAAATCAAGAGTGACGAAATTGCGGTAAAAGCTTCGTTTTCGGGAAAATTAACTTTGAACTTCAGGTAAATACCCGTGCACCGTAGGCGCCTGAAAGGCACGCGTATTTAGCTGCAATTCGAAGTCAATTTTCTCGAAAACAAAGCATTTACCGTAATTTCGTCACTCTTGATTTTCCTCTTATTTTCGCCTAGCTATTTTGAATAGTTAAATAAAAATATCTGTGTGTCGCAAATAAACATCCGAACAGTATAGAAATGAAGCTTATCCTTATATAAAAAGCTTGTGCTGATGTTAAGATGCTACACTGTACGTAATAATTCATTCTTATCTACCTGAAAATCCTTAATGCCACCTTTTATATTTCCAACAGAAAAGGTAATATCACAATCACCGGCGTACCTATGGAACATATTAAAAACGATCGAGTAATATAAATAATAATCAAATTAAGGAAACTTGTACTATTATTTATACGAACGATACATACATAACATCAGCATCTATTATAACTTCATTCCTTGAGGTGTTTCTGTCGTATGCTTTGATTCCATATATTTTTAATGGCTATAATTACAAATAAACATTAGTCGTACCATCGACGTACCGATATTACACAGGCAAATCGAAATTAACTCACAATGCGACCCAAAACTAATCTTTCGAACTGAAACCCTTTCACTTTATACTCTGCCAGTTTCTCGACAATAGCGGGTTCTATACTTTGCTTGCAGAGTTCACGAGCAAAATGATTTATGCTTGGCCAGACTTTATATAGAACCTTAAAATATAAGCGAAGATAATTACCAATTAATGCAAAACATGGTGTTACAGAAAATTATATCGAAACCAAGTTCCTCGTACCTTGTTTAACCATTCGGCTCTATCGAAGTCGGGGAAGTAAACCCAAGAAGGCAGTTCGTCTAATCGACTCATAATCAATTCTTTTTCTTTGGCCATTACACTGGCTTGGGCAGTGATTGCTTTTAATTCGTTGTCTTTCCGACGTTCCGACTTCCATGCTGCTAAAGCGATGGGTGCGATTAACCACGCTATACTCAGATTCGAGTATCCCCATCCCCAAATCACACCGGCAGCCGCCAATTTGGCCAGAAATGATATGGCCAGCGAACCTATGTTCATATACGGCCAAGGATTTCGCTTGGCGACGTTATTGTCTTCGCATTTCCCTTCCATATCGAATCTTTCCTATATCGATGCTTTATTTATTACCCCTACTTTTTACGGCTTATTCGCATAACTTATCGTGTATAAAAAGTTGATTTTCCAGTTGTTAAGAAGTTTATTTATCGGTCTTCTCCTGCAAAATATACTCATTTTCAAGCAGAATATAAGACAAAATTCTGGAAGGTATAATAAAACGAAGAAACTCATTTAAATTCTACTATTTAAAAACACATTTTGCATTCCGTAAAATATATTTATTATTGCAGTTAATTAATATTTACAGAATAGAAGAATAAAAATACAACATAAGGAACGCGATAAGATAATAATAAATTAGCATAGAATAGTAATGATAAAGTATTGAAAGCACGAAGTAGAGCAAGACAGTCTCCATATGTACAGAGCTGTTATGCAAATTATGATAACTACGAAAATTATATAGTATTTCATTAAAATAATTATCGCGTCTGATATTTAATACTCACAAGATAGTGGAGTGTGAAATTTCCCGATGCAGATAAGATAAGTATGCACGAGTATGTACTTACATGTGCCGGAAGGCACCGCGATCTGTAAATGAACGTGTGATACGAAATCTGAGTCTCAAAATTGAAAAGATCGCGTCAAGTGGCTTTCGATTAAATGAGTATCAGAGAGAGCAAGGATGTTGTTCCCCGCCGAACGTGGCGGTTTCGCAAACAGAAATGAGTCATCAACGATATTTTTCACTTATAGGCTTTTATTGATATTTCTAGTCAGCAATTATTAAAAGCGTCCGTTGGAAGCTAAAAATATGTACAAATAATTCAGAAGCATTTAGGGCTCGGGAAAATGCGCTGTACAATGTAATAGTCTAATTTAATTTTACAAGACGAATCCTCCTAATGGTTAACTTTTTCACTTAAACATTCATACTTGTATAAATCGATTATGATTAAATTGTGCAAATTTAAAATTGTGCGAAAGCATTGTTAGTTGTGTTAAAAATTGCTACGCATTCGCGTCGTATAATTTGCTTACACTTGTAGTAAAGCCGTACGTGCGCGGACTTTATGATTTCATATATCTGCGAAGAGCAGATCAGCATCTACGAGATCAGCAATCAGCACAGTTAAAACGCAACAATGCTAACTCGATTCCCTCGGTTCACTTTTCCCGGAGGCGAATGTTTCCGAGGACCAATCAATTAGTGTATATAGCAAAGAATCTCTCAGAATCTCTTGAAGTGAATCACTAAGGTGTAGCTATGTATGCATATAGATGTATAAATAGAACACTGGTATATAGTAGCTAGCACGCACTCATAGAAAGAAACGTGTGAACGCCGCCACAATATCTACAGGGCCGAGTAAACAGATTTTTCTTAAACTTCTTTACCGACATGCAGCCTGCTACAACTTCCACCGAGCGGCGAGCCTTGACTCCTGGGGCATGTTCGTGGTTTTGAAATGGCGTGTCGTGTGTTGCGTGTTTGCGGAATAGCAGCGAATTATGCAAAAACCAGCAACATTAAGAGCAGCGGTACTGCGAGCAAGAACGTTTATCTGTTTCATTGCCTCCGATTCCTCCTCGTTTAAGTGATATAATCACAGCTCCACCAACCCGTTAACCACAAACTCCTTGTGTTTGTTACACTCTGTTATATTTCATTTTAGCTTATTCACTCTGAAACCACGATTTCTCATTGATCCAGGTGAAGTGTACCAAGCTTAATACAAATTCTTTCCAGCCGCCGCTGTTACCTTATTGAAAGCCCACGTTCCACTGGCGCAAAGTGCCAGGAACACCAACTTCTTCTGCAAAAGTGAATACATTTCATTGCTTCTCCTTACGAAGAATACTTGAGCGACTTTCAGACTAAAGCTTTTGTTGCGATCAGGACCGGCTACTCAGCTATGGAAGTCTGTCACCAGTGTCAGCAACCCTGGAAGGAGACGAGGCAGAG
Source organism: Andrena marginata (assembly GCA_963932335.1). Classification (NCBI taxonomy): domain Eukaryota; kingdom Metazoa; phylum Arthropoda; class Insecta; order Hymenoptera; family Andrenidae; genus Andrena; species Andrena marginata. The sequence continues at coordinate 333,468 of OZ010661.1, forward strand.
CGAAGGGTATTCCGAGGGTGAAAGACCTGAACAGAGGTCAGAAGTTGGGCGAAGGAAAGGTACCGATAATGTTCCCCGGATTGAACGCACCCATCATGCGAGGAGATTACGTAGTTAAACAGCAAAAGCTTCCCGAGAATCCAGACAGGGAAAAGGAACTCCAGCAGCTACAAAACCAGAGCTCGACCCAGAAGCGAGTGAAGCTCTCGGCTCTGGAACGGGGTTGGAGCGGAGGCATAATGGGTGGACGAAAAATTGGACCGCCCGATCCTATCGACGAAGGTTCGAATTACTATTGGTAGCTTCGTGTGTATGCGTTCGGTACGAGTGGCCACAGCTTCTCTCATCCAAGCATTTCTCTGCAAATTCAGAGCCTTTCACTGGTTTCGAGACTTGGATATTGGAACACAAGCATAGATCTATAATGACAAGTCACTTTGGACGCACCAAGCGATACGGCGTAATCGTTGTGACTGGAAATGGAAACGGTCTAGCTGGGTTTGCGACAGCATCTGGTGGCGACAGTAGATCGTGCCTGAAAACGGCTAGAAACAAAGCTGGGCAGAGATTAATGTATTTCGAAAGATACGACGGTCACACTGGTAAATGATTTTATATTATATATCAAGCGACTTTAGACGTAACAGTTTCGAAGAATGAAAAGTTCCTTTGTTTCAGTACTACACGACTTCTTTACGCAATTCGGAAGGTCAAAGATATTTGTCAAGCAAAAGGAGAAAGGCTACGGACTCGTGTGTCATCGTGCTATTAAAACTATATGCATGGCAATTGGTATAACGGATCTATATGCTAAAGTCGAAGGATCTACAAATGTTCCACACATTATAAAGGCTTTTTTCATTGGTTTGCTGCAACAGGTATGATTGTATAAGCTAAATTACGTTGTAGATGTTCTTCGGTAACAAAGAAAAGGAGGGTCGTTAAACTTATAAAAAGAAGTTTAATCGTTCCTGTTTAATTGTTGCTATTTTCAAGCTCTCAACTGATTATAAGAATTAATAATTATGTTTACAGAAAACTTATCAACAAATGGCGAATGAAAAGCAATTACATCTGGTTGAATTAAAACGGGAGCACGATTATTTTCCCAAAGTAGTCGCCTCGCCGGATACGGTTAGGAAGCGCGAGGAGATCCAACCGAGCGAGATTATGGACTATAAGCAGTACGTGATGGGCGGTAGAATTGTTCTAGATAAAAAGAAGCCTCTACCTTTTTACACGAAACTACCATCGTACGCGATTCATCTGCGCAAGGTAGAACGTAAAAGGGACCACCATGAAATGAGAATTAGATTGAAGAGCGAGTATGGCGATCTCTGTAGCTTCCTTACTGAAAAGTATCCGGAAGCAAGAGCGGCAAAATGGAGGAAACACGACAAACCAAAAGAAGAAGCGGAAGAACAGTAGTTTATCATAATATTACTATAGCGGTAATAATCTGTTTCCTTGAAGTGTATTGTTAAAAATTGATAAACTCTGGCAAATGAATATTTGGTTAAACTTTGATAAATGGCTTATCGCGTCACCAATCATTTCTGCGCGCCAAGCATACGAGCCCTGATGTGCTAAATAGGTTTTAGATTGATCGCTCGACCCTTCGTGCCGTAAGGAAATGGTATACGTTAATTTCTTTTTACATTTACACTTGCGGTTTTGTTAAGTACTTGTTTCAAATTACTGCAAGAAAGGCAGAAAATCTGTGTTTTGCTTGTGCAAGAATCGTGCAAAGGAATTCGGAAGAAGCGGATTTTGTAGCAGTTTTGACCATATTTAGTTTGCATTCTATCCGCTAAGTGGGATTCCATTCTGGGACCTCCACCCGGCCGGTTAGTCGTCCACCAGTCCGGGCGGGGGATCGCGGTAAGGAGAGTGATTCAGCGAGCGGGGGGAGCTCCCTGACCTCTAGCAGCAGCAGTGGACCGGGGTTGGAGGGGCGCCGCGATGAACTCTGAAAGAAGAAATTAATGCGGAGGGGCTGATTGTATCCCCTCCTGGATGGGCCCCCTACTATGAGGGGCTTGGAAGGATCTGTTGGATCTCGCCCAAGTCCTTCCCCTCGTCTTGCACGGAGAAGGGTCGGCAACGAAGAACTTTGGGAAAGCAGAACGATTTTGACTCTTGATTAGAAAAGTCCCAAACAGTTATATGTTATAAACGATCTCCTAAAACTATTAAAAAACATATTGAAGTTTTTACCAGTATTCAATCTCACTTTATTTAAAACACCCGCGCATTTCCTGAGCAAAGTGCTTGAGCTTAGTTAGCGCTCCACTGGCACCAACCCGCGTTAGAATCTGAAATTTCCTCGGAATCGCGCAACACTGCGAAAGGAGCGTTTTAAAAATTTACCACGCACGTACTTACCTAGCGGTGATGCAGTGAAAGGTGTGAATTAATAATTAAATTGACTGACCGATAAACCTTGATAACCATCCGGTGCCAGGTTAAGGCTGGTAAAGTTACTTGCGGTTCCTTGGCTAAGTAGCTAGCATTCACGCGTTTTTATAGTAAGTAAATGGTTAATTTTAATTTGCCAAGGTAACTCTTTGTAATTAAAATAAGATGCTATTTTATTTGCATCGCTGTATGAAAGTAGAAGTATACAGTTTTGGTTGGGATAAATGTATGTACCAGGGAGTGTATTTTTTAAAATTGTTATAGACTGTGGACACCGAAGGTGGATGCAAATAAAATAGCGAATAGTAATATTTCCAATGCGATATGAAGACTCGAGAGGTAAATTGGTTTTATTTGAATAGTAAAAGTTTGAGAACTGTTCGGTGAAATTATCAAGAATAGAAATACGAATGGAAAGAGTTATGTATGTATAAGCGCATGATTTTTATATAAACATAGACAGTATATTGAATTCAGTATATTAAAACCTAAAGATTTCAAATCAAATAACTTTTTTTTAATAGTTGTCTATTTATTTCTAACAACAGAAACTAATAACGCGTTCCTTATGAACTTGTAAGAGAATTCAATAGCTATTTCTCATCCATACCATACAATAGTTGTTTCAAAGATTCTTCATTTATGGTTTGTAAAGTGCTCGCAGCATTCTCTTCGCTATTAAAATTTTGATCCGTACTTATATTTGTTATGTTCATCTCGATATTGTGCGTCGTACTTGTGAAATTACTATAGGGTTTGAGTGTATCTTCCTTTTCTGTTGGAGACGATACTCGTAAATGTTCCATTTCAGCAGTGGGAGAAGATAGTCCGTTCTCCATGGGAGACATTATCAATGAAAAGAAATCGTTTGTATTCTCTTGAAGTGGCTTTTCATCTTTGGAACACATTTTTGTAGAAGTTTGATCGGGTTTCTTCGATATAGAGTTATCAGGAATGTTAGCCTTCCATGTGCTTCTTGTGCCTGCGTTCTTCTTGTTTATCGTTATATATTCGTCTAATGTTTCCTCTTTACTTGGAGTTGCCTGTATTTTCTCGATTGTTGATTCCTTTGTTAAAAGATGTTGACCTTGATCATTTATTATTAATACATACTTGTTTTCTTCGTTATTTATAACATTTAACATTGGTTGGATCCCTTCCAAAGGATCCCTTTGGGGTTCGCACGAGTCTTTCGCTTCTTGCATATTTGATAATTGCATCGATTGTTGATTTAAAGTATTCGCCTGTTGCACTGGACACTTGTGAGTTCTCTGACTCACCTGCAATAATAGATAATTCATGGAATCTCAAGAATCTTATCGCTACGATTATAATGTACCTTGTATCTGAAATTCTTTCCGCAAGCTGTGCATTTGTAAGGCATAACGCCAGTGTGGATCCTACGATGAACTAGATACGAAACGCGTTGACGGAAACATTTTCCTAAAATGCAAATGTCACTTGAAATATTTTCATTTTCTCGCATCACTTAATCAATTTCTTATTGCGATACGAAAAATTTTCATAGCCAGTGCTCGCACTGTTATTATTCGAGGCTTCGCTTTATAAGCTGCTTGTAGAAAACGTATGTGGTAATAGTCAGGAAAAATTATTCTACATACATCGCGGTAACAGAACACTCCGTGTTAAATTGTTAGTAATAACTGAAAACAAAACATGCATTACTCTAAGATCCTTAGAATGTTTATCGAATAGTTTTGTTCCAATAATTCCACGTACCACAAGTTTCACACGCAAAAGGTTTCTCTCCTGTATGAATTCGTTCGTGGTTATGCAAAGTCGATAGCTCCTTAAATGATCTGCCACAAGTCGCGCATGTATGTGGCTTATCATCTTTATGATACAATCTATGTTTATGGTACGATTGTTGAAAGGTGAACGTTTTATTACATATATTACATTTATAAGGCATTTCTCCTGAATGTAGTCGTTTGTGTTTCTTTAAAAAATACTTTGTCGTGAACATCTTACTGCACACGTCGCATTCCCACTGTTTGGCTTCGTGTGTCTTTAAATGCTGTATTACATGCTGTTCCTGAAACGATAACCGCATTTGATTTTCACTAGAATCGTTCGAAGATAATTGAATAATTACCTTTTTAAATGTTTTCCCACACGTAGGACAATTATATTTACTTTCATTCGATATAAGTTCTACTTGTCCACCTTTAGCCAAAGAACCTAAAGACAAGTATTCGTTAACTTTTACCAAATGATACGCTTATAATATAATCTTAACAAATTACCCAAATTATATCCCATATGCGCTACCCTCATATGAACCATTAGACTACCTCTCATTTTGAATACTTTAGAGCACAAATGACACGAATAATTCTTAAGAAAATTTTCAGGAATGGCATGCAAATCTTTTTCATCGATCATATGTACTAATTGTTTGTGTAAAAATAGAATATTATAATCAGGAAAATGAAAGCCACATATATCGCAGCGTTCAGTCTTTTCTTTGGTCGATAAAGTTTTGAAAAATTTTAACTGAGGCAATATCTGATCGTGGGCGACAATTTGCTCTTGACTCTTGTTACACGCAGTAGATGGATCGTCCCGTGCATTTTTCTCATTGTTAAATTTCTCCAGTGATCCATTACTACAAACTGTCGTGACATTTGGAAATTTATTCAGTGCTATCATTTGTTCATTGTAGTCTTGTTTATTATTACAAGGGTTTTTCCTGTCTATAGAGCTTTTCAATTTATTTGTATCTTCTCTTGCAGAAGTTTGTTGCTCGCACTGTTGATCTTGAATCCAGGATTTAAAAGTTTGAATAATTTCATGCTCTCCTTGACTGTGGTTTTGTATCAAATTTACATGCTCGATATCATTAGTGGCATAATACTGTGCGTCGTAGCTTGATTTTATTCCTCCTTGTAATGTTTCCAGAGAATCTTTGTCTGATTTTCGCATTACTTTACCATTATCACGAATCGTACTTACTTTCTCATTTTTGCACATTGAATCTGATAGACGAGCGACTCGAGTCGCTGCATCGTTCAAAGGTAAATTCTGATCTTGAATGCAAACCCCTGAATTTACGATGGAAACTTTGTTGGCTTCTGTAGTATGTAAGTCCTTGGATGATTTCGAACAATTTTGAATATTTAAATTATTTTCTGGAAGTTTATTTATATCTGCCATTTGTACCTTAGATATATTCCAATCTTGGAAAGTAGTATTTTGTAGATTATATACTGCTGGTGGATTATTATCGCTAGTAGCAACATTTGTATGTATTGCCGACTCCATTGTACTACTTCCATTTAAATTAATAGTGTGACTGAATAAATGAATTGTCAATTTATCGATACCTAGCAATACTTCGTTACAGACAGGGCATGTAAGAGGTCGAGTTGCCACGCTTATTAATCCTGCTCGCAGCGCGTCTAGTGTTAAAAAACCTGGTTGCGAGCACAAAGGGCACGCCAAAAGTCGTGCGCACATGTTTTTTACAAATTCTTTATTCACTGTGTATTACTGTGTATGTCCACGTTAACTACTGTAATGCAGTTTCATACTGTTCTCCTCCCTCGGAACACAAAGCGCGATAGACTCGACAGCAGAGGACAATACGGGATATAAATGTTTTCCTCACATTTTATTTTTCTGTTAACAAAGACAAAACTTTTATTAAGATCCGATCTGATACTAACTTTTGAAATATAAAGTTGACGAGCTACGAGCTTAAACTAACTGATCAGTTTAAATTTAACATTGTCATCTATAATGTCATTGGGGTTATGCTTGAACTTGACCCGATAGCACAAATTTAACGCCAGAATCATATCTCGCGTTGCAATTAAAAAACAAAGGGCTTACTGAAGAGGAGCATTTCTTTTTCAGTGCGCACAGAATAGAGCAAAGTTTCACATCTGAAAATCTAATTATAGAATAACGATTTCAGACATTTATCCGGGATTCCTTTGATTCTATGTGGAGTGTAGGCGACGATCTTGAAGCTATATTTAGACAAGGGGCGGGACATTTAAGAAGAAAGTGTATTAGTGGTAGGAGTATGTGTATTAAATAAAAGTAGCTTAACATTTATTGATTTACAAAAAATAAAAATATAAAAAATAAATCACAAGTATTTTAGTATATCGGACATTTGTACGATGCTCCATCCTTACAGCAGTATTCCCTTCCAGCGGAGAGATTTGTATTGATCCATCCATGTTTACAGTTCCTAATAAATAGGTAAGCCTATTACAAAAAAAAACATTGTTTTACATAAAAACATATAGCGCTGTTTTCGTATAAAATTATTTGATTATTCTAGGATTTATGTATATGCTCACTCTTTCTTTATAGCAGTCACGATCTATCGAGCCGCACAATATTGTAGAACTATTTGGAAGGTATTTAACAATCTGTAATCAATTTTTACGTTTGCTGTTGAGAGCTCTAAATCACAAAGTAGAGTAAAGCTTGCGATGATCAAACGAATATATGTAATTCTATAAATTAACTTACAGTCTCCAAGCATTTATTTGTGCAAATCCTATTTCCACCCGGAGTACACGGAAATATTCCAGGTTGATCATGGATAAGAGCAGGGTTTCCTGTAGGTTGCTCTTTACTACTCTTTTTAAATTGTCCACTTAAAAATATTCCACAGACACAACCAGGTGGAGATTCAGTAGTCGAAGTTTGAAGAGTAGTGTTTAAAATTTTCGGCACAACGGTTGAAGTTTGAAGGGTAGTGATTAAAATTTTCAGCCCAGCGGTTGAAGTCCGACTAGTCTGAGTAGCGTTTAAAATTTTCGATTTAATTTGTTCGTTTGCAAATGCAGGTGAGAGGCAAAAAGCTAATAATAAAAATACAAAATACATATTTATCTGGAACAAATAAAAATTTGCGATTTTAATGCTTCCCATAGAAACGATAAATCTTCAAAATTGCAAATGATAAACAGATTATTAGAATGAAAGTGTGCGTAACAAAAGGAGTAGCAAGTAGAAATCGTCCGTTTCGTTTTACTTACATTGATCGCGTCGAATGAATCGCTTACCCGAACTCAATGAAAGATAGCGAGTGACTGCAGGGTTTGTTAAAGGTGTTGTTTTGTTATGTCAGCATCTAAAATGGGTCAGAGAGTAAGCAATATTTCATAATATTGTAATACCGCAATCGTATTGCGTATACTTTATTTATGCAGCGTGCGCACAATCTTAAAATGCAGACAAATACATACAGGCAACGAATCGTAGTTGTTTTTGTTAACAGTGAACTTGTGTTTCATGACTTTTTAATGAGCTTTGCGTCTCCTTTTAAAACTATCTTTTCCCCATTCGCGATACAAGTATATTCGCATTTAATAATCTTTCGTGCAGAGACAATTTGAACTTTTATCTCTATTGTGTCACCTGCATAACATGGTTTCGGATATGTAAGATTTTGTTGAACAACTATGGTCCCCGGGCCAGGTACCCTTGTACCGATTACACCTGACACTAAGCCATTAAGAAAAGCGCCATGGACGAGGTTGTTCATCGAGCCAGTATGTACTGGATTATAATCGCCGGTTAATTTAGCAAAATTTAGTACATCGTCGTTTGTTATTGTTTTGATAATTGTTACTTCATTCGCAGGCTTTATACTGTTTAGAACGTTTGATGAATTTGTTATATCCGAAGCACTTGTGCGGTACTTTTTAAAAAATTCCAGAAATGTCTTTGCGAGCTTCATTTTTATTCTTAACGTAGAATATACTATGTAAGTATTATCGGTACATTCATGTAGTTTCAATATTTTCAGATTCGGTTTTCTCTTTAGAATGATCCTTCAAAAATATTGTTGCCAAGTTTTTTATGCGATTATTTTCATGGCTCGAAAGGTCAGATATTTGTTGAATTACTTCAGTTGTAACTTGGTCCTTAGTCTCGGGCGTAATTAGAAATATTAGACTAGTAATTGCTGAAAGTACGATATCTTCGTCTGGCGAACAGAGCAGCGGTGTCAATAATTGGATGCCTCGATTACGTAAAATGTACAATTTATTTATCGGATCTAAAATGTAAATGTTCGATTCAATTATTATTTACCGAGTAGCATTTTCTAAATTAACAATCTATTTTTTTGGAGCAAGCGTATACTTACCAACGCACAGATTACAAACACCGCCTACCGCGAAACGTACCAGTTTCACATTATCCTCGGATAAAGTATGAAGAAACAAATCAATTATTTGTAGTTGCCTTATGTATCCGTAATTAATAGGATCGTAAGCAAAATTAGCAAGGTTCGCTAATACCTGTTCCTTTGCTTCTGTAAAAAGGATTCGTAGCATCAACATTGGTTATGAGTGACTGGCTGACCCATCATCTCTGCAACACAAATTTACCTCTAGATTTGGTAGTTTGAAATTCCGTAGCTAAAAGTTTCAGAAAATCATAACGGCCGATGCTATTCTTGCCAGTGCGTTTTATTAATTGCTCCTTATTAGTAAACATTAGATACCGAACTTTTTATCCAACTATTCAAACTATTACGTCACGTCACTATCGTCCCTGTCTATTTAATTCAATTTAATAATTGGTTTAAATGCCGCTTTTGAAATGGTAACTTAATCGAGAAATTAATACCAGAAGCATTATATTTACAAGCCTCCATAAATCAAGGAAAATATCAATGTTTTTGAATTTCATTGGTAAATCATGTGAAATTATGTTACGGGACGTGTAACGTTATATACGTTCGCATTACATCGTATTATCTAAATATGTATATCTTATATCGTATAAGAATGAGTTAACTAATGAGAGGAGTTTGCGAGATTAATATTGCCGCGTTATACATATGTTATATGAGGCTATATCTTCGTATCTAGATCATAGTCAATGACCGGATGTGTTATATTGATGCAATATTAATCTTATTGGTAGGCATACTATTTCTGTCCCGTGTCTGGTTTAACGAAACCAATCGGCATCTTGATATTCTTATCGAACGTGACGTGCGCTTAAGCGCATATTCGAACGGACCCATTCCTCTACCATATTTCTTACGCGAGTACATACGACGAATCGTGGCTGTTGGGGAGTCATGGTTTAACACGTAGCCGGTGTTTGACGTGTCTTAGCCTCCTAGCCTAGGCATAGTGGTTTGGTAATTTGTTGCGAGCTGCTTGATTTGCAACGTGTTGGATGGGAACGAACGTTAATATGTTTATGGCAAATGTCTGTTGAAAAGTAACGGAAATATCCTCCCATTACGTTCGTCAATATAAAGGAAATATGTTGCCAAATAGATCGTCCACGACAAATACCAGGAAAGATATGATGTTCCCCGATAAGAAATCGGCTCCGAAGCAAATGAAAACTTCCACGTTAACGAACGCCGCTGGCCTTAGTTCTCTCATCACTTTTACTGTTTTGCTACTCGCTTGGATTTCAGGATTCGCCTCTCGGCTGTTCGCCGTGATTCGTTTCGAAAGTATCATACATGAATTCGATCCTTGGTACGTACTTTTACACGTGTGCTGTACGTGAACATACGCATACGCGGACAATTTATTTCAGTGCCTTTATTTTTTAATTACAATTACAACAGATTGCTAATTCAAGGATAATTGTTGAATTGGGAAGTGAATTGATTCTTTATTCGATACAGGTTCAACTACAGAGCAACGGCGTATATGGTGCAGCATGGATTTTACAATTTTTTAAATTGGTTCGACGAGAGGGCTTGGTACCCATTGGGCCGTATCGTGGGCGGCACTGTTTATCCTGGATTGATGATCACATCTGGCTCGATACATTATATACTACATTCGTTAAATATCCCAATACACATAAGGGACATTTGTGTATTCCTAGCTCCAATTTTTAGTGGCCTCACTGCCATTTCTACGTATTTACTAACAAAAGAAATATGGAGCGCCGGGGCCGGTTTATTCGCAGCGTGCTTTACCGCTATCGTACCTGGTTACATTTCAAGATCCGTAGCAGGCAGTTACGACAACGAAGGCATCGCCATTTTTGCGTTGCAGATTACTTACTATCTCTGGGTTAAGTCCGTTAAAACCGGCTCTATCTTCTGGGCTTCTATGACCGCTCTGTCCTACTTTTACATGGTGTCCGCATGGGGTGGCTATGTTTTTATCATTAATCTAATTCCATTCCATGTTTTCGCGTTGCTGGTTATGAATCGATTCAGCAATCGCCTTTTTACAAGTTACACCACTTTCTATATTTTGGGGCTTTTGTTGAGTATGCAAATACCATTCGTCGGCTTTCAACCGATAAGAACATCCGAGCACATGGCTGCGGGAGGTGTGTTCGGTCTACTAATATTCGTAGCGACTCTCAGGTCCGTTCATCGAATATATCGATAATACAGATGTACGAAGTATCTTAACATAATACATGGTTTTCTTCCTTGTAGGTATTTGAGAACCGTACTTACCAAAACTGAGATGAAATATTTTGGAGGAGTAGTCGCAGTTACAGCTGGCGTTCTGTTGCTGGTTCTGATATTTTTGACCTATGCCGGTGTCGTGGCTCCTTGGAGCGGAAGATTTTATTCGCTATGGGATACTGGCTATGCGAAGATACACATTCCAATAATAGCATCCGTTTCCGAGCATCAACCTACGACATGGTTCAGCTTTTTCTTTGACTTGCACATTCTTGTTACAACATTTCCCGTTGGCCTTTGGTATTGCATTAAACATATTAACGACGAACGTGTTTTTGGTAAGAGTTGCTAATAAACTGCATATTACTGTCGACGTTACGCAAGTGTATTAATAATCGATTATTTTACAGTTATACTGTACGCTTTAAGTGCTGTTTATTTTGCTGGAGTAATGGTGAGACTTATGCTTACTCTAACCCCAGTGGTTTGTATCCTTGCCGGAGTCGCGTTCAGCGATCTCCTAGAATTATTCTTTAAAGAAGAAGACAGCGAGAGAAACGATCGGAGTAGTAATGGAAGCGAAGAAGAGAGCGAAGAGGAAAGAGAGAGGAGTCCTGGTAGAGCCTTGTACGATAAAGCCGGTAAACTTCGTAGAATGAAACACGAGAGACCTAAAGGTAACGGTGACGGGCTAGGAGTTAATCTCCGGAACGGGGTGGTCCTTGGTGCATTTATGTTGATGATGATGTTTACTTTACACTGTACTTGGATTACAAGTAACGCGTACTCTAGTCCTTCGATTGTTTTGGCATCGTATAGTAACGACGGCGGTAGAGCCATACTTGACGATTTCAGAGAAGCTTACTATTGGTTAGCTCAGAACACACCTATCGATGCCAGAGTTATGAGTTGGTGGGACTATGGTTATCAAATTGCTGGAATGGCTAATAGGTACATACAAAGAACAGTGTGTAAAACAATCTATCGCTATATGTTCTCCCCAAGATTAATGCAGAATACTCTGTTTCTTGAATTCTAGAACTACGCTTGTCGACAATAATACTTGGAATAATTCCCATATAGCTCTGGTTGGGAAAGCAATGAGCTCAAATGAAAGTGCTGCCTATGAAATCATGACATCCTTAGATGTAGACTATGTTTTAGTTATTTTCGGAGGGATGATCGGATACTCTGGCGATGATGTTAATAAGTTCCTTTGGATGGTACGGATCGCTGAAGGTGAACATCCACAGGATATCCGCGAAAGTGATTACTTCACCGAAAGGGGAGAGTTTCGCGTGGATTCCGAGGGTTCGCCTACGCTCTTGAATTCATTAATGTATAAGTTAAGCTATTATCGATTTGGAGAAGTCAAGATCGATTATCGATCACCTTATGGTTACGATCGCACGCGCAACGCAGAAATAGGAAATAAAAATTTCCAATTAACGTATTTAGAAGAAGCTTACACAACTGAACACTGGCTTGTTAGGATCTACAGGTAATATTGAAATTCTTTCTTTTTTTTTAATTTTTTTTAAAATTTTTTTTAATGAAAATAAATTTCGCAGGGTGAAGAAACCGAATGAATTTAATAGACCTAGTATTCCAATATCTAAACGGATTGTTGCACGCAACGCCAATTCATATATCAGTAAAAAGGTGAGTGATCTATTCCATACGAAAATACAAGGAACATAAGATTGTATTTTCGGAATGTTCTGTCGTATCGTTTATCGTTTTCCGAAGCATCGCATTGTTTGATCTTGAAACGTAGTTGAAGTTTTGGGGGGTTGGATATTAATGTTTCAGACACCACGTCGCAAGAAAGGTTACATAAAAAGCCGGCCAGCTGTTATTAAGGGACAGAAACCTCAACGAAGGACTACGTAACAAACATTTATTACCTAATTGATAACGGTTTTCAAATACAACTTTTGTAATAAAAAAAAAATTACCGTCCCTTGGGTCTACCACAAACTATACCTCAAACTAAGAATTTAATATCATTACAAATTCAGTCGATTGAAATATAGAATGCAAAAAAAAGAAGAATTTCCAACGTTTCACACAATTGGAAGAACTGTTTTATAAGTGTAATATAAAAAAAGGGGGAGGGAGATCGTGTCCTTAATTTCGTTCACTGAAACGAGCGTTTATTTCTTGTTGGACATTCGAAGAATATTAAATACTGTTTATGCATGATTATCTTACATACCTATCGTTTGGGTAAAATATAATTTCTATACGATTGCAATATATAACGGATTTTGCAATGGATTCGTGTTATTTATGAACTTAACAAATCAGTATGTCCGGCGCATTTCAAATTCCTCTGTGCTCAACTATTCTCTAGTTCTTTACTTGATTTTATTTTTGTCTCGTTCACAAACGCAATTACAAATATAAGCAATCACAGTTTGAATTGCTCGGCGAGAAAACTTGATGAGAAAATTGACGACAAATATAAAAACTTTTGTTATCTATGTGTAATGCACATTAAACTCCAACACGTAAAATTTTACTAGCGTAGCGAATAAAAACCTCTATTAAATATCAAGCAGGCGAGATCGGAGGGATCGAATACGTGTTATGTGTACACAGTTTATTGTATAGTATCTTGTTGAACATTTGTAATAACAATCTTGTCACTTAAGAGTATTGTATCGTTCGAAATTTTATTTTTATTTTCTGTATAGAACCTGAGAATATAAAGAACCGAATTTTACGCAATGGAAATATGCTTCCACACGTATTACTTTGATGTTTCGTTGTGTAATCCTCTAATTCTGTGCTGTTCTTGTATTCTCGTTGAAAGACCATGTTTCGGCTTATATTTATGATTCTTTGCTATGATATACGATAATATTATTTACGCGTACATAACACAAATATAGTTAATGGTTTCAGTAGTAGATGTATGTGTTGATAACGTCACAAGATTATAGCTAAAGCAATGTTATGTACACGCAGTACCTGTGTACATGGTCATTGTGTATATTTAGTTATGAAAAGAACGAAGGAAGGAAATATAAGCGAAAATGAAGTTGTAGTACATATTATTCAGGGTGTCTACATATCCATCATGAATACACTAATGTTTTTCGTGCTTTAAATATAACGTTAATATGATTTTCTTAACTTATTTCAATTATTCATGTTTTACAGTGATATTTTTTATACATACTCCTGTATACTTGCGCAAATTCTTTTCATTTATGGCATTTAAATGAATGAAATATGTAGCCATATTTCATAAGATTCGAATCCAGCTGCTCCCGATAGCGTATAATAGATTATTTATCTATATCTATATCTATATCTCTACTTATTATATAAAATTGAAGTTACATACTTTGAAATGCGGTTTCTCAGTAAATATGAACTGTAGCCACAAGTGTGTTACATCATTTTGTTCGTCTGGACGAGAGGAAAGTTCTAACGTTTTTTTTTTTTTCTAAACAATGATTTTTAAATAATAGTAGATCGCGACGCGACCGCCAGGCGGCGACGGGGCCGGTGCTTCTCGCTTGCAAAATATCACCGCGGCGGGAATAAGTGGCCGAGGGCTCGACCATTCAGCATTCAGGGCTCTCACTGAGTGTGGACAGGGTTGACGTCAACTGGTCCAGTGAGGTGCGGTATCTGAGCTTGCTCCTGGACAGGGGTCTCACAATGGGGCCTGCAGTTATGGACGGGGTACTTAAGACGAGGGCAGCCCTGGCTGCTATCACGCCCCATTTACGTCCGTCCTCCTTCTTGAACCAGAGGCTGAGGATCACCTTGTACAAGGTGTGTCTGAGGCCCGTTCTCACTTATGGGGTGCAGGTTTGGGCCTGTGCCTCAAACAGTGCCCTGACCGCTGCCAGGGTTACGCAGAGCCGTGCCCTGAAAACAATCATGGGGAGGCCTAGGAGATATTCCACGGCTGACCTTAACAGCGAGGCTGGCGTCGAGCCATTCCTGGATCACGTCATGAGACTTGTTGCGGCATACCGAGTGGAGGATCATGCAAACTCGCTGGTCAGGCGGACTGGGTTATACGACCTAAATCGTATTCCTTATAGGGTGAAGGTCCACTTCCCTTTATCCTTCCGGGATCATGTCGGCCCACCAGCTGATGGGTAGTGGTCTAAGACCCTCTCCTGCTCGCTCCATGCGTGCGTTGTCTGATGGTGTCTCGTGACTCTCCTGACCTTCCCTGATATTTTACATACTGAGGATCGCGGGTCACTCTGCGTGCTCATGTTGGGTTTTTTGAAATTTTTTCCCCAATTTCCGTGATGGTGTGGACTTAGGTCCTCTCCTACCTCATGTAGGTAACACCACTCCCGAGTTTTCCTTGTGCTGTTGGTGAGGGGGCCCACGCTCCCGGGAACAACAGGGACTCAACTCACAAAAACAAAAAAAAACATTCAGCATTCAGGGCTCTCGAGCACTCTCGAGTTTATGGATTATGAGTCAGTTGCGCTAATAATATTTCGAGCGAAGCCGAGACGGGGGACTGTAGGTAGTAATACAAGTATAATTAATATTTCTCTCCAAAAGGGATGAAATATATAAATCAACAGGTGGCCACTGACAATGCATTTCATCGCGAATAGGTTATAATCTTTTAAATGTCAAAATCAGCTGGTCCAGTGGTAACAATTTTTCAAGGTTACTGGATTTACTAATTACTTTAATTATTATGTTGATCTGTTGATTGAATGAAGAACGGATGGTTTATATATATTAACTTAGCAATTGAATCTTAATTGTATTTTATTTCTGCAAGTAATAATACAAAGTACAAAATATTTTTTTGGTTATACAGCGATACATAAGTACATATTACTCTAATCGTAAGTTACAAGCTTTACACAATTATTACACCATCCGTACTGTGTGTAAATTTTGTATAAAAAATACTGTCGTCTTCTTTACTCTTTCATTTTTCTGTAATGTACTTTTGACGATATAACATACGCGTGGAACTTATTTTCCCTATGTTACACAATTATATGTATTGTTACACATGCCCATTCGCTGCGGGTTCTGGTGATGGTCTAGTAGCAATTCCTCCATCTATTTCTGACAACTCCCCCAGCACTGATTCCAAGGACTGGGTCGTCTGGTCTTTGAGCCTCCCGATATATTCCTTACGATCCATCGTGGTATCCTTAATCGCTGGTACGAACTCCTCCAGTTACTGCATCTACTAAGTTTTACTTCATTTCGGAGAACCGTAGACTGCAGAGAAGCCTTCAAATCTCAAAGAAGGCGAATCAGCTTGGTGTTTCTATCATTTGCGACTGCGACAGCCAAGAATTGAGCAACTGGCTTGTTGATTATTTCTGGGACCATGGATGCCATTGTACAGCACAGGAAAGCTCTTGGCCCCTTAACATCTCTCCCTATGATCTGGGATGGCTGAACCAGAACTTTGCCCAAACCTTGATGAAACCCTCCCACTGTCATTGCAGGAAATGTGGCTGCTGTCCTTGGCACGGTCGTGATGTCAGCTCTTAAGGGAGGGGGGTGTTAACAGGCTTTCTTGGAGTGGTCAAGATGTCGTATTTCCCTCTTAGCACCCGTAGGACTCGTCCCATCTCATTGGAGGAATTCATGATCTTTTGGAATCCCCCTCTGACAAAGAATGAACAGAGAATCGTTTTCGCCTTCAGAAAAGGCGAGATTGTTAGCGAAGAGGTCTCTCGTTTTCGAGGTCCCTACTGTCGTTACAACTGGAATACTTATTAATTCCATTTCAACAGCCTCCGCTTTATCTTTCATGACCTTATAAGCTGTCCGCGTTGATTTCATTATGAACCTAGGATCAAAACTCTCAAACTCTGTAATGTCCACCAGCCCATTTGGGCACAGTCGGGTTGCTATGGAGTAAAAGAATTCATGCTCGTCCAAGCTGTGCTCGTTTTTCAACTGGGCCAACATGATATGTAAATTTCCGTTTCTAAGATCTTCTGGCCAAGTTTTGCTCACATTTGTTATGCTCGGTACTGCGTGAACGTAGCTAGAGAATTGTGTGCAATCGATTTGTAACATAAAGGAGCGAAATTCGAAGGCAGATATTTGCATACACTTGCGAGAGTATGTACATATTACGATTGTGAAAAATACGCGATGCGGGTGGCATGCATGGGAAAGATGTTGGGCAGAGCTCGAAAGCAGTTAGAAGAAATCAATTTAGCAGATCGTCCATTCGAGGACGAATCTCGAGGTTCGGTTTATGTCGTGAATCTCTCGAGATGTCCAGGGGCGTCCGCAGACTTTTTCCAGGGTTGGGAGGGGGGCACCTTTGGGATGATGGTAAAGAAAAATAAACATCTCTTGCTTTTTTTAACCCATTTTATAGTGCCAATTTAATTACAAATTTAAAACAGAAATTTAAAAATATTCCCCTTTTTAGTATAAACTTAATTAATAAATATCAGTTTTGAAAAATAAGCAATTTTTTCTCAAAAGCCAGGGGGTGGGGGCAACTCCCCTTTTGCACCCCCTTCCGGACGCCCATGGAGATGTCCCTGGACTACAAGGATCTATGCAAGGTCACGGATAGAAAATAAATTTATCAAGTTATGAGTTATTCAGTTCTGTTTAACATCACGTTTGAAAAGAGCATTATTTAAAGTTGATTCTTATGTTTCGCTTTTAACTATTCACAGAATACTTTTAATACTTAATTCCGTGAAATAGTAATCAAATCGTATGGAATGGAATTTATCTACGTATCGCATGGAATTTTAAGAACTGTTATTGCACAAAAGGATGGTAACATTGTAGAAAACCAATACGATTGTTCTAAATACATAGTACATACGCAACAAAGCGGAAGGAAAGAAATGTTGCAAAGTAATCTCCTATAGAATTATAATTCTATTCTTTCTTAGTAATATTTTCTAGGTCTTAGAAAATTTAACCTAATGAATTAAAATAGAATTTAATTTCAACAAAATTTACGAAAAATTTTATCGGATTGAATTAAAGTCGAATTTTACGGAAAATTCGGCCCCTCCAACTAGAAATTTTGACATAATGAATTAAAATAGAATTTAATTTCAACAAAATTTACGAAAAATATAGCTCCTCCAACTAGAAATTTTAACGTAATTAATTACAGACGAACTTTATTTCAACGAAATTTAGGAAAAATCCCCCCGCCCATGAAGTTTTATCGTAATGAATTAAAGTCGAATTTGATTTCAACATAATTTGCGAAAAATTTAGCTACTCCAACTAGGAATTTGAACCTAATGAATTAAAATAGTAATTAATTTCAACACATATTCTAAAGAGCGAGAGAGCAAAGTAAATGAGATTTACCGCGCGCGATCAGCAATTAAAAGGTTATGTCGAAACGAAGTAACGAAGAGCGATCTAATTGTTTCTAACGGGAATATCCGAGATCCTGTGGAAATACGATTCTGTATATTATCATATGAAGTCAGTTAGGACTTGGAGCAGGCGTGATACGTTCGTGCATTGAATTCATAGTGATAATACAGTGAATTCAAAGATTTTTCGCATCAGAAACTGTTCGTGTGTGCAGTGTCCGCCATTTTGCTTCCCTTACATCTGACATGTCTTTCTAATGTTATTATCGATGAATGCTGGAATTTGTGCGTGAATCTTCAATCTCGTTGGAGTGTACTATCTTGCAAAAAAAAGGTCGGATTGTTCCTGATTGGGCAGCAACCTCCATTTCTATTGGAACTATTGGAAGTAACGTGCATTGTCCCAACCTCGGCCAAACTAAACGAAACATTGAGCACATAAAGGGGACTTCGTGAGCGCATTTGTGAACAGTTTACTTCTTGTTAATGGGTGCAAGTATGCGGCAGAGCTCACTCGATGAGTTTTCTTTACTGTACCGTTGAAACTTAATTACGATATCTCGCACAGTGTCTTATTTCCTATATAAGCAGTGAACATAACCAAACAGTGTTGATAGTCAACATCGTGTATTCATGTCAACACCGGAGATAAAAAGCTTATTAATATGGCATTGACTTGTCAGAGATTGCTAGAACTGCTGAAGTCAGTATCCAATGCTATGGTCTCGTACAATGCGGTTATTCAAAGATGCGTAGGATACGTTTGATATGAACTGTTATGCGAGGCAAGGATTGTTTTTATCCTGATCTAGCCATGGACTAAGTTCACGCTTATTGCTTGAACCAGGAGACTTTACTAATTATCTGGTACATCTGGTACATCTGGTACATCTGGTACATCTGGTACATATTACGTATAGGAATACACGAATCCAAGCTCCGAAGTGATACGATAGCTTTAATTGGTATAGATATTATTGCAAGCTAAAGTATTATTCGCACTTTTAAAGCGTAGAATAATATTTCATCGTCGTTCGAATATATAAATCTTTTGTAAGGTTGTACTAGAGGATAAATAGGGGATCTTAAAGTTTCTATTAAAGCAGAATCCATGACAAAACTAAGTTTTGTACATATGCACATACATGTAAATAATATATAGCCGAGTGCACATTACATTGGCATTTCCAAGTACGAATAGTGCGCATGACTATTTTATAATTTATTATATTTTGTACAAAGGTTCGTTTTATTAGTTACATCCTCTTGATGCATAAGAATATCAATGTTTCTGAGGCAGATAGAGAAAAGCAAACTGTGATACGGTACGATAAAAGTAATTTTTTATTTTTTTATTCCCAGTATTATAAATTCAGAAATAATACTGTTCGCACTTGGATCTTGGCACATGGCGTGAACTAAGTTTTAACTAGATAGGAAGAAAGTTGATTTGGAGGGTTTGAGAATGCAGGTGGAACAGGAGACGAGAGAAGCGGTAATCAATGAAGGTCCCCATATCCGAAAACTCAAACATGGACAATAAATTGAAGTTTTCGGATCGCTTGAAGGCTTTACTGAAAACTGAGGCTCGCCAAGATGTCGATCCGTACATTTTCAGCGAACCGGAGCCATTCACCACAGCGGCGGGGAGAAATGTTGCAGTAGTCTCGTCTAAAAATCCTAAAGTAATGCAAAGTTGTAAAAATATTAAAACTAAAAGGAAATGTATTAAACAAAGAATAAGGATAACGTCCGTACCAGATGCAGAATACAAAGCTGTACAAGATCGTGGTATAGAATTAGACGTTGATGGTAGTGTCGTTGGTGGTGGCGGCGGCGGTGGTAGTGGCGACAGTGAAAACATAGATTATAAAATAGCGAAAGTAATTCAACACAAGCGGCATCGTATCGACAAGTTACAAAGATTAAAATGTAGAAGGCAAAGTCGGGACCATACCTTATTGTATTATCCTAGAGCCGGAGACGAAATATCGGACAGTGATTCCAGCGGAGACGAAGTGACGGTATACCAGCGTTATTGGTTCTCCGGAGAAGCTAGTACGGCGCTAAATCGTTCCGCTCGCCTCTCTCGATTGCGCTCCCAATTAAGGCGACGATTAATTCAATTGCATAAAGGTGGGACAGATTCGGAGGTCTTGCTACGCGACAGAGCTAGATGTCTGTTGGAAGCTGCTTACAAAGATCCTACATCTACCGCTAGAGCTTTGATCGATTCCCCGAGCACGAGTAAAGTAGTAGACGGGCCACTGTTGGTCGGCGGACTGTGCGGCGCCGAAGGATGTCAGCAGATATCCTTGCCCTGCACGCGTCATTGCTCTCGTCACATTATGTTGAACGGAGATCAACTGTTATTTGAACATTGCACTGCCAAGTTTAGTGATAATACACAATGCTGTATTCCTGTGTTCGATGTGGCGCACGAATTACCTCTTTGTCCGGAGCACGCGAGGAAAAGGGATAATTACCATCGTAAAGCCCAAGAGTCTAAACCAAAGAAAGCTCGTAAGAAGCCAACGTCCCCAACAATTCCCAGGCCTAAACCGAAATCCAGGCCAAAGAAACGAAAACGGCCTCCCGCGAATAAGCTCGAGACTAAGAGTCCTACCTTAGTGCACGAAGAGAGCCAATATCTGAGTCAAATAAACTCTAGTGAAAATCAGGCAAAAACATTGAATAATTTGAATACCGTGGCGCAAGGAACTTCGCACTCTTCTAATTTAAATTTAGGATTAGGGCTCGGGCTCGGAGGAGGGCTTAAAGTAGACCTGGGAGATCACGAGGTGTTTCCTTCTTTGGATTCTGCGGAGCACGATTTTGGCAATGTGCTCAACAACTTACCCCCTGACGCTTTTAATGACATATTCATTGGTAATTACGCTCTTATTATTGTAATACATTTTTATATTTGTCGATATATATTTATTACACCTCGATTCAATTTCTTATTTAATTAATTCCAAAGGTACCCCTACATTGAGTACATTAGCTACTGTACAAGTTGAATAACATTTCCTATTCTGAACACTAGAGTAGAACGAGACTTGTTATTTATTTTGTAGAAAGCAGAAATGGAGAATATGAACCGTCAAGGGAAGAAGAGGAAGAATTGGAGCGAGCGTTGGAGGCAGTAGATAAAGATGTACGGAATTTAGAGAGAATGGGGCAAACGCATGGACTTTTAGAGCCAGCCTTGTTGGCTCAACTTATGTCAGATATCGCTTCGTAGCCCCGTCTATTTTAATAATAATATAATACTTTGAAAACGAGTTCGCGTGTGTTCCTTATAATATAGAAAGAAATACTGTTTGTGTCTGTGCTGCTAAATGTAAGATTGTGTTATTGACTTTCATTACATAGCTATGCAAGTCCGAGATAATGGCAGGGATTGACATACAGAAAGTAAAAAAGGAATAGTAAAGTTATTAATTTAGCATAAATATCATTGGACGCATCGTCATACCATGGCTAGATTTCTATCACGTACAACAGATCACATTTCTCATAAACACCGAAAATTCCATCCTTTCTGACAAATAATTATAAATATACCATCGTATCATCTTACCCATCGCACTGTATTTCTAATTTGCTTGTAAACTGTTACGAGTATACTTTAAAAGATCAGTTACGATCTTGTAGTTATAATAGCATGACAATTACCGCGTCACCTCAATTGTGCAGCATGAAAACGATTTTCTAACAAAATTATAACACGTTTCAATTCTTCGGGGTACGTAGATTTTCTATTATTTATTACTTTCTGCGACATTAATTAGGAACACGATTTATTTAAACAGACTTATCAGTACATTATTTTCATGTATAATCTTTATTTTTCTTCCAAGTACCCTGATGTATTTACAGGATATATTCATAGATTTTAAAAATATGGTCAAATGACATTCGTAAAATCATTTAATCAGATATTAAAAATTAATGAATTAATTTGTAAGTATTTTGCAATCCGTTATAATAGAAATTCAACGTTTTTTACACGCAAAGAAAGTATCGGTAACGATTCTGTTCGTGAAGTTACAATGTGTACTAATTCTAAGCAAGATTGAGAATCCTTTCGTTCGTTTGTATGAGATAAGAATTAAGTACAAGGACTATGTTCGATGCACGTTTTGATAAAAGTGTAACTTAGTTTTCATTTGAACGGAAATTAAAACTATTTTAACAAGTTACATCTCGTTTGGAAAACTTTTGCTTATAGAATACAGTTGCACGGGCACACGACTGATCTTGAAAAAATTACACGCTCACGTAATCATATTCATTTTCATCATTTATCCGCTGTAATAATGTACGCAAGTAATCGCAAATAATCTTACTGACACATGCATAATCATCGCTGTCATCGTTCCCTTCATTTTGTATTATAATCATGTAGGCAAATGTTCAGTGATAGATAGCTGTAACAATTAAAAATTCAAGTTAATAAGAAGTGCCGAAATAGTTTCATTTCTTTTATAGTAATTATATATAATATGTTTAAATTTCTTTTGCAGCCTATGAGAAAAGATGACACGCTGTGCATTATTTTATTATCCGAACTAAAATTTAAGAGAATGTTAACAAGGCACAGATTCTGAGAGTAAAACTAGATTGCCTTTGTCAATCATAAGGACGGCTGGGTTACTTACTGCCATTTAATATTTAAAATATCGCTAGATAGCTGTAGCGTCGATACTAGTGTTGCCTGTGTAAATGTAATAAATTCAAGATGTACACAACATAACTTCAAATTTATCATAATTTTAATACATATCGTAATCGAATTCGAAGGAAGGACACATTGAACGACTTTGTAGATTATGAATATAACTGTCAATAAAGTATAAAACAAGAGACACATTTCACACGTAACACCAACATTGTATAGATTTCTGTGAGATCTAGAGTTTATTATCGAAGTCTCTGTGCCAAATGTTATTAACGGAGGGATTAAACTTTCTACATCATACATGCGTGTCACTTATTCATAAATAATAGGTCGCAAAGAAGCATACCTTGGATAATGAATGTTTTAGGCAGATGTAAACCATCGCAAATAAATAGTAAATTTGCCACTTGTAAATGAAAACAAAAAAATATAATTTGCAATTTAACCCATATTGGGATTAAATTAAATTAAATTAAATATATATATATATATTGTTATTATACGTAACGGTAGTAAGTAGGTACAGTAATTATTTATAAAAGGACAATGCAGAATTAATCGTGAGGCAAAAGCATTGCTTTGGACATGTACCTATATGTGTATCTCTTTGTAAAATATCAGCATTAGTACTCATTATTAGGCATTATCAATTATAATAAGCATATTTTTTACATTGTCTTATTGTACTCAGTTTATCCACCCTCATCACGTATCCCTTAAAGCGTTCTTTTTGAACATATGTGTCTATATTCGATGATACTCTACACAACCGAATTATATTATACTTTTCATGACCTACAATAATCGTTGAAAATATTCTTTAGATAATGATTCGAACTTTTTATACCTCCATACTCTATATTGGTCACGATATCGAATGAAAAACAGGGATACATTACTTTAGAATTGTCAATAAATTCATAGTATACGGGTCAATGAATATGTATATGCACCTTTATTTTAACACATCAAAAATAGACACATATGTTCGATTACTTGATTGTTATCAATTCATATTAATATTAACTAAGTATACAAATAATAAAACAGACTTAAAACAGCGATCAACGATTGGATTCTGTTTCATTAATTTTTTTACTTTTTTTTGCAAAGACATTACTTAATAAACAAAGTAGTAATTTTTATTTGTCATCGATTATTACGCTTCGTAACATGCATCTGCTACTTCTCATGTATTTAACCACATTATCCACGTTAATGTGTCTCCAAGAAATTGCGTATCCTTTTCAGATGAATTGCGAATCATTGGGTTGTACTACTTGTCAGGTATCTGACTATCTATTGACTTATACCACTTGCGTGTTGCTTTCACTGCGCGTATATGTGTACGGATTTCGTGTGATCAGAGACAATTACGCAGCAAATAGATATTTTTCATTAGTTAATCGTCCAGAATAAAAGCAGAAAATTTCAGCCCTTTAATTCTTTATAAATTGGAATGTTTGGTATATAGAGAATTATTCGTACAACGTCCCAATTGAAAATGTATCAGCATCTTTATTTCTTCGACGTTTAATTTCTCTAACAAGCCATTTCTTTCTTGCTTTCTCGCGGACAGTCTGATGATAGCCTTTAAATGCGATATCCTTTATAGTAATTGGAAAATGTTGTACCAAAGTAGTTTCAGTTTGGAATAGTGGAATTCGTGGAGTTTTTATAATTTTATGCTTGAATGTAAAATACAGAAATGTAATATCAATGTCGGGCAACAAATGTACAATATAATATAGTTAAAGGATACTTGTAAAAACTTACCACCGTATCTTTTGATAAAGTATCTTTTGCATTTTTCTTCGCATCAAACTTTCTTCTGTCGGATATCTGAATTTCGTTGATCTGCTCTTCTTCCTGCGGCATCAACATTACATCAAAATCAGCTTTATCTTGTCCTAAGATTCCTATTTTGATGCCTAATCGTTGTAACTTATCTTCCCGCGCAAGAAGGGCGTTCTGTAGATAAAGAATTCGTTCGTCGCTGGAATCATCCCCTACGCCTGTAGAGTATAATATAAGATTACTGTCTTTCATTGACAGACAGGCAAATAAAAATAAATAACACACCTAAAGATAGGAGACGATAATCTGTATTCGAATATATTAATTCTTCTATTAAAGGGGAATTTCTTAATAATTTTCTCTTTTCCTGCACTTCTCGACCCTGCAATACTTCGATATCATCTGCTAACATATCCTGAACAACTTGACTTGCACTTTGCCTTTTCGCCATGTTGTACGCATCGGTTCTAAATAATCTGTGTAATTCTATTTCTATGGAACATAGCCCCTTATTTATCAGAATATAAATTACCTACGCACGGCTTCTTTCTTACTCGACTAACTTACCGATCAAACTAAAGTATTTACGTTCTAAAGCTATCCAGGCGATTCGATGCGACATACAGATTAATACTTCGAACATTCTTAAATCTTTCTCTCCTTGCGACTGAGTTAAGGAAGTCATTCCTTTCTTTCCACTGGTCATATGGTGATATTGAATGGTATCTTGGCAACCTACTATTAAATCAGCATATTCTCTACCCAAGATACACCGAAGATTTTGCATCTCCTTCGCGTATCTAGATCTATAGCCTCTGGCTAAAGGATTGGGTGCTTTTTTCATAGTAGCCGCACGCTCCGCCGTTAAATCCTCCCATATCGCCACATAATATTCGAAATAGATTATTACGGCTCTTAAGAAACGATCGACGATTGGCAAGTGAAAGAAATTTATGAATTGCGGGCTGACAGGGCTTGCTAATAAGAACAGTACAAGATCCTTGATGTCTTGTAAAATAATAATATTCGGCTGATTTGGGGATATCTGTCTTAGAAAATACCTTCTAAATCTCAGCTGAAATAATGGTTATTTAAATAAACGAAAAGATTATAGGTACCACTATAATCTTTCCCCTATTATTCACCTGTTCACGTTGGCTTAATGTTTCACGAAAGTTTAAAATTAAATATGCATGTGGAGAATAAACGTCTGAGCCGTTAGCATTATCATATATCATCCGTTGGTGTCTTTTAATTGGCTCGTCCTCTGCTTTCGGTATGCTGACATATAAATATATATAAATATAGAATACAATTAAAAACGTATCAAGTACTAAATAATGTACAAAATGAATGATTGTTTAAGAATCTTATTACCTTACTCCTAGTATCAGTCCATCGCTAATTTCGTCCCATCCGAAATATTTGCCTTCCATTTTTAAATGCTTAAAGATCGCGGAATCATATATGTACACGTTATTTGAAGAGTTTAATTTAAAAGTCAGGTTAACCGATTAAGTACTCGTGTATATATAGATAGAGTGAAAACAGTTTGACACTGTGGAAATCGATTGATTATGCGTACGCACGTACTTACTAAGTATCAATTTATACAGCATATTTAGAATAAGAGATATGAAAAACTCGTGTAAATCTATCACCGAATTCAGTCAATTAAATATGATTATCAGTAAAATTTATTAATTTATCTAATATCTAATAATAGTATAGGCGACTATATAAGGATATTAAGATTGTTGGAGATATAATTCTGTACAACTTAGATTTTATTTACGATACATTCATTCATCATTCTTGTCGGTTCTTTCGTTGCATAAAGGATGTTTCGGAAGAGAATCCAAAATAGGTTGGTCTTCTGGAAAGATCGCTATGCTTGGCAAATCCCAAAATGGTATGTCACCCTGTGTGTCCGCCTGACTGTTTACATCAGAAGGCCAATGGTGTATTTTACATCTGACTTTTACTTCTTCGCAATTATTAATCTTGACAGTAACGTAAAACTCTTTATTTTCGATCGATAAATCCGGCCCGGATATAGCTTTCTCAGGGATGGTCATTGCATCTTCAGGAACGATAATACCTTCTTTACGAAAACTTGCCCTCAAGTGCCACTTCTCTATCGTCCACGGCGTATATGCAGACATTTGTACGGACAAATAATGTTGAGACAACACGGATAAAGTTTTATCCACGAACTCGGAACTTTGTATATTCATGGCCTTCTTTGCCTCGTTGTCGTCGATTATATACTCTTTCATATTTTCCGGAGTCGCGTATACAGCCAGCTTTGGCAACAATAGACTGTCGTAAGCCTTAATAGGACCTACAGTGACTTTTTGGCCCTTCGTCCCTACATCTTTTACATTGTCCAGTAAGACAAGATCGATTGCTTTTTGTTTTCTGCTCATTGTGTTCTCTACGAGATCATAAACGAAGAATTTGGCTTTCATCGGCGGTGGTTTTTGATTCTTTCTATGCATACGAACTGGATATCTTCTCTTTAGGATGAATGTGTTCTAAAGTAAGAAAGACCTTTATTAATTAAAGTTTATATCTGACAGAATCTCTATTAACTAACATTCGTGTGTTACACCGAACAAGACTTTTCTATTAACGTTTATTACTACAGATTTAATAATAAAACATTACCCGAGTTTGCTGTGTTAATAAATCCATCTGATTGGAGAGAAGCATCGTTGATTGTGCTCTTAAATGGCTTACACACAGATTTCTATACCTCAACATATTTACTTCTCTACTAAATACGTTCACCTGTAAAGTTAATCTTTTAATAAGTGATTTGCATTAAGAACAAAATGAAATTCAGGAACCCAATCCTTAAGCTGTTTTTCACAGATGAAGCTTTGTAATGTAATTACAATTTTAATTTACAATTGTAAACAAATGGTTGCAAATACATATATCGTTAAAAAAGGTACTGTAGTTATTTCGATAACAACATTGTATAGGGCCTACGGCCAGTCTTTTTAATTTATCAAGAAAGTTCGCTAGAGTTATCTAGCGGCGTAACCTGTCAACTAAGGACCCGTTCGATTTCTGGACACCTACCTAAATCCTTGTGCAATCATTTTTTTAACACCAAAATTGTTTATTTATTGCCAGAAATGGTGCGTAACGGCACAGACGGCGTATAGGCTTCTATAGACTGGTCTGTGTTTATACTATACACCTCGTCTGTGCTGATAACGATAACGATGGTAATGCGGTAATAACGGTAAGAATGCTACGTACCATCTGGAACCATCGATAGTTCTCCACCACTACGGCTAGGTGGCTACGGCGATTTGTGATGCATAAAGTGAACAATTTGATGATCCACGTTCAAAAATAATAAAACGACAGTTTTATTCAGTTTTATTATGCAATATCAGGCACAACGAGCTACAGTAACAGTAAACAAAATCCCCCCAAAAAACTTTAAAAAAGTAAAAAAATTACGCCAAGTACACGAAATCAAATAAATCACAAAAAAAGAAAATACTAATAAATACAAAGTAAAAAAAAAAGTGAAATCAGAATGAGCTGCAAGTACATAAAGGTGCTTTCCCGCAGCGTGCAAAGGCGACACTGTGTAAGACAATAAAAGACAAAAAAAGATGTCCGCGGCCTGGAAGTCAAATACTTGGCGTGGCCAGGCAAGGTATTCTCAGATCATCAATCAATACCCATACCTCCCCCTCGCAGGCTTTCAGATAATTTGTCCATTTAAAACTCAGACAATATGAGTACATTTTCATTATATTACGTTTAAAAATAATTGTATGATCACTCATCGACACCGATACCTTTCCTCTCACAACCTTTCACATAATTTGTCAATTTTAAACTCTGACAATATGAATACATTTTCATTATTTTCTCTTTTTAAATCTTCTTAAATATTTATTCTGCGACACCTTGACCTTGCCTGGCCACGCCAAGTATTTGACTTCCAGGCCGCGGACATCTTTTTTTGTCTTTTATTGTCTTACACAGTGTCGCCTTTGCACGCTGCGGGAAAGCACCTTTATGTACTTGCAGCTCATTCTGATTTCACATCTTTTTTTACTTTGTATTTATTAGTATTTTCTTTTTTTATGATTTATTTGATTTCGTGTACTTGGCGTAATTTTTGTACTTTTTTAAAGTTTTTTTGGGGGATAAGCAGGACAGCCGTCCACGGTGTCGCCAAACAGTGGTTGCAAAAAGCGATCCGCGTATTCAATCAATCAAAAAAAAAAAAAAAAACGGCTATTAACCGATCGAAATTGTTTCATACGTGATCGTGTTTTGCGTCTGCCAAAAGTGACACCTATAAGCAGGACAGCCGCCCACGGTGTCACTGGGAATTATATAGACGTGAACCATGATCCCGGGAAAGAAATTTTAATCAAATCAATTCCCTACATAAAAGGTGGCGATGCCTAGAGGTACAGAGCCGGCAGAAAATATCAATTAAGGAAACTGGCATTCGCCTTTAAATACACGCCAGCGGAGAACATATAATTATTGGGAATCCCCGCGCAGCCAGCGATTTTACATAATCAAGGTCATCAACCCTTCGGGAAGCTAGTGGAAGTAAGACCCTGGGCAGTGCCCAAAACCAACCCCGACTATCGCGGGGAGAGGGGGGGGGGGGGTTTAAGCGATCTAAAACTTTACATAATGTAGTTTCAGGCAAGGATTATTGTTTAAAAAATACGGCATGAGGGCCGTTTGCCCATGCTTACCCTGCTAGACCCTTTGAATATTTATTATTGGTGTTACATGGGCCCTTCAGGTCCATCCCGTGCTTGCTGTCCTCGCGTCGTTTTCTTTCGGGAAGGCGATTCAGCGGAATCTACTCGCGCGTAGAAATCACGTTGTGCTAAGCCCGTGGCAACAGCGGTAGAGACAACGACCGCGCTCGGCCCGGGCCCCGATTATTTCGCAATAATCGATGAATTAGCGAACCAAGTAACAGCTGCCGACGGGGCAGTTTCCCCCATTCCTGGGGACTGTCCGAGGTTCGGCCCGTGATCGAGAGCCGCGGAAGATAGATTCGTTTTCGAGAGCTCGTGCTAGGAAGTTGCGACGAGCCAGCGGGCCGTCTAGATTTCGCGACCTCGCCTCCACGTAGATACCGCGACACCCGTCCGGACGGATGAGATCAGCCCTGGGTAACTCCTTCCGATATACCGCGAACGGCCTAGCCGGGAGAGCCCTTGCGCGCGATACGAACCGCCGTTGACTCCGCGAAGACGTGAGACGGAACGAGACAGATAGAAACGACGGACTCCGACTTCGTCGACATCCGAGAGCACAGCGAGCGATCACGACCTGCGCTAGGTTGAGCGACCTAAAGAGCGTACGAAACGATAGACGGCAAGCGTGCCGACACCCGAGCGCACAGCGATAACAGGGACGGAGCGCCGTCCCTAGGGTATGTTCTAACTATTACTTTAATCTTTTCGTCAAGAATATATTTTACTCTATTGTTTTTCCCTAGAATTCCGTGTAACCATTGATTCAACCCCCTTTACTCCTTATCCTTCATGGTAAGTATAGTCAAGGCGTGCTTTAGCACCTCGACAGAGCGACGAACCCCGTGGATCGTCCTAGCCGCTCAGGGCGATTCACAGAAGTCCCTTCAGGACGTAACATTGGGCTTAACAAACAGTATGTATCTTTTTTTATTTAAATGATTGAGGTATAATTGATTCTTTCTTACAGTATCTGGTAATCGTCGTTTTACTAATTCCGTATTTCCTACTGGCATCGCTTATTGATTGCACTTCACCGCTCTTGAGGTCATTAAGGGCACTCTGCATAGAGTCTGGAGTCCAATGTCGGGGGGGACCACCTTTTGGCGACTTGTTCAGGCCAGCGGCTGTGGCCTCTTCCTGAGGGATACCGAGGGTGTCTGTAACGATCGCCGCGAATATTCAATGAGCACAGACAACCAAGAGAACTCGCGAGATTATGGTCCTACGATCGCATAGTGGTTCGAATATACTACATGCTAGTTGGACAAAGTTATTTTTTCGCGGATTTGGGTTTATATAGGGTTCAAATTGTTAGAAAACAAACCTGATTCGCATCACAGTTTATTTTTTCACTAAAAATATTAATAAAATAAAAATATGATTAATTCAATAAAAGAAAAAGAACAAAACGACGGTATTGTACTTAACTATAATGATCAGTTATAACATCTTGTCTATCCGTGTAATCAAAAATTACGCCAAGTACATGAAATCAAATAAATGACAAAAAAAGATAATCATAATAAATGACAAAAAATAGAAGACAATAATAATAAATTACAACAAAAATAGAAGAAAATATACAATCACAAAAAAATAGAAGAAAATATACAATATAAAAAAATATGTGAAATCAAAATGAGCTGCAAGTACATAAAGGTGCTTTCTAACTGCCCTTAAGATGACACAACTACATATACACAGCTAAAATGCTGTGTTCGTACATTTTATTACTCATATCGCGGACATTTTAAGTATCCCATTAGAATAAAAGAATCCCATTTAAAAACATTGTCGTAAATTAATAGCTTTACAAAATTAATGATATACAAAAATTGCGCCAATTATAACAATGGTTATTTATACAATGAAAAAAATGTATTAAACAATATTAAGCAGATATATTTTTATACAAATAACTATTTTAATACGAATAAATATACACATAGCTGTGTATATGTAGTTGTGTCATCTTAACCGCAGTTAGAAAGCACCTTTATGTACTTGCAGCTCATTTTGATTTCACATATTTTTTTATATTGTATATTTTCTTCTATTTTTTTGTGATTGTATATTTTCTTCTATTTTTGTTGTGATTTATTATTATTGTCTTCTATTTTTTGTGATTTAAACCCAATACCGCGAAAAAATAATTTTGTCCAACTGGCATGTGGTATGCTCGAACCATTGTGGATCGTCGTGAACGAATCAAAGGGTTTCAATTACCAAATTTTCGCACGAGCTCGCTGCTCTCCTTGGCCCACGATAATGCCGGCGCGGGTGACGGTGTGCGCGGCGCCCGCGACGTGGACGGCGCCGGCGACGGAGTCCGCGACGTGGACGGCGCCGGCGACGGTGTCCGCGACGTGGACGGCGCCGGTGACCCTGTCCGCGAACGGCTTCCCTGTAAACGCAGGATTATATATTAGGTACCTACATATGCGTTGATAATTGCTTATTATTTCGCAAAGAATCACCTTATGTGGGCTGGTGATAACCACCCGTAATGTGTCTTGCTGTTCCAACTCCGGCTGGAGCTGCAGCTGGAGCTGCTGCTCGCTAAATTTTTTTCGCTGCAGCTCCAGTCGGAGCTGCAGCTGCTGCTCTACGAGCTGCTGGTGCTGCAGCACCCGCTCCTTCTGCTGCCGCACTCGCTCCAGCTGCTGGAGCAGCGACTCCATTTCCTGATCCAGCAGCTCTGCTTCCCTCTGATACGCTGCAATTTCGCGTTGCAGCGCCAGGGCCACCGGATCTTTTATAACTCTGCATTCAGTGTTCATCCTGAAAAAAAGCCAAAAAGCAAATCTATAAAGTACTGTGCCGAATTTTTACCCGGCTGCTGTTGGGTAGAGTGCTAAATATCGCACAAGTCGCACAGAAAGCGGGATTCCAATGGTAAACCCATAAATAACGTTTCTACAACCTATACCTAATGTATTTTTTAAATTCCTCTTTTTTGTGCGTTAGAAAAAAAAATGCAATTGCTCGGAATATCGAAAAAAATAGTAAAGGCCGCTTTTTAAACTTTTTTTCTGAGCGTGTAAGGAAAATTAAAAAAAACCGTTTTGTAGATTGAAGTAAGTTATATATATTCCCAAAATTTCATAAAAAACGGTTAACGTTGATTTGAGCTACAAACGCTTAAAGATCGCAGAATAAGGTCGAAAATTGCGAAATTCCTAAAAAATCAGCGATTTAAAACACCAACTTCTACTATTATTTTCGGTTATCCAACCAATTGCAATTTTTTTCAAAACGACGAAAAACGTCACTTAGTAAACTAATCCTTCTAGCTTCTCAAAAAAACTCAAGTCGTTTTTACCCATAAAAAAACTTCAAAGAAGTAAATAAATTACGCCAAGTACATGAAATCCAATAAATCACAAAAAACAGAAGATAATGATAATGTTTAGCATCAAGAATTAGAGTTTTAATCCGTTAGCGTAGTTAGATTTAAGTAGGAATAAGTCGGGTTTCAAAATGAAGTCCCTAAGCGCGGGGCCCGGCGGCTCTGTATATTACAATACACAGAGACTTCATTTTGTAAAATTTAAATGAATTAAGTATAATTGTCGAGGTATCAATTTTTCTATAATAGATCTTCGGTAATGAAGAAGAGACGCAAGGTTATCTGTTTCCAATTAGATGTTTTCAATAACATCGACTTTTGCCGCGGGCCCCGTAAACTCTAAGGACGCCTCTGGCTGGCGGCAGGAGAAGTTTGTTTGCGTAGCCTTGTGTAGCCCCGATTTGTGTAGCTTTTGTTTCTTATCCATGATACATGCAGGATAGGCACACAAGGGCATCTCCCAGGATAGAGGTGAGTGGGGTAAACACGAACACGGGGTAATCGCGAAAAACTGATAATCGTTTTAGATGTCGCGAAATTCC
Organism: Andrena marginata; assembly: GCA_963932335.1. Taxonomy (NCBI): domain Eukaryota; kingdom Metazoa; phylum Arthropoda; class Insecta; order Hymenoptera; family Andrenidae; genus Andrena; species Andrena marginata. Next base: position 366,756 of record OZ010661.1, read on the forward strand.
AAACGAAAAACGAAAACAACGTATAGGTACCATTTACGTTAAGGGCATCCGCCGGTCAAATGGCGCGAAATCATAGGTGACATTTATGATTTTTTCTAGAAAAAAATATACAATGGGTCTAAAACATTTTGCATTTTATTCTGCTACAATCGTAGCAGAATTGGGTTGTAATCAGGTTTATATCGGGCAAACATCTAGACTTTTAGAAAGACGAGTATACGAACATAAAAGAAATATTTTTTTATCTCCCTTACAACATACTGCTTTAACCAAGCATTCGTTGGAGTTTGATCATAGGTTTGATTTTGACAATGTTAAGATTGTTGATAAAGAAACAAATTTAAATCAGAGAATTCTTTTGGAGACAATTCACATGATTAAACCGCCTAGCGTAAATCTTAGGTATGAAACACCTAAAATACAAGAATATTACGCAACATTACTAAAGAAGTAATGTCTTATGATGTTTTTGCTCCATAGAGTTTTATATGATCGAACTAATTTTCTACATATCAGTTGATTGGTATGTCACTGTTTATTTGCTCGTTAACACCTTTTGAGCGTATAACACACCATATGAGCAACAATGCTTGGTTATTGCAAACGGTATATCCTTTACTTTTGAATTTCAGGGAGTTTTAGTACGTTTAGAACTGTCAACGGTATTTTCCTTGTTTTCACCTTCTAGAAGCAGATGTTTGGTTCGCGGTATACGTTAATCTTATTCCAACCGACTCGCGGGTCACACATAGTGCCAGAGCACTGTGACTCAATTTTTATAGCAAAAGCAGTATTTTATATTTGTTCTAAACTTTCCTGAAGATGATCTAAACCAAGATCGAAACGTCGGAAGCTTATATAATTGTAATTGCAAAATAGCTTGTTTTTATTGTTTTAAATTGACCGAACTAGTGCGCCGAAATAATATATATTAATTATTACGGTCGAAATAAAATTAATAAATATCTTTTGGCACAAAAATGTTTTGTAAAAAAATTCAGTGTATGAAAATTCGCTATAGAGGGTAGCGCGGAAGCCAGTGTAATTGCGAGTAGAATCCCGTTTGAATTTTTAGATTCGGTCAAGAATTGCATTTTTCATCGTGGCGTGAGTGCGTGAAAAATTGTTCCGAGAAAAACGCACTTAATGTTTAACGCCGAGCGCGTTCGTCTACTGACAGGGACTTGCCCTATTTTCAATGCGTTTATTCGATTAGAACCAAAATTGATTCTTATTTTAGATCAATAAATGTATTATTAATTATAAGGTAATATAAGTGATTTCGGCGCACTGGTTCGGTCAATTAACAAACTAAAAACAAGCTATTTAGCAATTTTAATTATATACGCTTTCAACGTTTCAATCTAGGTTTAGATCATCTTCAGGAAAAGTTTAGAAAAAATATAAATTATTGCTTATGCTATTAAATTGAGTCACAGTGATCTGGCACTATGTGTGACCTGCGAGTCGGTTGGAATAAGATTAACGTATACAGCGAGCATAACATCTGACTGTGGAAGGTGAAAACAAGGTAAATACCGTTGACATTTCAAAACATATATATATTATTAAAACTCCCTGAAATTTCAAAATTGAAGGATATACCGTTTGCAGTAACCATGTATTGTTGCTCATATGGTGTGTTGTACACTCAAAAGGTGTTAACTAGCAAATAAACAGTTACATATCAATAAAACAGATATGTGGAAACAATAATAGTTCGATCATATAAACTTCTATGGAGCAAAGCCATCATAAGACACTACTTCCCAAGTAATGTTGCGTAATATTCTTGTATTTTAGGTGTTTCATACCTAAGATTTACGCTGGGCTGTTTAATCATGTGAATTGTCTCCAAAATAATTCTAAGGATTAATTATAAGGAAAAATCACATTTCTGTCTATTATACTTGCGTCACAACCATCTAAAAAATATCTATTTTTAACGTTTATAAGTTGCGTGGTTGCTAAATGATCAAGATCAACCACTGATGAGATACCGGGCAGATTTTCTCGCGCATGCGCGGCGTTTGCAGTACCGTATCTATGTTTGAGCGCAACTAATAGGTGTAATATTATTGGCGGGAAAGCAGCAGGGTGTTCAAGGTGCCCCATTTTATCGAAACTTGTTCTATACTGATGCCAAAATCGCCGTGCATGCAAATATCAAAACCAACGATAGGGTAACTCGGGGTAATATACCACAGTTAACTTTCAAACGCGATATCTCGCAAGTATAAGTAGATACAGGAAAAAAGATAAAACCATAGGAAAGTGTAACTAATTCTGTGCATTGACTAATAAGTAGAGATATATAATTTTTATAGTTCAATGAGAAACGTACAAATACAAAAGTCTTCCAATTCAGTTGCTCATTCTTCAGAAGTCTGTGAATTTTCGAAGGAGGCAAAATTCTGAATTTCTTCTAAATTCCGAGACAATTCTACATTACTTTCGGAAATATTGGGAGAAGATTGCGAACTTGTGCCAGGTGAAACATATAAGTGTATTGGTAATGAGAAGATAAAGACAAGGTGTTGAATGTGAAAATGATTGTGAACTAATTCCAGATTAAATTTCAATAGCGGGGTGCCAAAAAAATGGATTGCAGATGTTAAATGCGAAGAACTAGCATCTAACGATGTCGTGATGGCTTCGTAAAGAGAATCAGATTAAGTGATCTGTTGGCGCGCATATAGTACTTATTGAATTTCAATTTGCCAGTCATTATTAAAGTAATCAAAAAAATAGAAATAAGCTGACTGTAATGTAGAAAAAGGCAAAATGCAACACTGGTTTCAGAAATATAGGGATATAGAACTTACCTGCAGAATATTCGTACGTGCTCCAAACGAAACGCCAAAAAAACACTAATTTTAAACACGAAAACTAATACTAAAAAAAACAATAAAAATACTATACAAAATACGAGAAAAATACGATAAAACACGAAAAAAAATAAGATAGAAATACAAGAAAAACGTGATAAAATACACTATAAAACTAATATAAAAATACTAAGAAATAAACTAGAAATAAACTATAGACTAATAATGAAATGAAAAAATAAATGAAAAACGTATTAAAAGTAGTGAATAATAGCGTGCGTCCCCGTGGATGGTTCTGCGATAACTGCCGCAGTTCCCTTGCTACCTGTTGGCTACAAGGAATCCTCACCACCCCCCACTACGCGGCACAACCCTCATCCTGCCGACAGATATACCTCTGAAGACTTGCCAGAAAAGCTCTTTAAAGGAGAAAAGCAGAAAATATTGAACCAAAGGTTTTTTTATCCTTATGAGTTTCGTTATCGCCACTACAAAAATCAGGTCAATATTTTCTGAACATCGAGTTTTTTGGAGCCACCTAAAAGTTAAAAAACTGCATGAAAAAACGTATTTTATCTTTAACCGATTTCCATTTTGTAGATTTTTTTCAAAATTATGGTCGTGGTAAGGGCGATCCCATCAAAAAGAATCACATTTAAAAACATTGTCGTAAATTAATTAATAACTTTACAAAGTTAATGATATACAAAAATTGCGCCAATTATAATAATGGCTATTTATACAAAGAAAAAAATGTATTACATAATATTAAGCAGATATATTTTATGCAAATAAATATTTTAATACGAATAAATATTTTATTCAAAATACTTGGCGCTGCGATCTAAAATACATAAACATATACATATACATACGAGTATTAGAAACGCTGTCAGATGTATTCTACATATATTTAATTCGAATATCATACGTAGCATATGCTCATACACACATTCACGAACGTACGCACACGAAAGAAAGAAAAAGATTATTGCAATTTATACATATTTATTCAGTTTAGCAATACCAATTCGGAGAGCAGCGCCAAGTATTTTGAATAAAATATTTATTCGTATTAAAATATTTATTTGCATAAAATATATCTGCTTAATATTATGTAATACATTTTTTTCTTTGTATAAATAGCCATTATTATAATTGGCGCAATTTTTGTATATCATTAACTTTGTAAAGCTATTAATTAATTTACGACAATGTTTTTAAATGGGATTCTTTTTGATGGGATAAATAAAATGCCCGCGATATGAGTAATAGAATGTGTGAACACAGCATTTTAGCTGTGTGTATGTTGTTGTGTCATCTTAAGCGCAGTTGGAAAGCACCTGTATGTACTGGCAGCTCATTTTGATTTCACATCTTTTTTTGTATTGTATATTTTTCTATTTTTCGTGATATTATTATCTTCTATTTTTGTGATTTATTTGTTGTATATTTTCTTCTATTTTTTTGTGATTTATATTATTATCTTCTATTTTTTGTGAGTTATTTGATTTTCATGTACTTGGCGTAATTTTTTTACTTTTTTGAAGTTTTTTTATTGGGATCTCACTTCTTTTTACAAAGATAATTTGCATAGTGAATGACATCAGATAATTTTTAATATTATATATATCATTATCTTCTATTTTTTGTGATTTATTTTTTTGATAAAATTTTATTTGCTCATGCAGCAGGATTACTTTCTCTTTCAGCTGTTGAAATAATTCTCTTCATCTGCATTGTTAACTGAAAAATAGGACACATTTACTAATTATTTATATATAAATTATCACACGTGCTCATATGTCGAGATCATTGAAATATTGAATGAATAATTGCGTATGCAAAATGCTACCTGAAAATTTGTGCGTACACAGTCCGACGTAGATCACACTGCATCATCTTCTGCTTCGATTATCTGTAAATATATAAAGCCACATTTTGTAATTATATACAACTTAACATAGAACTTATTATTTATAGAAATAGAGTGGCCTTTTGCTATAGTGAGTGTAGAGACTAAGTAATGTGTCCAAAAGAGGTGAGAGCGTATGGTAGAAAGTCTTGTTACAGGAAATTTAAATGCTAATGGTAATAATTCAGTGAAAATGAACGAGGAGATCCAATATTTTTAACGCACAATTTATTGGTGTTGGAATAAAACTAATTTTATATGTTTATTGGTCAATTGAAATAATGGGAATCTAAAAAATTAAGGAATTAATGAATAGTGTGACAACTACTGTGGATTTTATTAAAGTATTACGAATGTCTTTCACATAAGATTGAAAAGCATCAAGGGAGATGTGTTTTCAGCGTACTTTCTTCACTAATATGACTTGCTTTACATTGCAAGCAGTCCACCATAATCTATTTTCTTAATAAATCTTAATGCTATGTCTTTAGACAAATTTTGTCGATTTACCTTATTTGACAAATTTTCAGAAACATGTGCGAAACAAGATGCTCTGTCTGTCTATCTAATCTTCTCCGGACAACCTCCAAGCATGTACATTCCCTTCATTTCTATCCATCCAAGCCTGTGCGTCACCTTCAATTCTACTATCCAAGCCTGTGCGTCCCCTTCATTTCTATAATATAATAAGCTTTACATAAAAACTCTAAATTGCTGGTATACAAATACAAATATCTGGCAATTTAAATTCAATGCAATTTTTTTCTACAATATATTATTTTGTACAAGCATGGTACAAATTTCTAGAAACTTATGCGAAAGAAGGTGCTTCTCTGTCGAACCTTCTCCGGACAACTTCCAAGTCTGCGATTCTACATAAAAAATCTATTAAATAAATTTAGCGACTTACCTTGTTAATTGAGACAATAATTCCGTCTCCTATTTAGTGTAAAAACTCCTGACATCTCAAATTTGGACCACTTACATTATTTGACACTTGGAAGGTTAAGATTGGTAGGTTATAAAGTTATATATATATATAGTGTTTGTGTGGATTTAGCTTTCGCTGATACCACGGAGTTATTTCTTTTCCTTCCCTTTTTGTCCTTTATATCTTGTTTGTTGTTACGGTAATTCTTTTTTCTTCTGGATTTTTGTGTATCCTTCTTGCAATCTAAAAGTTTTTATTTGTTTTTATTTTGTTTAGATGTTTATAATTGTGTATCCATGCTAGCAAAGGCTTGTACTATTTTGGTTATAATTTCTGTCATCACTAAAAGCTAATGCCCTAATATCATATGGAGCTTGTATTCCTTTCGTCTGAATGAACTTTGTGAATGTGTCTGTGATTTCTTTATTTATAGGACATGAGAAAATCATGTGGTTAAGGTCTTCCTCTTCGTAACCGCATTTACATCTAGGTTCTGATATGATGGAGAGTTTGTATAGATGTGAATTGGTTCTATGGTGGTTGCTTCTAATTCTATTTATTGTCGTTATTGTCTTCCTAGTTGGTTTTTGTGTGAAATTTTTAAACCAACATGAATTTAATTTTATATCCTCATTTGATAGTTTAAAGTAACTATTGTTGCTTTGTTGCGATATTGCTTCTAGCTCGTTTTTCCATTTTAGGATGGATGTGGATCTAAGAATGTTTCTAGCTTCTTTGCTTGTGAGCTTCGTTGAAATTTGTCTTCCTTCGATTCTTCCCTCTTTTGCCAGTTTATCTACTTTGTCATTATTTTCTACACCTATGTGGCTTGAACACCATATGTAAAGTATCTTTTTATTTATAGCTTGACATCTGTATGATAGAAATTTTATTTCCATTATATATTGATATTCTTGTATGTTGCGATTTAGTTGATTTAGTTTATTAATTAGATGTTTAGCGTCCGATATTATTCTACATGATTCATAAGTGCTAGATTTGAAAAATTTAATTGCTTCTATGATTGCTACTGCTTCTAGAGTTTCTGGTGAATGTTCGTTTGGAAGGCTGAATGATTCATATTTATTAATTTGATGGACGTAGAATGCAGCACCTGATTTTGTAATATCATTGTTGTCTACATTTCCTGTTGTTTTTTTGTATCCGGAACCATCTGTGTATATGTCTATGTCATAATGAGGGAGTTCATTTATTTTTTTATTGAATATTTCGTTTGGCTTTTCTGCTTGTTTTGTTATTTCACCAATTTCTGTATTTATTTCGTTCTTGTTAAATTGAACTTGTATAGGATATTCATATAGAATCGGTAGGTTTGTGTGATTAATTTTTTCCAGTGTAGGTTTTATACTATTCCATCTTTTTAGTATCGAGAAGTCAAATCTATGGTTTGCTGATTTCTTGAGTAAATTGTTGACATATTTTAGCTTTGTTTTTAGTTTATGTGAAGTTTGTGTGTAACAATTTACTAAGTAGTTATTTGTTAGTATTTCAGCTCTCTGGTAAATGTTCAATTCCTTAGACATGTGCCACACTATTTCATTTGGAGTAGATTGCATTAATCCTAAACATTTTTTTAAAGCTGATTGTGTTAGAGTGTTAATACTTTTTAAGTTTGTTTTTGTTGCATTGATGTATTGTGGTAATCCCCATTCTATCATAGATCTTATCGTTGCTTTGTATATTAGTAATAGGGTTTCTGGGTGAGCTCCCCAATAAACTCCCGATAGCCATTTTAGTATAGTTGTCGCTTTGATGATTCTTTCTTTGAGGTATTTGATATGTGGTAGCCAATTTAACTTGCTATCCATCATTAAGCCTAGGAATTTAGTCTCTTTTGTTGGTGAGATTGTTTTCCCTTCAATGTCGATATTAAAATCTTGAGTATTCCTTTTCCTAGAGAATATTACTAATTTTGTTTTTTCTGAGGATATATTTAGGTTTATAGATGTAAGCCATTTTTGGAGGATATTTATTGAAGTCGTTAGATTTCTTTTTAATATAGATTTGTCTGCATTCTTACAATAGATCACTATATCGTCTGCGAATTGGAGCATAGAACAGTTGTCTCCTGAGTGACTTAATATTTTGTGTATATATATATTGAATAGAAGAGGACTTCAGATGGATCCTTGAGGGAGACCTTTTCTACATATTCTTGTCTCTATACGAGTTCCGTTTAAATAAAAGTGGACCGTTCTTTCTGTTATTGCATTTTGTATGAACTTGATTATGTTGGATGGAATTTTTAGTTTTTTTAATTCGCTTATCAGTATTGATGGAATTACATTGTCAAAAGCTCCTTCGATGTCAATAAATAGTGCTCCTAAGGATTCTCTTTTGAGGAATGTTTGGTAGATCTCCGTGGTAAACAAATTAAGGCTGTCCTGACACGACCTGTTTTTTCTGAAACCAAATTGTATGCTTGGTATTATAAGCTCATTTTCTATGTAATGGTCAAGTCTATTTTTGATGACTTTTTCTGTTAATTTTAGAATGTTTGAGGCTAGTGAAATTGGTCTATAACTGTTTTTGTTTTGTTTCGGTATCAGTGTGGTGTTGTAAATTTTCCACTCTGATGGTATTTCTCCTTCCTCGATGATTAGTGCTATAATGTCCTTTAGTCTATCGATTATGTTATGTGGTAAGTTTTTTAATATTTCATTTGAGATATTATCAGCCCCTGGTGCCGTGTGTGGTTTCAGGGTTTTAATTATATCCTTAATTTCTTCTATTGTAATTTCTTGTCTCCATATTGATGGAAGGTCCATTAGATTGTTATTTATGTGAACATAGTTTGCTGTTGACGGTGGAGCAAATTTTTCTATATATATTTTTGCTGCATTTATTTGTTCTTCTAGAGTATAGTTGTTCGGTGTTTTCCATACTTTGCTGTTTTTAAAGGATTTTATAATATTCCATATGTCTTTTAGTTTGGTATTTGGGTTGATTTTATCTATTGTTTCTTTGAAGCTATTTGATTTTTGAGTTTTTATTATTTTTCGTGTCTTGTTTATTTCATCCTTCCATTTAATTAAATTTTCATTGGTAGGGTGGTTTTTGTATTCTAAGTATGCTGTTTTTCTGTTGGTTGTTGCTTCCTGACATTCGTCATTCCACCATCTAAGCGCAGGTCTAGTATTTTTATTTCTTTTTGTTCTTCCTGTATTACTGTTGTAAGTAGTGTTGTGGTTTTGTTGCTGGTTGTTTATCTGTTTAGCACCATTGTTGATCAAAATGTCCTGAATAGTATTGATTAGAACCTTGTATTCTTCTAGATGGTTTGTTTTGAGTATTTTATTTTTGAAGGTTGCTTTCTTTAGATCGTCTTGTGTTTTGACCCAATCTACTTTCGTTGTAGTTAATTTCGATCTATTGCTTGTGAATACCTGAGGTTGGAAGTTGGTTTCGATAACCATAGGATGGTGGTCGCTATTCATAGGATCTATTATGTTATTCACTGTGACATTACTAATTAAGTCTAATGATACTATCTGTAGATCAGGAGCTGTTGGTCTGTAGTTGGTTTTCGGAATCATTGTTGGTTCATTTTTTGGAACTATTTCTAGGTCTAGTTTGTTTACTGCAAATATTAAGTTTTTTCCTGCGGGGTTGTCGACTTTACTTCCCCATGATTTATGATTTGCGTTGAGGTCTCCACATATGATATGTTTATTGAAGTTGGAGATGTTTCCTATTTTGTTTAGTAATTTAAACCATGTTTTATTTGTCGCTTTTATTTGCGGGGGTTTGTATATATTTGTTATATATATATATTATTATTTTGTTTGGAATTTATTTTTATAGTTTGTATTTCAAAGTTAATGAAATTTGAGAAGTCTGTGTTGATTTTGTCATATATTATATTATTACTTATCGCGATTAATGTTCCTCCTCCATGATGGATGGCTTGTCTGTCGTTTCTTTCTATATTAAAGTTACCAATGTTAATGTGATTTCCATTATCTAACCATGTTTCTTGAAGAGCAATAATATCGTATTCTTGTGCTATGTTTTTTAGATCCTCGATTTTGTTTTTGATACCTCTACAATTCCATTGTAATATTCTCATTTTTAATATTCTTTTCTTTTGTACTTATTCCTATATAATGTTTTTGATATATTTATATTTGTTATATCTTCAAGTGTACTGGATCTAATTTTTCCTTCGTTTGTGAGTTTTTTGTTTTCCATTGCATTATAGTTTTTATTTGTTCCCTTAATTTTGAGATTCATTGATGTAGGTGTTGAAATATGTGTTTTATTTATTGTTGGTTTTTCTTTCTTAAGGTATGGAAAGTTGTTGTTAGCGTATGCAGATCTTGTGTGCACTTCTTCTAGTTTTGTGATCCTATCTTTAATTTCGTATGTTTTTCTTCCTATTTGGTTTAGGCTTTTTGGTGTGAGAATCGATGTATCTTCTGTGTTCTTATTTAAATTTGGTATATTGTTTTTAATATGTTCATCTGTTGCAGTTTCTATAGTCATGGGTTTTGGAATTTCTGTTTTTTCCAATATTAACGGGTTAATGAATTGTTTTTCATCCCAGTTATATAGGGTTCTTTTGTTTACCTCTTTGTAGTATAGTCCTATTACTTGACTTTCGCTTAGGATATTGTTTTTCTTAATTGTTTCTTTTGCTTTTTTATGGTCTATGTTAAAATAACTCATAGTAGTTGCTAAAATTTTCTGATATTGTAAGGAAGGGCAGTTTATGTTAAAGGTCCTGTGGTTTCCTTTGCAATTATAGCATTTTACTGATGCTTTGCATTCTTCTGAAATGTGTTGTTCTATTTCGGAGCAATTTGTGCATCTTTTTTGCCCTCTGCACTGCGATGCTATGTGACCGTATCTCAGGCAGTTGTAACATTTTTTAATGTTCTTTTTTATTGGTACTGCTTTACATTTTACATACCAGATGGTTATTGATTGAGGGAGTGAATCTCCTTTGATAACCATTTTTATGGCGTTTGTTGGGGTCAGGTTGTCGTTTACTTTATCATATTTCATTAATCTTTCGATCTCTAAGACTTCTGGGTTGGATTCATGTTCATATATACCCTGTTTAATATCCTCTATATTCATTTCCTTTGGAATGTCATAAACTACTAAGCGCCTATGAACCTTGTAGTCCGGGATGTATGTGTACCACTCTGCTAATTTAGTTTTAGCTTTTTCTACGAACTCGTTTGCGTGTATGAAATTGTTAAATGTTAGCTGAATTTTATCTTTTCCTAACTTATTAATTTTTTGTAGTTGGTTTGTGAGAGGTGCAATCTTCTTGCCTATTTGTAAGGGATGTAAGTTTCCTAAGTTTTGTTGTTCGTTTCTAGCAGTCATTTGTACTATGAACGGTCCCGATATGTTGATATCATATTTATTATTCTCCTGCATTTCATAGAATTTATTTTGTTTTGTTTTTTTATTTGTTAAATTATTGTTTGTATTGTCAGTTTTTTATGTATTTGTATCTTCTTGGATTGATCTTTTCAGTTTATTCTTTTGTTGTGTGTCAGTGTTCTGATCTGTTATTGAATTGATTCCTATAAAGTTCAATGTATTTAAAAAATAGTTTGTACAATGACGGACAACGATCCCTGCCGAATAATCCCGAGAGTCGACGAACGAAGAACGAAACATGGTTAGTTTCGTTTTGGCTGAAGGTGTGCGTGTAACGCGTATATATGTACGTAGAAGAACGAACACGCGTTAGTTTCGTTTTGACTGAAGGTGTGCGTGTAACGCGTATACGTATTATGTTTGACGAAAAATTTCTAGGAGAATCAGAAGAATCAGAAGAAGAAAAATCTTAATATTTCCGACTGATCCATGAGACGATATTATGATATCTCTGTCATGCGTGGACCGATTTTATTGAAATTGGTTTCATTCGAAAGCTTATATGTGGTTTACATAAGAAAAATGCCTTTAAATTTAAAAAATATTGCAAGCGTCATGAGATATTAATGAAATAAGTTTCAGGTTAGGTTGGATTAGCCGGGCGACGAGTAAATGATAGCGGTAGCGACAGTCGACATATCGACATATATAGAGTGTCTTTCCTGTACTTGGCGTCGAGACGCTACCGCGTCTCTAGATTTAAGATTCATTAAATGTATAAAATAATGAAGAAATATGTAAATCTTTTATGTATGCTTTTAGGTATTTAGATAGTGCGAAATGGTGCGAAACGAATAACGAATTATTTGAACTGGACGTGCCGATGATTATTAACAATGGCAGAGTTGAATTCACCGCCCGCTGAAATTTTAAAACAAGCAATTACAGAAATAAAGGAGCCCGTATTATTTCACCGACTGCTGCAAGATGCAACAGGTGCTTATACCTGGAAATTACTTGAATGGAATTTGTCCGAATTAGCTGAGAAATTTGGAGATATTAAGTTACCATTTCGAGTTGGTCATAATGCTAGATCTCTGGTATATTATTACTTTTGCCCTTAAATTGATGTTGAAACTGATGTTTTTATGCACGATATAAAGCTTAACACACTAAGCCCTACTACTTTGTCTTTAGGGTCCGCAATTAGAGGTAAATTGCCCTACGATCTCGATGACACTGTTAGAGTTCATTCAGAAAGTGAATGCGAATGACAGTGACGAAAGCTGGTATTATTTCGATTACAAGTACATGCACGAATGGTTTAATGATAAACCAGAGGTAATGGATTCCGTGAATTGGAAAAGATTTGGTTTCGACAAAACGGGATCCGATTCTACCATGTGGATCGGAAACAAAGGTGCTCACACAAATTGCCATCAAGATTCTTATGGTTGTAACTTGGTTGCGCAGATTCATGGAAGGTTAACTGTATCTCGCATCTTTTTTTTCTACATAGAAATTCTTTTATTACTTTTACAGATAAAATTATTTTTATTTATAATATTTTAGAAAACAATGGCTATTGTTTCCTCCTAGTTCCACAAACGCTCTTCGACCAACGAGGGTTCCTTATGAAGAATCAACTGTGTACAGTAAATACAATCTCTTTTGTCCGACTAAAGAGGATGAAATAAGCCTATTAAACGTACAAGACAAACCAAAATTGGTGACTCTCGAACCAGGGGATGTGTTGCTAGTACCTGCTGGGTGGTGGCATTATGTTGAATCATTGGACCTCAGCGTCAGCGTAAACGTATGGCTGTCGATAATAACGGACAGTGTATCACGAGTTAAAGAAGCTATTGTTAAACTAATAGTGGCCAGAATTGGCAAAAATGTTTCCAGTACCTCTGATGAATCTTGCTGTACTTTATCATACTGTATGGAATTGGTAATTTATGATAGATAAAATATGAGTGAATATTACAAACGGTGCAGCTACTCTTACGCGTAGACATTAGGTACTAAAATTAATTTACAGCTCGGCGTCGCCCTCGAGGAGTGTAAAAATATAGAAAAGGTGGAAGCGCCGTGTAAAAAGACGAAGTATAGTACGTGGACAACCGAAGATTTAGCAGCACGGTACCCAATTTATGCGAAGATCCTTCATGAACTTACAACGAAAGAACTAGAGGAGTTTCTCAAACTGAAGAGCGAAAGATTCCCCGAAGACAATGTTGAATTAAAAGGCAACTGTTCTAAAACGGAAATCAGCATTCAAAGTGCGTCTGACTTTTCGAATGAACAATTGCCTGAAAATATTATTAATGCACTTTGTCATCCTGATGTTGTAAATAAAGTAACAGATATACTTTTATCTTCTTAAATCTACACCTTCGATTTTATAATATTTCTTACTTAAGATAAATTCCACTGCCCTGATAACCAGATCTGGGGCGCAGAGCCTGACGTCAGATCAGATGGGCAGCAGATTCGCGGCAGATCCTGCCGTTCGCCTGACACGTATAACAGCGCCATCCGAGGGCCAGAATTACCAAACAATTCCCTACGCGTAACGTCACATACGCCGCCCCTACATGCGAGGCGTATCCCTACCCTTACATAACTATCAAGCAGATTCTACAGTTTATTACATAATTAATACTACTTATTTAAAAAAGTATTTATTTTATTCTTTAGTAATGTACACATGACTTCCAACAACATTTACAATTACAAATCCACGTCCTGTAACCACTGGTACCTTGTAGGGCCGATTACAGAAAATTTCATTCAATATTTTCAACTTCTTTTTTGTGTAGAAGCATAAGCATCATGTTTCCTGTTGTGTTTCCTACATCTCCATACAGTACACACCCTAAGCGATCATGCATGCTCCTGCGAACATTAAAATTTATAAGAAAACATGTGTTAAATTATTATCTACTAAACAAGACGCTAAACATTGATTTGAATCTCGATTTCCGCGACACGTAGATAATTGGAAATTATTCAATTTCATAATTACCTTTGCCTTCTGGATACGTCGAGATGATTTGTCTGGATATTGATGTTTGAAATTACTTGAAATATTCTTCGAATTATTCGTTCGAAACTGAATTGCAAAGTTTGTTGATCTAGGTTAGGTTTGTTCAGGTTTGTTTCACAACACTCGAGTCTTGAGCGCCTCTCGCCCAGTCGCTGCTTATTTAACTGTCTAAAATTCACGTTAGCGATATTTTTCATTTAAATTCTAATGGGTCTGCTAACAGTACTTAAGAAATTGAAACAAAAAGAGAAAGAAATGCGTATTTTAATGTTGTAAGTATTCATTCTTCGATACGATCGAATAATTTTAAGGTTATAAACGAGCTGATGTCATTTTCATTGCATTTACACGTCCTACGATAAAATTATATTTACATATCGAATAATTCTGTGTTTGTCCTCGTAAAATTTATCTGCACAGTCTAATAGAGTAGACTTTTCGCACATATTTCTATTTTCTTTTCGTAAGTGGCGTATATATCTCCACAGAGGTTTGGACAATGCTGGCAAGACTACAGTTTTGAAAAGGATCAATGGAGAACCAATTGACACGATATCGCCAACACTTGGTTTCAACATAAAAACTTTGGAGCATCGTGGGTACAAGCTTAACATATGGGACGTGGGTGGACAGAAATCATTGCGTTCGTATTGGAGGAATTATTTTGAATCTACGGATGGACTGATCTGGGTGATCGATAGTGCAGACAGGAGAAGATTGGAGGACTGTAAAACAGAATTGTACAAGCTGTTACAGGAAGAGCGATTAGAGGGTGCAAGTCTTCTGATACTCGCGAACAAACAAGATTTACCTGGAGCGTTGCCTGCGTCGGATATCGCGGAGGTTTTGGAACTGCCCAATATTAAAACGCACCACTGGCAAATATATAAATGTTCAGCGGTTACGGGAGAAAATCTTCTCGAAGGAATAAATTGGGTGGTCGACGATATATCGGCAAGAATATTTTATATAGATTAATACCGAGATGTGTATTAGATCGTACAACCAATGTTACTAGTGTCATAATTTTTTTTATTTAATATATTCATATCCTAACCGTTAGAGAACAGATTTTTTATTTTTTATTCAAAGAAGCATTGTAACGATGTTATAAAAACAAAATAAAATTCACCGAGGATTTTTCATATTTCTTATGACTTGGATCTTCATAGATTCAACGGTAGGCATCGATTGATTTAAATCGTTTTCCTATTATTTCTTTTTCTCTTTCGTTTTTGCCTTCCCTTTATTCGTTTTTTTCCCTTTATCTTTTTTTTGCTTCACAGGCCTTTCCGGCGGAGGTCTTGTATCTGGATATTGTGTCATATAAACTGATTTGAGTAATTCTTGATCGACTCTATTCTTCTCGCTGGCGAACGCTTTCATAATTTCTTCTAACAGAGACTTTGACAACCTCATTCCGAATTGTCTCGTAAGCTCCGTGAACCTTCCTATAAAGGAGAACTTATCGAGTAATTTGGAGGTGTTCCTTACGAATAAATTACGCGGCTGTACATCCATTTTCTTCCCCTCCGCGCATATTTATTATTCGCAGATCCTTGATTGCCTTGATATTAAATACGAGAATTAATATTACATGAATTTCAGGTACCTTTTGTAATGGGATTATCGGTCAACGACAGTACAAAGTGACCAAAGTTCCTGCGCCGTCGTCTGTTCTTCGCTTTCGTCGCCTCAAAGATCGCCCTCTTTAAAAGTATCGCCTTCACATCCGGTCCGACGACTTTGTAGTTGCTAAGAATGCCTCCTAGCCTGACATCAAGGTCCGGTCTGCCAGTTTCGATAATTTCTAATATTGGCAAGATATGTTTGTCCGCCCAAACGTTTGTAAGGTCCAGGATCGCTAATTGACTCTGAGGAGATCTCTCTGGGGTGACTGCTCGTGCCAGGGCGAGCGCGCCAGCCCCCTTCAAAGGGTTGTTGCCCAAGTACAGCTCTCGGAGGACTTGATTCCGCGATAAGCCTCTCGCAATCACCACAGCATCCTCGTTATAAAATCGATTCCCTGGGACAATTGATAACTGTGATAAACAGCCTTTCCTACAACTGCCGAGTCGTTCGTATTACCAGTCAACCGTAACTTCGTTAAGCTTGGGGAACGCGCCAATAATTGACGAAGATGGGGGGCGCATTCTCTGCCCAGCGCGTTCCAGGATAAATCGAGATCGACCAAAGCCTCACACTCCAAAAGGCCTCTGCCGAGCCTCCTCCAAGTGTCCGTGGTGTACAACGAATTCCACGCTAATTCCAACCCCTTCAACGTCTTCGAGCACGAGAGTAGCCTCTGCAAATCGTCGGCGCAAGATTCATCGAGGTGGTTGTCGTTCAGGGAGAGGCTCTCAAGGCTGCTGTTACTACAGACTGCTTCTACGACATGCTCGAGGCCTTCTTTACGAATGTCGCACTCGGAGAGGTCCAGGGTGGTGAGTGTCGTGCTGTTCGATATCCCGTCTCGAAGCCTCGCGGCTCCTATTGCACCGATACGGCACCCGGCTAGCAACAATGTGCTCACGGTTTGGTTCCGTAGAAGCAAGTGGTTGAGGTGATAACAGGCATCCTCCGACAACCAGTTCTCCTACAAGTCGATCGTGTCAAGTTACAATTATCAGAACCCTAACATCTTCGTTCGAATAACTTAATCGGCGCCTTCGATGGAAGGTGAGAAATCTCTGTGTTACCGTGAGATTGACCGTCCGCGCCAAGGGATTGTCCATCAGGGCCTCGCAGAGGGGCCTTATGACTCGCGGATTCAATCCATAATACTGTAGACTGATTTTGTCGGACAGCAACATATCCTCCACGGTCCTTATTGGCTGAACCTTCAGAATATTCGCTAAATCAAAGAACTTCGCCACTCCGTCGTCCGGGTAAGAGGCCGGGTGCTCGTGCGTGGTCCAGAACGCCGGTACCAAACCGGGATCGTCGGGGATCGGATACATCGTGTACATGTTTTGCAATTTCAATTGGGAGTCGCTGATTTCTATGTCCAAGAGGCAAGGATGGGTGGAGCTCTCCTTGGACCACTCGACAGAAACGACGGATATCTCCTCTGGCGTGATCAGCGTCTCCTCGGAGGCATCCTTATCCTTGGCGACCTACAAAATCCATATCGATCTCGGGAATGAGGTGTCTATCAATCGAGCTACCGGTTACCGAAACAGAATTACACCAATCGAATCCCGAGACTTCTCTTTCTTCTCCCCATCTCTGGCCGCGATCGTCTCAGCTGTCTTATCTTGGTACTGTGTCGTTACATCTACATCATCTTGCTCCTCCTCCCTTTCCTCGGAGCCCTCGCCTCCATAATACGCGCCCCACAATTGGTAATCCGAGAATCCAGATACCGAGGTGGCAACGTCAGCGTCGTCCACCGCCTGAAATCCAAATTGCTCGTCGCGAGTCTGGCCCGGTGAGCGCGAAGGTGTTGTAACGTTACTTTTGACGCTGCCAGAATCTCCATTTCAATCGTTCCATGTAACCTATGTTCTTATTTCTTTAGAATTCTTCTTAAATCGCGGCGAATTTGGTCGTCGGGTAGCGATAAGAGTCGAGCGAGTCGTGTACCGTTTTCTCGCATCCCATTTACGTCGTGGCTGTTGGACATGCGCGAGTTCACACGGGCCATATTCGGCCACCGTCACGGCTGACTCATTTACCGAGTATTCGTCAAGTGGCTCTTCTGGGCCATTGTATTGTAATTTCGGCAGCTCGTTCATTCAGCGGTGGTCACACACGCGGGCCCGTGCGTCGCGGCCAAGCTCCCCCGATGGCCCACCGTTGTCTCGGCCACGAAATTGCCCGCACCGGGCCTTTGTTAATCTCAGACGCGCTTTCGATGATAATGAACAGTATTATCCTCAATGAAACGATCTATTGAAATCCGTGGCCGGTTTTGCCGTCGACGAAATCCGGATCCACGGGTCGGTGCTGCTCGTCGGCTCATTCAATTCCCCACGGTCCTATTAGACATCCGGCGGTGACACTATCCCTAACGCGGAGCACCTATTATGTATCTCCTCCTCGGGAAGAAAACAAACGGCTGATCCAATTTTATAGCTATTAGGTAAATTAAAAATTTATCTATTTAAACCTGATAATTCCCCGAGCGATAGGTCACTCGTCTATTTAGATGATCATTGCACTATCAATGAACCAAGCTGTCCTCCACCACGGAGATACGGGACACGGCCCCTTTAATTGTATTCGAAAGTATGCTGCTCCCGGAAGGCACGTCGCCCGACGATTCAGCGCTCCCGGCGATTCGAATGCAACTTGCACGGGCGCACGCGTGATAGAATTCGTTCGCTGGTGGACGGGCGGGTGGAATAAAGGTGCGCCAGACCAGGCGGTGTCGAAGGGTTGTACTTTTTATTGAAACTCTTTTCATCTTCGTAACGTTAGGCGAGAAAAAGTGTGGGGGATGTTCTTGGGGGTAGAAGGAGCTTATTATTTACACACACACATACACACGCGCTCGCTCGCGCTTCCTTCTCGGTACTATCTGACACAACGGGGGCTGATCACATCGGCGTGGGATATCCATTAGCTATCTACGGCGGACCAGGGACATTAGTTCGTCGGATTGCGACAGAAGGTTTACGTATCGAGTGGATATGGACGGATCGGCTCGGCCCCGGGCGGAACACGCCGATCGTCGGATCGGCAACGAATGAGGAACGATCGAGGAACTAACTGCCCGTGATCATCTCGCGACAATTGATACATGACAATAAAAATAAAAATAATATAATATAATATAATATAATATAATATAATATAAAATAATATAATATATATATATGTGTATATATATATATATTTATATATATTTTTCCATCGCTTCTCTATATATTTTGTATAATAATATAGATTTTCTTTATAAAATAAAGTATCTGTTATAAAAATTTCTTCATTCCGTTACAACTTACGTACCGTTTAATAACCAGCTACAACGCCCTCCTCTCTGTCAACGTCTGGTGTACATGTTCGTGACGTTGCAACGGTACTAAGAGAAGGAGAAGAAGACAAAGAAATAAAAATTGCACATCTAAAGGGGTAGACCATAGGTAAAAGAGGGAGGGAGTGGGGGGGGGGGGGGGGGGAGAGAGATTCGTCAGGAACTCGGCGAACGTGGGAGTATCTGGAACTATGTACGTCGGAGGGGATCTATATACATACATCGTTCGAAGACGCGAACGTCGTAAATGTTCGCGCCGCGCGATTCGGGCGATCACTACCGATCGCTATACACGTCGCTCACCTTTCGCGAAGAAGTCCTTTTATACCTCTATTTCCTTTAACTCCAAATAATATTTACCGTCGATCGAGGGCAACGTTACGTCTGCCAAAACCTTCCATTCTCTTTTAGCACGCGTGCGTCTCATTCTTTTGCTGTTCGATCGGTGGAATTGAGGAGGGCGTGACGTTGTCGAGTGAAAGGGGAGATAGTCTTACGCACGATGTCCTCTCTCTACGAGTATCACAATAATATCGTCCGACGGAACGTCCGAAGCCTGCGCTCGCGCAGAATCATTTGCCTACGAGCTACGCGCCTGTCGCCTCCGTCGCTTGGGCATGCCAGCTTTCAGGGAATCACGACAGGGGATCACGGCGATCTATGATTCACGCCTATACAACGTCGATTCTTAAATCATAATGGAGTTTGTAGCAGGAGAGGGAAGCGGGCT
Organism: Andrena marginata; assembly: GCA_963932335.1. NCBI lineage: Eukaryota > Metazoa > Arthropoda > Insecta > Hymenoptera > Andrenidae > Andrena > Andrena marginata. The sequence goes on from OZ010661.1 coordinate 386,548, forward strand.
GACGGCATGTCTCGACAGGGGTGACACAGGCTTAGAGAAATTAATAAGTACGAGCTATGTACATATGTACAATGATAAAACAACACTCGGCGTCATCAATATAATTATATATCGTCGATCGGTTATTGTCGTGTTTCGCCAGGGGTCGAGTGAAGGTAGACAGAGACTTTATTGCCAGGCAGGGAGTCATCTGGGATTAATCCTGTCTCTCGTCTATCAGAATCTCAGAGGCTGAACTTCCGAGTTTATAAGATGCTGGCTTTTACTTTCAATATAATTTTCTTAAGGATCTTCCTCGGTCGACTCCTGCCCTTCTCTGTCCACCTACATCTATCCACGGTTAACCCCTGCCTTCGAATTAATTCTACCAGAAAAGAAGTCTCGACGCCAACAGCACCCAGTCCTCGTGCACAAAGAGGGCGTAGTACGATCGTTAGAAACGTCTGCGGAAGTACGTGAAACGAATACGTCGATTCGACACTCCTTTTCTACGATGCTCTTATGCACCCCGGAATCAATGCCTTCTTCTTATAACTCAGCACTAGTATCTGCCTAGTACATCTGCTCGGTTCGTTTGCAGATGTAACGATACAAGTTCCAGTATTCGCATGCTACCCGCTCGGAGTTAGACGTGTACCGTCAATACTTGGTGCGGTCCTGATGTCTGGCTGGTGCCTGGCTGCTGGTGAGAGTATGACGGCTCTTGGAGTCTGGGCTTGCTGTACGGTTTATGGGGTCCTTCCTCGTAGCTGAAACTGGCAGTGTTGTTCCTTGCTTCCGCGCTGGGCGGCTTGTAAAGCGGCGGCAGGCGATGTCTGCCCTCTTCGGAGACCATCTCCAGGCTCTCCTCGGCAGCGCCGAGGGCGCCCAGCGAGGTGCCGGACAGAGGCCTGACCACTGACACTCTTGGTTCCCCTTGGTCTTGATCCTTCAACGGGTTCGCGTATCGCCTCAGGTTCTCCTCGTTCTGAAGATTGTTGGACTTCTCGTCCAGGTCGCTGCGGTGTCTGTGCAGAGAGGTCTCGCTGCTGGTCGTCGCCGTCAGGCTGGAGCGTTGTCTGACCGATCGCAGATACCATAGTCCACCGAACAGCGCCAGCACCAGCACCGTCGCCAGAGCACCGCCCAAAACGGCCACGTAACTGCCCGCGCTGCTCACGTTTACCGAACTGGGCTCGCTGAGCAAGGCCGTCTCCACTTTGACCTCGAGCACGGAGGCCAAAGCGAGGGGCCTTCCCAGAGGTCGGCTGAGGGCTTCGCCTAGGTCCCTGGCCGCATCTGCGGCAGCTTCGGAGGAGACGGTCACCTCGACCGTGTCGTTGTCCCCGGGCTTCAGGTCGCACAGCAGAACGATGGACTGAGGCCTCCTCGGGTCGGCTAGAAGCTTCCTCAGCCGTCGACAGAGTATCTCCACCGAGGTGCCCGCAGCAAGGGTGTCTCTCCGCAGGAGGATGGTGAGCCTGGAGCAGGTCGGTCCCGGCGTTGCCTGGCCGGGCCAGCAGGAGGGCGGCGCTGGCAGAGCCGGCGGTCCCACTCTTCTGCCGGTTTCCACCGGTCTGCATTCGCCCCAGGCTGGACAGGGTGGCGACAGACAGCTCTCGCTGGGGCTGGGCACGCACACCTCGTGCGCCAGACACGAGGTGCCGTTCAGACAGTTCCCGGGGCCGCACCAGATATTGCTGCACTGATTCTTCCCGTTCCGGCACTCGCAGATGTTGCAGTCGTCGTCCCAGCTGGCTACCATGCAGCCCGGTCCGCCGGCGGTGCGGATCTCGCAGCGTGCGCCGCTTCTGCCCGGCGGGCAGATGCACGAGTAGCTCGCTATGCCGTCTACGCAGGTGGAACCGCCCGTGCACGGGTCGCTGGCGCATTCGTTCACGTTTATGCGACAGTCCGGACCGGTGAAGCCTGGCGCGCACTCGCACCTGAACCAGTTGATCCCGTCCACGCACTTGCCGCCGTTCAGGCAGGGCAACGGCTGGCAGTCGTCGACGTCGCGGCGACAGTTTGGCCCCTCGAAGCCCTCCCTGCATACGCATCTGTAATTCCCGTCGGCGGTGTTCACGCAAGTCGCCCCGTTCTCGCAGGGGTTGCTCGCGCACGCCGGCGAGGCTATGTGACAGGCCGCGCCCTCCCATCCGGGCGGACAGTGGCAAGTGAACCCATCGCCGCGGTCCTGGCAGGTCCCTCCGTGGCGGCAGGTTCCCGGCTCGCAGTGGCCACCGCGAAGGGCGCACGTTTTACCTTTCCAACCACCTCTGCAGATGCAGGTGAAATCCGCGACTCCGTCGACGCAGGTGCCGTTGTTGCGGCAGGGCGAGGTGGTGCACTCGTCCACGTCTGGAAAGGAAACACGGTTCTTAGCTGTTCTGACCGGAGGGTTACAGGAAGCGTTGCGCAACGATTTTTAGCAAAAGCCCGTGGGTAGACGATCCTCGATAGTTTACGAGATATTTAAGGGGTTAGGCCACCTTGGACGGAGCAAAATTGCAGTCATTTTCGGCATTTTTTTTACGAAGATAATGAATTAAACAGAAAATTCAATATGAAGCCTGTTATTGTACATCTCCCGCCGGAAATAATACGATTTCTTTTTCCTAAAAAATGGCGACGGTAAAGCCGTGATACGCAAGATCACGAGGAGCGACGTTTTCCACGGTGTTCATTTTCACGGCTATACCGTTTGACTTATTGTTAGAACAAAAAACCAAAAAGTTTTATTTTCTACATGCCTAAAACTATATAGAGAAGTACGTAGCGGTTTTGCGATATCTTGAATATATGTTTTTCGCAATTGACACTTTCATAAAAAAAAATTCATTTTTTCTCCCCATGTTCACCATTTCGTGACAAATAATGTTTCTGGATTTCCCTACGTACTTTTCTAGTTTTAAGCATGCAGAAAATAAATCTGTTTGGTTTTTTTGTTCTAAGTCAAACGGTATAGCCGTAAGATTGAACATCGTGGAAAATGTCGCTCCTCAAGATCCTGCGTATCACGGCTCTACCGTCGCCATTTTGTAGGAAAAAAATCGTATTAGTTCCGGCGAGAGTTGCATAATAACAGACTTAATATTAAAATTTCTGTTTATTTCATTATCTTCGTAAAAAAAATGCCGAAAACGACTGCACTTTTGCTTCGTCCAAGGTGGCCTAACCCCTTAACAGATACGTTGGAGGTACGTAAGGGAACAGTGAATAGCGTGGGCGGCTAAGAAACCCACTCACCCTGGTCGCACAGATCCCCCGTCCAGCCTTCCCTACAGATGCACTGGAACGAGTTGACCAGGTCGACGCACGTCCCGCCGTTCAAGCACGGGTTGCCACGGCAGTCGTTGATGTTCTCGTGGCAGTGCATCCCGGTGTAGCCGGGATCGCAGATGCATCTGCCGCCGCTGCATTTGCCCCTGCCGCCGCAGGGCGTCCCCTCGCTGCCGCACCCGATCTCCTCGTCCATGACGCCCAGCTGGGGATTGTGGGACGCCGGCTCGGAGCAGTTCTTCCCCTGCCATTGCTCGGGACAGTGGCAGTAGTAGTCCGTCTGGGTGTTGAAGCACGGCGCGGAGTTCCGGCAGGGATTCGGGCTGCAGTGGTCCCTATCGATCTCGCACTGATAGCCAGTGAAGCCGACCGGGCAGACGCACTCGTAAGCGTTCACCAGGTCCCTGCACTCGCCGCCGTTCTGACAGGGCTTCGAGGAGCACTCGTCGTTGTCCACGTCGCAATCCTTGCCCGAGTATCCCGCGGTGCAGCTGCAGTGATAATCATTCACCAGATCGATGCAGAGCGCCCCGTGCTGGCACTGACCGATGCAGTCGTTAATGTTCTTCGTGCAGTTCTTCCCCGTGAAGCCAGTTGTGCAGCGACACCTGAAACCCCCGAGAGATCGGCGATGAGGGGCGCCGTGTGGCAAAGAAGCTGCATTCCGATAGATCAATTCTACCGTTCAATCGCGCCATGGCGGAGCCAAGGGACATACTCCGACGCGGCGATTGAAACGAAATATCAACGATTTGAGCAAACCGACTCTGCATACGCGAAGCGAAAAGGATTGTGACGCGCGAGAAGATGGTAACGTACTAATTCAGCTTTGCTTAACGAGCCTGGTAATAGACGACTGCTTTTAGTGGTTCGGAGGCAAGCCTTTAAGGACACTCGTTAGGCAGATACAAGTGGCCTTAAGGCAAAAACCAGACACACCTTACGAAGACACGACGAGATGCGCGAGACCTATCCGCGGAGTAGGAGAGAGAGTTACCTGTAGTCGCCAGCGAGGTTCACGCAGGTCACCGAGTTCTTGCACGGCGACTCCTTCAGGGCGCACTCGTCCACGTCGAACTGGCAGAGGACGCCTTGCCAGGACGGCGGGCAGTTGCAGACGAAGCCGTTCTTGCCGTCGACGCAGGTGCCACCGTTCTGGCAGGGTTGCGAGGCGCACTCGTCAACGTCGGTGGCGCAATAGGGGCCCATGAAGCCGGGGGCGCACTCGCAGTGGGCGCTCTCGCCGAGCTCCCTGCACGTCGCTTCGTTCAGGCACGGGTTGGAGGCGCAGGGGTTGTCCACCTTCTCGCAGGTCGGCCCCGAGAAGCCGTCGGGGCAGGTGCACTTGTACTGGTCGGGCGCGGTGTTCTCGCACGTGCCCCCGTTCTGGCAGGGCTCGTGGGTGCCGCAGTAGTTGAGGTCCTGGTCGCAGAGGATGCCGCCCCAGTTCGTGTCGCAGATGCACTGCCAGCTGGAACCGTTGCAGTAGCCGTGCTTGCAGCCCGGGTATGGCGTGCACTGGTCGCAAAGTTCACCCCGCCAGCCGTGTCGGCACTTGCACTCGCCGCTCACGTTGCAGTGGCCGTGGACAGGGTGGCAGCCCTCCTTGCACACCGCTGCAAAGAATCGCGTGTGATTAGATCAGATACTAGATCCCCCAAAGTGCTTATTCTAATCTGACAGTGCCCTCCGTTTCATCCATCTATCCCGGAGCTACTCAATTCCCATTCCTCGACAGTTATCACTCTCTCACAAATCGTATCCTCCAATAACATATTATTTGAAGAAAGACAAAGAGTTAACATAGCGTTAACCATAACTCGATCGGATAATCCTCCAACGAATGGGAATCGATGTACCCATCGCACAAAAGGCAGCCCCGGATGAAAGTTAAAACGCGAACAATTAATCCGCCCACGGTGACCGTGGCCGCGTGTCCGATTATTTTCCACGCTCGCGTCTCTCGCGTACACCTCGAAGAGACGTACGTCTCGACGGAGGCGTGGCAACAGGTACGATCCGTCGGGTCTTACAGGTGGCAGGATGACGAAATCCAATTTCGTTGCGAGCAACGCGAGCCGGGGGTACCGTATCTTTGGAAACGCCGCGCTCGTTCCCTGGACCGCCAAGAAAGAGAAAAAGAAGGAGAGACGGTGACGGGTATCCGTGGCCAGGCCCGGGCAACTCAATTAGCCAAGGGGACAGAAAGACGGATGAGAAGTGACAGAGAGAAGGATTATCCCTGGCGACCGTGAAACGAAAATTCACGCGGCACGACACGCGTGCACGTATCCCCTCAAACCTTCCACCGACATACAGACTCTTTACCGTTACCACGGCCGCTTCGTGGAGATGGAGAGCCGAGTCATGGGAATACAGCGTCATTCATCGCCCGCGGTCTGTGTATTTGTACGACGTTTGTAAAAGTTCAACAGTGTGGGGAAGACACTTTGGGTTTCGGTGCTCGTTAACATCGCGTCCGAGGGGAAGTTTCGAGACTCTAGCAGAGACCTTAAGTACACTATCTAATTTAATAAAAAATAATTGGTTAGTATTTTTTAAAGTTTAATAAAATGAAATATCCTCCCAACAAAATAATTTATTTTAATTTAAATTTATACTTAAATTAAATAAGTTATAAAATGTCTTACTAGGAACACTATTCGGTTGATGATGGAATCGCGCTGATTTTCTTATATAGATCGAAAGTACATGTCACCGCGGTCACTAAAGTGTAAATTAAATATGCCCCCATGTAAATTAAATATGGTCTGACCTTGAAAAATCAAGAAAGGTGGAACAGGGGAAAGAAGAAAAATGAGGGAAAGAGAACGACAACACCGTCTGTTGAAATTTAATTATCTCTATTATATGAACATACATTAGATTCAATGAATGATAATAGATTAATGATAGATAACAATTAGAAAAAAATTAACGATAATACTATTGAACGGGCGTGCACGAAGGGTGGGTGAAATCCGGCGCGATTACTTTCTTCATTTGAAAGGTTGCGGGTCTGTTCTTTGATCGATGCGAAAAAGGTGTGAGACAAGTGGGTTGAGGAAAAGGGAAAACAGGGTTGCAAATGCGTGGAAGAAAGGGGAGCGGGTTCCTAGATGCGTGCGAGGAGGATAGAAGTTGTACCCGAGCGAAAGGAAAGCACGGGGAGAACAAGCCCCGATGCGTCGCGGCTTCTTCTTTACTCAGCGTACCGAGGACAAAAAAGGTGTGAACGACTAGTTCCGGAAAAAGGGGGAGCCGTGGCGGTGTCCTCTATCGCCGGCAGCCGAGAGGCGCGGAGAGAAAAAAGTGTGAATTAACTGCGGAAGGAGTGACAGTCGAATTCGTAGATGCGTGCGAAAAAAGGCGGACAAAAGGTGGAGGGTCGAGCGGGTTTGTTATCGGTGCTCGATGAAGCGCGAGGGTAAAAGAGCGCAAACAAGTAGCTGGAGAGGTTAGGCGAAGAAGAAGAAACGGAGTCATAAGCGCGTGCGAAAAGGACAGGGTAAGTCCGCGACGAAAATAGGGGGAGCGGAGGATCGGGTTACCGCGGCGGCGCTCTCCTTTACTCTCGGCGCTCCCGGCATCGAGGGGGAAAAAAGTGTGAACAATCGAAGGACGGAAGATGTTCCAGGTGCATAGAAAAAAAGACAGATGCAGTTGTAGACGCGAGAAAAGCGAGGCCATCGAAGTCGAACGAGAGGGACGATGAGAGAAGAAGTAGCTGGGGCTCCAATCGCGGTTAGCTCCTCCTTCGGTGGTGCTCGATAAACAGAGGGTGTATAAATAAGTGCAAGTCTAATTATTACAATTTTACTGCTGGATGCAAGAACGGACACTCGGGCCCTTTTCGCATGACACGCATAATTAGATTCCTCATTCCTCTCTACGTATCTATGCCCTCTAAATTTCATTGCCGTATCTTTTAAATTGACAGAGCTATGGTAAATTTTATAAATCGACGTTGACTAACTGACCCTAACACTCGTATCTAAGCCAAACATACATCAACCTGAACATGACACGATCTATCATTATTTTTGTCATTATATTTCTTTTCAAATATAATGCAAATATTAAAGCGTATAGGGCTACCTTAAATAACCGTACGTAGTCGGCACTTGTTTCTTTCTTTCGGTTTCTTCTTCTCTACCTGTTCCTTTTGTTTCCTTTTTTCTTTTCCCTTTTTTGTTGTCTTTACTATACTGTACTTGAGCGTTGCCCCGATAGGCGGTACGAGAGCACGAGCATCCATCGCGTTTTCCAAAACTCACGTGTAAGGGCGCGTTCGAAACCAATGAAGTTGTGGCCATGTAACGGATGGGGAAAACTCTAGTAGTGTGCGTGTAGGCTCGTACCCTGAAATCAGCATGTAACCGTTACATGCTGATTTCAAGTCGTCTTTCCACGCGAGCTTGGGAAAACGCGATTGGATGCTCGTGCTCTCGGAGCGCCCATCGGGGCAACGCTGTTGTACTTTATACTGTTCTCTTATCCATAAATGGTCTTAAATAATTTAAATAAATATTAAAAAATAATGTTGGAAAACAAGATTTTTTTCTATATTTTTCTATAAGTAAAATTAATTTATTACATGGATAAGTTATAAATATTATATACAGATTTACAAGTTCACAGATACTTTTCTCGAAACTGACGTTTGGCACTGAGGCCCTTCTTGCATCCAACGGTACAATTGCAAAAGTAAAGACTCTTAACAAGGTACTTTGGTAATATCCAATATAACATTACTAATGTTTAATCAAATCACATATGAAATCAATTAATACACCCTCCACCTCGCCAAGCATCTTCGACACTCCCTCAAGATCTGTCCACATGAATTTAGGATAGACTGCCTGTATAAACGACCAAATACCTACATATATAACAACTGTTTCTCAAACTTGAGCTCCGGGCACAGCTATCAAGATATACGTAGAGCAGCGTACTGTGAACGTCGCGTGTGCGAAGGACGCAGAGGCCGAGATCTTTAATGATTAATAGCGTTGCTTTCGCGGACAAGGAACATTCCCGTGGATATTTATGCGACCGCGCCGTGACGTTCGAGGCCCTAAATAACGACGGGGTCTTTCTCGCCGTTGCGTTCGGCGCATCGCTTCGCTTCGTAGTGTAAGATCGTGTTGCAGAACTATCGAACTCGGACGGCCACCGCGGTTTCCAATTGTTGCGCGGAGGAGACAGGGGAGAATCGCGATTTCCCTCGCGGCTACCTCGTGTCGGGGCAATTACGGCCTCGAACCACGGGGAACGAGTGCTCAGATGGTGGTTAGGAGCAACAGGTGCGCGAGAGAGTCGCCGGAGAGAACGGAGACGCCGCGCCGCTCGCGTTCGTGACCGGCGATTCGCGGTTCGTTTAGGAAAGTCAATTGCAGGGAGGCTGGGGGATCGATCGGGCGACGTTGGCGGAGAGGGGCGTTAATTACGCTTGTCTACGCGTGAAATCGAGCGAATCCGCGTGGGCTGGCGGGGACCGCGAGAGGGGTCGCGCATCACCGGGGTATTAAAAGTAAATAAAGAGAATGAAACACTGATCTTTCGCGGGCAGGATGATCGTGTAATAGGATCCGAGGGGAGCCGTCGCAGCTCTCTTCTAGGCGAGAATAAATGTAACTCGAGGGAGAGAGGATCGAGCGCCTCAACGAGGGCTGTCGGACGATAAATATTCCGTTCCAATCTGTTCCAGATGTTTGGCTCGGTATCCGCGCGGAGTTGTTCGTTCAGGAGGTACAGATCGCGGTGTGTTGTTCGTCGCCGTGTCCAAGTTTCATTAACACCTGGTACACAGTACCGTTCGCCGCCCGTTCTTCGGGATCTATAAATCCAGCTTGCAGCGTCTACAGTTACACGTCCATCGGGTTTCTTTTCTTAATTCCCCGGCGGTAGGCAAATTAACCCGCGCGATTCATCTTCGTAGCGCCGCGGGCCACTTTAGTTTCTTATTCCCCGATCGGCGGCAAGCCGGCGACGCTGGTGAACGGAACAGATGCGCGAAGAATCGGATTACAGGTGAAGGTTCGCGACTTTCACGTTGTAACGTTTACCTTTGCCCACGGGAGGCGCACCGATGATCTCTCTCCGTGGAAAAACGAGCGTTCGCCTTGCGCTATTAACTACGACATTTCGCTGCTGCTCGTACAGCGTGTGCCACGGGACGGGGACCTATGAGGCTCCAGAAGGGCACTCGCTTGATTCAGCTACCCGAACTCAACGAAACCAGGTCGCACGTTCATTTCCATCGACGCTCACTTTACCTGGCCCTACTTCCTACAATTACCTCTTACAATCGCTTCCTCGATCCGATAATTCGCCTCTTAAGACCCTTAGGCTAAAGCGACCAGGTTAGATTTAGGTGAATTAGTTCCTCCATGTTTCACGGAACATCTTGTCCCTTTAACTTCAGCCTATCCTGCCTGCGCCGCTTCCTAGGCGCGATCAGCTTCTTGAAGCAGCTCGCGTGGCCCCGTCTACGGTTAGTTTTCGCGAAAACACCGAGAGCCGTTTTACGAGCGCGGTTTACGGTGAAAAGGGGTCAGATGCAAAGGAACGTGCGCCGGAATACGATCCCCCCCCCCCTGTTCGCGGTGTTGCGCGAGATGCGGTTCGTGCATAGAGCTCGTGTGAAGACGATGCAGCACGAGTGAAATTCTCGTATTGACCTTTCGCAGCGCGACAAAAATGCCGGAGCCAGTTCTCCCCGTCTCGCCGCGGCGGATCGGTAAGTCTGATCGTGTATCTCGCGAACACACGATTTCCACCGATAATCCCTAATTGGGATCGTCGCCCCTCCACCCCTCTCGTTTTCCCCACGGCGCGGCGTACGAAAGTGGAACGTGTCTAATTGCGTTACGATAATACCTACGATCTTCCTGCATCGTTATACGGTTGAATATTCCCCCGGCGTCAAGGGGACCGGAGCTGGTTCTTTCCCTCGGAGACACTTTCTATGGGAATACTTGCTCCCTGATTGCTGTGAGCCTCTAAATTCGATCGTTTCACTTATCATTCGTCAATGGTAGAAGAAACCTTCTACTTGCTCCATTTCGACGGACGATTTCGCGACTCGCAGATATCCCCAGCGATTTCAATGGAAAATGGAAATTAAACGTGCTGCCCTATTAAATATTAAGCTTCCAGTAGATCTTTTAGATGTTTCGTCTGAAGTTGCGCGATCAGAGGTGAAGCAATCAAGCTACATTTCAGTAATTCGTGCAGTTCGTTTGCTTAAGCATTGGCCATCGATTGCAATTGTACAGAGAATCGAGAAAGAATTTTCCTGGGACATTTCCACGACGTTCAGTTTCGCACTTTAACGCCAGCAGGGAAATCTTAAAGTTCACAGTGTCAAGGGAAACTGGCCGAGTCCTCGCCAGCCATACTTTTTCCTACGCGACATTATCGCAATGAATTATCGGTTATTACGAAGCTGGCATCGAAGCGATGTTTATCACAGATCTGATTACCAGCAGCGAATTGGGGCAGCTCTGTTTCGCTTGATATTAGCGTGATTACTAATTACTGCCCCGCGGAACAAACTAGACGCTCCCTTCGATTTCTTTTCAGTTATTCAGAGCGAGGGGAAGGTCTTAGCATTTTTCGGGACCTTGGTCGAGTCACCGCTGAATAACGATCTATGAAATTCTTCGGTTCCCACAGTCTCGGCGCAAACATCGTCAATAATTCATTGCATATTCATAAAACGAGGAATAAGTGTAGGTTCTTAAGACTCTCGCTCGAAGGAAAACTGCAATCGCAAAATGAACTCATGAACGACCGACGATTATTCCAATTTCGTCTCATTCTCTGGTCTGCGGACACGCTGAATTCTATTGTAAACGTTGCACAATTTTTAGGCCTTCGGGGAAGACGTTCTCTCCCCTCAAGAACGCACATAAATGCCACAAAAGGTCTTGGCTATGCTCTGAACGACGGCAAGCATCCTACAGAAGACACAAGAGTGTCGCATTCTCGATTAAATTTTAAAAGCCTCAACGACAACTTGTCCTACACCTGAGAAACATCGAGACTCTTGAGGACCCTCGAGAATCTGAAGATCTGTGAGACGTTTAACGCTAGACGGATTCGGAATAGGGCAACGAGCGAATCGATTGAAAATTTGCGGTAGTGCAGCTCGTACGTGCGTCGATCGTTAAAGTCCTCGTGCCTGGAGGGAGGGATAAAGCGTACTACGAGACTCGGATGAGTCGTACACACGGGGAGGCGGAAGTAACGATTAAGCAGCGAAGAAAGAGCTGGCGCATTAGTCGGGCGAGCATTGTGCGAGGGGATCTGGCGTGATGCTGCTACCTTTATACGATCGTACGACATGCGTCTAACGTCCGCTCATTGAGGCACGCTTCGAGATAATTCGCGTGTGTTTCGCTGTGCCGCTTGTTCGCCTCGGTCCGCGGACGTCCACCGCGCTTTCACGTTTTCCGGCCTGGAAACCGAGAGCTCGGGAAACCTCCGCGTGGAACGGATCGACCGAGGATGATGCCAGGCGAGATGCAGCACCACTGCTTCGCGGTTCCATCCGTGCCTACATAACGAATGTCCAGCGGATCTTCACTTTCTCCTCGACGTATTCGACGCAAGAAAGGCACCAATCGCGTCTGCGAGCCGGGAAGATATTCCACTGGCATTTACAGCCGCGGTGCAATTGTTTTTCGGATAGCCAGGCGAATGGTGTCTTGTATAAGTGCATCCGTTAAAGTGGATTATTTATTGGAAGGAGGCGGCGATGTTACTTGTCCAATTAATCAAATGTAACGGTGGTCGGGGCGATGAGAGACCCCCGTTGCATTTCAGCCTTTTCGCTTGGAAGCTTTCGCGTTTCAAACGTATATTCTGCTTAAACCCCAAGAAAATGGCACCTTCGTCTCGTTGCAGTTCGAGCAACGCGCAATAACTCGCAATAACTAATCGAGCACGATCTATTGTAACCGCGTTCGCACCTAATCCAGCGGAGGATTAACCTCAGCCTCGTTAACGAAATCGAAGTCAACCCTCCCTCTCTCTCCTTTCGCAGCCGCGTATCGATGCCTGAAATCTAAGGTCACCTTAGATTCTTTTTCACGATCCTTTTCCCCCCACGATACAACCCGATTAATTGAATATATATATTTTTTTCTCTCGCCCGTGGCTGGGATAAAGGAGACAACCGGTCTCGTTAAAAATTCCAGCCCGATCGATCCTGAGCCTGTGGCTCGTTAGCTCCGGGGGCAGCCGTCCGTGAGAAAAGCGAGGCGAGGAACGGCGCAAGTCGCGCGAGCGCGATTACGTGCGACGCGAGATTTCACGCTTCGAGGATCGATTAATTATTCCTTCGACGGCGGAGAGAGGCGAGGGCAAAAAAAGGCCACGGGGGGAATCGTTTAGCCGCCAATATCGCGCAAGGCGAGGGCCTTGCGCGACGCTTCGTTGCATACGTAACGAGATGGCAAGAACGACAAAAGCGTGTTCCGTGGCGCTGTTCGCGGGGAACGTTTGGACGCCCCCTCTCCCCGTCACGGTCCCTTATTTTATTACGGAACCGTGCCCTTCTTTCCCCTCGATCGTGTGTCGTTCCACTCGAAGAGCACGGCCGTCCTTCGTCTCGATACTTCCGCCGATAAAAACGCGCCCGATCGAACCGCTCAATGGGCATTTCAATGATGGTAGATTACGGGACCGTGCGCATTGCCAGCAATTATAGACGAGTTCAGGATCTACTTACACGCGTGGAGCACAAGAAACGCTGAATGAACTTTACGTAAAGTGTTCGCGAGGACGCGAATGATCGTATTAAGATCGCTTGATCTTTTATTTATCGCGCTCTCAATCCACGTCGCTTAATATGGATTCAGTCTAAGAGTTGTTATTGGAACAAACTTATGCCACTGTCGCGCGTAACGCGTGGCAAAAAATGAATTTAATCCATCGGGGATTAGGGCTATACATGAGAAACGGTTGTGAGAGTCTCGACCTTACAATGTCCACGCTATGAATAATCATCGTTCGTTCACACCGGTAAGCGAAGGTCAGTGGCGGATTTAGGATGAAGGCCCAGCTGGCAAAAGTTCTGGGACACCCTGCATAGACAACAGAATTACAAATGAATTTACGCGCGCGTGGTATGAAAATTATGGAAGACAAAAAGGAATACTCGTAGGCAAGGGCCCAGGACCGTTAAATCCGCCACTGGTGTAGGTGATAAATATCGGCTTACCAATTTCGCAGTCGGAGCCCTTCCATCCCTGTATGCACACCTTGTCGCCGTTCTCGTCGCAGGTGTAATGGCCGAATATGTCGTTCCTTGGTCGGCAGAACTTGGTGCAGGTCGCGTTGTAATAATGATCGGCGCATTGGACCCGAACGCGATACGCCAGATGAGCGTTTCTTCCCTGATGATTGAGGGTGTGCCACGTGGGTCCTGGCAGGACAATGCCGCTGTAACTCGCTTCATCGATCACGCCCGCGCTCGCCTCGTCTCTCGCTTGCAGGATCAGCGTGAATTGCCTCTGTCGGAAGAAAAGATCGAATAATTAGGTTGGATCGTGTTAAAGAAATCGGAGGCGTTAAGAAACGTAGAGGTGTCGGCAGTGAACCCATTTGGGAATTCTTAATACACGCTGTTTGAATTTGCATTCGACCAGCAGCACCTGTTGAAATATTATAATTGAATTAGGATTAATTTCCTCGAGAATTCTGTTTGGTGGATGACGAGTTCGTCAAGGTTTCTGCGCTGGAGGGAGTATTCAGGTTCGCCGAGGTTTATGCAAGTAGAAAGCGAGGAATGAATTGTTGGGAGATGAATTTAAATACTTATGATTACTATCGTAGACGTCGCAGTACAGAATTGCCGTGTTCCGGTAAAGGCGGATTGAATACGGAACGGTGACGTCACGCGCCGCATCTAGGGCTGCTTTGGGAAGAGGAAAGGAGTCGGTTTGACGAAGCCAGCAATTAACCCTTGCCCATGTTGAATAATTCCTCGGCGCTCGTAACCCTAAGTGGAACCTTCCGAGATGGAGTTTTGCAAATTCATATAGCGCTTCCTGACCCTCGAGGGCAACACGTAACACGTCGGAATAGCATTACCAATTTTCGCTCTCCCCTGTCCATTAATTAAAGAAATTAAACGCGTTAAAGGCAGGCATGGAACCTATTTACTACGAAGCACAGTTCGTTGCGTTCCCTTTCTCCTGCGATCGATCAATCACACATTTAGTCCCATAAAGTTCGATGTCCCCTTCGTTCCTCTGATAAAGCACCTAAATCTATCCTACTCCATCAAGCGGAAGGCAAATGTATCCACGGAGCTTGGAGACCACCCAAAAGGAGGGAGCTCTAATCGCATCGATAATCGAATCAAGAAGAAACCCCATTCTTCCCGCAATCAATGGCTCCCTGTTCCGCGAGGGCTCGGGTTTACTCCGCTGATCGGCCAGCCACAGGAAGAAAACGAAGCGAAACGAATGCCCCCATCGAAACGTACCCACCGCATCCGCAATAATTACCGATCCGCGTGTAATCAAATCCTTCCCGACATTTTTCACCCGGGCACAGCCGAGAGACGTCCTCCGTGCACCGTCCCCCCACAAATCAGAATAATTACACCGGGTCTGCGCGACCATCCGCGGCGTGGTTCCGCGATGGTTTGGTCTGTCCATCGTCCGTGCGTCCACCGACCGTCTACGCTCGCCGCAACGGCGAACCTGATTGGTACCACCAATCAAGGCCCGTGAGTGACGGTCGGCGGCTAATGCAATAAATAAATTCCAATCGCGCTGCCGCGGAAGACAGCGGCTATCTGTTCGTCCCAGCAGCATCAGCAGCGGCGGCAGCACAAGCAGCAGCAACGGATCCCCAAAGGGGTGTCCGGGAGAGTCCAGGGGCCTGACGATAGAAAGCTGGAAGTGTTCCTGATGGAACCGGTCTCGGCGGGAAAAAAGATCACCGCGCATCGATGTCCCGCGTGCTCGCGCGCCCGTGTGCGCCGGTTTAATGAACTTGAAGATCCTCGCTGGTAGACAATGAGAGAGGGACTTTCGACGAGCCGACCCGGGGGCCTCTGGATTTTTTTAATTAGAACCGCAGGTCTGGGCAACAAGGGGGAAAGTGAAAAATACGCTGGTTACACGTTCGAGCCTGCTGCAATAAATGATGCACGGTAATAGGTATTTCGTGGTTTTCGTCGATCCCTCCGTTCTCCTTTTGTGTCACCGACTCATCGATAATCGTATCGTCCGGTCCAGAATGGCACCACGCGGGCTTCCGTCCGTCCGACATGCGGCAACGCTATTTTCACCGGAGTTGATCGATTCGTTCTCCGCTTTCGGCGCCAGAACGAGATTTTCCGTTCCTCCTTACGTTCCAGCAATTCTATGTTAGATTCCGCAAATTCCATGTTAACTTCCAACAGCCCCTTGTTTAAATGTGACCAATGAGAACGAGAATAAAGTTAATGTAAGTATCCTTTTTAAGATCGATATTTTTTCGCCACGATTAATCGATCTTATCTCCGATCCTTCATGAAAGATCGATTCTTAGGATCGATCCGATCTTTGTCCTTTGTATAATACCTAGATCGTATACTCCGTTCACCCTAACGATTTACGACCGATCTGCGCAGCGCTCACGGATCTGGCACGCAATTGGTCGTAGCGCTTTCCTTGCCGGTTTCCCACCGATCAACAGAATATCCCTGCGCGAAACGAGTCTACCTATCTTCGCCTTCATCTTTTATGTGGAATGTCGATATTCGTCCTAGTCGATGCAAGTATTTTTCTCCGATTGCAAGTAACTATCGAAACCGTAGGTATCTTGACTAAATGTACTTTATACTGAAACGAAAGTATCGAGTATACACTTGTATTTATTTGTATTCATCCCTAATTCGCAGTCGCTTTTAGTAATGCAGACTACAAATCACTTTTAATTTATTCTGGGCCCATAACCTGTTGTTTCTCATCTATATCTTTTTCCCTAATTCGTACACTAATAGTTCATAAAAAGTGATCCTCTAAAGAGTGATCGGAAGAACGTGTATCGTCGCTGATTGGTTGCTGCGATTTGGATCAAGAGTGGAAGTAGATAGAGAAAGAAACTGTAAAAACGAAAGAGACAGAAATACGGATAGAAAAAGATAGATAAACAATTGAGCTTGGAAAGCAGACGATTTAACGAATGTTTAGGTTAGGTTATTTCCGGGTTTGCTCCCAAATCGCACAAATGGCTGCGTTTATACCGATCACTGCCCAGAGGGGATCACTGATACATAGTTCATCGGTCTACAAGAGTGTACAGCAGAAAGTCTACCATGGAAGAAAAATGGACTTGGCGGTCGTAACATCGGACAAGGGGAAGTTAAAAGTCACTAAAATGTTATTGTAACTTAGACGTTCTACAACTGCAAATTAAATCCACAACTCTAGTCGACTCTGTGTATTACAATGGAAACGACCTGTTAACTAGATACCGAAAAATAGAAGACAAAGAAGACAGAAAGATCGTAGGATACAGAAGTTATTCGACAAGCTCGCCGTTTCGCTTCACCTACGAAGCAAGAGGAGAAAAGATAAAGCTTCCTTCCAGCGAGTGATCTAATTTCCTTTCTTCCCCGACCGTACAAGGAAGTGAAAAATTCTGGTCCCGATCTGGACTACACAAAGAGCACGTTGTGACCAATCCGCGGCGAGTCAGACGTCTCGCGCTAAATGTAAAGTCGGTTCTCCTCGTCGCAGCCACTACCTAGAGCAGATGAGCGTTAATTGGTGTTAATTGGTGGCTCGCTTGGGGCCCGTCGTTCCCACGCCCGCGACTTTCATGCTCGCCTTTTTTCTTCTTTACACCTCCTGCTGCATGTGTATATATATATATATATATATATATATATGTCTATATATACCTATATTCTAATTCGTCCGTCGCTCTCGGCTTCCTCGCCAAGAGCGAGCGACGCGTTCTTTTGTGCCGCTTTGCACGCGGCAAACGTTCCCCTTTGTCGAGCCAGCCTTAATCGATGCGAGTCAGCCCCGTTAATTTCCATCGGATAAAATTTCTATTATTTCCTCGTTTCCCCATTGAAGCGCTATCGACGGGGATCGGGCCGGGGAACGCGAACAGAGTCGAACAAAAAGATGCCCGTTGAATACGTTAATAAAACGCTACGACAAGCAAGTCCGATGTCTGGAATCGACCGGTGATTAGGAGAATCTGGAGCAAAACTGTGATAGAATACCAGCCCCCACCCTAGCGTCCCGGGAAAGGAGAACGTGCGATTGCAGTGAAAACAACGAAGATCCGAGGCACACGGCAAGTAACCGGTGGATCTAGGAATTCGCGTGGGTGTCCCGCAGAAAACCGCTTCGCGAATGGATACTCAACGAATTTCCCCTTTCACCAGCGCTGGCTAAAAACATCCACGCGGGCACTAAACAGCGAACCATGGATCGGCCAATAAATTGGCGAAGATCAAGCCCCGCGATAAGAGTGACGACCGATGGACCGAGCTACTCGATCATCGATCGATCCCCCCGCGGATGGACACGGGTCGCCAGGGCCCTGTAGGCGTAGGAAATTCATTAAGCCGGCATGTCCACACGCGGCTGCACCACCGCGGGGACCAATTAATTCATTTCTTGTGGCTCGTTGAGCGGCCGGAATTAACCGCGGCCAGCGGTCGACACGCGTTTTCAGCGTTAATTTCTGGGCATCGTTGGTCAAGGTCCGCGGACAGGAGGGCCGTGGAAAGCTCGATATTCGCGGGTCAGGGGGATCGGCGGAAGCGGTGCGGGCACGTACAGGCCACGGCGAGCCTCTATCTGCCTGGCCTGTCGTTCCATCGCGGTGCTCCTGCCACGGTGGACGCGTCCACGTACCGAGGGAGGGGGGCGGGAGCCGTGTGTGGCTTCGTAAGTGCAAGTAGCTACTTACGTACGCCGAATAGAACGCGTCTCCTTCTCTATGTCAGGCAACGTGTCTTTGGTTTCGCGGAAAAGATCGAACGAGCGGCACGTGAGGACGCGCACTAAGCAGAGGAGAACGTTCGTGTCCGAGGCCTGACACGATCGGGGGAACCTTGAATGAGAGTGCACGGTATTAAAGAATACCAAAGGGCCTCTAAGATAACTATGGGACAGAAATTTGTTGGGGGAAGGTTGGAAAGTGGGATATAGGGTGGGGACGTTTTCAATTTAGAATGCAAGATATTTGATAGCCAGAGCGGGTGAAAGGCTGCATTCTTTTCGCGGAGGAATTCGAAGTTTCCCTTGGAAAGAGCTGTCAGGCTTCGCGGTGCAACTTTTAGAATATTGTTCGTTGGTGAAGCTCGTTGCGCACGGAACGCGAATCCCGTTTATATTGGATCCATCAGCTTTCCAGCTTGGACCGCGCCAGCCTCTGGTCATTTTTCATCCACCGCCTTTCTCCTTCGAAAAGAATCGCATCCCGCCGTTGTTTGAATTTCGGCCGAGATTTACGCAGCGATTACGACCAATTTATTTTGTGAAAGCGCCTTACGTAAAATCGCTACGATGCATTATTCATCGTGCTGCATTATTTCAGCGGATTCACGTGTTCGCCGTAATACCTCAATTAAATACAACGCGATTCCAAAAGTTCAATTCTCGCAATCCTCGGTCACGTCCGAAACTTCCAACGGCAATAATCCCGCCGCTTGCGAAACCCTCGCCGTCCTACAATTCCAGAACAATTCGAATCCGCTTTCGAAATCCTTAGCCTCCGGACTTCTCTTAGTTAATAGTTTGGAACGGTGCGCCTAGAAATACCAGCCCTTGATCACACCCGCGCACCGACGCCGCCTCGGTCACCCTTGACCCTAAATCTCCGCCGCGGAGCGGAAAGGTCCCGAGGTCGGGCCTCGCGATGCGATAAATTCGTGCCGCCGTCTTTCGCCCCCGTGGACGGCCGGGGTTGTTCCTCGTCCCTAGCGTCGGGAAGCGTTCGTTCTGGAATCCTTTCCTCGTCCTCGCTTCCCAATTAGCCGGCCGGCTAATAAATCTCGCGGTGTCCCCAGAACCGTGGAGGAGCGCGCGCGACGAGAGGAAAAAACGTGGCACCGGGGAGAGAAGGAAGAACCGCGGGAGGATTCTCGAGCGACAGGGGACGAGGAGAATCCTCTGTGGTCCGAGGTAGCCACTATTCAGAGGGGCACAAGGCCAACAAGCCTTCGTACGATGTCGCGCGGTTGAACGGTAAGGGGCGAAGGGGGAGGTTCGCCAAGTCAGTCTGGGATGCTGACGGTGGCTGTTGTAGTGGTGGGTTTACCTGCATCGGACCGGGCAACGGATCCCTGCATTCCTCCTATTAAATGCCTCTCGGCCGATCTCTCCTCGGAGCTAGCCACGGTCTCGCGTCTATCCGCACGGTCTGCCCGATCGTCTGCGCGAGCGAACGTTGGACGGGTTGGGTGGTTGTAGAAATACTCGGAGCAACGAGGAGCCGCGTGGAATTTTTCACCGACGATAATTTCTCTGCTCCACAGATCCACGTTCAGGCGTCACCCTTTTTTGCCGCATCGGTGTGCCGGATCCAACCCCGAAGCGAGAGCCCGCTAATAACGATACGCAAGGTAGGTAGCCACCAGAGCTCTCGAGTCATCTCGAGTCAACTAGCGGCGAAGGGACAGGAGGGACAGTTCTGTTCGGCCGGAGAGGAGAGGACGAGGAGAGACAAGAAGCGAGGAGTTTGGTATGCGGTCCGCGCAGCGGGTTCACACACGGCCGAAAGGCACGAGGGGACCGGAGGCTCGGGAGGCATTGCCCAAACCGGGGCGACAGTTTCCCCCTTTCTTCCCTTCATTTGCATACGCGGGCCTCGCGTACACCTGTGTGCGCGGGCCCGTGCTTGTACACCTGACCAATAAGTCGGCCCTGGCAGGCGTAAATCTGGACCGTAAACTTGGATATTCCGGAACCCCCTGCCGCGTCAACGAGGGCAAGTTCCCCGGGTATTCGGCCGTAATCGATGAGCCTCGCGCGGGCCATCCTTTATTTCGTGGGCCAGCGGTCTTCCAGAATAATTAATAATCGGGTCCATCGACTCGCCGTGACCGGAGTGGGGGCGGGGAGGTCCCGCAGGGAATTATGGGGACGCGGCGTCGAATTAACGAGCCCGCAGAAAAATCCGCGATTGAATTTAAATCAGGAACGCGGAAACGCATTGATCCCTTCGGTGCGGAGGAGAGGGAGGGGAAGGGGGGAAAGCGATAAATCTTGCCGACACGGACCGAGCCAGTTTCGCTGTAATTGCCAGGCCCGATATCGTCCTCTCGTTCGGGGACCGATCGGCGCCGGAAGTGTTGACAAATCGACCGCGCTTCCGTTCGCCGGACGGACTTTAACCGACGCGGCCGGCGCATCGTCGATAAATCTTGCCGGCCGTTGACTTCGAGGAAGCTGGAAGAGGAGCGCGAGCGAGTCGAACAGGCCCGTGAATCTTGCTTCACCGATCAGCATTCGTACGCGCTAATTGCAACTGGTTTGCAGTTCTCGTGGCATTCGTTAGAACGGCGTCGCTGGAAAAGCGCGGGAGCTGGGGGAAAATGTGGAACAGAAGCCCTTCGGAGGCTTGGGTAGTAGACCCGGATATCGAGGGACCATCGATCGCGATCCCTCGCGGCTAGAACCAGCGTACAACGATTTCGGGCAGGTTCGTCCGTCGATTAACGACCGGCTCGCTTCTGACAAATCGATTCTGCTTCCGTGTCTCTGTCTCTGTCTCTGTCTCTGTCTCTGTCTGCTCGTTGATTTATACGCGCGGCTGGAACCCATGCGCAGCCGAATGTACGGGACGGGACCACCGTCTTCGCTTAAATATTATAACACTCGACGTATCCGATACGCGAAACGGCTGGACGGAGTGGCGTCTCCGGGACAGGTTCGGGTAGGCACTGTTGCCCCAGGTTATTACGCTCTTTACGCGGTTATTACTTTTAAATAAGCTGCAATAAAACGTGACGCCACTAAGTCATGTTCGTCTCGGAGAGTCCAAGGCAGGCTTCATTCGCATGGGAGAACCAACAGGTTTGAAAGCGCGTCTCTTTGAAACATATCTCTGGGAGTAGCATATCAGATCTACGGAATGTCGAGCCCAGAGGAATCGAGAGATTGGGCCACGGGTCAGGGAACAATCCAGCCTCGATGTGCCCGAGACTCGACGATACACCTGCTTCGACCTGACTCATTCCGATCCCCTGCGGGGATTCGAGGCGTGCCATCGCGCTCTGACTCCTTCATTTTCGTTCTCCGTGCTTTTTATCCGTCCTCCGTGGCGAGCATCGTTTAGAGGACTATCGTTTATCATTACACGGGCCATTATCGGGCCCGTAATTATCGGGATTTATCACGCGCCGGGAGAAAGGAGGGTAAAAGCCCCGGCAGTGTTTCCTGGCGCTGGGCGACTCGCGTTCGCGCCGACGTTTTCTCTTCTCCCATTTCGACCGCGATGATCGTTCGTTTTACGTTGTAAGACGGCCTATGGTGCCCGTGAGGCTCGACGTCGCGAATCATTTCGCACCGGTGTGGTCTATTACGCCAGAGTGGCTCGTAGAGGTCCCATTGGTACGGTTTCAGTTGCGTCGATCGATGTTTACCCGTGAAATTTCTAGCGATACTACGAAACTATCGGCGCGTGAGAAAGTCCGCGTCGGTAATTACGTAAACTCGGGCGATCGATTCTACTCGCCGCTGCATCGTTGCATAGCGAATCAAATTATTCGAACCGAGCTATCCTGCAAATAATTATCTATCCCTCTTAACTCTGCCAGCAGCTGGAAAGGTATGATTAGCTACTGCAGCGGGGTGTCAACAGCTGCTGGTGCGCAAATAGTTGCGTCTTGCATCGAATTCGAGATAAGCTGGGGAATAAAGTTCGTAAAATTATGTGGCCCGATCAGGATCACGTAAATGCTAATTCAAATTTTCACTGTCTCGCCTCCCCCAAAGTCCGAAACACCGAGCCAGCTACCGACTCGGTAATCGCGAACGCTACGCCAAGGTGGGCAACGGTAAGGTCCACGTGGGCAAAGCAACCGTGACGTGGTCGCGTGGTTGATAGAGGCGCCCACGTCACGTCACGAGCCTCCTGGATATTGTGCCGAGAATAGACCGCGCGTCTATACCTATTCGTTTCGACGCGATTCGCTGCGTTTGCGACGTCCGCGTGCGTACGTACATTCAGGCGTGGCAGCGCGACGGGATCTTCGCCGTCGGTCGGTGGCTGCTGGCAGCCTCGGAGGAGCCGAGCAGTGTGGGAAAGAGCGAAGAGCCGCGATGAAAGGAGCGAGGAAAATGATCGGGGGGAGGGGCCGAATCGAAGAGACAGAGACGCATCGAGGAACACGGCGACGAGGAGGACCGCTACACAGGCACGGAGCGAGATCGACGGGGACAGAGCGCGCGGCACGGTCGGAGAAAGGAAAGATGCGAGACGTACCTACACACGTCTCCTCGGAGGCGCACACAGAGACGGCGAGGATTGTGCAAAACCTCGCTGCTACTCTCATCCCGCTGATCGTTTCCTGTGCCATTATGCTACCGCTGAAAAGGTGGCTATATTCCTTGCTTACACGCGCCTCTTTACGCCGCTATTGAAATTGCAAACGGAGAAAGTCGAAGGACGATTGCCACGGAGTCGGGGACGTGCTTCAGCATCGGTTTACCGAAGGAAGGACCGTTCGTACGTGCGATGGGTATTCCGCGAAACTTAACGGCACGGGCAGATGTCTAAGATGACTTTCGTCCAGATGGCCGAGAAATACAATTGAATTCGCTGCCTCGGCGCAACAAGGAGAATGACAGGTTTCCGCGCGACCGGGGGCATTTCCTATCGTCCTATCAGCTGGCGGGGATGAATTCTTTGTACACCGTGGAGGAAAGAGGCTGGACGAACGGGAATGATCAGGTTCGAAGGATAGTTAGCTTGGCGACAGCGCTGCCGCGATTAAAGCACCGAGACAACGTTCCTCCTGAGATGAGATTCCAGGATTCGCCGGAGGAGGAAGGCACGGACCATTCTCGGCAAGACTGAACGCAAGGTGGTATTCGAGAACGGCTGTATCGCGCTCGGAAGAGATTATGTGTAGTACCGTATTCAATCACCAGAGACGGTAATGACGGAATTATCCGCAGAACTGATGAAAGTCTGGCTGTACCGTTTTTCGAGGCGGCCGCCGCGAAAATGAAAATGGCTTGGCAGTTATTACAGGAGGCGAGAACGTACCCGTGGCAATCCTGGCGGGCCTCTCCCCTTTTATTTGACTCGATATTACGCGCAGCCTAGCTCCGCGTTTCCCTCCGCTTAGCGTAGCCCCGTAGAAAAAAAAAGCACGTGCACACGGTCTATTTACTTTACGCGTATATATTTTTATTGCTCGCCCATGGGGACCGTAATTGAATTAGCTCGGGCACAGCGCTAAATGCCCGAAGAGAAGCGTGTATGTATACACGCCGTGGCCGGGCAAAGAGGGGGCGAGAGGGGAGAGTAAGATCCTTCAGGGAAAGGAAGCAATTTAGGGGTCTCTGTTTATGCCCCCGTGGTCCCTCGAGTGGCCACGGGACCAGGAAAGATGGAAGACGGGGCCCACCCTTTGTCGCCCTCGAAGAACGGACCCCGGAACGGGCCCTCTTAGAGCCTCGCGAGCGAGTTATGAAGTATACAAACACGCCAGTGCTCTTCAAATAATCCACCGCTGCCTATGCGCGCGCGTGTTTTTCTCTCTTTTTCGTGCGGTTCAGCGTTTTATATGTATGGCAACGACTCGGTCCGTTAGGCCCGGGGACGAGGGCCCTCGAGGCGCGGCCGGTCGCGCTGCGCGTACCCCTCGCCCAAGGAAACACGTCGTCATCTCGAGCTCGAGGATCCTCCTAGGAGCTCTTGGGCCCGCTCGAAATCGGCCGTTCGTCTCGGCGTAATTACGCTCGACAGCCACCGCCTGGTGACACGTCACGTGGGTGGCGTGCTGGCAATTGGTGCCTTTACACGGACGTTCTTTTGGGACACTTTTGCGCGCCACACGCCAGCGCGGCACGCATTTGGCGTGGCGTGCCGGAACGTCGCAGGCCAGAAGATCGTACCCGTCACTACTTAGAGACAGCGAGTTCGGGCTCCCATTTCTACGTCGACTCCACGTGCTTTTTCCAGGAACCAGCGCAGTCTTGTATTGTGTACTACCTGTTCCATGTATATTATCGATCTGCGAAACAATCGGCAAGACACGATCGCGATACACGTAGGTTCGCGAAAAGTATACGAATTCCTCGATATACCTGGCTTATAGAGGATATCATAAATGCTTTTACTGTAGGGCACATTGAAACATCTGTTTTTACGAAGCTACATTTGGTTTACCTGAAGGTGCTATAAATTATGAAAATGGTTTATTACTCAGTTATAACGACTGTATTGCGATCTGCATTCTTCTTGCAGACGAAAAGTTTCCACCTCATCGGAAGTTCTTGCTAGCATCTTGTGCGTAGTTAGAAGTGTGGCGCGCCGGATTTCCACGTTCTTGCGTGCGAGTAGAACCGTTGTCAGGCGTGGCGCGTCCAAAAAAGTGTGGCGCGCTTGAATTTTCGTCCCACGCAAACCTCGACTCAAGAGGCAACCCTACCGATAAGCCGTGCCTCGATGGGTTTCAAGGACTTCGACCCTCGAGCCCAGGGGGGCCGTACAATGTTGCCCCCTAAAAAGTGACGAATCAAAAATTCTACATTTTTCATCGGATCTTGGCGAAAGTGGTGTGAATCGTTTCCTTATGCTTTCCCGATGAAAATGGTCCAAAAACGACACAAATCGGATCGTAATTAAGGAATCTTCATAATAAATTGATTTCCAAAATTTCGTTAAAAATAGTTCGATTTACACGAAATTTGGTATAATTTTCATTTGAAAAACATAAGAAATGCATCGGTATCACTTCCATATCGATACGCGTGTACAGGTGCATCGAAATTCACGGATCGTAGTATCCGTGTACCCGTGTACTGAAATTCACGCGTATACATGTATCGAAATATACGGTCTCACGTGTATTAAGATATCCATATTTAATTTTTTAACTAACTATCCGAATGTTTAGATTTTACGCAAATACTTTGCGATAGGTAGGTACAGACATAATTTACTAGGTTGCAGATGAAAATAAATAACATCATGATTTTGGTTAATAAAGTTTAATCTATTAATCGTATATTAATCTATTTGAGACAACTACAACAACTGATTTTATGCTAACAGTGCGCATATGAGTTTTGTAAGGCGCTCTATTTGAAGTACTATAACTCCGGATATAACCACTATTTTTGCATACAATTTTTTTTCATATTCCCTAAAGATTGACAAATGAAGCCACAAAGCTGGAAGTAAATATATTTAATTCTTTGGTTTGAAAAAATTCTCTTTCACTTCCTACCGCCTGTAGCGGCTCGAAGAGTCTTGGCTGCCAGGCGCGCCGCGCGCCTCAGAATTTTCCGCACTGTCGGAAATTCCACGCGCCACGCCAAACCCTTGGTTTCAAGTGCCGCTTTCCTTTTCTAACTACCTTTTCTGTCTCTTATGTAAACTTTTCTGAAGTCGAGGTTAGCGCGCCACACTTTTTTGGACGCGCCACGCCTGACAACGGTTCTACTCGCACGCAAGAACGTGGAATTCCGGCGCGCCACACTTCTAACTGCACACAAGATGCTAGCAAGAACTTCCGATTAGGTGGAAACTTTTCGTCTGCAAGAAGAATGCAGATCGCAATACAGTCGTTATAACTGAGTAATAAACCATTTTCATAATTTATAGCACCTTCAGGTAAACCAAATGTAGCTTCGTAAAAACAGATGTTTCAATGTGCCCTACAGTAAAAGCATTTATGATATCCTCTATAAGCCAGGTATATCGAGGAATTCGTATACTTTTCGCGAACCTACGTGTATCGCGATCGTGTCTTGCCGATTGTTTCGCAGATCGATAATATACATGGAACAGGTAGTACACAATACAAGACTGCGCTGGTTCCTGGAAAAAGCACGTGGAGTCGACGTAGAAATGGGAGCCCGAACTCGCTGTCTCTAAGTAGTGACGGGTACGATCTTCTGGCCTGCGACGTTCCGGCACGCCACGCCAAATGCGTGCCGCGCTGGCGTGTGGCGCGCAAAAGTGTCCCAAAAGAACGTCCGTGTAAAGGCACCAAATCGTTCGCTCATCGCTGCCAGCTCCTCGCCCGTCCCTCGGCCGGCCTCGAGGACCCGCGGCTTTTTTAATTACTCGATGATATACTGCCGCTGCCTGGCAGCGATGTTTGGAGCGAGCTCGAGTGCCTCTCGAGGGCCACGCGATAATCGGAAGGCGACTTCCACTTATTGTTACCATGGAACAACCACGGACAGCGCCGCTCGACTCTGTCTCGCTTGTTTCCTGATATGGAGCTCGTGGTGTAGGTATACATAGGCATCGCACGTTCGTCGATTAATAAATTGAAAATAGAAACTTGCTTCCAGAGTAGCTATAACTCAGGCATTGAGAGTAAAAATGGTTTTTTGCGCCCATGTTGCTCTGAATGCCTGAATTATCCTTAACGTTCGTCCAACGGCCCGAGTCGTTTTAAACGTTTACTTTACAATACCGCGATTTCATTAATCCACCGGAGACGAGTGGCAAAATTCCGCGGTCGGAGGCCAGCCTGCGAAAGGGCGAGAAGGAGAGGTCGAGGAAGAGAACAGAAGGTGTTGCCAGGCAACTGGAACCGAACTGGAATTCTGCGTTACGACCCGCGGGGATAGAGGGAGCAGCAGACCG
The DNA here is from genome assembly GCA_963932335.1 of Andrena marginata. NCBI lineage: Eukaryota > Metazoa > Arthropoda > Insecta > Hymenoptera > Andrenidae > Andrena > Andrena marginata. Next base: position 413,620 of record OZ010661.1, read on the forward strand.
GAAATCCTTTGGATTCGATGGCTCTCTCGCGAGCGGATCGACAATGGAATCGGGCTAGAAATTTCGCGATCAGCGCCGCGATACAATGGTCCCCCGTGCAAGTCTTTTCCAAGCGACCTGGTATTGTTGCGAAACGGCGCGGCGGCTCTCTCGCCTCGAGATTCACTCGGTCGGCGCTCGACGATTTCAAGAACTGGGCCCGTCGTTTTTTAACAGCGCCCAGTGGGGATGGGAGGGGGGCGGGGCCCGTTAAATAGGTCTTCCGCGCGATTTGAATTCGAAAGGAAACGCCAGGATCGCGTGTTCGTTCCTCTACCTGAAAATATCATTCTTCGTTCCGTCGTCGAGCGGGGAAGCTTTCAGCGAAAATTAATCGAAAATTAAAGGTATCGAACTCTGCCGGTTTCGACGATTGTCCATCGCGCTGGATGGTCGTTTCGTTACCGAGTAGGCTTTATGAAACGTGTTCACGCTTTCGAAACCGTCTCGTCCTTTCGGCGGATTCCCGCGCCGTCGCGATCCGTCTGAGAAAATATCATTATGCCGTTTATGATAATTTAAAGACGGAGCGGAGGAAGACTTGGGCTTGCTTGGGGAACGTAATGGAAGATAAATACCTATTTCCTCTGCCGAGGTTGAGGTCTACCGGATGATTCGCGCAGAAGGAATTTCGGCCGAATTCTTCGCGCCGCGTATTATCTAATAATCGACTCGCTTTTCAATCGGCATCCCTGTAGAAAAATAATTGTGTGACCACAGTTTCTATTCTACTCACCGTCCATCGGAAGGTGAAGTGCAGTTGCAGGGTGACCGGTTCGCTGAGGGTGAAGGTGTTCTGGCCGAGGGCGTGACTAGATACGTTGCCGAAGCTGCACGAGCCGATGGCGGTGACGTTTGACTGGTACTCCTTCAGGCATAGCCAGAAGCCTGTGGAGCACGGCGTCGTGCAGGGTGGTAGCCCACCCTTTCCTCCGCCGCAACACCTACCGTCCACCAGGGTGCCCCTGTTGTTCGTCAGCGAGAGGATCTGCACCTCGAAGAATCCACTCGCGTTCGTCGCCTGTGACAGTAAGCAACAAATCTATTTCATACAGAGAGCCTTGTCAATCTTAAAACTATCTGGTCTTTAGAGAAGCTGTTCAAATTCCCGATTTAATCTTCGGATAAGCAGGTAAATATATATAATTAGAGATGAACGGTATTTCAACGCGATCTTCGTGAGCTACCTATTCACATCTTCCTGTGCCATTATTAACGTTACTCGTATTCCAACTTCTCTCATTCCCCGATCACCTCGAGCAGTGTATTAAACCGAATAGTAATCCCATTAATTTCATCCAGTACCCCTTCGTTCCCCTTTTACGATTCAAAGGTGAATCGAACGGGTTCGTTAAACGCGAAGCAAACGATCGGTATTAAACAGGCCACGAGTTCGGTCCGTTTCTTTCTAATGGGCATAATAAAACAGCGGGGATTTCCCAGCTGGTCTCGTGAAAACGGAAGTCTCGGCTGGAGAGGCCCCAGGAGGCGAAAGGCCCCTCGAGTGTCCGTTACGAGCGCGCCGCCAGCTTCTAGGCGATTCGGTGAAAGAAATCGAGGCGGTTTCGAAACGAGCCGCACTGCCAATTTCCCGAAGCTCCCTGTATTTATATCAGAGCGCCCTGTTACCCCGTGATACCTATCGCGCAACGTGTGCATGGCGCATGCATATGGATACTCACGACGCGAGCCCGTTTAAATTGCGCCTCCGTGTCGCCTGCATGCGACATTAAACATTAAACAGCGATCCCGCGTCTTGGCATACCGATTTCGGTGTTTCGTTCATCGGCGCATATATTCTTCCTCTAAAACGTATTCTTCCTTAAACAGATTGTTTAAGAAGCTTGAAGCTCTGTCAGCAAACTCGCGTCTGCTGCCGTGATCGACGTCTTTCAATCGCACGTTATTACCAGCGATCAAGACGAAACGCGATAAACATCCAACTTCCTGCAGCTACAATTTACTCAAATACAAATCATAGACTCAAGCGTGCATGAGAACACCCGATACAATATTAACCGCACAGCTCGATCCACACGCCGAACTATGAAGAGCCATTTACAAGAGAGATCGTAATCCTAGGATGCACTTATCCGAAATGGATCTCCAATTTCTCCCCCCCCCCCGCCTCTGTTTGCCCTCAAAATTCCGCGATTACAGATTTACCGTGTTTTTTAAAGCTTCACTCCTCTGTCCGGAATGTTATATTTCATCGGTCATATCCTGTTATTAAATAGCCCTCCCCAGGATTTTATTTAAAGTGACATATCACTCTCGCAGTGGTAGTAGAAGAAAATAATTATTTCTTAGTTTTCAGTGTATTTTTGATGAAATTAAATGAAATCGTTTAACTGAAATTTTTTATTATTAACGCAGTTATTAATTTCCGCAAGGAGATTATTCTGCAAAAAGGTTCTAAACCTATTAGAAACCTATTGACACATTTATTTATAAACACGGTAGTTTGTTAAACCACTAGGTAAAACAGATTTACCGTGTCCGTTTCGTTGCCGCTCGAAAAACCGTCTGGTTTCAACGCGGAGAGTCTTCCTTTCGTCGATCGCGGTTACGAAAGCCTCGGCTGCGCGCACAGTTCGCCTCCTACACCTATCGAATGCAGGCGGTTGCATCGGAGCCACGTGCACCCATCGGGCCCCGTCCGTGTGGTTGCGAGTCGTGCACGCGCACACGTACGAGGGCCGCGGGGCCCGTGTAATTACCGTAAGAGTAAGATCGAAGGTAGAAAGCGCAGAGGATCGTCTGCTGGCCTTTGCTTTCCAGCGGGGCGCGCTTCCTACTACGCTATATTATTATATAATACCGTGCCGCGAGTGACATTTTCGCCGTCGAGCTCCGAGCTCCGAGCTTCTGCGGTTTCCTCCAGCGAGCCTGGCGAGAGCCGGCGAGCGGCTGGATGGATCCTCGCGGAAATTGAAGAGTAAATCACGGATAATGCCCGGCCGCCGCGGACGGGAAATGGAGAGCCATCAGCGGGGCGACAATACGACTCGCTTCGAGAAGGAATTCTTCCACGAATACGCCGGGGGCCATCGACGTGTCCTCGCATTATCGTTACCGCAGGGAAACTATGTAACTCGCGATGGCCAATTGGAGAACCACCGGGCTCGCAACTGGTACTTGGCTTCGCCTTTTAAACGCGTCGCGTAACGCGTTAACGGCATGCTAACTCTCCAAGGGTCCGCGTGGCGAGACGTGGATTCACTCGGATCGGCTATCTACTATCTGGGAACCTCGGAGTACACCAAATACCTATTACTCCGTAGAAAAACTATATTATAAGCTCAACAAAATTTCCGGACGATTGCCAACTGCGTAAAGCAGTCCGCGACACTGAATTCGATCTCCTATCGTCGCGGCAGTTGCAGCTAGAGCTAGACCGAAGACACTGCAACTAGCTCTAGCTAGACACAAAAGACACTTGATCTAGACACGAAAGTGTCGTCGTGTAGACGTACCTTAAGGGGGATTGCGCCTTGTTGCACCGAAAAATGGCTAATTCTTTATGAATCTTTTTGTACAAAAACGGTGCGACAGATTAATTTCAGGTTTGGCAGGCTGTTTTATTCTATCTTGAACTATTGTTCTGAATTCTTGTGTGACAGTGAACAAAAGCATGGCAGAACAGTACTGTAAAGGTTATCCGTAACACAAAAAGGAAAAGAGATTCTTAAACTAAATGAATGCGGCTATCGGTGGTCCTAGTACGGATTATTTGATCGAAAAGAAATTCTTTGAAATACGCTCGCAAAACTGTCCATCTTATTCGCCGATTTTCAACACTTGTTTATCAAAGCGCACCACTTGTACAAAAATAATTTGTTTAAGAAATCGGTACGTGCAACGGAAACTACACTCGTATACTTTACAAAAAAAAAATTAATTTTGATTTCGGACCTGCTGTTCCATAGTTACACATTCTATGACCAGGCGTCCGGGATTTCAGTTTTTTCTCCCGCATTGAAAACTGCCCCGGAAAGTGTTCCGTATTGGGCAAGTAACCTTTTTAAGTGTTTTTAGTTTTGTTATAATTTACCAGAAGTATGTCTTTATAATTAAATAAAGTAAGAAAATGATGAGCTCGCGAATGTATTAAGCTTCTTTTTTTTTACACGCGCTGCATTCCAATATAAAGCATTTGGTCAAGTTAACCATAAGGCACTTGAAATAATGCGATTCCTTTCAAAGACCTTTCTCCTACACGTCCCAGCTATTATGTACCTACTCCCATCGACCCTAGTCGAGCCCCAAAAACCAGCTTCCCCTCCAACTGAATAGGTACAGTTACCGATGCGTGCGCATTGGTAAATTGAAAACGGAGCATCCTGTATGCACCTTGCATGCGAAAACGTAGCAGAGGTTCGTGGCGAAGGCAAGCGCGTCCAGTCGAAGCCCGCCAATGTCAACATCCGAGCCCCCGTCGTGGTTGTGTCGCGGAATATATGAATCGGGTATGCGAAATAGAATTGTCATGTGGCCGTAAAACGGCACGTCCGGCGGGCGTCGCGGGACGTTCGTCCTGGTAAGGGCTCGCCGCTGATGGTCGCGCGTTTACGACGAATACTCGAGTCCCGCGGTGGTTTCCCTCTGTTTGACGAGAGAACGGTGTAACGACCCGTCGCCAGTTTTATTAGCCGTGCATACTTATTCTGGAGGCTCTGCCCGGTAACCGCGCTGCCTCCGAAAGAAGCTGGAAACGCGCCGGTGCGCGGAGCGAGGGCCAAGCGCGGTTTGCTTGCGCGGGCCCCAAGTTTGCACAGTCCGATCACGTGCCGACGTGAAATTGCCCGCGCGGAGATAGCTTTCAGCCGGCCGCCGACACGGAAGAGAAGTTTTCGAAAACTGGGATCGGTCGTTCGATGATACGAGTCGGAAAACGAGGCAGGAATTTTTAACAGCCGATAGACGCTCGCGGATTCCAACCAACGAAACAGAGGAACGGCACACTTTTTCATCGAATCGATCACGCAGATGTACATATAGTACGCTTTCAGGAGCGACGGTGGATTTTAACCGGCGCTCGACGATCGTGAGAAGCGAGCCGACTGTATCGGAAGATACGTTTATATTTCTTCAGCATTTTCTGTTCGTCCTGATCGCGCTCGGCGTTACGTAATCGGCACGACCCGGTGTTTTCCCACATGGCCTAGGGTTCGGTCGGCACACAGCGATAATTGAAGTCTGTCAGAGCTGTCGGGAGGTGTAACGAAGGTGGACACCTCGGTATTAGCGACCGTTTCCCATCGCGCACCGCACCTTTCGACCTCGGAACAATCACTGCCCTCGCTTTCACGGTTATTAGGTCAATTGTGCGAAAGCTCATTTTTCCTGGGGATCCACGACGGCGATGGCAATTGTTCTTTTCCCAACATCGTTCCCCTCGTGCGCAACGCGTGATTAGGTATATTACGATACTCTGAGCTGGCAACCCCGTTTACTCAGCATTCTACGTTATAGCGTGTTGCGATACGGTAGACGTTACTGTTATGATTTCGGTTAACGTAATCGAGAGGATGCGTTACATAATCTTCCACGATTTATCAGCAACTCATAACTTCTCAACTAATCTCTTTTCGTCCAAAGTACCCTAATACTTTTTTAAACAGAATATAAAAATCCATCGATTGGCGTAGAAAACAAAATATACAGTCCCATTAAAAAAATTAAGGCGATCTTGATTTTTCAGTGAATAAAAAGCTCTTTTTATTAATATTTACTTTTGCAATTTTTTCTCAACCGAATACTAACTTCTCTTCGAAACATTTTTTTACGTTTGACTGCTCGTGGTGCCTCTCCAGAGACTGAAGTCAGCATCTACGATGGAGGACTGTCCATGCATTGTATGAACAATGAGAAAAAGCGAACGTTTAGACTTTACACTAACATAAGTGTCTCGTGACTTTGCGGGACGCGCGAGAGGAGCCCCAGCGGCTATGCCGAGTGCCGGAGCGGCGAACGTCTTAACAATGATTTTGCCTATTTTTTTTGGTTCGTGCAAATTCGAGCAATTGAAATTCACGTTAATATAAAGTTTAATGATCCCCGAATCAATATACAAAAAATCACGGCGGTATTTTTTGGTATTTCTTTTAAAAGTCTCATCGAAGTTGATAAACATTTAACATAAAGAATTAGTAGAAATTGTTAGACACAACTTATAACATTCTGCCAATGGCACGTGTTTGAAAAAATGCACCGAAATTTCTAATGAATTTCTAGTATCACTTTTGACAAGAAATTAGTAAATTCAGCAAAAAGTTACGAGTAACGTTGAAACCTACGTTCCTTTATTATTATTTTAAGATACAAGAATACGTGGATCAAACACTTCGCGCGCGATTTTTTCACGTTAGATTCGTGCGAATACACAGAAGGATCGCCGCGACGTTACCGTAATGTAAACAGGCATTAACGCGGCAATCGGTTAAACGCGCGAGGAAAAGGACGAGTCAAAGTGTCAACCTGTTCCTCTCCGTCCACGCTTCGTCAGTGTTGAAAGTGTTGGATCATTAGGTTTTTCCAACCGATTTTTCCAAGTCGATTAATTTTATCCGAAATTGCCTGGAAAGCCTCCGTGGGAGCCTCGGCAGCAGAAGTTCCATTTCAAGCGGACCACCAAGGATCCCCGGTAAAAAAAACGCCGAGGGATCGTTGGCAACGCGAGACAAAGGAGCGAGCGGCCTGTCGCGGGATTGATTTCTGGACACCTGGTACACGGAGGCAGGAGGGCGTTTTACGCGCGTTTCATACCCCTTCTGGTACACCTCCGCGTGACTTGTTACGAGTTCGTGCGCGCTCGCGCTCGCGAGGATGAGCCGCACGTTTCTCCCCTCGTCCGTGAGTCGATTCGCCGCGGAGCCAGGCCAGCCTTTCCTTTCCTTTCCGCATAGCCAAGGTGCAGCGAGCCATACCTTCGCTCGCTCTCAGTTTTATACACGTCCGAGCTCGCGGAAGTTAATACGAATAACAACTCATTCGAGCGAAAAAACGGCCGAGCCGAGCCGAGCGCATACTGAGCGACGAAGCCCACCGTCTCCTCTTCTGCCACTTTTCCGTGGGATCTCTGCTCCCGTCCGGCATCATATCGGAGGAATTCCTTCTTTCCACTCCTTCGCTCTGGCGACTTCTTTCATTCGCCCCTTGGCCGTGTATTCTTCGGACGCACGGGGCCTCGCGGTGGTATATACGTACATGTATCGTATACTTGGCGCTTCGGGATTGGCCATTTCTCTGGGCAATTTATGGGAAGCAAACGCGGCTCGATGCGAAACCATTGCCTGCACGGTTTCGGACTATTTTCCAGTGCGCTGAAGGCTCGCCGATCAGCGGACGAGCCCTGAAATAATATTAACTACATGAATTTCCTGCAGCGGTAATAGCCAGTTGAAAAATATAATTCGGAGAAGAGGACGGGGGGAATCGCCGAACGAAGCTGATCATTAGCAGCGTTCCGTGGAAAGGGGAGCATCGATAAAATTTGATTTCCCCCCGGCCAGGTGCCCTTGAATCGACTTAATAACAAGATGACTCTCGAAAATGACGATGATAATGGAAGGTAAACGGCGCCCAGGCACACGGACGTCCAGTTACGCGCGTTAATTGTTATCGACGATCTCATTAGCGGGCATAAAACGAGGGCGGGGAGCGCATGAACGGAATACGTGTAATTATGTAAATGCTTAATTAGAGCCGGGTGTAATTATGTAAACCCCGGCGTGGTACGTTCTTTAATATCTTAATTGAGAACCTGCTAACCGGCCGATCGCAGCGGGATGGATGAATGAGAGCAGCTTTACCTATCGTCGTGCACGCACGCTAATTAGCGCTCCGGAGCGGTGCTCGCGCTCGAGTTCCGTGGAAAAATCGTACCGTTCGCGGTTTTAACGTGCACAAATCAGCGGGTGACAGAGAAAGGGGGAAGGTTTGGTTGGGTCGAGAAGCCAGGTAGCTGGGAAATATAGGGAAACGGCGGTGGTAGTCGATAATTTTCAGAATGAACCGTTTACTTTGTGCCGTTTACTTTGAAAGTAACCGGTACCGTGCGTTTAAAGGTTTCAAGCGTGCCGGTCTTCCAATTTCCAGAGCCCGCGAACCATTCGCACGATTCCGTCGTTTTACCTCGAATGAAAATTCAGAAAGTCTCTTGGCTGGGCAGTGCAGACGGGAGGGAGCAGTCGCTCACGCGACCCACGACGGAGCCGGGAAACGAGCAACACGAGGGCAGAACTGAGAGCCGGGACCGCTCGTGAAGTGGTTCTAGAGCGGGGAACGGCAACAACAACAACTGACGCGAACTCGCTTTCGAAAATCGTCCGTGGGCCTTTCATTTTATCTTTGAGCTCCTAAGTCGTAGGTAGTAATTACCGGTGGCCGCTACCTGGCCCGCTGGAATAGACCTGCCGAACACCATTTAATTTTACACCGGTCGGGGCCCCATCCGCGCTGCGAATCCGTGCGCGCCCGCCATATATCTCTCTCTTTCCGCGAACAGGCCTATACTTAATATTATTTGCTACCCACTCGATTCCATCGGCCGCCCCGGGGGCCCATCTCGCCCCGTCGATCCGTCACAAATTACCGAAATAATTAAAAACTCTTTCCCCCGCGAATTTCTCCGATTTTAATCGCCGTCCCTCTCGTTTCTTCCAACGGGCTTCCACGGGATCGTTGCTTCGGTGGGTGGAGAGGCTGCGAGTGAATTAATTCGATTCGTTCTTTCTTTTAATCCACTGACCGGCTCTCGGTCAGTGGATAAGTAAGTACCACGCGTGTTGCTTATTCCCTGAAGGGGAAGCTCAAGAGGAAGGAATAGGCGGAATTGCGAGTTTTATGGATGGTAGTGGATGGCGATAGCTGAAATTAGAGGAATTGGATGTCGTTGGCGCGTCGTTTACGCTTCCTCAGGTGTCGCGTCGTCGTCGATTACGATTAAAACGTCCACCTTTAGCGCCCTTTAGCGCCCGCCTCCTCCGTCTATCGCCGCGACGCTCGATTTACCGGTGCAAATCGGCCGCGGAATCTATGGTCCGTTGATTAGAGGCTCGGTGCGCCGCGTTTCTTTCGCCGATGTGGCTTCTCAGCCCCCCGGTCGCTTGGATCGATTGTTTTTCGCGTTCCTCTCCCTCCACCGCTCCCCTCGATCACGGGCTTCGACACCTCCGCTGATCCCCCCGCCGTGTCGTCGGCCGCGGCTGATTAATTCTGGCCCATAAAACGATCCAGCCCGATGGTTACAAACGAGAACGGTGGGACATAAATTACTCGGTTGCTGTGGAAGCGACGCGACGACAGAACGCAGCCGCCGACCGGCAGGCCCCGGGGAGAACACGGGGAGAACAGGTTGTTATTGAGACTTCTTCCCAGGCGAAGTTTGGGACACACGCGTTGGTTAATAGAGCGAGGCTCGGCGCGGCGTGTCCGCCGCTGCACGCGGTGCCCGGCCGCGGAACGCTCTTCGCTCGCACCTGTTCCTATTGCCGTCGAGCGCTCGATTCCCGCCAGGTAGACGGATCAGGTTGAAGAAACTGGATGATCCCCGGTTCCACGGGGGCGGCGAGCCCCGATCGTGTTTCATCTACCCTTGACCGGGCCAACAAAAGCTCATCGATAACGGCCTGCCGTTTCTGCCGCGGCGACAACTTCCCACGGGGAACACGATACGCCCACGCAACGATTACTCCTTAAATCGCCTGAGAAAATGCCGATCGTCCCCCGTAAAAATTCAATCCCGCCGAGACGCGCTCGCAGCGAGAAAAATGGCCGCGCGGGCTGCAGGCTGCGCTCATGGCAATCCTTTGGGGGGTATTTACGCTTTCACTATGTATATTAAGACACGATTGAGCAGCTCGCAGCGAGAGAGCTTTTTCCTTTCTACGGTTTTTCAGTTAAGACGTGTAGTATAGGTGGATAGAGGAGAGCGGGGACAAACGTAACGGCGTCACGAAAGTAACACGCCTTCTCTCGCCTTCCTTAAAAGTTTCCAAAACGTTTGCTTTACATAGTTACGCGTGCTTCTTTTAGTGTTTCTTTTCTTTCACGAAGTGACGCTGAGCGATACGTGACGATTCGTGTACCGTGGGCAAGCTGATTTCGTTATTTCGATCGCTCAGGTAACCGTCTCCTCTGTTGGTTTTTCTCTTAATATTCATAGTTAAACTTTAGACATTGATCGAATTATTTGTTAGAGCGTTCTTAGATAATGTCTTTATAAGTTCCTGTATTTCATTTCGATAAGTCTTGTATAGTTTGTACGTTATAACAGTTCTATGATGAAAAATATGGCTGGGGACAAAAGTAACACGTCACTATGGAGAATAGTTGAATCCAATATTAAGAATAGTTTTTTAAAAAAAAAATCATAAATATTAGTTACTTTTGAGGCCGGTACACGAGATTCCATATTAAATCAAATACGCAGCATCCAAGAAATGTCTGAAGCTGCTTATACTTTTTTATCGTTACTTACTTAAAATATGGTTATTTAAATGTTTGTTTCCATCGTTTCTGATAATAAAAAATTCTATTTTGCTTGGTAAGAAGTGTGTTTACTTAATTCTCCTGAAAATAATTAGTATTACTTTCGTCCTACCCCTGCAGGACAAAAGTAACAATGACAGTCACTGCGGAAAATTGCCATAACTCTTTCACTACTTATCATGGAAGGCTGATCTTAAGGCATAATTTTCGTTTTTATATCTGTAAGAGGTAATTGGTAGCTAGGCCAAATGTAAAAAGTCTTACGTTTGTCCCCGCTCTCCCCTACTTAAAAATTTTACATCTTTTGGTACACATGCTTTTGTTGGAAATTCCATAAAAAATGAGCGATTTATTGCAAATTTTCAACCCGTACCGTACCCACGTAAGTACCGTACTGTTTTGTGCAATATCATTGTTTTGGGTAACTCCAGATTTAAAAATAATAACTTATCAATTCCATAATTACCAATTATTCTGTGAAAATATATATCTTTCGATTAGTGCTCTGTTTTCAATGTACATCAAAGCAATAATTTTACAAACAGTTTTTTCTAATTTACTCGAAGTTAGTAAAGACGGAGTTGCGGCTGTTTTGCTCAAGGTTCTTCCATTGCGCCGTATACCTAAGTACAGATACTGCGAGGCATTAGGTACTCTAACGAGATTGGTAGCCACCCATGGCATTGCTGGCGTGAAAAGACTCATTCCCAAAGTAGGTAGTAGGTACATATCTGTTTGATTGCACCTCGCCGGAGCTGCCATTTATCGCAGATTACGTTTCTTCCACGCACCCCCTTTCCACGAACTCGTAAAACCATGTTACCGAGCTGTTGCAGGGTAGCCTGTTCGCCTCGGCCACCGTGGAGGCTGGTGAACCGTCAGCTGAAGGGAGAAAGGACTCGGGGGCACGCACCTGTGCCCCGTGGTCCAGAAAATCGCGTCGCACAACACCACCAGACGGCATTATCTGTCTATCTGGCGTAGCATCCGCCGAGGCTCGCCTCGGGGCTGATTTTTATAGGAGGTTCGCGTGACCGCTGGCTAAACGCTTCGCTTTAACCCGCCCCGGCTCTGCCTCGGCAGCTCCGACCGTTGCCTCTCTCTCTCTCTCTCTCTCTCTTCCTCTCTGCTTTCACCTCCTTCCCGGTATTCAGCCTCGCTCTCTTTTCCTCCCTTTCTCGCCCGTCTGTTCGCAGTTCACACCCGACATCGAGCTGTACCACTTGCTCCAGCGATCTCCTGGCGTTCTCCTCCCCCTCCGCTTCGACGTGAATAATTTATCGAACCGAGTGGAGCGTTTTTTCTATATCCCCGAACTAGCCGTCATTTGCATTTCCCTTATCCGGATGGGGGATCGACCAGGCGCTTTCCACGAACGGTACTTCCGTGCCCGTGTAACACGCCTCCGTCCTTGTATTTCCACCTGTTCGACCCCACCCCTCCGCGTTTATCATTTCCGTCACGCTAGCCACCCGTCCAAGCGTCCACCGTGCCATTTCGTCCGGCTCCCGCGGGCGTCACGCCACGAAGACGCTGCTGCCGCGGCGTGCAGCTTCGGGGGACTGGCCGCCGCTGATAATTGACCGCGGGGCGATAGGAATGGAAAGACGTCGAATTGGGATTTCGTAGGAATCCCAGGGTAAAAGCGGAAGCGGCTCGCTAATGCGCTAAACGGGTCGTCATCGAACGCCGCGGGCCATCCGAGAGGCGTCTTTTTCTCCAACCCTCTCCATTCTCTCGCGGCATCGTCTTGCCGGCGCGGTGGCAAAAAAAGCCGACTCTTCGAGCGAGCGAAACTCCGTCGGCGCGTGAAAAAAAGGACCTCGAAAAGCAGAACGCGAGGAATACTTGGGAATCGTTTGTCCGGAGCGTGTGGAAGCGCGATCGACCGCTGGCGACACTGGATCGCCTCCTCGGCTGGGGCTGTACGTTTTTCTTGCCGGGAGTCGGCTCGATCCATCTCGAGCACGTTCGCGGCGGGTAATTAAGACGCGCCGATCCAGGGGTGGACGATGAATTATAATCGGACCGATAAAAGTCGCCCGTGTGGATCCTCGGAGCCGGGCATGCCCTCGCATGCGCATTCTTTCGGAGAGAGAGATCGATCTCTCACGAGCCTCCTCCGTAACGGAGGTTTACGATAATTGCTGCAAGCATCCTGCAATTTCAAGCCTAATGGACTGGCGGCGGCCGTGCGTGGAGCTTCCACCGTCGCGTACGTAGGTACCTACGATGCGCGCCGTGGAAAATCGCCATGTCCAAGCGCGATCGGGCAACGGATTCCAACGATCTGAGAAACGCCGTGAAATTGTCTTCGACTCGGCAAGCTTGCGAGCAACCGAGGCTCGTGAAATCGGCGAATCCCTTCGATTGCCCGCCACTCTGTTTCGATATCAATGATTTATTTCTTTTCAAGTTGATCGTTTAGGTTTACGGGGTGTCTCTAAGCAGCTGGTATCAGAGGAAGCACGCGAACTTCTGTTTCCTTCTGTTCGTGCACACTAACACGAATTTCGACAGAATGTTTTTCTCCACTCCCCTATCCTAGGATCTGAAATGGATGCAACGGTAGAACGAGCTGAGCTTCCTTCAAGAACGAGCCTAAAGGATACGAATTGCAGGCCCAGCAACGTGACAGCCGTGTATCCATCGGTTTCTCGGGATACTTTTGCAGAATTTCTTTCGCTGGCAAACAGCGCGCGTTATAACGGTAATTCCGCGGGGACTGTAATTGAAAGAGAGCAACAGCGGCGGTTAATTACACTAGGTCGAAATCATCGGGGGGAACGGCGAAGGAACCAGGAGCCCTGTTCCCGCGCGAGCACCGCTTCCTCGAAAGTGATTTTGCAAGGGAACGGGAGACGAGAGGCTTCCATCTGTAAATCTTGCGGCCGTTGCACCAGCTTTTCGCTCCTAAGCTCCAATTACACTCCCGTAACCGTTTTGGGCTTTCTGAACGCGGAGGCTGTGTTTAGCCGTCCACTAAATTGCGCATCGAAGCTCTATAGGGTTCTTAAGTTCTTGAGGTTTCTCGGGCAGCAGCTTTCCCCGATCTTCCACGTTAATAGGCCAGTGTTTATCAACCGGTAGCCTAAAAATCAGCTGTTTTTAGATCGTTATACATATTCGATGATAACAGTATTTTACTTGTTTTTTCAAACCTGTTATAAAAATTTTAACCCTCAAAAGTGACATTGAAAATTTCCTCCACACAAATCACCCGGTATTACCGAAGAGTTCGAGTTCGAGTTCGAGTTCGAATTGGTCGATACCTATTTTGTATTTACGTATCCTATCCGGTCGGAAAAATTCGGCCGTGCCGAACAGTAGGAAACACACAAATACACGTTTTCCTTGCCGCTCATTGTATTAGTAAAAGTATAACTATATATATTTGATATATATTCTAAATACATCATATAGTATCCTTAATCGAGCTACAAATAGCGCTTCGAGAGATACATATACCTGCTGTTTTTTGCAGCAGACTAAAACATGCGGGGATCGCAGCGGCGCAAGCAACAAAGGTGGCTCGTACTGCTCGCAGATTCAGCAGAAACTCCACAAAAATCTCCCGAAATCACATTTTTCTAGCTCGTCAGCATGATAACGTTGGACAATTGACAATATTTTTTCATAAACTTTAAGTTAATCTATGCAGAATGGCAATTTATTTTTTAATATTTGTTTACCATTTAAGGATCGAAATTGAAAGACGAAAAGTCGACTTGATTCTTCGCAATGGCATAGTTTTGGAATTTTCTAAAAATTCAGCAATTTCGCCCCATGGCTACACCACTATTTCGTGTTTTTTTTTTTTAGGGAATATTATGCCGATAAGGAGAAATTTTTTTAAAAGTACGAATAAAGGTTCCAAGAACAAGATACAATTATAACTTTTTGGCTTTACATATTTCACACCTCTGAAGAGAAAAAAGCTGCTAAAAGTGATGAATTATTTGGCGCCGAGAATGTAGTTGTGTAGGTAAGCCGTTAATTCGCCGCCGGTAAGTGACGCGTTAATGAAATAATCGAGTACTCGACAAAATTCCGAACAGTTCCCAAGAAGCCCGGAAGAATCGTTCGATGCTCGCGACGCGGTAAGAAGGATACCGAATTCAATGCCGAATTACTTTCCCAGCGAGCATCGGCTGCGCTTGGCGTCTAAACTTCAGTCACGCCGCCTGATCTATCGCCAGCAAGAAAATTTCCATCTGCTCCGCGGCGTGTCCCGCGCGCACTTCCTGAATACACAACGCGCGCGTGCACGAGAGCGTGTAATAACCCGCAGGAAGATACAAATAAGACCGTCCCATTACACCGATGCGACGTGTTACACATTTTTCGACTCGAGGGGAAGGGAAGAGAGGGACGGGGAGTAGAATGGAAAGGCGGAGACAGGACCGCGCGCAATATGCGAGATACCGCGGCTCCAGATGATAAGTGTGGGTGACGAGGCCGTAGTCGCGGCGTAAGTATGTACGTATCTCCTTGATGAGAAGAAGGAGGAGGACGCGGAGTGTCGGGCTATCCTTGTGCAAGCGGCGAAAGACGGCGAAGGAAGCGGCGGGCGAGATGGAGAGGCACGCCGCGAAACGTCGTGGGACAGCGCGTGTTCGCGACGTTACGTACCCTACCTATGCACGCACTTGCGTCGAGCGAATGTAACGCAACGAGTGCGACTGGGGCTGGAAGTTTAGCGGTTCCGCGGATACCAGCCAGCGAGTGAGCGGCTGGACGCGAGCGGAAGAGGCGACGCGACGACAGTTTGGTAACTCCGCTCGAGAGCTTTCCGCGGCGTGGCGGTTTAGAGACGGATGGCTTCATCGAGCGCGAGGATGGATTTGGAATGGGTAGGAGGGAACGGAGCGAGGGAGAGACGCCCTCTCGGGCGACCGTCTTTACGCGCTCATCAAATTAGTGTCTAAGATAAGTTAATAAACCTCATCGAATGATTCATACTCCCGGTGGCCGCCGCTACTTATCTAATCGTTCCACTTTGCGAGAGTTTGCGCTTCGGTCACCCTGATGTATGTAATTAATATGTAATCCTGCGCGCTCGCGATCGATGCGCCCAGTCGGCCGACGGCCAGTAATTCCGGCTTATCGCGATGCTGGACGTTATCATTACGCATCGGCGAGTAATTATTCCGTCCTCCGCGGTTCTCTGGCTAGAAACTTGATGGGGCAATCTTGGTCGGAGATATCGGCGCGAAGTTGACCGTGCCCTATCAATATTAATCGCGACTCGGTCAGACCCGATCTACCGCGATTTCTACGCGCTAAATACCTGCGAGCGCTTTGCAAACACTAATTAGACTTTGCGCTGCGATCGAGAAGACACGGTTCAACGCAGATTCCAGCTCGTCCGCCGCGCTGGAAGATGATTTCAGCTACTTCCACGACTTCTTCTGGCCTCTGGGACGGACCGATCGGCCGCGGAGGCTTCTCCGCGACCCGCGTAGCCGTTAGCGTAACTAACGATAAGTACGCGCGACACGCTACGTGCCCGTAGCAGCCGGATACGGAAGAGGATTCGCGGTCGGGGCAGATAAAGCGTACACGTACCTGTATGAGGTGGGCAAGGAGCAGGACGTAGGCGGCGGCCGCCCTCATGTCTTCCCGCGAGGAATCCCTCGACTACCGCATCACCATTCCCCGTGGGTCACCTGCCCTCTTCCCCAGCCACTCCTAATTATTTAATACTATATCTGTCGTCCCTCCTGTTCCAGCAACTCCCTCGGGATCGCTCCACACTCTTCACACCGTATACCAGAAGAGCCGCCAGATATACATGTACATATCCGTCGGCCGACAGGTCAAGACACTTCACTTCTGCTTCCGGCCCGCGCGCACACACCAATTACGATTACCGTGCAACTCGAGGAGGAACGGGAGCGGCACCAGGCTCGATCTACGATCCCTTTTCCAACACACTTTTTCGCTACACTGTTTAGCACTGTACGGTTACGGGCATCCGATGGCGCACTCCGACGCGGAATTGTCCCGGACCAGTTGGCGGTAGGAGCGGGAGATCGCCTCGCTTTCCAACGAGGTATCGAGGATGCGGGACCAGCACCGAGGATGTTTACGCGCGGGTACACGTACGCTCTCGCGACATGCACCTTTCCCTCGTACGCGTCGCCTTTGATCGCGCGATATCGCCGGATCGTTACGATCCTCTTCGTTTTCCCCCTTTCTCTCCGGCGGCTGCTAGCTGGTTTCACTTCGGCAGCGGAGCAATTAATCGTTCAGCAGTGCCGTTTACGCGACTGCGGGCCTGCTGGCACCCATGCCTCGTCCTCTCCTCGATCCTTCGCGGATGACCCACTTACGCACCGCGGCAGGATTAACACGTGGCCGTCGACTCCGTACGCGACAACCTGTTGTTCTCTCTGCGAGGCAATTTCGGAGCACGCGCTTCGGCACTCTTATTCCCACCCGACTACTATTCCGCCTACAGTTCACTGGACACCCTTCGAATTCTTGGGCCACCTCACTCCTCGGAATGCTGAAATCCACACGGGCGCGGACAGTCACTTGTCACGTGCACAGAACCACGGATTCACCGAACGATCCCAGGCGAAGCAACGGAAAGGCACCTTGCGATACCTCCGATCACTATTCGCTCTCAAAGTTCCACTCGAAGAACCGCTTGCACCGAAAATTCCTCCGGTCCCTTTCTCCGAAGGGCCAGGGGATGGATGAGACGAAGCCCAGGCACACACGCGTGGTAGAAACGATCGCGACAAACACGCGTCGTCGAGGAGCCGCGGTCCGCCAGGTATCGGCGATGCCTGGTCCGCGGAACAGGTGTGTGGACCTAGGTACACGCGCGCGCCTGGCCCCCGTGTACGGACGCTGCACCTTTCTATCTCACGTGTCCGCGTGTGCGTGTGCGTGTGCGTGGGCACAGGTACTGGCTCGCGTGTGTGCGATTGTGCACGGTGGAGGCACGGAAAACGCAGCGGCTCCGCGGGGTACACGAGTCGGTCGCTCCGGGGATACTGAGTCGGAGCCGCAGGCCGGCCTGCGGGCCTCCCCCCTGCTGCCTCTCGATCGCTCTCTCTCCCTGCCCTGGCGTCTCTCTTCCTCCCTCGCCATCTCTTCAGCCCCTACCCCCCGAGTGCCATCCCTTCCCGCCAGCCTCTCCACCTCTACCCGGGAGCATCGGCGGACTCCCACCATCGCGGGGGAAACGCTCTTCACCCCGACCCATGTGGGTCCTCTACCGCTCTCCTCTCTCGTAGCCTCTTTATATGTACACGCTGCTTTGGCCTCTCTCGTGCGTCCAGCGTGTCTCTCCGCTCCTGCGTTCCCACATCGCGCCGGTACGGAGCGTACAGACGCCGGCCCCGGCCCGGCCGTTGGGTGTGTTGGCGCAATGCCCGGCTACGATTGTGTAAAGGGAATTGTAGGGTGACGGTGCGCGCTAGCGTGCACCGCGGCCGCAGGAGAGCCTCTCCGTCTCCGTTCGCCCACAGGCCCTTCGCCCCCCCCCCCACCCCGCAGCCATTCTAGAAGGCATTACACGATGGTACACTTGTGCCCCGGCCGGTGGATGCTGGGGCCTTGGTGGATATTCTACGTTGTATATATCTCTTGCGATCGGGCCTCATCGCCGACGTCCACCGCGCGCCGGTTGTGTATTCTCACCTTCGCCGGAGAGTCGGTACGATCGGGCTGTTTGCTGGCATACGTCGATGCTTAGTCGGACGTGGATCTTGTCGATGCCGAGGGGTAGTCGAATGGGTGGAATCGGGTTGAAAATTATAACGTCAGGCACCGATGGTGTTGGCCGTTTGTGACTTCTCAGGGACCGCTGGTCACGGTAACCGTCCCTGTGATTGCCTCTTCGGGATACTTACTTTTCGACCTCGAAATGTTGCTTGGATATCAACAACGCGAGAACTTCGTCTCGACATCCTCCAGGTCGCGAAGCATTTCTACGGCCACTGGTAGCAACTCCCATTAAAAAGAAGCCCTTCCTGGCAAAGATCCGCGTTACCTCGCTTCTTAAGCTACGAGTCTAGCTCGTTATTTCGGTGAAACGGCACCTCCGAGAATTAAAGTTATTAAGCGTACGGTTACGTGAACGATAATGATACTTGTCGGGGACCCTTCTTAGCGAGGGGGTAAAAAAAGGGCGAGCCGTGAGAGAGGCTGCTGGTGCAGGAGGTCGCCGCGATGGGACGAAATTATGTATATTCCGGAAGAATGTTTTCGGACGATGAATAATGGATAAGTCCTGTCGCGTGTCCACCGTCATTACGCGGGGGCTATCGGGCCACGGTAATCTGCTCCTCGCGGAGAAGTGCCATCGGCGCGGATCGTCATTGAATTTCTGCCCTCGTATGCGACGTTCCACGTAATTCGCGTGTCGAGTTATCGCGCAAACCGAAGGGACGACCGGTTAAATGGCAATAAATTATCGCCAGCAACGGAGATAGACGGGGGGGGGGGAGGGCCCCCTTTTGCTGAACTCCTTTCTAGTCGCGTCTCGTAGACGGCGCGCGTTATTCCGCGAAATGGATTGCTGGAGAATCGGATAATACTTCTGCGTACCTTCCGTACCTGCCGCGTAACTCCTCCGGGTATATACGTACCAGCTAACCTGCGAATTGTTGTATAGGTAGTCTACTCTATTAACATAATTAACAGGCGCACAAATGCGCTCCACGAGCCAATACCTACCGTCTTTGTTACGAGGAGCCTCTCTGATCGTGCGAGAGAAGGATCCACGCTCGGGGATCGAAGCGCCGTATTAAAAGACCTCGGGACCATTCGATCATTGATTCTTCGTTACGTTACAGATCGCCGAATTCGTTTTAGCCGGGGAAGAAGGGGCCCGGTGGCCCGGTGGCCCGATGTCCCACCGCGGCGCGTGATCGCCAGGCCCAGCCAATTGCGAACATCTATCTCCGTCCGAACAAAAACGAGCGGCCATTTAACGATCCCCGCGGCGATCGAAATTAAATTTTCGCGATCCTCCCGGCAGCCCTGATCATCCGCTCGTTACAACACCGAGGTCAGCCTCCCCTGGAGGAACCTGTACTCGAGACGATACGGCGGAACATCGGAGCTCGTCTCTTCTGTGTCTGCGTTCACCGAGTCCTCGAGATTGTGTACCGAGAGCCCACGATGCTCGCGGTGGCTTGGCGGTATGGTGCACCATGGTCCACGGACGGATGGACGGACCATCGGTAGTGGGATACCGTGGCGCTGTTTGGTAAATTTCTCTTTCCTCGTTCCTCTTCCCTCGCCGGGCCTTTTTCCCACCGCGTCCATCGTCTCTCTCTCTCTCTGCAGCCGCGGCCTCTGATTCTTCATCTTTTTCCGTCTGCCTACCGCAGCCTGCCTATCGCCTACCGTCTCCCTCTTCCACGTGACTGGCTGACTCGAGGGCCCCGAGTTAGCCGGCGGGCATCATGGTGGCTACACCGCTGGCTTCTCGCGTCTCTCGAAGGCTCGCAAGAGAGTGTGCCCTCCCCCCCCACCCCCGAGGGTCAAGGAACTCCCTCGGGAACAGGTTCACCTCCTCCTCCTCCCCCCTCATAGCCGCTCTTCCAACATCCCCCCTCTCTCCCGCCCCCGGGCCCAGGGCTCCCCTCTCGCCACCGTCCACCTTGAGCCGCCCTATGCCCCCTCCGGTTCGTACCTTAGGGTTTCGCTTATTTTCTCTTATTACCCGAGCCGGTGGGCATGTGGCCACGCTCGGGCCCCAACACACTCGCCGCCCCTGCCGCTCGTACGTACACGCGGGCCAGTTGGTCCACCTCGGGGGCCCCCGTCGGTCTCCCTCCCGGGGGCCCTGCTCCTCTTCGTTCCTCCTCCGCCTTCGGGCCGTTTTCTCTCCTCCCGGGGCCTCCTTAGGTACTCCAATATGTGAGCACATTATTACAGTCGCAACAGAAGGCAGAAGGAGGCTGGCGTCCGTGCGACGGCGGAGCATTCGCGAAGGGGCTAAAGCCGAGGCGAAACGCACACGCGCTTCTGGGTGGACGGAGAAAGCGCGCGAGCGTATACACGCAAGGGTGTTTAGGTGCCTCGGCCGTGCCACCCCTCCCCGCCGTTCCAGCTAGTTTCTTCGTCTCCTACCGACCGCTTCTTGCTCCTCTTCTTCTCCCCCGTTCTCATCCTTCTGGTCGTTCTGACTGTCCCAGCGGCCCTCGCCACGGAGTCAGATACCAGATTCCACCTGTGCTGCCTGATATCTTGCCCGTTGCTGCCGTGCTCATCCGCCTTGTCTTCGTTGTCTCCCCTCGTGTCGTGAGATCGTTTCGAATTCGTCGGGGTGTTCTCTGGCTACCTTCCCCCCCCCCCCCACCCCTCCGCCATCCCTCTTCTTCTACGTATGCGCTCGTCCAAATGAGAGAGATCTTGCGAAACGAAACTGTTTTCGCGGATAATCTCCTTCGGATAATTAGCGGGGTAGAATCCCTCTGTTATCCTAGCCTTATTTAACCAAACACTCCATTATCCGAACATTGGCGGAAGCTAAATTGACCGGGCATTTTCGTACTCTGTGAACTCTGCTCCGTATTAACGACGCTACGTGCTCACTTTTGTTTCCTCGATTTACTTGCCCAGTTCGTTCCAACTTGTTAGGTCGCGTCTACGACGTTTCCCGCTCGTTTTCCATTTCGATTACTGCCCGACGGCATAACCGGCGGGTCGGTTTACCGAAAGGCCTTCGCGAAATTAAGGCATAATGGATACGCGACGGGATGGAAACCGCGCGAGCCCGTACGCAGAGGGATTTTAATGATCTTTCTTCAGGTATTCGTGGGTTAGCTATAGATACCAGATTCCACCCGAGCTCGCTGCATCCCCTGACTCTACCGAGGAAGTTTCTTGGCTCCTGCCTGCGCCACGCTGTCGCGGATTTGCCAGTTATTATTTAGCTAAACACAGCGCACCTGGATCACGAGTTCCTTTAATGTGCCCAGGTGTCTCCATTGCGTCGATCGATGAGGGTCATCCTGAAATTACCCGAGGGTGATTTTGACGATTTCTTATCCCCTCCCTCCGCCGCTATAAGAATTCGCAAGATTTTATAGGGGAGTGCGGGGACAAACGTAAGACTTTTTACATTTGGCCTAGCTACCAATTACCTCTTACAGATATAAAAACGAAAATTATACCTTAAGATAGTGTGTTTCTTGGTCTATCATTTCACCACAAATTCAGCCTTCCATGATAAGTAATCAGAGAGTTATGGCAATTTTCCGCAGTGACTGTCATTGTTACTTTTGTCCTGCAGGGGTAGGACGAAAGTAATACTAATTATTTTCAGGAGAATTAAGTAAAAACACTTCTTCCAAAGCAAAATAGGATTTTTTGTTATCTGAAACGATAGAAACAAACATTTAAATAAACATATTTTGAGTAGGTAACTAATATTTAAGGTAGACCCGGGTGACGCGGTCGACCTAATATAAAATGGCTATTAAAAGTAATATAGACATTACTTATTTTATCAAAACAAACCTGTATATTCAGAATTTTATGCTGATTCAGAAGAACTGATCGATATTTGCTTTAAGACAATATTTACTGTAAACCGGGTTGAACCCTCCATTCTGCAGCTCCCCTATTCTAACCCTCTCCCCTCCCCTTCTTTAGGTAATATTTTTTACATTACATTTTACAAGTTATTAAAATTATTTAAAAGTTTACATAATTCATTTGATTCGGTTTCGAGTGTGCGATGAAACATCGTTTTTAGGCTACTCAAATTGGAAATTAGATTAAAAAAAGTATTATAGAGGGAGAGAGAGAGAGAAAGCTCCCTCTCCCAGCTTTGTAAGAGAAAGTAAGAAATTTGCGACTCCCTGCCACCCCAAGGAGCTCTACGTAAATTAAGAGCGACCCCATAGTAGGCAGTTGGTTTGAGTGTTTCGCGAGGTGGAGGAAGCAAGGACGGGTGGAATTTCGCGCAATGGAATTCACGTTGCTCGCGCCGCGAGGGAATTTGCATGCGTATCACGAGGGAAGAGGGAGCTCGCTTCCTCGGTTCCGTTAACCACGAATACACGTCAGGTGTCCTTTTGACACAGCTCGCTAATTGCTCCGCGCTGAAATCGCGTTCCCCGTTACGCGTAGCCCGCGAATTATAAAGCGGCATTCCGTGAACACGTCCCGCAGCGGTGCCGCGCGAAACCGTGGCCGAGAGCCGACTCTCTCTGAATCCGCGCGCATGCAGATTTTATTCTTAATAAAATCCGCGCAATTAGCAGCGGTTCGGTGCGAACGAAAACGAAGGCGCGCGCGTGTCTGGGTCTGTGCGCGCGATCGTCGTAAATTCGTTCAATTAAAACTCAAGGACGACGGATAAGCAGCCGCGCGAAACGATTCGACCGGCCGGTCGGTGAAAGAAATCTTCGTGCGCAACGCCGATATTTTATTAAATTCCGAGTGACTAACAACGTACACATTCCCTTTCGAAGCGGGAAGGAGAGACAACGCCGCGGCGTGTACCAAGTCCCGACTCATTAACTTCCAGTGACTAATAACATATTGACTCATCCTCGAATTGCTGGGAAAGATGAGGGGTGGCGAAGAAAAAGAGGTCCTCTCGCAACAATGTATACATAATTTCTCACCGGGGGCCCGGCCGAGTGCCTTTTTTCGCCCATGCTCGTGCGACGACACCGTCGATTTCATGAATTAATAATGCGCGCTGGGCTAAACATATTATTCAGCAAATTACACGTTCGGACGTCCGCCGCGTCTCTTTGGCTCGCGCTGCCAAAGCGCCACGAATCGAACACGGACGGCGTCGATTCGTAATTGTGCTCGTCCCGGACGGAACGCGCGGCGGAATCACGATTGACGCTGGCAGAGGTGTACACCAGCCTCTAATTCGTCCTTTTCAAAAGGCGCATCGCTCGCTTTCAGCCGCGGAGGTGAAGAGAGAGAGAGAGAGAGAGAGAGAGAGAGAGGACCGAGGAAGGTGGAAAGACGCGGTTATCGTCGTACCGTTAATTCAGTGACGTTGTCAATAACGATCGAACGGAGGATGCGCAGAGATGGATGGACGGATAAAGGAGAGATTTATCGACCAAGCAGTCACGTTTACACGTGTAATCAGTCGGGGAAAAATCGACGAGGGGCACCGCTAATGCGTGTCGCCGTGAACAAATTCGCCCCCTCCTCTGAGGATTTACGCTGTGTCATTCCTTTTTGCACGGGGGTCCTTTCATAGTTGCGCCAAGCTATCAAAGAGCAAGAAACCCAAGCGTTCGCAAAAGTACGTGTTATTTCGTTATGCCGGTGCCGAACGGTACACGGGAGCACTTACACGCGCTTCCTCGATCGCCCCGTGATCGCGCAACAAGACCTCCGGGTCGCGTTCGTGGGGAGGGAGCGGCAAAAAAATTTCTAATTACACGGGTGATCCGCTTCTTACCGTTTCGTCGTTAAAGGGGGCGGGGACGGACGTTTTGGCCCCGGTAATAATCGAATAATCACGAGTCGACGACGTACGGAGTTCAGGCCTCGGAGAGGGGTGATCGTTCAATTTTCTGCGGGGCCC
The DNA here is from genome assembly GCA_963932335.1 of Andrena marginata. Classification (NCBI taxonomy): domain Eukaryota; kingdom Metazoa; phylum Arthropoda; class Insecta; order Hymenoptera; family Andrenidae; genus Andrena; species Andrena marginata. Next base: position 437,690 of record OZ010661.1, read on the forward strand.
CGATCGCCGAGTCACCGATCGAGAGAGCGGACCCCGACGTCCGCGGCCAGTTCCAGCGCGCCGATAAGCCCTGGCCGGGTTAATTAATGGTCGAGAGAGGGAGGGAGGGGGGGGCAGATAAGGGTGGAGAGGTTCGGCGGTGCGTGCATCGGTGATTTCGCGTGATGCGCTGGCTCACGGACGGACCGTGGACCACCTTCCCCGCGGTGTTCCCCGTGGGAGCAGCCACCACTTCCAGCCGTATGCATATTGTGCTCGTTAAACGAAATAGTCGGGCCCGGATCGAAGTAAAAGTTCGAGTAAAGGGGCGCTATCTAATCTTCCGGCAGCGGTCGTGGCGCATCCACGATCGGTATCCAGGTTTCTCGAGACCCGGGGCTCGATCATTAGGAGCCACGGCTTCGTGCGCGTCGGAGGGATATTCTTCGTTATCTGGCTGGAACAACGGGACGGTCCTCCGTGCCGCGTTGAAAAAGGCTGACGAGGAAATTGGGGGGACAGGCTCGTGGTGGGAGGAAAGTCGATCAGCGAATTTTAATTAAAGATTTAATGATCGGCGAGCCGCACGGACATCGACTACGCTCGGGCAATTTGATAGTGATTTTTGGCGGTATTAATCGGACGTCGATCGCGCGTTCGATTCGTAGTGGATTTACCCTACAATCGTTACGGGAAGTTGCTTCCGATAGTGCGATGGGACGTCGGGGATCTTGAAACCAGGGGAGCTCGATTAATTCTCTGATATCGATCTTGCAGCGGGAACGTAGGGCCTTTGGGGATTTCGATGCTTGTCCAAGCCCGTCTTCTCGACTCTGAGTGCTCGTACGCTGGCAAGTATCTATATTTATAATTGGGACGATTCTTCCTTACTTCTGTTCCAATGGATCGTTGAATGTTAATTCCGTCAGGCATGGATGTCGCGGATCTTCAGGCCGATATCCCTTTGAAAATTCAAGTTCCCTTTAAGTCCCTACTGAACTATTCGATTATCGAACGTCCTTGCGGTTGCAGGACGGCGAGGCATCTCGGAGATGCGTCCCCACCCAACGAACCAAAACGGAACATCATCGAAGCGACGTTGAGCCAAGAAATTGCGAGGCAATCGATTCACGGGACAAAAGAATCCAATTTACCGAGGACTGGTAGAATTCAGCTCTCCGGAGGGAGAGCAGCGTCGTTAATTCCGTGGAGGCAGCGATCGATCGATCGTTGGGCCCAGCTCGTCGCCAGTGGTGTCCGCTTCTTCTCCTCCGATCGTTAGTTAAAATCCCATTAGTCCCCAAGATCTGTTGGTTTTCTGGAGGACCCGTCCGTCCGTCCGTGTCAGCCGTGTAGATGCCACCGTCGTGATATATTGGGAGCGAGGGCAGGGTGGCTTTTTAACGAGCCCGAGTGTCGTGCCACGTGGGAGAGATCGATTTTCGGCCTCTCCTCTACCTGCTGCCGCGTTCCCTCCCTTTATCGAGACTCGTTTAACAATTACAGGGAGCAACCACCGTGATTCGCAGATCTCTCGTCGAAATTCAGGGGAATAACGAATAACTAATTAAGAAGTCTACCATCCTGCTGCTGTATCCATCCATACCACTCGAGTAGTTTCTCTAACTCTGACGCGAACAGCAGTATTATGTTGCCATAACTACCAGCAAGGGCGCAGCAAACGGGAGGGTAGGCAACAGGGGTTGTAGAACGACGATTCTCCGCAAACACAGGAAACCGACGATTGGCGAAGATAAATAAGGTAACTGGGAGGTAGCGAGGCTTAAAAGAATATATACATAGAGACCGACAGATTATCAGGGACCACAGGTTTCCACGTTTAAGGACCCTCCATCCGCCGGTCGGACGCGCCGAAAAGTCAGCTGTCAATTACCAGGCTAAGCTCTCGTAGTCGATCATTATCCCGGTAGGAAATTGGGCGTTTATCCCTCCAGCGAGTGTTTGTTTGCCGTGAAAATCGGGAGACGCCCCTTAGGTGGCAGAGTCCGGTTATTAACGACTGGTGCTCGTTGGCCCCGAAGGATTTCGTAGTTGGACGACGCGACGACGCGACGACGCGACGACGCGACGACGCACAGATGGTAGATTAACCGTGAAACTCTAGAGCCTCGGATCGTCACGGTGGTTCGAAAGGCTTGAAAGAATTTTCCAGGTATATTCGTCCGCATGTATACGATCTGAACTGAAATCCTCGACGATCCGTTATCACGCGCGAGACTCCGAACGCCGCGGCCAGGGGCATAAATTTCGAAAATATTCGGAATATCCAGGAGAAAGTGGCGGCGCCGCGGAGGAACTCGGCGACCCTGTCGACACCGATCGGTAGTTTATTCGGGGACGCTCCCCGGTCGAACGGGACGCGGCACCGCCGCCGCGACGATACGGTGGATTTTCACACGCGGAAGGGAAACCCGCGCGCTTAAGTTGAGGCTAATCGCGCGTGTATCCTGCGACCATAGGCGCCACCGTCGGAATCCCAGCGATCGTCCGAGAAATTTCTGGAATGCCCGCCGCGAAAAGCCGCGAGATATACCTACGTTACGAGCGGCTCCGCGGCGGACAAGGAATAGCAAGTAGCCGGAGAGGGTATCTCGCGGGTACGCGCACCGCGTTATTTATAAAACAGCGATAGCGGTATCGTTTGTTGCTCAATTTTCCGTCTTTAGTGCCACCGTCCCCGGGGATTAATAACGAACGTAACGATCTGTGGCCTTTCAACGAGACCGGAGGAAACCACTCTGCGAGCCATAACTTAGGACCAAGGAGGGAAACGCATGTATCTGTAAGTAACCAGCAGCGAAGATTCTTACCGTTCCGGAGTGGAATCGCCGAGGCGTTCGATGGCCATCGAGGTATCAGCATTAAAACTTCTCAGCGGAATGTCGGTGAAATAAAGCCCCGATCGCTTTTCACGGATCGATCCTCTCGGATAGAATTTTATTAGTTGACGTTCGACGCGCAATCAGTTTAGAGTAATAGAGTTTAGCGACCGGTTCGTCTTCCCAGCGTTATCGATCCGCCGTAAACTTGTAATCGACGGATAAGGGGTTGGGCAGAAGTAACGAAGCAGGGCGAACGAAGGCTGCGCGGAGTCCCCAGGCTCTCCTTTCACCGCGACATTTCTGGGGACGGCGGAAAATCTGGAGAAAGATCGAGCAGAATCGGTGACGCCTAAATCCCAGCCGAGGACAGAAACCGCGATTCTTATAAATGCCTTCGGTGTAGGTATGCGAGTGGCGTATGTATCGGGCCAATGGCGACTGGCATCAAGTACCAATCAAAGAATCCCATTAAATTGCAGGAATTTCTTGCCAACCGGCTCCTCTCTTCTCCTTCTCCCTCCCCCGCTGTTTCTCGATCGGCTGCAACGGCCGCGGGGACCGAGCACGTTCGCCACCGAGCCTTTTATTTCCACGCGTATAAGTTTTTGAAAGCGGTCCCGCGCAAAAATATCAAGGGGACGGTAAAAGACACCCGATCTTCCATTCTTCCTTTAACCTCGGAGTTAAGAAGGATACGCGTTAATAAAGATAAGAGGGGAACGCGAAGCTTATCAGCCTCTGATGCGGCGAAATGGCGGCCGATTAAACGCGTACAATGTCAAGGAAATAGAAGGAAAAAGGTGGTCCTGGCGTCTCCGCTCTGCGCCTGGCGAGAAACCTTCCATTACGTCGGGGATATTTTAGCCGTTTAGCGAAACGCTCGCGTGCGACAAAGCCGCGAGGGGAGCAGCCGACTCTCAGGCTTCGCACTACTTTACAGCAACACACCTGAGGGCCGCGGTTATTTTCGTAACGCGCCGAGGATGACAGAGTTGATATCAGCGGGCATGCGTAGAATGTATTAAGCGCGAGTATTTAATTACAAGGACGCATCTCCGCGACCAGCCAGCCGTCCCGTGGAAAAACTGCCCTCGGGGCCTGAATTACCTGGAATCGAGACGATGTCGTTATAAATTACAGCTTCGATCTCTCGCGGACGTACGCGAGCGTATTCCGTGGATCGCGAGTGGCGAGCATCTTCCACCAATGGCGACACTGATCTCCCGCGAGATATCTCGAATATTTCATGCCCCGTTTCAGGGAGCATTAATTCCTGTTGCGCAGCAATTTCGACGCAGTCCCAGCATTGCGAGCGCAGCTTTTCCTACGACGATAGTTCTCGGAGCTTTTAAAGTCCGCGGGAGCGAGGGACCGGTCGAAGGTGATTAATTTCCCCGAACAACGAGCCATCGGGCCGAATGGCAAGAAATCGTCGGGACTCGGGGCATCGCGTCGCTAACAGTCGCGAGAAAGATGCGCGCGGATAAAGCGAAGGGGAAGGGCCGTCGTCGGGCCGCATTTATTCGTAATGTCTAGACGTTTGCATTGACGCGACAGTCGTCAGGATCCGCGTACTCCTCCTCGTCCCGTCTCCGTCTCTTTCTTCTGCCCTCTTGCTCAGCGGCCCTCCATTCAATGGACCGCTGTTGAGGGCCTTACGGCGGTACTCACGCAAAACGCCGCCACGTGACGGGCATCCGGATCGCCGATGACCGATGAAGATTCCTCCCGTGCTCCGAACAGGATCGACGAGTAATTGCTTCGGCGCCGGCACGGGACCCGGTGCATTGGCCCACGCAAATCTGGTCTTTGTCCTCCCCAGGGATGGTCACCGGCCACCGGGGCGTCCGCTGGCCTGGGAGCCCCGAGCCTCAACGCCACGGCCCTGTTTGTCCGGCTTAAACAAGGTGTCCGAGCAGGCCAGCCACTTGGGACGCAGCAAGTGGTAACTGTAATTCCGGTATCACAAATAGAGTGGGAATGCTTGTCCCTTTGTATTATATGTATACATATACTTAGGTACCTACTCGCGTGACAAATAGAGATTGATTCGAAGGGGCTTCCAGGAATTTCATAGTAGCCTCTACTATGTATAGTAGATACGTATCTACCGCGACTACGATCATTTGTACCTCGCCCAGCTAGACACAGGAAATAGTTGAGGCGATCGTGTTACGCGTCCACTCCGTAGACTTTACGCCTGGCCGTTTGCGGTTTTAGTATGGCTCTGCCGTTTCGCGGCCGGCAATTCGGGTTACTCGCGCGAATGCCACCTGCGCGCCTCCTAATACCGCGGGAGGACATTTCATCATCGACATCTCCCGGTGAACGCCTTTCCCTCTCGGGATCAACGGAGAACAGCGGACTTTCGAATGTCCGCCATGGTCTCGGTTCGACGGAGGCGATCGATCACTGGGTATAGGTACGTGGCGGCCGCGGTATCTCGGTACGTCAACGGGGAGGATGTACGCGTCGACCGTTCGAGGAACTTTTTAGACCGGCCGGAGCGACATAAACAAAGCTCGGGTCGCTCTGTATCGCCCCGAGGAGCCGAGCCAGGGGCCTTTCGCGATGCCCCTTGCCCCTAGAATCTAGGTGGACGTCCGGTAGAAACTAATGATCGATGATAGAGGCCGGCGTTGGCCGTTATCTGGGATCAATGTCAAGATTAGGATCGCCCCGTGGTCCTTCTGCGATTCTTCCGTCCTCGATTTTCAATAACGTCTGGTAGAATAATGCGAACGCCACGGCTACGCAATAGCCGCGAGTGATAGCTGAACGAAGATCGCGTTGTCCGTAGAGTAGAAAATGGGCCTTAAACGATCAATTGCACTCCCATTGATTCGAGATAATCGCCTGTGGATCCAATCGCGATTATGACGCCGAGCGCGTGGAAATGGATGGGAATATCTGGGAATAACTGGTGGGAATATCGTGGTCGTATTCGCGGGACAATGTACGTTTCTGCACGGTTCTGTAGCCTTCGGCTAGTGTCTGCAGATTTACGTACTTAGCTATCGCGTGGTATCCGTGCAAATTAACGGGACATGCAAATCAAGGTCCGCGTCACGCGCGCTCACCTGGGGTTTCATCGCAACGATCCAACAGGGTCGCGAGGAGCCTCGTCGGGAATTGGCGAGCGCGGTTAACGCCAGTACCAGTACCTACTACCAATATCGCGAGCGTGCAAGGAATTTGCTGCTCCGTGCGCCTTAACACCTTCACCACTGATTACCAACCGCTTTGCTCGATAAAAAACATCTTAAGTATAAATTACAAGGGTGAAGTCCTGTAACAGCGAAAGATCTGTGCAGCTTATCGAACGATGTCCATCCAGTCCGAAGTCCGCGCGAGGTGCCAGAATCATCTACCAATACACGCGACCAGGTGTAATAATCGAGGCGTATCGATCTCATTGGTACGTAGTAACCGCGAACGATTCGATTCGTATCGCGCCGATGGTTTTTCCAATAAATCAATTAATCGTTACCGTTCGCCGTTCACCGGCGGGCAGAATAATCCAATTATTCGTAGCCGCCTTCTAAATGCACCGCCATCAACGACCAGTCGGTCCATCATGGACTTAGCTCGCGGTCGAGTGCATCGGGACACGCGGACGTAATCACGATATAGGACACTGGTCTTATCTAAATATATCCCGAGGTGGAAATGGGCCAAGACGTTTTAATTAACTAATTAACATTCCTCGTGCGGTACCATCCACGGCCCCCGCTATCGTGGATCCGGCCACAGCTTGACCAAAAAGGTTTCACCCGGCTTACCCGATCCTCGACAGCGTCCCTTTCTGGTTTCGTTAGGCTCCCTCCTCCTCGGGTGATCTCGGAGAACAGTTGGCCTTAAACGCACGATCGACCCGAGCGGCGGCGGCTAGACGCTCGGGTGGGTCCCGAATGTGGTATTAAAGTTAAAAATTGCACGTTGCTCGTCTCACCTTCGCCGCTACGCCCCCGCGAAGGTGGCCCCTTCTGGGCCGTGTCGGGGCCCCAAGAGGCCCTGCCGAGTCGGGCTAATCGCCGCGGAGCCCAGCCAGCACGCTTCGCCGCCTTGGCTCTGCCCGAGAGCCTTCGAGCCCTCGAAGCTGGTAGGGGAGAGTTGCCAATACTGGTCGTACTGCTCACCTAAATCGTACCTCATCAATTTCTCAGTAATTAATGAATATATAAACAACATCTGATAATAAAAGTATCAAATAAATGCGAAATAAGAAATAGAAAGAAAACCTGCTCAGCTCACGCTTACACCCTATTTTGTGCGTGCTATAAACATTTAAAAAAATCAGGTAAGATTCATGTAACTTTTTACCACTTTATTTTAGCTGACAATAATCAAACAATGCAATTTTGTACTTTTCTAAAAGCGGCTTTAATGTAGAATATTTTACATTCATTTTAAGCACATATTACATTGATTATAAAGTTTAAATTAGTATTTATAAATAAATCGAGCACGTTTCCTAAATTGTACCACTTCAATCGTGCCAGTAGGATGCGACAATTCGTATGTGTGTAATCCATATACATATGTATACGTAACTATATAATAATCATTACTTTATGCTGAATATTTTCTTCTCTATTTGTTATCGATACTATTTTTAGTAGAGGTGCGATTTAGGAGACCGGTTGCCTAAATCGTACCTTTTACGGTATATGTGACAAAACGATTAATAAGAAATTAATTTGTTCTGAACAATAGGTAAAGCATATACTAAAAGAAAGTGACTAAATAGTCATTTGCGTTGAAATTAGTAGCAAATATGAAATATAACGTAAAATGTCTTAGGTGGTACGATATAGGCAACCCTCCCCTATTAATAAACGAGGTCGGGGGCCCTGTTTCTTTTAATCTCCGCGGTGTATCTAACGTATGTGTTCTGTGACGCGTTATAGGACCGCGGCGTTGGTTTCGCGGGAGAGACATCGAGCTATGGTGTTGCGTGAAATTGAATTTCACGAATTACCGAAGCAACGGTGCCTCGGGTTGGCCAGGTTAATCGCGCCGCGGAGGAGCGAACGATTTAGAAGTGGCACGAACCGCGGCATTCGACAGCCCTCGGGCGGGCCGCGCGGGGGAACGATGTATCGCGGCGTTTATCGTAGGCTGGAGATTAGCTTGTCGCGGGCAATTACGTCCGGCTTGACAGGCGGCCAGTGCTATCGCAGAAAACTATTTAACGCTACCATACGAAGACACGGACGAATTAAAAGCTGGGCGGCGAGGACTTTCCATCGGGGAATTTCGTGGGCCGGTGCCGCCTTTATTCTTTCGGGGCGACGGCGAAAGTCGTAAAGACCTTTCACGGGGCCCGTCCTGTCAGCTGTCATACCTTGACACTCGTAGGAGGCCGAGGGGCTAATGCGCTCGAGTAACCGGATTACAGCCACGGATTAGGAACGAAGAGAAACGGTCGAGTTGATTTGCCATCCAGGGGAATTACGCGCGGCCACTGGGGGACACGGGAATCTTTTAATTCCGGGGAGTTCAACGCGCGTGTGATACCTACCGGCGGATTTGTAATATAATATCTCAGCATTCAAATTAATTGAATTTAATTTCTATTCAAAAATTGTTATTTATTGCGAAGGAAGACTCGGGGTTGCGTTCTGTATCAACTTGTACTTATCGAAACTTCGGTTAGGTACTTTGACGAGCTGAGTATGAAATTCAGAAGTTACGAGTTATTCTGCAAGAACTGCGAAGGTAAGTTAATAAGTTCTTTCGTTAACGTGTTAGGTGATATGTATTTTAGGCGAAAATTGATTCGAAGAAACTCGTCGGACGATCGTTCGCGCAAAATGCTGCTGCGTTGGCTGAGGACTTTAGTGCCGCTTCCCCTTCCTTTTTATCTTCGCGCTTTTACAGCGGAATATTATATGGGTGGCGTCGATTTACGAGAAGGGTCCGGGGGCCGTAAAAGCGTTTCGTTAATTCGTGAAAGGACAAAAGAGGATACCGTAGAATTTTACTGCCCCCGTGCCCTCGTTTCCCCGCTGTCTTTGCACCTGTGCGTTTCGTGGCGATACCTTCGAGTGACGTCTGGCCTCTTCTCCAAGTACCTATGCAGAAAGAGAACGACGTCCTTCAATCGTAACTTCTCCACCGTTCTCATCCTCCAATTGTGTATCACGCAAGTTCCGAACAAGAAGATGCGCTTGGCTGGCGACAAAACCACGTCATCTTCCAAAATTCATACCTACAAACAATTCATGACGTACCGTTTTCCACACCCCACGGTACCAATCGTAAACCAAAGACCGTCCCTATTCCACGAGCAACTTAGGATTTAATACGAATTAATGTTACGTGACGGAGGTCCAAGCAGAAGAGGTCCATAGAAATCTGACGTGCACGGTTGAGAGTAGTTTCGTAAGGTGGCGAGGGACTTAAGGTCCGCCGAGCTACTACTTTTTGTGTCAATTAATATTTCGTCACGGATCAGAGCCGACTAAAAGGAGCGTATAGAAACCCCTGCGGGTTCTTACGGGGCCATTCAGCCGCGTGTCCGCGTGTACGGCCATCGAGCCTCGAAAGGGGGAATATCCAGACTCGATTTTCTCTCGATCGGTCCCACGAACTCGCTGAAATATCCTGTATTTTCATCCGACTAGAACGCCTGATAGTCGTTTCATTGCGTGCTCCGAGTACTCTGTACCTACTCACTCGTATCAAGTGTCGGGCAAGCTATGAACATTAAGGATTCTTGTTATAAACTTACGAAGAATAACCTACGGTCCCATGATAAAATAATTGCCTTTATTTCTTCCCTCGAAATGGCGCATAAAAATCTTTAAGGATCTCCAGCGACAGGCCACTATCGGAATTTGCATGCACGTGACCGGGGAACGGGATTACGTCCCCGACAGCTGTGCAAAGAGGCTCCGTTCTGGCGAGCCTCGCGGTGTGTACGTGGCTCAATTAGGCTGCGCCTGAATCCTGTCGGTAAATCATAACGTAAAACACGGATCGGTCGCCGTGTTCTTGCGCGCTTCCCTATATCGCGGCCCCATCGGCGTCGCCGATTTCCCGCCGCAACAACTCCTGTATATCACCGCGAGGCAGCCGGTCTAACGGGCCAGAGTTTCTTGAATATTGTTCGTACAGTGGACGCGCTCCACTGCGCGCCAATTTATGGACAGATAATGGGATGTATTATCGCGCGCGCGCATAATTAAACGCGAGCCGGTGAGCAACGAGCCGAAGAAACCAATGTAAACGCACTGGATCGTCCGCGTCCAGGTTAACGGGCTGGAAATAATCGGATGCACGGGGATTATTTCGCGCGATGAATCCCGTTGAACCTGACGGACGCACCGCGACATGCCCGGAGACCTTGAAGTCGGTTAATTCGGACGGAGATTAAGGAAATTGACGCGGCTGACGAACGTGGGACTGAACTTTGGAGTAGTGGTTCAAGGTATGTTACGGATCACGGAGTCTAGAATATATGTACAGTAGGTGGAAATATTCATTGGGTCGGTGTGAAATTTACGTAGTAGGAGAATTTTCAGGACGGTGTAATTGATCAAAACTATATTTAAGATAAACGATTTCGTTTCAAATGCACTAAACACTAAAAAATAATTATACAATTCTTGTACTACAATTTCGATGGTGTTTTTTTTCACTTTAACGAATAAAATCCTGTAGCAGGATGTCGCGCAACAAATTCATTTCGACGCTTGATTCTGTGTTAAATTGATTCATATTCCGTTATGAAATATCCTACTCCACCATTTTATTTAAAGTGAAAAAAAAACATCGAAATTGTAGTAAGTAGAAGAAAGAATTACTTTTCAGTCTTTAGTGCATTGTACGTAAAGTCGTTTAACATCAAATTTTTTTTATTGTTAAATATGATTTCAAGTCGTTTGGATTTATGGTTATGAGTAATATTTATCGATGACTGGGTAATTTTTTTTCGCCACTCGGGTTTTTTTTCATAATTTTCTATTGTTATCCAAACAATGTACGCCTGCAAAGTTTCAAGTCTATCGGGTAGAGTTGGAAGTGGAATAAAATTAGGGAATTCAATCCCGGGATACGGGATCCCGGCTGTTTTTTGAATTCTAAAAATCCCGGGATTTGATATAACTAGTCCCGAGAATTTCGGCATTTTTTAAAAATCTGAATTACTTTATGAACACCTAAAAAAAAGCCAAGATAGCGAACCATAAGAGCGAGTTTGCAGTAATATTTTCCTAGCACTATTTAATAACAAGAGGAGTGTAAATATTCTACGGCAGTCATTTAGGTCAGTATCAAAATTACATTTGTCCTTTTTAGTACACTTAAATAAATTGTATTTGGTCCCAATGGAGGAGTCGAGCTGCCCTCTGCGCCGCTTGCAGCGTTGTAAATGTCCATTTACACATCCGCGTAGCGTAGATCGCGATCTAGCTTCTTACCCAGGATGCTAATCCGCCAATCCGCCAGGACTCTCGTTCGCGTAGAGAATCGATGACACGTCCGCATTGTTCGATGACTCAAACATTCTGCGCTTCCACCTCGAGATTCATTCCCCGCGACGGTTGCTGCAGGGGGGTTACACCTATCCGTTCGCTACAGTGTTCAGCCAGCCTTCCTGAACGAGCTTGCAGGCAAATAATTTCACGTACCCGGTAGCATCGTCCAGTTTTTCTTGCTGGCCCGCGGGGATATCCTCTTCCCGCGGCGGATATGTATAGCCGCGCTAACGACACCGTCCGGATCTAACAGCGATACGGAATAAATACCAGCGGCGTGCTGGAAGGGAGAGGGACGCGCTTCATTACACAACGCTTCGGGAAAATAACGAGCTGAGGTGTTTCCACACCGCGCGCCTCTACAACGTACGCACATCCAAGGCCAGGGAATAGCCTTCTGCACTCAAGGATACTCGCATCCTCTTTACGCGAGTTTAAGCTCCTGCTCAGGTGCATTAAAGTCGGCTAGCTCGCGGCGCGGGGCCGGCAAATCTTCCTCCCCTGGCATAGGGGGATGCCCCCTTATCGCGGCTCCCGACGAGCATGATGCATTAACGTTCCGCCATCCCAAACGCGTAAATGCGGCATTGTTGCTGGCAATAGAATCCAGCGGAATCCATTCCCGGCCACCGTTGCATAAACGGCAACCAACGACTCTGCATCGATGGAGGAGCTCCCCGACATCGCTGGGCCTGACCAAAGAAACCGCTGATTAATAGCGCCCCTGCCCCAGCCAGGACCACGGTAGCGCCGAAAATGATACAGGTCGAGCATCGATACCTTTATCATTCCCCCGGGGGCCCGGACAATTTGTAATCCCTCGCCCTCGAATATTACCGGCGACCTTTCGCGCTGGCAGGACGAGGACGAGCAATACGAGCGTCTAGAGAGGTCTCGGGCCCCGGGTAGCTGGCGCGGAAGCGCGAGCCTACGGGGAAAAAGGAGGCAGAGATCGCTGGCGATGCGGCATTAATCTCAGCCCGGCGTTTAGCGGGAGGAGAAGAAAGGAGGAACGACGGTGAAACGGGGCAAACAAGGCGGGGGGAGCGTTCTCGGTTCGAGTAAGCGAGGTAGCGTGCCCCGGGGCCCGTGCACGGGAGCGGAGCCGATGTAAACGGGGTCGTCGGTTGCACCAGCGTCAAGCAACGACCGCGGCGACGAGGACAACAACAACACCGCGGACCTGGTCTAGGAAAGCTGGCGGCAGCCTCGGGCGATCCCCGGCTTTATGAATGCAGTCCTAGCCGCGTTTATGCCGCTGGCTCCGGGCGCTTATAAATAAAGGCTTCGCCGCGGAATAGAGACGCAGCGTCGGAGAGAGAGACGGCGCGAGGGCAGAGGGGAAAGTCGGACGGTGGGACAGAGAGATAGAGAGATTGGTTAGTGCGTGCGGTGAGCGTAGTATTCAATTATTCCGCGATTACAAACGCGAGCGGCGCGGCGCGGCCACTGCTCGCCCGGCTTCGCTGGCTGCGTTTCAGGCCTCTCGCAGTTTGTTATACCGGCCGATCGGCCTAAGTGGGGACGTTGTAGTCGATGGGGCCGGCGGGCGCTTCGTGAGAATATGCGCGTTATTACGATTTATGCCGGTGCTCGCGGATAGAAGGGGTGGGTTTGTTTAGACGAGCAACGTCACCGATACGATGGAATGCCGCGGGTTTCGTGTCGCGGTGTCCGAGCACGCTGAAATAACGAGTTCACATTCTTCGGCGCGGCTGAAGAAAGAGGAATGGTCTGTTATGAAGTCACGCTCGCTGTTTCGTAAGGGTGTTTCAGAGAATTTTTTCCATGCTCGCTGCGAGGGGGAAACGGAGCTTTGCTTCTCGTTACTCGCGGGTAACGATTCCCTTCTGGGGTACTAGCCTATCTTAACGAGGTGTTAAAGCCGTTTAGTAATCGCGTATCAGGATGTCATCAACGTGCATTTCGAGTGATTGCTGGATTTCCAGTTCCACCCTTTTTCGATCTTTTTGGAAGAATATCACTGTATCGGTGGGTGGTTACTGTCTGAAGTGACTGTCGGTTGATCCGTTCAAGGGAAGAGGGTGGAATCTCATCGGTGCGTGAAATCCATAGATTATTATTATTATTATTCGCCTTTATAACTTGGTAAATAAACAAAGAACAGTAATACACGAAGCATAGCGAAATAAAATGCGAGATTGGAGTATAAATAATGTTAGAAGTCTAACCGCAAGTAAATAACAAAAACCAAAACTAAAACTACCTAGGTACTGGGAAAGAAAAGAAAAACGAGAAAATTTTTTTATTGCGCCTTAAGACAGTAAAGGATAATCGTAAATGGACGGACATGGGCGAGACGAGGCAAAGAAAGAATATAGAGGTGAGTTAGGAGTAGTGTAGAAATATATATATAGTCGAGTTTTACATTTAAAATCAGGAAATGAATTTAACCCTCGAATCTCAGGAGGAAGGGAATTATAATTCCTAGTGAGCAGAAATATAAGCGAAGGGGGATTGAAATTTAGATGTCGAGTGTTCAGGTATGGAAGGGAGATTTTGATGCCGAGTAGAAAGAGAATTATTGCGAAGAATATTGTAGAGATAAGGCGGAACGTGAGATGAAAGTTTTTTGTAAACATGGACGATAGACGAGATCGCAATAATCAAAGAACGAAATAATCAAGGGCTGGGATAATAAAAGTTTTTGTAACGATGGAAGAATGTGACGGACGGGGTAAAGGAGACGTAAACGAGAGTAGGCTTGACGATACAGAGAGGAAACATGATTAGCATATGAGAGCAGAGGATCGAAAGTGAGTCCCAAGATGCGAATCGAGTCTGAAGGGTATAACTGTGCGGATCCGAGTGTGACAAAAATGGGAGGGAGTTTTTGGAGAGAGGAAGGGGAGCCAAGGACAAGAAGGGAAGATTTGGCGGTACGAAGTCCTATGTCCATGCTGAACCGACCAATTTATAATTCTTGTAAGGTCTAATTCCTGCTCCGTAATTGCAGCGTGGACGTGGTGATACGTAACGGTACCTAGATATAATTTGCAAGTCATCGGCGTACATACTTAGGGTGACTGCACCTAATATCGCCACTGTTCCTAATATTGCCACCTGCTGCATCTCGCAAAGTAAACTCCAAAATTTATCGGTTATGCGCTGTAGGAAGACATACTGTAATTGCAGCGTCATGTGATCAACAATTACGGAAAGGGAAGGATTTTAGAGAATCTTAATAGTGTAAATATTTATTGGACTGACACAATTTTACATTACATTCGGAGAAGGTAAGTCTAATAATTCCGCGAATGCAAGAACATCTATTAGAAATACCTAACTAATGATGTACTTAAGGAATGAAATCGATTCACATATTTTCCATAATATCAAAATAGTGTTTTTCTTTTAGCAGTATGGGTGTTCTCAATACCGTCTACCGGAGAACAATGATTTCGATGTAATGTTTGTTACAGGTCGGGTTACGAAATGTGCCGAACAAGCAAAATAAACTTTACCTACTTGTCCAATATGTACATCGAAACGTAAAAAATAAAATATTTTAAAAATCTATATTTTTAAATTTTAATATTTCTTGAGTTGGCGATATTATAATAGGTACCTACACTTATTTCAGGACCCGATTTATGCATGCTTACGTTTTTTGAGTGCTAATTAAAAATTTGTAGGTTTCAACGATTCTAACTTATGCTACGCGAAAGATGAATAATTTCTTTCTCTTTACTTTGAAACGAACTGCGTGCAAAAATATAAATTATTATTCAATTGACAGGGATTTAACTTTTGCCTGGCGGTATTAGATACAGTCACCCTACACGAAATGTTGGTCGAGGTAATTCGAAGCAGGTCAATAACAAAAACGTTAAATAAAAGAGGATCTAATACAGATCCCTGCGGATCATTACAAATTATCACCCCCCATGATACGAAGCCCAATGTCCCACTGCAAATTACAGTTTGCAGTCTGTTTTCGAATTATCTTAAATTCTCCGCGACACGTTGCAACTTACCCTCCCGCGTGTCACGCTGGACGGAATAGGGCGCGCCATTAACAGCGGTCCAGGGATGCGCGTGAAATCGATTTATCAGAGATAGTTTGCGTCAGTGGACGGGCGCGGGTCTAATACCTATCTATCCCGCTTGCAGCCGGCCTATCTCGCCCCCCCCCCCGCTCTCCGATTTATCGCGTCCTTCTTAATTAGTCGTCAGTGCCGGTGCCGTCCGGTTGAAGCGGCTGTCTAATCCGTTGCCGATTGGAATCGCCGTTGCCTGGAACGGTCGCGTTATCTGGGAGACGACGAGACGCGGCCTCGGTATAATTACGTGGAAAGAATCGAACAACTGGTCCTTGGGTCCTTTCGCCAAGTCGAAGGATCAAAGAGGACGATACCCGTGCGCTGGACGATGCCGGGCTTCGACCGGTCCAACCGATGCGTCACGGTTTTAACGGGGGAACGAGTTCGGGGTCCCGCACTCAACGAAGGCGTTCCCGGTGAATTTGCGTGAAACGACTGTGCGTATCGGTGTGCCACGGACCAAGGATAAAGGTGGTAGCTCACGGTAGAGGGCCCCTCTTCTTGGACAAGAGCTGACTCGCGAAGACGATGGAAGAATACGAAGAAGATACGAAGAAGAATACGAAGAAGAAGAAGAAGAAGTCTGAGAAGGTGGAGCAGGAGGAGGAGGAGGAGGAGGAGGAGGAGGAAGAGAGAAATCGGAGGTATAGGCAGACAGGTACTCACAGGCGGACCAGGTAGCCGAGGCTCGGCTCTCGGCTTCGCTTCGACCAGGGTACCCTCGGGTAGGCAGCCTTGAGCCAGTGAGACTGGTTTCTGTTTTTGCTTCCATAGTTCCATCCTTCGAGAATCTTCGGTAGTCGCCCTTTCTTCCCCCCTCAACGCCCCCCTCTATCTTGGCTCCGTTCGACTCCCGGGTTCCTCTTCTGTCTTTCGCGACGCGAGTCTTTCTTCTTCGATATCTTTCACCGGTTCTACCCCTTTTTCCCTCTCCGTGCTTTCTACTTTTTCTTCATCCGCCGGGCGACCCTTTCGTTAACCGGCGCGCCCTGTCTTCCGGCGATCTCGGGGGGCAATTGAACGCGACCGGTTCGGAGGAAACTCGGAAAGTTCGCCGGCGTAGGGCTCTGGCTGCCAGCGACGCGCGAAGTAATTAAATCGGTTATTTCAGTGAGCGCAGGTACTCCGGTAACGAGTTTCGTTGCTTATTAATCGAACTGTTAGCGGACAGTGCGCGATACCCAATAGCTAATATACCAGTTTCCACGCCTGATAAAGTGATTTGGCACGGGCATTAGGTGTGCCCCACTTTCGCGGCAATCTCGTTACATTTCCGGTCGTAGGCATCCGTCGGAGAAGTAACTCACGGTAATGAAAACGTCCGCGACACTAAACGCGAGGATCCCGCGATCGCCCGTTGCTTTTAATTACGGCGTGCGGTTTTACGAGTGAGCGGGGAATGGATCTAAAAATTCCAGGCGTTCCCGCCGAGAGCTCGCAGCTCGTAGATGGGACCCCATAAAAATATCTTCCGCCGGAGTACGAGCAACTGTTCTCTCCGTCCCTACCCTCGCGTTCACTCTCTCCCTTTCTCGTCCCCGTCTCGGTACGTTTCCATCTGGCTCCTCTTCTTCCCCTCTCCTCTATCCTTCCCCCCGATCGCCTCCTCGTTGTTCTTTTCACTCGTCGCCCTTTCCGAGTGAATTATTCGACGCCGTTAAAAAGCCGAGAGAAGAAATCTAGAAGATGATGTCACGGCCGGCAAGGTTAATTCGGAGACCGTAGGCTCGCGTTGCCTCATTTAAGAAATCAACCTGATTTATACCTGCGTAGATTAAATGGATCTACGTGACACGAAACGCCAAGCGGTTGTCCGCTGACGGCCCGTAGATCCTTCGGCTCGTAGGTGTCTCCCTTAATAAAGACATTCGCGGACTCCATTAAAATACTGTGAACAGGTAACGGGCCTGGTAAAAGCGTTCGTTCCATTGTTGGCCGGGGCACGATCGGCGGATTATCCCCGTTAATTGTCATTATCGAGTTGAGTGGTAGAGCTCGGCGAGGAACAATTAAACCGTACGTGGTTCGTTGCATAGCTGCCAGGCAAACAGCAGCAGAATCTCCGTACAATTCTCCCGCGTTTTCCCCTGTACTGGCTGAGAAATTTGCCACAGCGGCGAGGTGGATACGAAATTTCGATCCTGCCGTTCCTCCGAGAGTCCCAGGGCCCCAGTGGCGCGATAAAGCGATTTCTTCCCTCTCCCTCCCGCTTTGCTCGACGTCGACTCGACTCCGCGGCGGTACACGTCGGACAGGTTGGAACGGGCGCGGACTGTACACCGGATCGGGACTCGTAGCATTCCAGAGTCGGCTTCTTCGTGCGCGCACCACCCCGTCCACGGCCAGACGGAGGGAAAGCCGTGGTGTGCCTTCTCGTTTCGTTAGCTGGAATCTGTTGTTCGCTCCGTGCCACGGCGCAAGTATCAATGGGGGCCCCGGCATTAACGTTAATTGTAAGTAACAGTACCGTACCAGCCGCATACTAACTGCCGTATTATCGCCCCCGGCCGGGGCCCCCACTGTCCCCCATTCAACGATACGCCGCGACCGTAGAAAACCGGGCGGGCACCTCGTGGAATTCATAACCCGCGAGCCTCTCGCTCGGTGAACAACCGCCCCGAACCAGTGGACGCGGGTTCGATGGACGATGCTCGCGGGCTCTGACGTGCCGAAAACCGGGACGCGAGCATCCTCCAGCGGCCGGCTACCGGCTCCGTCGGGGTCGGGGTCGTTAAACGTCGAAACGCGGCTGCTTTCATTCACGAATGGCCAGGACGCCCCGGGGGCCCCCGAGCCCAGGCAACGTATCATTTCCGATGGTCGGACGCTCCGTTGCTATTAGTTTTCGGGAATAATGATAATAAATGCCGCGGGGCCGTAGGTGCGGAGGGAAAGAGGAGCCACGCGGCGGCGCGAACTAGCAATCGCAGGTGGTCTCGCTGCCGTCGATATTCGCGGCCAAGTTTTTTCTCACGAAACGGCGGGGGAGAATAATGGGAAGATGGCTATGCGATCGGAGAAATGGAGCGGCGCTGTTTCGCTGGCTCCGGTTGCTTCGAGGAACGAGATATAATGGAACATCGGGACGACACATCGGGATGAAACGCGAACGGGGTTCGAGATTCTTTTCACGTTCACGGGTGTATCCTGCGCGCAGAGAGTAGAAGGAAATTACAGCTGGTATTATGTGGGGAATGCAAGCCGGTTAAATGACAATTATTAAATGACTTTTAAATGTCAGCCTTGGAGGCGATGCTCAACGTTTTCTAAATACATAGTCGGGCTGCATCGTTGGCGGCGCACGAAACTGCAGGCAAGCATACTAACGACGCGACGAAGATTCTCAAGTATTAGCGCTAAGTAGGCGCATCGCTGCGAATCGCTACAGCATCCGAGAGGTAAGCGCGGCTAGAAAAACAGGAGGCACGCAAATGGAGGGTAAAGAAATGACCGTGAGACAGCGCGGAAATGGAGGTGAAGGAAAAATGGACAACAAATTAGCGGACGATCGGACACTTGCTAAGAGCCGCTCTTGACAGTTGACGTTGGCCGCGCGGAGCTGGCCGAGTACACTTTCTACGGGACGAGCCGTAACTTTTTCTTCCCGTGACACGCGGGCTGACCCCTTTAAGAATGTTGCTCGCCAGCCCCGCCGCGGCCTTACCCGTCACGGTTATTACTTATTGCCGATCTCAAGGAGATTCGCCAGCCGCATTGTTTATGGCGCAACAGCGGAGATTGCAGCGCGATGAAGCGATCGCGAAATGCTTGTCGCCCGGAGACACGCCGGTGATCCACCTCGAGCCACCCTGATCCTCCTCGATCCTCGGCGATCCACGGCGAGGATGCGCGCCTCTTTGGACGACGAAGTAACTCTCCGCGGCCGATTGGAAACTCGTCTATTTTTACTACGACGGTAATAACGATGACGAGACCGGGCCCTGGCCACGTAACCACCGTCCACCGCTCGATGATACTTAAACGCGAGCCAGTCTCCGCGTTGCAAGCGGATTATTTTGGTTGCACGATCGGCTGGTGTGATCATCGCGTTAGCTGACCGGCAATTTCCGTGCCTGGCATCGATATTAATTAGACTCGAGGGCACGCTGCAGCGATGCCACTATTTGCGCGAGTAGGTTACGTAGCAGCTGCGCCGATCAAGCTTCGGGATAATTCGAGTGGATGGAGTATCGCGGAGAGTAAACGACTGTTGGCTTGCAAGCTTGAAGAAGACACTTCGCAACATCTGTGCTTCGTCCCATATCGCGTGAGCTGAGCACGAGTCGCATACTTATACATACCTACCGTTAGGTGTCAACGAAATCCCTGTGATGTCCGTGCGATATAGGTACTTAATGATAACGTTCGCGATAGACCGTGCCTCGGGCAGCTACCAGTCGGTTGGCCACATCAGCGTTTCCTGCTCCGTTAAGTCATCAGCGGATCGCACGACCGTTTCGCGAGAAAATGACTGTCAGGGCCCGGGGAACACTCTCACGGGTCCAGCAGGAAGGGAAAGTGAGATGGTGACGGTGACAGTGACTAGAGCGGTATCAGGAAAAACCTATGTCCGTGCAATTCACCACGTACCAGAAGGTGCGCGCACCCTCTCGCCACCCGTGGCCAATTGACAAGCTGCTCACCGGGTTGCCCCTTCGGCACACCTCGGACCAAACAGTCCGCACCCAGGATCCGATCGCCTATCGTTTGTAATCACGTGAGAGAGACCGGGGCAGCTCGTACCAAAAAAGTTTTCATCATTTTTTCTCCAAAGTCTTTTCCTCGATCAGCGAATAAATTGCGTGATTTACTACTTATCGATTGCGTGACAGTACATGACAAAATCTTGAACACTTAGACATCTAGCTTGATCTTAAACAAATCTGAAGCTTTGTTACAATGTGCCCCAGTCCGGGATTAATTGTAACACATCTGTTTTACTTATTTAAATACAAATATGAACACAAATAAACATTTCTAAAAAATGTAAATGAAAACACAGGTGATTATTAAATATTTGATATAGATGAGTTAAACAATCATTGCTTGCTTATTCATCTGATTCTATGAAAATCTTCTTCTTCGCTTTCTTTACTTCTTCCTTTATACTTTTTTTTTCTACTTTTTGGATTCTCGATTGTCCTGTTATTCGTCTAGTCTGGAGCATCTTTTTCCGGTGTGTCAACAAATAGCTTGCTTTATCACCGTTTCGAACGGACCCCGAGGTCTTTTTTGTGCGTTTTATCTTAGCAAACGAGAAACTAAACATCAAATCACTAAAATCCATACACATTATAACGAACCAATGCGTCGATACACATTGATTCGTTTGCGACAAAGAAGCAAAAATTCAAACGGTTACTAATGACGGTTAATTGAAATGAAACTGCTAAGACAAAAGTTACTTACGAGTAAAACGCTCGTTCGTGTCACTAAAACCGAAGGTGCTAATATCGCGAAGCAGCTCTCGTATGCTGTGTTAGAATTTAGCCCGTGTTACAACCTGCCCCGGTCTCCCGTACACCTAACTGAATCACATCCAGGCTTTCCCAACGTCCACTTGCCACCTTTCACAGACTCACCCAGCGCTTCGAGCAGCCCCCGTGGAACCATTCCGCCGAAGTCCGCGGCAGGTGTTAAAAATAACTTAATTAATACACGGTGCGGGTCGATGCGATAATTGGGCGGGTCGGCGCGGCGGTGCGCTGCAAGGTAGAAAACTATGATTAACTCGGCATCCAATTAGCGCGTATTAGGAGCAGCGATCAGTATCGGTGGCTCACTCTCTCTTTCCTCATATTTTTTCCCTGTGCTCGTACGCGTCGCTCTGTTAGCGGACGGCGGTCTCGGCGTCCCGGCGTCCCGGCCGTCGTTAGACTGGAATTATCGCTGGATTGTTCGCGGTCCACGAATATCCCGATAATGGCCACCGCCATTACGTATGTATGACGCGATATCGCTCTTCGATTTCTTGCATTCGAGAAGGCCGGCAGGGCGAGGGGGCGGGGTCCTCGTTACCGTGCCACCGCGTCGCCGGGGCTGGTACGCTCTCTTTTCCTCGCTTTCCATCCGCGGCCGTGTTTTTTTTTCATCGCCGATTTGTCCCGCGAGCGGCCAGACACGCGGATGCGACCCGGGCGGACGGCTTGCCTAGCGAATATTAATGCCCCGCGCCCCGACCGGGGCCAAGTAAAATGTCGGCGCCGCGGACCCCGTCGTAATTGTGCAATAAATTCTTGCTTAATTGAGCGGAGGGCGTCTCTGATTTACATCGGGCTTTCGCTTCTTTCATAAATCGGGCACTATACGCGGCGGAATGACGGGGGGGGGGGGGGGGCCGAGGGGTCCTTCCTCGTCTTGGGCGCTCCTAGCCACCGATCGCCCTCTAAAGTAGGTTAGGTCTATGTATTATCGCTTAAGGATGGCGTGAGCGCGTGAGCGCGTGGGCGCGGTCTGGGCTTCTCTCGAAATCGCAACCTTCCTTCTCGTCGCGGTGGGAATGGAAATGATACATGGAGGAGGACGGTGCAAGGAGAAGTTTTTCGTGCGAAGGAGGAATAGAATTGGTCGCACAGATTGCCAAACTACTTATAGTTTGCTTCCTCTTCTGTAATCTATATCAGGGATCGAAAAAGTTCTGGGACTCTCGTTTTTAATAAAAATTCTGTTAGCACTTATATGTTTCGTTTAAGAAAATATTTGTTCGTGTGGAATTTTTGTTGAAAGAAACATTACTGTAAGAACTGTAGGGGCTATAAGTTACCAAATGATAGTCCTAATTAAAAGAATCTGCTACAGTTCGCGAATAATAACACAACATCGGAAAAATTTCAGGGCTCGATTGCACCCCCTTGGAGTGAATTTTGACAGCAAACAAAATTGTGTTGTATTCGGGAGGTCGTTCCCTACATATCCAAAAGTTTCATGATTTGTTGAGTTTCAGGTTCGGGATCTTCCCTTGTCAAAAGCATAGGGGTTGAAGCTTTGTAAGCTGTCATACATGAAAACGGTTACTGCTACGAAAAAATTCATACAACCTTTTTTTCTGCAAAATTTCCTAAGCTACAAATTTTATAACAACTATTTTTGTCGTAAAACTGATAGCTAACGAGATATTCGCGAAAAAGTTTTTTTTTTACCTTTAACCAGCTGTAAAATTTTTAGCGGATGTCGGACCGATGGGGACTTTTGACATGTTGTTTAAAACGACGAAATAAACGCCCGTGCGAAAACTTATCTCGCTAGGAATTATTCAGTAGACAGATCCTAATTTTACTGGACTAATGCATATACAAACTGGAAGAAGCTCAATGACTGCTGAAAAGTCTGAGCAGACCCATTATACGTTTACGCCCTTCCCTTCGTGATCCACGCTTACCCCCCCCCCCCCCCCCCCCCACCATACATATACCTACGTGACGCGTAATTATAACCGTCGGATTTCGCAGAGGAGCGACACGGATCTCTAATTACGCGGTCGCGTTCCCTCTCGCCGTAATGGAAGAGGCGCGGTTTTCCGAGGCCGGTCCCCGGGGAACCGTTCGTTTGGTAGGTGAGGCATGCGTATCCAGGGTTATACGGTGAATCTCCGCTAATAGCGGGGCGGAACGCGGGAAAGCGGACGAAGGCAGTAAAAAGGTGGAACGTACGAGGCAGCCGGTGCAGCGATCGCGGCCGCGATAACGCGGCAATGCTCGTGATAACGCCGCGCCGCGATAATTAACGGCTCTGGGTGGGGTTGGAAAGGGAAAGGGAGATAGAAGCAGCTTCTCCCTTTACGTCGCAACGCCGCGCCAATACGCGCGTTAATTGTGCCGCCGCGCGGCGTCGCTCGT
Organism: Andrena marginata; assembly: GCA_963932335.1. NCBI lineage: Eukaryota > Metazoa > Arthropoda > Insecta > Hymenoptera > Andrenidae > Andrena > Andrena marginata. The sequence continues at coordinate 460,894 of OZ010661.1, forward strand.
TACGGGCCCGTCGCCGGGGCCCCGTGTTTCGCCTGAGCTCGTTCGTTCGCGCCGTTAGAACACGCTCGGCCGGTACGACATCCAGAATAATAACGGTACGGAGGATCCCATGGATCGTGGACGGCAAGGATATTCCCCTGCGAGCTGTCCAGAGGGTCCTCGTTACGGGGACCGTGCACGGGGCCCGGCGCGGATCGTATACACGTCCCGCACGACACGAGGCGTGCTGAAACGTAGGCGTCGTTCTCTTCATTTTCCACGGTGGCAGCTTCCAACGGCACGTCCAGCTCGCCACTTCGCCGGTTCGTGGAATACATGAATATTGGATTATGGATCCCGGGTATGTCGTGAAATTGCCGGGGTACCGAGCCGCCGTTGCCGCCTCGAATCGGTGATACACTCGGGGGCTGGAGGTGTCCGCGGCAAATCGTGGAATTGGAGATGGCCGTTTCGTTCAAACTTTCAGGTCTCGATTTGCGTCGCATAATTGCTGGCTATCGTATCACAATTAAGGTAACACATGGTGGTTACCATGCTTCAGCAAGAAGAGAGTTCATAGGAGAGACCGGGGCTATTTAGTTGAAACGTTATTCTGTTTTCAATTTTTTTCATTTTTACTTGAATTAATTACTTAATAACAAATACGCCAAAATATACTTTGGCCCTTCGTGTTTAATCTACATATAGTAAGGGAAAACTTGAGAAAATACATACAAAATGAATGAACAAACGTTATTTGGACGATCGATTTGGATGTAGGGTGAACCAAGCGGTAATCGACCGTATACCACTGAATGACCATTAGGCAAAGAAATGCCAATTATAAAGTTAAAAGTTATTATATGTTTATAAATGGAATATAGTTGCATTTTTAATACCTATCCCGTATTTTTAGTTACGTGTATTAAGCAAACATTACTAAAGTACAATTCTTATTAAAAGTATGCGATCATTTACTGGGCTTCTACGCGTTCTGCATTTTATACTCCAAGTCATTTTAGAAGTAACTTGCCGACCGACGAGTTTAGACCGATTCTGCGCATGTTGGCGCTCATTGGTGCCGAAACAAGCTACTATTGGCTATACCCGAAACAAACGCTCCCTCGGAGCCAATGAGCTCATTCTACATGCGCGAAATAAGTTCCTTCTAAAATGACTTGGAGTATATAATTGTTTTTTTCAAAATAACGATAAGAATAAGTAATTATTTTTATAGAAATTTTAAGAAAAATCAATTTAAATGCAATTTCAACAGTTCTTTGGTTGTTATACAGAAATATATTCAAGTATTAATCTCAAAGGTCCATAAATTCAACAATTCGGTCATTCACTGGTCGATTTACCCTATAAAAACTATTTACTTTTTCTTTATTATAGCTAACGAAAACAGTTAAAAAAACGATTGTTAACGTCGAGGTAGGCATACAGGCGTACGCTGGATCGTAGTAAAGAATTGAACAACAATCTTCACATATCTCGCTGAAATGGGGCTACATATACGTATACATATACTGTCGAGATAATTCGGCTGTATCAACCTGCCCCTGTATCAACTAGCCCCGGTCTCCTCTACTTATACTATTCCTCGCAGTACCATTTTTAACATTTCTTTTGGGCAGTACGGTACCTAGGTACATTATGCACGCGAAGAATGGTATGACAATGAGGAACATACGCACGTATACCTGATGCGGATGGTGGGTACCGTTCCTTAGGCGTGGCCGCAAGTTCCTGGGATGCAGGAAACAAATGGAGACTCTCTCCAACTGTCTCAACCTTTGACGGTGCACGTGAATGTTACCAGCACTTTCTCACCAATTATCATAAATATTCCTTTCCTCTCTATCGCGTCGGTAATTAACAGCGAAATTGGGTAATCCTCAGCCCGCGGACGTCCAGGTACCCGAGAAGGAAGCAAATATCCCTACGAACCGAGCGAAGCGCTTCCTTCGTCACTGCGTTTAATTGCGCCTTCCAGGAATAGTTTTTCGACGAACCAGGTATCCCGGACCACACAGAGTCAGCGTAGGACACTAAAGACTTTTCATATTCTCGCGAGGTGTCTAGTTAGACAATAATGGCCCACTTGCAGATGTGACCAAGGTCTCGGGCTTACATACTCGCGCCATCAACTACGGAAGCAGAGTTCGTTGCTTCCCGCAGCGACTGGAAACGTCGCTCTGGAAGTGGAGGCCGTGGCCACGGCGTAACACCCGAGCGATTACGTGTCGATATTGTGCGACTATTAAGAAATAGTCGCACCTTCGCTGGATATGCCGATTATCGGGTTACCTGGACGGCAACCTACGCTAATATCCCGGTAAGTGCACCTTGTTATGCGTGCTATACGAGCGCAAATGGCTGATTGTTTCTCGTGCAAACGCGCGTGAGAATGGCCAAAGGGCTCTTGAATACTGATCGCCACTTTGTGCCGCCTTACGAGTGTGTCAGTGATTTAATTGTGCAGAGCAATTTCATGTAACCGCATCGACTGTATTCGAATCATATAACATCAAACAAACCACATTTAATGGCCTAATGGCAGTTAATCCGGTTTAAGGGGGTACACCCGTTTGAACCCTCGGAAAATGTGTAGATTTTGTGGGTTTTTTTACAAGTCAATGGTTCGATGCAAATTTCCCGCTTTTTGACTATCCTTACATACCCAAACAGCACACTTCGTTGCGGCAAAGTTGCAGGATGGTTGCAGTAACCTTGCGATGTTGCATGGTTGCAGCGCAATGTCGATGTATGGTTGCTGCGACGTTGCCGTGCAACATTGCACGGGGCGGACATAGAATTGTTGCTGCATAATTGCTGCATAGTTGCGTTACAATAATGCACTGCAACTTTGCCGCAACTATGCAGCAACTTTGCCGCAATTATGTCGCAACTATGCAACAACTTTGCCGCAGCTTTGCAAGAGTTTTGCCGCAGCTTTGCCGCAGTTTTGCCGCAACTTTGCCGCAACTTTGTCGCAACTTTGCCACAACTTTGCGGCGTTAGCAGATTTTAAAACATAATATCTCCAAAACCGGCTGAAATAAAGTGTATACATTATACTTTATTGAATTCGTCTTGAAACGCACTATCATGTGATCTGTTAACAAAAGAGTTCCGTTTAAAAAAAAAAATTGATCATCGTATCTCATAAAATAATAATACAAGAAAAAATCGTCTGCCCCAGTGAATTTGCCCCCTCCAACCATGCAATTTCATGTAAACAATTTCTTTTATATCTCCAATACGTTAGGAAATATCCAGGTGTTTGTTCCCGCGGACATCCTGTATAATGAACTAAAATATAAAATATATGTCGGAGAAGGCAACCATTTAATCAGTTCCAAGCATAAGTCAGAATCTATTTTACTGGTGGTACGTGTTTTTAACGTACCGAGTAATCAGTATATATACCACCTACAGTAATCTACATCCAAGAAGGTTCCGTGGCCACAACGGTAGCGCGTCAGATTGTCATGCGGGCGGTTCGGAGTTCAAGTCCTGTCGTAACCGATAACTTTTTTTTATTTTTTTTTAACAGTTTTTCGTTGCCTCAAAGTTGCCGTGCAAAGTTGCCTCAAAGTTGCTGTGCAACTTTGCAGCAGGCGGACATAGAATTTTTGCTGCACAGTTGCGGCATCCTTGCGTGAGTCGTTGCCATCTTGCACCGCAACTATGCTGCAACTATGCTGCAACGAGAGTGTGCTGTATGGGTAGTATTATGAACTACTTAAAAAAGTTTCATTTAAAAAACTACTGTTATCGGAAGTTATGGATACATTTCCGAAACATACATACCTATCTCTCGATTTTAGACGGCTAAACGGTGGGCCTGAAAACAGCTGTATGTCGTGTCTGAAATCAAAAACAATCAAATCTTCTTATAAAATATGTCAATAGCTATCGTCCAACGGGGCGGATTTTGAACATTTTGAAAAATAAAGAATTGAATGATCAAAGGTAAAGATACATTTTTCTAAGAGAAAACGACACGTTTCTTCTTTATAAATAATAAACGGGGAATCGGGATAAAAAAAGTCCTCGTTGGACGATGTGGAATTTTATTACGATCCCGCATGGAAAATTGGAAGTGAATTTGTTGAACGTAGCGCGAGTTTTTAGGCCCACCGCTTAGCCGTCTAAAATCGAGAGACTTTCGGATATGTATGCATAACTTCCGAAAAACAACAGTTTTTTATCTGAAACTTTTTTTAAGTAGTTCATAATACTATGTAAAGATAGTGAAAAAACGGGAAATCTTCATGAAGCCGTTGACTCGTAAAAGAATCCACAAAATCTACACATTTTCCGGGGGTTGAAACGGGTATAACCCCTTAACTTCGGAACACTCCTGTGTCGTTGAACGTAGCCTGTGCCATACAAGTTTGAAAATGCACGACGGTGACGCGTTAATGTTCCCAAGCAGAGGCTACTCCTAGGCGCGCGATCGCGTCAGGATCGAGCGGATCTTCCGCGGTTGTAGAAAACGACGAGGAGCGCCTTATGGCGAACATTTGTAGAGGCCCCGGGGCCGGTGTAATAAGAAACGTTAACCGCGGTTTCGAGCGTCCACGGAGCGGCTGATATCACGGCTCCCGTTTGCCATGCGGAATGTTCCGCGCTCGATACGATCGCGGATGGAGTCGCCAGATATTACGGTGCAGAGACAGTATTTTCCTCGCTGGATTATCTCTGCGCGCCGCTGGAATAGTAAGTCCCACCTTCGATCGGGTGGACAGACCGGGGTGGCTTAATGGCCAGGCGTCCTTTTAATCCCTCGGATGACGGCGTCGACGAGGGGTTGCGCGTCACCGCCGCGCTCCGTCCGCCCAACGTGCGCGTCCAATGACGAAAATTATAATAACGAGGAGGAGCCGCGCGATTTTGCCGCGTCTTCGCCGCGATAAAGCGGCGATAATATTCGCGAGGGATCCGAGAGCCGGGGCACGATAAATATAAATCGCGGTTTTCAGCTTTCCGCGGAGACCGAGCCGTGGTATCGCGATTGCTGTTTGCCATGCCGGGATGTTCCAGCGGGGCCGATACGATCGCAGATCGAGTCGCCAGATATTACGAGGGGGGCTAGCCTACGTTTCCAAGCTTCTTGTACGCGCGCGCGCGAGCAGCGGTGGCTTCGATCGAGTTTCCAATCGGGCCCCGATATCGGCCCGCCAAATGGACCGTCCGATCGCGATCTGACAGATTGCGCTTCAACAGTTCAACCTCACCGCGACAGAGAACGGATTAAGTTACACATCGCCGTTGATCCCTCGCGCGTCTCCTCTCGTCTTTATTCGTCGCCTGGGTACTTGGCGTTACGTCACTTTCATTCGCTCTACCTCATTCGTGCGCAGAGTGAGGGCATCGCCAAGGCACTTTGGGGAAGTACCGAGTCTCGGAATTCGTGGGAATCGTTGCAACGATGGACTTGGCGCGCGCAAAGTGTCTATATGCCGAAAAGCTTCGGGTTCAGCTGCGAGGGGTCGATACCTGACGGAAAGAAAACGAGGTGCTCGGTCGCCGAGTGGTCGCGAGATCTCGTAAACCGCTCTCGGAGAGTTGCCCGGTGCTGGAAGCCTGGAATCCCAAGCACTCGAGCGTACGTTGCGGGAATACATAGTAAGTTTACCTTCGATCCGGTTACCAAAAGGCCTGGGGCCGTGTCGGGGCCCCAGATGCGGCTGACGGGAGGACGCCCGCGGGAGCGTTGCGCCGCCGACGCATCTGGACCAGGCGGGGCGGGCTAGGGCGACGAGGAGCAACAAGGGGGACCGGGAACAAGCGTTGCACCGTCCGTCAATGGGGGACCCCGTGGCACGCACCTGTGCACGTTTTTCAGCGGTGAATGAGCGTGCGCCCTCGCAGCCGGGCCAGAGAGGGGCACGAGTGCCGAGGGGGCTGCGAAAACGTCCTTTTAAAGGGACACGCGCGGCCACGCATCTGTCGCAATCACCGCGGTATTGTCGGCAGGCCAGAGGAGATTTAAATGGGGGTACGCTAGCCCCCTCGTCCGTCCACGCTCCCCCTTCTCTTTCTCTTATTTCCGGCTACAGGTTCGCGCTGGCATTGACGTCGCGTCGCCTCGGGCTTCGTACGTGTCTAGCGAACTTCACACCTGGACTACTTAGATCGTGAGAACTCCGGCTCGACGACGCTGGAATTGAGGTAAGAATAACTCAAAGTGTTGGATTCCCTGTATAATCGAAGAAGCTATGTTTAAACATTAAGCTTGCCGATACGGGGGGTAAGAATCTAACAGAGCTGTGCTAAAAACCACGAGATCCCGCGATTCTCCTTCCTCCCATCGCAGCCAAAGTATTACGTATGACGTATGAACCTTGAAACAGTGATTGAACATTGAAAGGGGTGGATGTTGCAGCCGTGCCTGCGCCTATGTGGACCCCTGTTCACGGTGCAGCCAGGCGGGCATTGATAAGTTTCGGGGTTTACACGTGGTCCCGCACGCGCTCCATGTTTCCGTGCGCCGCACACCGTGCCGGGATCCACGTGCGACAGCTTAGGACAGCTCGTAATCCGAGAACGGGAGCGTTTTACGCGGGGCAGCGCCGCTTCCTCTTTCTCGGCCGTCTCTCTCGTTCCCTTGCCTCTTTGCCGGGCCGCTCCATTCGTCCCTCTCGTGCCCATGCGCTTTCAGTTTTACGCGCCCGCCCGCGTAACTCACACCGGCGCTAAGCGTAAGACGAGACCCTCGGGCGGCGCGGAACGCTTAAACGATTTTTGCGCCGTGCACGCGAAATCTGCTTACGTGGGACGCCTCCACCTCTGGCTAATCTACCGGACGCCGCGTTGTGTCGGCATCCAGATGGCGGATCGAGTTTCGGCAGCGAACGATTCGACCGCGTCGCCTCGCTCCTCGGAGACTTGAAGCGGAAAAGTATGGCGACACTTTGTTTCCGCGGGGGATCTCGATGGCCATCGATAACGAGGGGATCGATCGGCCTGCGAAGGGGTGGCGCGTGCCGCAGGGGTCGACGAGGACACTTGTTGTCTTCCCACCGACGACAGACGGCTCTTTTCCGCATCCTGCACGCGGGCAGGGATGAGCCCTCGATGAACTGTTCACCACAAACTGATGCAGCATCGCGGATATCGCTTGTGACTGATCGACAGTTGGGCGTCATGTTTCACGGCGCGGGGTCCGCTCTAAATACTCGACTCTCGAGGGAGCATGCATGCTGACGCGAAGCAGTTTCGTTACCTATGGAACGCTGCGCGCCGGTGACGGGAAATGACGGATGCCGCGGAAACGAAGCTGCTTCTGATATCCCAGCTGCGAAGCTGTATAATTTCCACAAATACCTGTGGAAACATGGATTAGGGGTAAACTCGGGTAAATCCGTGGCACAGGTTATTCCGTGATACTTTTTCATTTATCTGTAACTCGAAATTGTCTCGCTCAATTTATATGGAACAAAAACTAACAGACAGCTTTGATCTTCTAGTTAATGTTGCGGTAAAATAATTACTTAGTCAATTGAAGTTAGCGCGATAGAGTGCGAGAGCAAATAATTTAAAATAATGTAAAATAATGTAAAATAATGTAAAATAATGTAAAATAATGTAAAATAATGTAACATAATGTAAAATAATGTAAAATAATGTAAAATAATGTAAAATAATGTAAAATAATGTAAAATAATGTAAAATAATGTAAAATAATTTGAAATAATGTAAAATAATTTAAAATGATGTAAAATAATGTAAAATAATATAAACAAGTAGCTGGTGAACATATATTATAGGGCCAGCAAGTACTATCATGGAATAACCAGAGCTATCGCGGAGTAACCAGAGTACGCGATGACAACTTAATTTTGTATATTTTCAATTAAATATACTTAGGAAATTTCTTCTTGTAAAGCTATTATTTGTTTCTCTGATGTCCGACCTATCATTATGTCCTAGACTCACTTTCAGAATATGCCAAAATTAGCAGTTATTAGAGAAGTTCTAAAACTATCACGGATTTACCCGAGTTTATCCTACCTACGTACGATAAGAGAATAAGAGCGAACGGGAGATACCCGTTCCTGTAGAAGGGGGCACGGATAAACCGAATCGAAAAGTCGCTGCCGTTCCGAGGCAGAACAGATCGCTTCCGCAGTGCTCACATTCAGGTAGCGTAGCAAAGTTCGGACGAGCGGGGAATCGGTTCGAACGAACTCCGCGGCGGCGGGAGACGGGGAAAGAGAAGGTGAGAGACCCGGAAAAACGATCGCAATCACGATGCGTAACGGAACCGTGTTGATCGATGCCGGGTAATCCAGATCGGCTGTGATCGGCGTAACCCACGATTCGCCATCATTAATTTTCATCTTGCGCGGTCTTCAGCGGCGCACAAGGCGCAAATCTATCACACCGCCTCGAATGGCAACGCTCGGCGTGCTTTTACGCGATACGAGAAGTGGACGCCGAGCACAGGTTCCGATCGGTGCCCGTAATGATGATATTGCGGTGATTCGAGCTCCGGCTAGAACCGACTAGGCAGATGGACGGCCGCGTGTGATTGATCGGTCGGATCCGATGGAATCGCTCGGGCAGACTCGGTGCAAGGTTATTAATTACTATCAGGCAGATAGCGAGATAGCAGCAATGATTCCGCGGGGAGACATCGACGAATCGTTCGCTGCCCGAGGGATTAAGGGGGATTCAAGGCGGCCGCGGCGATGCGCACACCGATCCGTCCTTTTTTCTATTCCATTCGATTTTTATTTCTCACGCGAGCAGAATGTTTCTTAAATTGAGTAATTCAATTAGGACAGCGCCGGGATAGATGCAATTAATAAAGCAGGCCTTCGGGTTGAGGGACTCGGTTTCGATGTTGGGTGCTTACCGCTGCCATTCACTCCAATTCTAATCTGCTCCGTGTACGAGGCTGATTGTGAGATCCTTACCATATGGTCCGAGCATTGGTGCGTCATCCTAGCCAGCCCATCGAACATCGATGGTCGTTGCTGTGGAGTTTGACGAGGCTGTCGCCATGCAGCTCCACTAGGGGGTTGCCACAATCGAGCCTCACGAATTCCAGTTGTCACGACCACGTTCCATAATTAGCACCTTCCTTCCATCCTTCCTCCTTCCTTCCTTCCTATCAATCCTGGCACGGGCATCATTGACATTTCATTGTTTGCTACGCAGCGCGAGGACTCGTCGTCGGAGCTGACCCCGACAGGCGAACGCGCAAGCTTAACGGTGTAATAAAAAAAACTAAGTGGCAAATGACGAAATTACCTATCGAAACGGATCGATCCTATTAATATCTCGAGACACGAGCGTGCTCGAACGCGGGTTACGCAAACCCCGCTCCACTATTCGGAGCGACAGCAACGGTCGCGTTCCGAGTCTAATCCAGAACGTGAGATCATTTAGAATCGAGGGAGTCCGTCGATAGGAAGGTATCGAATTATTAATTAGCCTAACCTCGAACTCGGCGTAACTTTGCTCGCGTATTATTCTCCGCTTACAAAGCCTACCCAAGCAGCCCGCTCTGATCGCGATCGGGCTCGTATTGTCGCTGCAATGTTCTTTCACTGCCAGCAACTCGCAAAACGATCGACCAATCGCGCGGATCTCATCGATTCCCTTGACTTCGTTATTCCGAAATAAAAAGCGATCTCCACGCGGCCGGACAAAAGAGATTACGTGAAACGTGAGTCGCGTTAGAATCGCAGAAGGCGTATCGACGGCGCTGTAGCTTTCTCCGGGCAAATTTCATCGCGTACCTACGTTTGAGCGCGGTATCCCAGGTATTCGTTGATTCATCTTGGACGTTAGGGCCGAGCAGACGGTGCGCGCGATCGGTCTTTATCGCGTCGTGCGATTTACACCGCGAACCGAAAGTCACGATCCCCCCGGATCGATATCTACGCGTGGAAGGTCCAGTCCGTCTACCTATCTACCTACCTGGATGACTCGATGGCTCGCAGGATCCGGCGAGTTCGTGCCACGAGGGTGCGCGGACTTCACAGGCGGGGGTAAAAATGGGGTAAACAGGGCTGACGGCTAATAATCATTAGTCGGAGATGCGGGAGCAGATATCAGTCGAGGCAATCATTGCGGCGCTCGATCAAACGGGCATACCCTGCGCCTTCGAATCGTGGCTTGCGTGGGCTGATCACCGCGTCACGATAAATCGTCGAATTTCCAAGCGGTGTAATACTTTCGGCCGTGATTTCTCTTTATGCCCGATGCAACTTGGACGAAATCGGTGTCCCGAGATGGCGACCGCTTCGCCGAGGAGGACAGCCCGTGGAGGGAAAAGAATTCGACGCGCAAGTTTATCGCGTATCCAGGGGGAAGTTACAGAGGCCGTTCGAATAAATGTAAATAACTCCTCGGCGATTAGGTATAGGAAGCTGAAATTTCGCGAGTCGGGGGGAGGCGCGCAGAGATTTTACGACGACACGCGGGACATCCTGCAGTGGCCGCAGGTCCAGGACGAGGTAATTAAGCTTAACGCGCATCGTCTCGCAACCCACCGGCGATTCCCTCTTGTCCGCGGTGTTTCGCCGTAGGTTTTGCCGCGGCTGCGTTCTGCGGTTTACCGCATGTCCAACACGACCGCCACGGGGTCTGCGCCTCCGTCGGCCATAAACCATCATTACGCTAGTATATACAAGCGCATAAAGGAGGCCCGCGGACGTTTCCGCGCTGGATGGAGCTGGAGAGGCAGCGTTCCGCGCGAAATTTCTGTTAATATTTTCACTGGACCGTGGCTCGTCGAACACGCCGCTCCATCGGAAGTGCTCCCCATTAAATCTAATTTAACGCCCGACAGCCTTTGTCTTCGGAACACTGCCGAGGGAGCCGGATGATCGAAGCACCTTTCGCTACGATCTCGATTAATAACCAGCGACGCATCCCCCGTTTCTCCCGCGTGCACGCGCTCACGTCACTCCACGCGACGCTTCCCGCGCTCCCGCCTCGTTGAAAGCGAAAGCTAATGGCCGTCGGACAACTTAACCGAGCAGCCTGACAATTTTCACTTAATAACCACCGATAATCCGAGCTAAGCGCGTCCGTAATTATAATGGGCCCCGTTACGAACATCAGGATCGTGGTGGACGATCGCGAAAAACAACCGGGCCGATAACGACTGACCCGCGGATATCGCGTCGAAGGCGCGATCTAATGGCTTTAATAACGTAATCAGTGATAATTCCACGCCTTAATGGTATGCACCGGCGCGTGCAAAATCAACGTGGTCCCAAGGGGAGTAACGGCGATAAAACTGGGACCGTTAAAGATCAGCATAATTAAACAGGTATTTATAAGCGGCTCGCGGTGGCGTACGTAAGTAAGCGTGCTCACGGATCGGGGAGGCGGTTACCACTAGGTGGTGAGATAATACGAGTTCTTATCAAGCGGCGTTCAGCAGTTTTCTTCGTTAAGGGGATCGGGCAAGAAGGGACTCGGTATCGTAATAAAACCGCGTTGCTCTACCAGCCCTCCTTCGGGGGGTGCGGGCTGCGGGGAGAGCACCATCTGGCTGACTACTTATCAATTACAATAATGGGTCTATTAAATAATAATGGCGGACATGTTAGGTGCACGAGCAAGCTTTTATGCTTGCGACTGTTTTACAATGAGGTAGGTGTTAGGCGGTGCTTCGGATTTATAGACGACGCTGTGTGCAAACACTACATCGCCCTGTCCGAGAGCTGCTCTTCAATCTCGCAACACACCGACATCCACGTGGATCCACGGCCTTCCCGTACGCGTCCCTTTCCATGAATCCTCGTAACCGCTGATTTTTTACGCTCCCGTTCTTTTTCTCTTTTCGCTGCGGCGTCGTACCAGGCGGCCCGTCTCGAGCGCTCGCCATTCCGCTACAATTTTTGGCGGCCCGTTGGGCGTCGTTAGGGGAGCTTGGGGATAGAGTTGACGGAGGTGAGGATTGATCGCCTCCTTCTGAATCGGGTGTATCCACTGCAGGCAGCTCGGGGAAGGGAGAATTTTCTGTTTAAAGACACTGCCTCCAAATTATTATTCTTCACTGACATGGGAAGAATACAGAGTAGCCTGTGATTGAGACAGAATGTAGGTAATTAATTGAACAAAACGCGCCGATTACCTATGCCGAAAAGAGGGACTCAACAGTTAATTTCTCGTGGTTGCACGTTCCCCCCCCCCCCCCCCCAGTAGCATTTAATGTTGGCATTTTGATGGCCAACTAATTCCCAACTTGGGGATACTGTGGGCCAACCAGAAATGCTACTAGGGCCGTGATAAAATGAAAAGCGACCAACGGTGGACCCGGCCATTTACGACGAAATATCGGCGATTCAATGGCTCCAATAAACATGGTCATATTGGAGCACCGGCTCAAATCGAAGTTCGAAGTTTTACCAGCAGCAGGATCGAAGGATAGGAGATAAGGCTGTTCCAAGTAAGCTAAAAAACGAGTAGCTCTATAAAACCGAGTAGCCTGAATTGTTTCGAGCGGCTCGAATATACTTGGAGAAGATAACCAGGGGATAACCTGGGGATAACCTGGGATAACCAGGGATAACCAGGGAGAACCATGGATAATCGGGGGTTAACCCCTCAACGACCGACCCCTGAAACGAAAAACTGAATCGCCAGGCCAAAACGTCACTTTGATACCTGAGGCCTCGGCACTGAAAAAATAGAAAGATTACATAAAGAGAAGTGTATGAACACGTTCATAAATACATGAAAATATGAAAAAAAGAAAGATTTGAATTTACTACTTACTTTCAAAAGTTACAGAATATTTCCATTTACAGCTTACATTTTAATTATTCACATTACTTATTGAGAACCATTATTTACATTCCAGTAGATAAACGTAGCCTAAAATATTCGAAACATTCGTATTGCCCGAAACGTTCGAGCTTCAAGCTACTCGGTACAGTCGGAGCTTCTCGGTTCTTTCGGGCCGCTCGAAATAATTCTGGCTACTCGGCTTTATCGAGCCACTCGGTTCTTTCGATGTAATCGGCTTTTACGGATACTCGAAGAGCCTTAATAGGAGAAGCCTTTCACAATCGAATGCCTGGGCCAAATTTAATTCACGGTACCAAAGATCCGCCATTATCCACGATCGACATTGACTCTGGATAGCGACCACGAGCGTGCCATTTATTCTATTAACCAGTGTGCTTCTTATATTCCTCGAGCAATGTTTTTCCCCTGTCTGTCGTTTTTTGCGTCCTTCAACGTCGCCTGGTCAGCAGTCCAATTCGTTTCTACGCGGCGTTACGCACGGGAACGGCCTTCTTGGACCGCCTAGCGTGATCCCCAACGCCCACAAAAAACCACTCTCTATAACCGTGATACATGTTATAGATTTAATTGGGCCGCCGGATACCTGGCCGGTTTTATTCCCTTCGTCGCATTCGTAACCTGTCAACGTCGCTCCGTCCAGGTCCTGGGAACATCCATGCGTTTTCCTGGAGTCGCGAGTTTCGAGTGTGCAGCTGGTATAGCGCGTTTCAAAATCGACGAGCGCGTTGGTGGGATAAGATTAGAGTCGCATAAAAACGTTCACGGTCGTCCCTTACAACCTGTTATTTTATGTTCTCCAGTTTAACTCCCGGCTGTAAAGGCTAATTAAACAGCAATATTGACACCCATTACGGTGTACCGTGGATTTAATTAAACGCCAATGGAATCGCCATGAAACCGGAGGAAAGATTCAGAAATATACGACGTCGAATGTTCCGTTCCTTTTGCTCGCTGGGAATCACAATGCCACCAGGCCCCGCCGGACCCGTCGGATTAGCCTCGCGTCTGGTGGACGTCTAAGAGGCCGTGTATCGCGTAGGCATCCACCTACGTTTGTCATTCATCGGGGAATTGGCCAAGGTGGATACGGGCGTGTCGCGCGCACGGTGGCGTTTATTGTCTGGCAACGGAACGAACTCATTGCGAATCGATCGAGCAAGGAAGAGGCCGTGCGTAGGAACGATAATTCCCTGTCCGTGAAGGGGACGTATGTGTTTCTTCGGCGGCGAATTAGATTCAATTGACTCGCTTTCGCGGCATTCATAAATCATCGGACGCGCGATGCACGAAACGTGGCGCGTTTTAAATACGTGGAAATTAATGATTCACGAGCTAATCCCGATGCAGCCGCATCCAGTGTATCGCCGGTGGTTAACGAGACGATCGATTAATCGGCAGCGTAACGCAACCCTCCCCCGAAGGTGGGCTCGCCTCTGCCGTTCTGCGCCCTCCTGCCGTCGTCTCGCTCCTCGATAATTTCATCATCCGCGACGGGCTTGACAAATAGCGCACGAATTTCTTACGCTTCAGCCTCGTAAGTTCTATTGCGGGGTATCGGTCGTCGCCGCCGGCTTTCTCCGTTTTCAGCCCTCGGGATCTAGATAATTTCTGATTAATTAGACATTATAAGCGTTATTGATGGGAGCAGCGGGGCCGGAGCGAAGCCGAGCAACGGAGAAGCCCGCGCGAGACACGGACGATGGAGCGAAGGATCCGACGAACGGGGGAAAGAACGAACGAACGAACGAACGAACGAACGGACGGACGAACGAACGGACGGACGGACGGACGGACGGACGGATGGACGGACAGACGGACGAGCGTTACGGAGATCGGATCAGGAACGGTAGGTGGTCCATCGAGGCTCGCCAGCATCCACTCTCCCTCCGAAGAGAACTCAGGCATCTACCCGAGAGCTCCCGAGCTCTCCTCTATCCTCTCTTTCAGTCTCCGTTCCTTCTTCATCCTCCGGCTACTCGATCGACCGCTCTCCTTTCAGCATCTCTTCCACTCGTCTTTCTCCATCAGGCTCCCTCCCCAAACCTCGGCCCCTCTCGGTCGATCGCGCCGTTGCTCGTGGTATGTACCGGGCCTCTTCCTCTTGTCCGTACTCACCGTGCATCTTCCCTACCTACGAACACGCCACGGTACACGGAACTTCTTCTCGTCTACCAACACAGGATTCGACTACCATCATCGGCTAGCCACGGAGCGCCGGGTATACGACGGTACCTATAGCAGCGGAGTATACAACAAGGCTGATCCGTTTGTGCGAGCTCGTTCCTTCGCGTCGACGATCCCTCAGAGCAGCGGAGCGGAGAAAGAGACGGGCCCTCGACCGCCGATCGAATCTCGCCCGTAGATCTCCTTTTTCCTCCGTCCGCCCCGTCCCACCCTGCCCCCAAGCGCACCCCCTCGCGGGGGCCCGAGGCACGGCAACCTTCGAATCTCGGCCGCTCCGGTCGGGCCCTTCGCCGAGGCGCGACTCCGTGAGTAGGTGTACGTGTACGTACGTTTCCACCGCGGTGACTTTTTCCCCGTCGCGAATACCTCGCGCCGGCTGTCCTTCCTGTCCCGTCTTTGACCCTGCAGGTCGTTACCTCTCGACCGGCCATCCCGGTGGCCCCGTTGACGAGACACGACCGCCCCTGGGACGCTCGACGCACCGCGGCGATCAAAAAGACCACGAGGAACGCCGCCGCGCCGAGGATGCCCGTGGTCGTGACACGGAAGGAGAGGGGACGGCGAGATGTTTTCGTGTAATTCGACATGAAACGACCACCGCTTCGGACAGGTGGGCCCGGCGTACGGGGGGTTCCGTTTCTGCCGCACGCCGCTCCGAGTGGGGTGAATCAGTACGCGGTGGTTAAATACGCGCGGTGATCGAATCCCGGGACTCCGTTGATTGCGTACGAATAAATGCGCGGCCAAGGAACGCGGGGGAATCCTAAGGACAACAAGGACGTTTAATAGACTGAGCGATAGCAGGTGGTGGCATCGTTTTCGAGAAATATGAATTTAAGTGAGGGGACGTATGAAAACTTCTGTTCCGCTGGAATTTCACTGACAAGCTTGCTCCTAGAGACATAATCGAGCCTTAGGGTAGCCACTAGCGATGGGATTCGAGGCGCTTCGAATCTCGAATATCAGCTGACTACTTGGAAGCACGTCGAACATGATTCGAAGCTTGAAAGTCTTGAAACTGTCGCTTCAAAGTCTTGGCAGGTTTCGGACCCGTATGTACGTGCACCGCTGACTCGCGGGACAATACGATCATAAATCGCGATCAAGCTGGCTAGTTTTTGGCAAGCAGATGTTCCTTTTCAAGACTTTCAAGAGTTTTAAGCTTCGAATCACGTTCGAAGTGCTTCGAACTTTTCGTCATACCGATATACATATATGTAGATTCGAAGGGCTTCGAAGTGCTTGGGATCCCATCGCTACTTAGGCACCACTGTGCCCTCGATCCTGTTCCCCGCCATTTCGCGGGTGCTCGATGCGAAAGTCGTTAAGACATTTGGGGAAATAATGAAATTCGCGACTGGGCAACGACGCCAGACGGCGTTTCGTAGCGCGGGAAGGGACGAGCAGCGCGTGAATTATTATTATTGGACAAAAGTTCCGACCAGCGGGCGACAGAGTGATCTGATCAGAGAGGCTACCGACCGCGATTAGTATTTATTCAATTCGCCTAGCCCCCCAGCTGTATTTATCTCGATTGGCCCGACTGCTCGGCTGCTAATACGATAATTCTTATCGGGCGCCTGTTGCGAATGGACGAAAATTGGACCCAGCTCGCCGCCGCGCCGCCGCGAAATTTCGCAGGCGCGCGCTCGCCTCTCGCGTTTATGGGCTCCTTCCATGAACACGATCTCGGTAATCGAGACCGTAAGGTCGGGGTCGCGGTATTACTATTTTTAACGCCAAATCGATGGGCAGCCGATGTAAGCGAACACTGGCAGTTTGGATTTTGGACACCGAACGTGAAAGTTATCGTTACCGTGGGAGGGTCGTCCACGATGAAGCCAAGGTCCATCATCCTTCGTTGATTAATCCGAACTTTTCCTCGAATCTTCGAGGAGCTGCGGTGTCGAGCAGCGCGGGTAATAAACTCTTTGAACCTTTAGACACCGAATATAGAACCGTGACCATCCGGGACCCATCTACGCGGTGAAACTTAAAAAGATACGAGCCAATAAGCAAGATTCAATGAAGAGAAATTCCAATTCAAGTGATATCGTTCAGAGCACCTTGATACCTATCCAATAACCCACTGTATTTATAACCTCAGCTTACCCACGATCCTGGCAATATTAAAACGTCACTGTCGTCAAGCTTAATGACGCCTCCTGATCGCCGTTTCCCTGTGCATCGCGCACTTGGAATCAGTGGTAACTAGGTACTTCTCGTTTCGTTCGCAAGCTTTCATTTTTACCGAGTTGGAGCGCCTACGGTACCCTGGACTGTGAAGACGGTTACCAGGATCGACTGGGTATCCGTGTCACAGGTAGATCTCCGCGTCCCTCCTCGTTTTCCACGTGGATGAGCACGAGCATGAGCATGAATCATCTAGCAGGCGCCTGAACGTTCACACTCGTCGAAGGACGGAAATGGTGGCCGCTTTCGGAGCGCGCGTCTCTCCTCGCGACGGGAGGATGGCTAGGTATCCACGAGAGGCTTTCTCATTAGGGACGCGACGACCGCGACTCGATGTCGGCCTCCTCGCTCTCTGGAATCCCGACGGAGAGATGTTACGATTATTGGCCGTCCTGCCGGCCGAACAAGGAGCAGGGGAAAAAGGAAGAGCCGGCGTGGAGGGTACGCGCGCGTACGGAAAACTCGGGACTCGTGTAATCGCGAGCCTGCTTTCGTGGGAGACGAGCCGTGTCACCTTGAAAATCTTGCACCGCGATAATGCAACCGCTCCGATCGTGCTAGTCGGCTGAGTCATTCCTGCCTGATTTCACAACGGAACGTTTTGCAACGCGTCACTGAGCGCCGCGAGGCAGGTAGACACTTGCGTGCCGCGTATGATAAAACGTGCACGAAACAGGTAAGCTTTCCGAAGGAGAAAGATGGAGAACCTAATATTTCAGAGCAGATCAACGTTGAGCCAGCTCTCGGTGTACTCGAAAGTCTTTAAGGGGTTACATCCACCTAGTGGTCCGGAGAAAGCATACCAGTTCGGCACGTTTTTTGGGGAAAAAGTATAAGCGAAAATCATACAAAGCATTAGCTGGTGGATATTCCCTACATTGGGATAAACGAGGCATCTGAAAGCAAAACTTCAAATAAATTTTAAAAATAAATAACTGTCAGAAGTATCTGACGTTCTCATATTTTTAAAGTTTACATTCAATTTTGCAATAATGAAAATACTTGCAAAGCCTTCTTGAAGAAAAATGAAAAAAATTGTCCACGGAATTCGATTTTTCAACTTCAAACGGTCGCCCCTTTTTTTACCAAAATACAATATTAAAATTCGGGGAACGTCAGGTACTTCCGTGAGTTATTTATTTTTAAAATCTATTTGAATTTTTGCTTTCAGATGCATCGTTTGGCCTAGGGAGTGTCCACCAGCTAACGCGTAAACACACAATACGACTCACATCCAAGTCGAGATCTCCTTTAGTTAATAATAATATCTCATGAAAATTGAGAATAATATAATTAAAAGATGTATTTTATAGTAGAAAAACGTTGCGTATGATTTTCGCTCATACTTTTCCCCCAAAAAATTCCTGAACCTGTATGCTTCTTCCGGACCTCTAGGTGGATGTAACCCTTTAAGGTGCCAGGATTATGGTGATATTACAAGAACCCCAACAGTAGAATCAACTATGTCTCCGTTATTATGTTTGTGCGGGTGAATATGTTGTCGAAATGAAAAATCGGAAGAAGCGAGTTCATTGCTTGTTTCGTATCGCATTGATCTAAATAAGCAATAAATTCAATTTCTTCGAGTTTTGTCTTAGAATCAGACCTATCCCGTAATCACCATGGAAACGATCCTAGGGCATCGACGGAGAACCACTTGCCAAGAGCCCAAGATCCAATAAGTCGGCGAGGAAACATCGCAAGGTATTGTCTTCCTGGCGGACGCGTATCGCGCCTGGTGCCCAGAATTCATCAAGGTAGGTGCCACGGTTATTGGCTGCGCGCTGCAGTCGGAGAAACAAGAAACAGCGGCGAGCAGAGGACGCGGAACAAAGGGAATCGCGTGGAAGGAGGAGAGGGGTCACGCCTGTTGGCACGAGCTGCTTCTAGAGCGGATCCTTCGCGCAGGACTCTCTCGTAATTACCCATCGATCGTCCGGATCTGCTCGCTGTCGGTCTTCTATTTCGAGATCCTTTTTTCTCCACGAGCTTCCCGCTCTTCTTTCGCGGCATCTTTCGGCCGCGCTTCGTTTCACAATTCACTCGATTCACCCACCTTCTTCGAACGCTACGTGACCGCTCGGCCAGCTCTCCGCCGTCGACGGCTACATATCTGTCCTTTGGCTGGCACCGTGGTAATTACAAGGGGGCGTTGAACCGCTGGCCAGGCCGACCACTCGAAAACTGACAATATTGTCTTCGCGGATCTACGAGAAACGGTTCCCAAGATCGTACAGCGTGTCGCTTCCTCGACCACCGCCGCAGCGGATAAAATATCGCCGCGAAGGCGACAGCGGGATCAGATGCGCGGAATTAAATATTCCCCGGTGTTCCCGTTTCCCTGTTTTCGTCGACCAAGGCATTAGTCGAAGAGGCCGAACGGAGAACCACTGGCTGCAACAACTGGACGGCCAGCCACGTTGGTAGATCCTTAATGAGGCGTCGATTAGATCGGACCCAGAGGATTCGCCGGGCATCGCGATGACGAATCGCGAAACACGACCGCGAGGATTTCTTTGTGACGCGAAACGAGCTGAAATCCACACGCTCGGTAGTCGGTAGCTATCTCGCCGATCGAATCCACGAAATTCTGTGAGGCTGGCCAAGGGCAGGACTCGAAGCCGGATCGGTAAACTAGAATGAAACGTGACGGATCGTTAATTGCATTTATTGGGGCCGGTGATCGAGAGATCACTGGAGGCGTGGGTCGACAGATATAACGTTGGGGAGGTCGGCCGGGGTCGGGCCATCGGCGATGGAAGGATCCAAGGGGAAAAAAGACGAGAGGAGGCAGATCTTGAGGCCACCGAATCGTCTGGGCCCGGTTTTCGTTCGGCAGCTTTTACGATTCTGATCGCGGCATTATTATGATAGTAGGACGTTTTATGGGGAGCTGCGCGGCCGGGAGCACCGAGGGACCATCCCTCTAGACGATGTTTTGCGTTTACAGGTGCACGTTATTCGAGATGGTCTTTACAGGATCGTCCGAATAAATTAGACAATTCCCAGATGGAGGGGAGAACGGGTTTGCCCGTTGTCGGTGTAACGCTCGAGATCGATCTTCGAGTTTCTCTTTACCGCGCTCCGCGTTTGATTAACTGGCTCTAGTCGGGGACACCGCGGAATCCTACGAGTCGCGTTAACCGCGCGAATAATGGTGATCGAACCGACGATCAGCGATGTAGATCGGGGAAAGAAACGGATTATAAAGCGCGCTTATCTCGTTCGGTGTTGGCATAAAAGTGCAGGTTCTCGTGGATAAAGTACAGTTGCGCGTTTACACGGTGCTCCTGAATCCCATCCCGCCGGTAACTGTTATTGACATAATGCAGACGGGAAGTCGGAGCCGTTTCGATTCGATTTCGAGGGCAAATCGATGCGCCGGGAGTGGAAGATTGCCCCTCCGAAGTACATAACGGAACCCACTCGTCGATACTCGGCAGGCCGTTCCATCGACGACCAAGTAATTGGCGTCGTAAAAGAAAGGCGCGCGAAACGGCACGAAAAAGGCCAGGCGGCCGCCGAGGCGGAAGGCTGTCGTAGCCTCGATTCGTAATAAAGCAGCATGATCCGCGACGCGACAACGCGTCCCCGTCCGCGGATTAGCCGACAGGAAGAAACGGCCCGGTTTTCGATCGATGTTCTCACGAGCGTTTCGTTGGACGGCCGCCGAGTGCTGGCACGTCGACTCGGAGGAACGGATCGGAACGGGCGTAAAACACAGCGGCAAGAACCCTCGCCGTGGAATTATAACTGTTCGTAAATATCACGACCGGCCCAGCTGCAGCGAAATAATAATCCCCATGAAGACAAGCGAACAGATCGGTGGGATGCTTTTATCTATCGGGGGACGTTATCCGTTACACGCGACTATGCGCGTGCAATGGTCACGCTGACGTTTCAAAGGAAAAGCGAAAAAAGGAACCTCGAGGCAGCCTGTTCAATATTACTCGCGGGCACCGCGGAGGAGGTGTTTGAAACGAACGTTGGGCGCAGCGTATCGGACAGACCTGAACCTGCGCCGACCTGTACCTACCTGTCTGGCCGGGGGACGTCGAGGCCCGAGCAGCGCCGTATCTGCGCTAGAATCGTAAAGGCACGAGTTTTACGAGCCGTCCCGTGAAATTAATACACGTGTCTCGCATTCTCTCGAATTCGGTGCCGATTATGTAGCCAGGCCTAACCCGAGACGCTGGCCGCCACGCCGGTACACCGGTTCCACCTTTTATTTATCCCGCAGTTTCGGGTTTCCTTCTCCCCCGCCCGTCCTGTCCAACCCTCTCTCGTCGTGGCCGCTAATTGATCGCCGGCTAATCCGAAATGCAAGATGCCCGGCCGCTCATTACCGTAATGAACAATAAAGCGGACCGTGCCGCGTAACGAGCCACGTCTCGCTGTCTTGTCGTCTTCCCCGGGCTTTCGAACGGGGTGGAGAGAAGGCTAAAGGGTAAACGGGACCGTGTCCACTTCCACCGTCCGCCGGCTGAATAAATGAGCCCCGGTAACGCTGCTCCTCGCTCCGCGAAACGTCGCTACCGTGTCCGGCACCTCGAGCTTCGTGTTCGATCGTTCCAGCTTGGCCGATTCGCTTTTGGCGAGCGCGTACGGTTCGTGTGCTCCATGACGCAGATTTCACGCAGCTGTGTCTGGGAACAAGTTCCGTGGACCGTACGTATCGTCCTGTATGTATTGCAGGGGGGCGAGTGGACACCATTGGAAGGGACGTAGATACGATGGAACTTGCAATACGCAACGATCGTTTGCTAAGAAAGTATAGCGATAAGATGATAGCTCGTAATCTGTTTAATTCGCGTGGTTATTATTGCTCTGGTCGTTACGTTTATCGTAGAACGATGCCGTGTTCGAGGCGGGCTGGAGGATGAAGAGAAAGGACGGTATTTTTACGTAAGGGGTCGATTGTCGGATCGGCAAGGTAGCTGTGCTAGATCGTTTCGTTAATTTTCGATCTCGCCGGGCATTTTATTGGGAACGTCGACACGACGACCGTAGGGAAAGGGGGTATCGGTGGTTTTCTCCACCGTCCAGAACGGCGATGAACTTTTATTACCGCCAGATCGGGACCAGATAGGTAAAGCAGTTTCCGAACCCTTTGTTAATCTCTCCGGCCGATGATTTTGTAACAAGAGCGATCGTAGGCGTAACCGAGCCGATCGATGCCCGTAATTGTCTGGGACGCGGAATGCTCGGACGGTTGTTGCAACTTTTCTAGCAATAGACACTCCACCGGGCAGCGGTTACGAAATTCATTTCAGCGCGCTATTTTTCGAGCATGAATCTTCGCGTT
The DNA here is from genome assembly GCA_963932335.1 of Andrena marginata. NCBI lineage: Eukaryota > Metazoa > Arthropoda > Insecta > Hymenoptera > Andrenidae > Andrena > Andrena marginata. The sequence goes on from OZ010661.1 coordinate 483,347, forward strand.
GCACAAGATGCATCGGCACTGGCTCCGATTCGTGAGCAACGAGCAGGGACTTGTTACGAAATAAGGGAAAAAGGGAAAAAAGGGACACTGCCAGGGGATTGCTATAAACTGTCGAGCATTATTTCGCAAATATAATAAAAGGCCATTTTATAGGCATTCGATGCAGGAATACAGCAGGTATCGTAGGTAGGTACTACAGGGTCACCGATCGACCACCAACCCTGACGCATCAGCGTAATTGGAACTTAACAATCGCCTCGCGAGACAATAGCAAAATAGGTCCCAGCTGTTATCACTGTCAGGCGCGCACGGCTGGGGAAACGCTTCCGGCTTTTATGACTCGCGCATTTCCTTCGCGATTAATTCCCAAGATTTAATAATCGCGCTGCGCGTGGAAAGCGCGGGTGGCGGCGCTGGCGAAACGTAAAATTGCAGTAAAAGCGCTCTTCCATAAATGCAGAAGAACCAGCGCACAGTGGCGCGTGTCATAGGGAAGGCTGGCCAAAAGCAATATTTTTAAATCTAAGATAGATTGTTCCAATAAATTACAATACTATGACTCTAAAATGATAATAATGTGCTTTTCTAATGTTAAATATTGAATATAAAAATAATGATAATTAACAGTAAGTAAGAAAATTTAAAATACATAGGTACAGGTAATATTAAGAGTATAATAATCTTCTCCTTGTGATATCTTCGTGTATTTTACATTAATTATATAATTATTATACTAATTACGATATTACGTTGTAATTAATTAATTGTAATATTCTTCTACAGTTTTTGATTCTTTTTGTTCTTCTTTTTCATTTTCCTCGACACGATAACTGGAAACCAACTTCAACTTCAACTTAAACTTCAAACCACCGCCAGTTTGTTGATTTTTTATCAGTAAAAATGATTACAACACACTTTGATCTTTTTGTTTGAAATGCGTCGTTCTCCCGGAATCACCTGCACAAGCACCACATCAGTTTCTCAAGACGCTCGCATATCAGTGCGATATATATTTAAAAGAAAAAACTGTTAAAAATTTGAAATAGATTTTTTTTATACTGTCGATAAGTGTATTAATAAGTAGACGATGCATTATTTACATTGGACACTCCGTTTACTAAAAAATAAATCCTAAAAAATGACAATTTTTCACGAGTTCACAGTGGACCGACCGAGAGAAATTCATTAACGCGCGCCGTTCACGAAACGCGTGGAATTAAAAGGAACAGCAAGATAAGAGAACGTTCGCGGGCATTGTCGTAAATTTCGTTCATAATAACCCGTCAAGGGCAGCGGCGAATAAAGTAAACCCTGTTTGCGTGTACATCTAATCGTTTCATCAACGCATTAAGGATCCCAGCATTCTTCGGGGGATCCAAGATATTCCCTTTCCTCTGCCGTTAAGTGAGGGGCGGAGGGGGGGGGGGGAGAGATTTTTATTTACGTCGCGGACCTTTTTCCGACCTGTCCCCGAAACAGGGACCGCGGGATCTTAATGGGTCTGCGATCACCCCGTAAGGCGAGTACACGCGACTATGCCTGTGGAGCATATAAGCGCCTCGTTAACCCCGTTACATCGTACCGAGCGGATAGAGCGGTCTCTGCATGGGAAGCCGATAGTTCTGGCGTAGTTTCGAGGCTCGGCCGTGCTCCGTGGATATTGGGACCGATACAGATAAGCAGATAGAGGTATAATGACGAGGCTGGCCGGTCGAGGCCGGTATATACATACACCGTATACGCGTCTAACCGAGGATGCTAACTAAGATGGTATCTGAGGCGCCCCGCTGGGCCCCCATGATGTATCGATCCTATATACCCTCTGTCTCAACCCCGTCGGTATTCGCTGCACCACCGGCCACCGACCACTTCGGTTCGCTCGAATCCTCGGCCAGGTTTGCGATGAAACAGCGACAGACATCCACGGCGAACTTGGAATTTGGAAGCGGGTCAACCGTGTCCCGAACCGCTATCCGCTGCGCTCGCAATCAGTTCCGATGAGAGATCGATTGATCGATGGGTGACGCGCGGGACGATGTCGGAGACAGATAAGATTGCTAGGGACCAAAGATCTCGGCAAACGATTTACTAATTGTGAGATCGGTACGGAGGCTCGCGGAGAAGAAAGTTGAAAGATCGTGCGCTACGCGCGGGGCTGTATATGGATTTTCGTGCGCGTAAACTTTCTGGATACAGATTTCAGCCCTCCTTTTATTTTAATCTGGACCACGAGGTATCTGGAAGATAAATGAAACGATCCGACTTGCAGATCGGGGGCAAAAGGTAATGAGAAGTCGGCGGAGGGTGATCTGCTAGCTCCGCCGAGGGGCCGTTTTGAAAGCCAAACTCCGGAGGGAATCGCGCACGGTCAGGCACGTTAACGGCGCGTTAATGGCCGCGTTTCTTCTAGGTTTAAATTATATCAGCGTCCGGACGTGGCCGACAAAACGGGCGCGATTGCGTTACATCGTCGTGAAGGTGGTCCACGATCCTTCGTAGCACGTGAGACGGCGTGACTCGATGAATTTGTCACGCGTTTGGCTCGCGCTACGTGCCTCGCTGCTACTTGCCCCGTCTTTTTTTCCCCTCTCCCTTCGGCCATCTTTTCTCACCTTGCCTGCCAGCAGCGAGCACGTGCGATAAATGTCCGTAATTCGAGGTGTTTTTACTGGCGCGTAAAAATACGTCCCTCGAATCCACCGTGAAACTATGATATTAGACGAAGCCGCGGTCGAAAAACCGCGGGCCGTGCGAGGCGAGCCATCGTGGGATCTTAAGCCACCCGTGTGAACGATGAGTTTTCGTTTCTCAGCCAGCTGCCCGCGTATCCCTGATATTATACAATAGGTAAGTAGAAGGAGAAGGGAATGTTGCCAGCGTGCCTACGCATAATAGGGGACACTAAGCAGATGCCTACTACAGATTCTACATTATCGAATCCACGTGAGGAAGGATAGTTGAGCAACTAGAGAGGCAAGCTTCGCACTTAACGAGCCGTGGAATCGGCCAGTCAAGTTCATTTCCTACGTTTGCGCGCCAATTAATAACTCCTTTCGAATACCGACCGTCCCCGTGATCGAGCCTTTCGTTACGAGCCACTAAATTGTAATCATCGATGCCTGAAGAAGAAGCTATCCGCGGCCTTAAAAGCGTCTCGCGGCCCCTTACTTACAGCCACTTGCAGCCGACCAAGCGCGCAAGGACGCAGGAAAAGTGTCGCCAATTTGCTCCTATTACATTCCGCGTGGCCATGCGGTGTTACCGCGGGACACGGCCCTGTCTTCACCCCGCCGTTCGTTCCCCAGAAACGGTTCGCGCAGTCTCGCGCTTCCGGGAGAAACGCGTAATATCTCAGCCGCTTGGAAATGGGGCGTCTTTAGCGCGCGGTGGGGCTCTTTACGCCCACCGGGCGCAGTTTATCGCGGCGTTGATCGCGGGATAACGCTTTAACTCGTTCGAAACGTCCAGTTATTTGCGGTCTAACGAAACGCGTAGCACGGGGACGAGACGTCGACTAATGGGGACAGGAAATTGCGGGCCTCGATCCGTGTTCCGTGGCTGGCGGGTCCGCTTGAAATCGCGACGTACGAGTATACGCTCGCGGCTCGATCGTCCGCCGAGGGAAGCGTTAAATCGAGCCCGCCGTGGCTCGTCACGCTTTGGGGATCGCGTTCAACCGATTCGAAAATCGTTTCTCCGCCGTGCCGCCTCCTCCTCCTCCTCCTCCCCCGCGGGGGCCCCGATAATCGAAAGGGGAAACTCGTGCCACGGCTGCTGCTCCGGGGGTGGGATGGGGGTAAAAAGACGAAAAGAAAGGCGGTGGGAGGTGGACGCGAGGACACCGAGATGGAAGCCGGGGCCACGGTACAAAGGGGAATCGGACGCGAGCAAGGGCATCCGCGTCTAATCACGAGTTTAACGCTTTTTATCGCGCCTCCCCGTGCCTCTTTCGTCGCCGTCGATCGTTTTCCCACAGTCAGCGTACAGGCTAGAATCGCGGCGGCTCTTATCGCTTTTTCGTGGCCAACCTTCCACGTGGGCATCTCTACAATGAAGCTTCGATCGTTCGACTTGACGCGAATTGGCGGCGGATCGTCCGCAGATTGTTGAGGAACTCTTAGGCAGGACGGTAGATAGGTGTGATAGATTGGTAACGCATGGGAGTTAGCAGGAAAGGTGGAGGATGGAGGAGGGCCAGACGATTGGATTCGACATTGACAAGTTCAATCGAAACTGAACTGACCGGATAGAATTTTTGTAAGAGAGACTCTATGCTTGTTACAGCTCCGGGGGCATTAGGCTTGACGGCTTCGTTAATTTGACTAATTAGTTGTTTTACATCGTCACGGTACCGACACCAACGATTAAATTGTGGTGTACTCTTAACTGGCGCGAATTAGCGTCGAGACGGGAGTGTCCGTTCGGACGTCGATCGAGGGATCGGTAGCAGATCGATCGCTCCTCAAATACGCAGAGCCACGTCGAGCCTCGTGTACCCGGTAATTATCACTGCCATACGCATTCAGATCGGCCCGATACACCCTCGTTACCGTCGACATCGTATAATTAAGCCGGCGAACGCCTGTTTCCATCTAAAGAGATAAAAATCGATCGATTTGTGTGTTCGGTTGCAATCATTCATCAGGTTACTATCGTGTCGCACTTTTTCACCGCGATCCAGCGTTTCTTGCGCTCGCTTGCCCGCATGATCGAGCTCGGGCCACCTTGATTTCATTACCGATGCATGGAATCGGATATTCAAACGATCGACCTGTTTTCGATTATGTAAGTCCACCTCGAGCCGCTGGCGTTTCCGATGTTTTCCCTTGAATCCTGATAAACGATCGGCCGGCAACGTGTTTGTCGGAGGATTCCTTGGTTGGTAAATAGGGGCGTCGAGGATGTGGAATTTAGAATCTAGAGGCTTCGCGAGGGATTCGTCCACGGTGGTTGGCGTAAATAACAGCGTCTAAATCGTAGGATGCGGCGCCTGAAATTTTATGCGATCGCGTGATCGCGCCTCCTCCTCCGCGTTTTCACGAAGTCGGATGCAACCGAACGGCCGGCTTCCTCGTCGCTATAAAGGCAGGGTCCCACTAGTGCAACCGCGCGCCGCGCACGACGTTTTCGTCCACTTGAAAGGGTCTAATTTATGAGGCCGCGCGCACGAAATGGGCCGACGCTCTACCAGGCGCGCACGCGAATGCTTGGCGCGCACGTCGGAGACAGTGGAAAAACTAGCCTCCTTTTCTATATCTTGTTTTCTTTATCTAAATAAAGCGAACGCCGGCGGTTGTGCCAGTAGCCGAAACAACGCCTTCACACTTCATACTACTTGAAATGTTTGAAGGGGTTTACTACGGCGCGGTCACCGATTGCTGGAAAGTGTGTTGCAAATAAAATGAAGGTATTCAGTATTCTCGGCCAATTAAGCTTTTGGCGCCTCCCAAAATTATAATGTCGAGTCTACCTTTTACGTCGAAAAGGTGGACAAGATTTGTTCACTTCATTCCCCGCGGCCTCATGATTTTATGACCTTTCATATAACGAAATAACGTAGTGGTATACATAGTTGAATTGCCCCAACAAACGTTAGCATGGTATGAATAATGAAATATAATGTTTCGTTTAAAAAAACCAAGTTGCTCTTTAAATCTGCTCCATTCCTCCACCTGTAGAAGAACTATCTATACCACATAATGTTGCCCTCCATATGAAGCAACTTTCGTAACAACAATTTTTTAATATCTTCATTTCCTTGCGAGATATTCCACCGCATCCAGTTAAAACGGACTCACTATACAATTACAATTCAGTGTCACGTATCTGCATATATAGTGTATTACAATTATGATGTATCTAGAAACAAGTATACCTCTCACAGCAGTATAATTGTTGCTATTTACAGTAATAATTATCATGTCATTGCTTGCTTTAATATATAAACTAAATAATAGACCATAAAAACACGTATGCAAATTATACATATGTAGGAGTAAAGAGTACATTTGCGTTGAAACACACACATTTTTCCAGTCTTTTCGACGATGCGCAGCGTGCATTCGCGTGCGCGCGTGGCAGAGAAATCCCTGCATAGCGCGCACACGATCGCTTTCGACGCGCGGATCGTCGTAAAAGTCGACCCTTTCAAGTGCTCCAAACTCCTCGAAAATCCGAGAAACTCGTAAATCTGACCCGTGCGCGGCGCGCAGTTGCACCAGTGGGAACGTCTTTCTGCAACAAATCGGCCTTGCGCGTCGAAAAAAACGTGCGCGGCGCGCGGTTGCGCTAGTGGGACCCTGCCTTTAGAATTACCATTTTCCGCGCGATGGCTCGGCCTCGGTGGTTTTAACTGCATTCCTAGAATACCCCTCGCGGCGTCCCCATTTTTCCAGCGATTTTCGGACCTCCCTTCGTATTTACGACGCGCCGCGCTCCGTGAATCTCACCTTGGAAGTAATTGTGGGTTGAGAAATTGCAGGAAGATTTATGCTCTTGACGACGAGAAGCGAGAGGCGACACTGGGCCTCCTGCAAATTTTTTCGGGCAAGTGAAATCTCGCGTGCTAGACTATCCCGCTAAAGGAGCTCGCGTACGAAAAGAGTATCCTGAGACCTCGTACCATGACGCGATAATTCGGAGAAATTTACATATGTCCTATTGTTTGCAGTTTCCCTTCATATTTAGCATGATAACGGAAGTACGGAAAAAGCTTCAACTACCTCTCCTTTGAGAACAGTCGCTATCTAAAGTGCTACGACTTCGATCTTTCGTAACCAGTGGGAATGTGGGAGTGTCAAAAACGGCGGCGTGTCGGAGTCGTTTGTGGAGGAGCGGTTGCTATCATTCTTCATGGTTGTTGGGCATCAGCGGCAGAGCGAAAGCTCTCTCGTACCATCGGCGTATCGTGTTTGTAGACACCGAGCACCGTGAAGATATTGTAGTCAAGTGCACGGCTGCGGAGGACCGCGGGGCTATGTAACACATAAAACGGGCGCATAAACGCGATGCTATCGGGGTTGGAGGAGGTTCCGCGTAATCTATCCAATTATCGTTCGATCAGAGCTGTATCCACGGTTGCCGGGACCCACAGCCACCGAGCGCGGGCTCGTAGGGTAGCTGGGTGTAAAGGATACCCTCTGTAACGGTGGTGGCAGGCGAATAATCGCTTGCTACTTCTAAAAAGACCGGTAAATCGGCTTGCACGTTAGAGGCCCCGCTTCCATTCGAACGCTGGACCGTATCGACAGGGAGAGTGACACGGGACAAATGTCCAGATCCTCTGTTTGTCTCCGTTTCGCCGGGTCATTATCGTCGCTGCCAGTAGAGAGCTGTTGCTCGTCCACTCATCGTCGATTTATTAGTTATCGAGAGAACGGAGGACCAGCCTTCATCGTCGGTCGCGATTCACGGTGGGCTCTCGCAGGGTGGGGTCACCGAAGGTTGCGCAACTCGTGGCTATTGCGCGGCGGTGCTGCCTTCCACACGATTGCCACTTTAAGTGCGCCATAATGGCAGTGGGCTTCGCTAAGAAGAACGCGATCTTAAGAAACGGCTCACGGTGCCTCGGCAGGGCCCCGGCGTTCGTCTCGGTCCCGCTCGTTGCGGCGCAAGGCTCGCCGTCTCGATCGCTCGGGGCCCCGCGGATGCGGATCGCCGTTGGGCCTTTCACTGGGGGCCTGCGGGCTACGGGTCGCGACCTCAGCGTGGTCCACTCCCTCTCTCTCTCTCTCCTCCTCTTCTTCTTGTTCTCCTCCAAACATTTTTACCTCCCTTCTCTTACCTTTGTGCTTTACCTAACTCGGCTCCCTTTGCCTTCTCGCTCCTCGCCCCGGCTGCCCCGGGATCCCCGTCGTCTATTCTTAGTCACTCTCGTTAAGCCTGAACGGTGACCAATCGGGAGTTCCCGACAGTTTAAGCGGATGACAGATGCATCCCTGGCAACCCGGGGCCAGATAGATTCGGGTTGACACCGGTGCGAGACGTTTCGATCGCCGGCAGACGTCGAGAGAAAAGGTTGGGAAGGTTCCTGGGAACGTAACGGCGTACGTGATGATCCTTGTAGCGAGGAAGCGTTCCCGCGGAGGTCGCCCTGATTTTCGAGGCGATCGCGAGTACGTGTATGGAGAAACCGAGCTGCTCTCGTGGATCACGAGCGCCGCGATCGGAAGGGCTTAATCATGCTGGAACGTGTGCTCGGGTACGAAGAAGAGAGAGGCTCGCTCCGTTCCACGGTAGAATCACCTACCCCAGGAAGCCGCTTAATTTCCGCCGACTACGATTAACCCGCGTTCTACTTCTATTTAGTAGCAGGAATTTAATCGCGCGCTCATCGCCGAACGCACGGGATTACATGGAATTCTTGGACGCCAACTAACCGAGCGCCTGCCTTTGCGTCACCTCGCGACCCGTTCGTTAGGATGACCACTCGCGGCTGTAATTAGCTCTCCGCGGGCCGGAGACAGGAACGCGATACGATTTTTCTGACACGGTGCACGGTTACTTCTATTTCTAACTGTTCTCGCTCGGAACCTGCTTGAAATCGAAGAGAACCTCGTCTTTCGATATCTGCCAGTAATTTCGTCGATATTCCCGTGGGTCGAACCACGCTGTTGCAATCTGTATTAATTTCACAGACCTCAAAGGGTACAGGGGTAATTTACAAATTGCAAGTTGCCCCGATAGGGAAGTTACTGCAGGCTCTGTGGTCTCCGAGCGCCAGCCCCCAAGACATTGTCTAAAACTCTAAATAACAGTCTAATGGATAAGGTAGATATCCCTGGCCTGGCCGAGCCGAGCCACTTCCAACACTTGCACCTTGTGGTTGCTCAGCAACGATAGTCTACGTATATCCCCTTGCGACTAGTTTCATTCCCCTTTAATGTGTTTTAGAGGCACTGGAAGTGGGTGCTCGGCCGTTTTCTCCGCGGCGAAGTGCCTCGTCTCTGGTTCCGCGAGCTGCGCTTTCAGAACGGCCCGAACGGTCGTTGCTAACCCGGTTCCCTTGAAGATTCATCCCGCCGTGTCTCGTGCCGACGTGCCGACGTGCCGACTCTTATGGTTCCCGGTAACGATCTTTTCCGATAGGCTACACGATTTAAACGGGAACTGCACGTGCATATGTCACGTCCCGGGTGAGGTCTTTAGGAACGATGACATGGAAAAGGGAAAAGTCAGGCGTGAATCTGAAATCCAGCACTCTGAGATTTTTGGGAGGAAATCAGGCGCGAATATTAAATCCGTCACTCTGGGGATTTTGAAGGAACTCAGGCGCGAATATTAAATCCGTCGCTCTGGGGATTTTGAAGGAACTTAGGCGCCAATATTAAATCCGTCACTCTATGGATTTTGGAGGAGATCAGGCGCGAATGTTAAATCCGTCACTCTGAGGTTTGGAGGGAATTTAGGCGCGAATGTTTAATCCGTCACTCTAAGAATTTTACGGAGATCAGGCGCGAATCTATAATCCAACACTCTAATCGACCAGGGAAGGTTTAACAGGTAAATACACACCCGGAGAACACCCGTTATAGTACCTTGTATTTGTTTTGGTCTCGATAATAGGATTTACCGCTGCATTTATGTAAAAGAAACCACGCTTAGTATTTCTGTGGATTGCACGGTTCATGCAGTAGTATGTTTGTAAATACTGAAAGCGCTCTCGCGTCCACGAACAGAAATCAGCTGCTGCGGCAGCTTATTTCGGTTTGGAATCGTTATAACTAAGGATGCACACAATAATTCCAAACGTGATTGAAAACAAATAGGTTTATTAACTTTGAGCAAGAGTACGTTCACTGTTTGTGTGATAGCGAGATTAACAGAATAATGCGTTGGACGTTGAGCATTAGCACATGACATATATATAGACGGTAATTAATCAAAATATGAGGATATGAACATGAAACACATGAAATTAAGTAGAATGATATAAGCAATAAGCGTTGTTAATACAAAATATTAAATGATAAGCATTAAGCGTTGATATAGAAAGCAATATGAATAATAATACAAATAATATAAATGAAAGCAATAAGCTTTAGAGTGCGATAAGCATGATAAGGTAATTAATATGAAATACAATAAGCTTAAGAATAATAAGGCAAAGTATATGAACGCACTAAGCGTTGATAATACAAAATAATATGAAAAGCAATAATAATATACAAAAGATATGATGAAGGTGATAATGTTAATGGTAATTATAATTGTCTTACGATGATTGGTGGTGAATGGTGGTTGATTATTGATCACTGATTTGAATCTTTAACCTCGACAATTTTTATGTCACGTCCTGGGTGGTGAAGGGGTTAATAAGGACAATGACGGAAAGAGGAGTTTTTTTTCTTTGCCCCGTCGCCTCCACAACCGTACCCCGGCCGTGTCGGCGCCCTAAAGGCCGGCCCGGATTACGCCGCAATGGAGTAATATATAAAACTGTGCGGGGCAGGTGGATTGGGGCTTTTTGGGATCGAGGAGGAAAAGAAAGTGGGTGTTGTGTTGTCGCTTGCGACCGCCAGAGCCAGACTACTCATCAGTAGGTTACCCTATGTATAGGGTAAATGACCGAATTACTGACACATTAAGCGTTGACGCTGACATTATCTTATAGTTTTGTACTTATAGACTAAAAGTATATGTTTTTCTTGTGATTTAGTATTGTTTAATATCTTTACTTGATGAAACAAATTTGGTGGATCTTAAAAGTTCGATTTTTATGTATAAATTCATCAATTTCAAAAATATATGACGGGATCTATTACCGACACCCTTCAAACGTATTTGACTGAATTACTGACACCCCAATTACTGCCAGCTAACCTGATACTGTTTATCTGTCATTTTAAGGTTAGTCATGTACATGAGCAACTACTGCTATGACAGTAATACCAAAATGCTTGAAACGCTTGTACCAATCACTGTCACCCAATTAATAAGTAAAAAGTCTTAATGAATCGTTGAATTTGACTCTTTATTACTTTCTGCGATGCTTATATTATTTAAAATGTTATATTTTGTTACGTTAATAGATTAAATATTACAAATACAGCATTTTCTTTGATGCCTTGTTTCCTCTTTCGCTAGCAAGAAAGTATTCATTTCCAATCTCCTAATATCCGCTTAAAATTTTTTATCGTTTTATTCAAATTAACGAAGAAAAAATTAAGTACCTTTTTTTGTATCGTATAAATAACAGTTTGAATGGTATGCTAAATTTTTTTGTAGGTATGCATCATTTTATAAGATTTATTCGTTATTTTACGTAAAATAGCTTTGGGTGACAGTAATTGGTCCTTTACCCTATATATATAGCTGACGGCCCCTGCCCTAGACACGCACGGGGACACAGAGGATATGATTTGGAACTTGTATATATATGAATGAAATTGAGAGTTAGGACTAGCGGGAAAGATTGGAGACCTCTGGTGACGCTCGTTGACACTAAGTCGCGTGTGTGGGGCCAGGACGTCACACATACATGCCCGCTCTGAAGCTCCTCTTGTAGCTGCATAATTTTCAGGATGTATTTACGCGTGGAACTGTGGCGCCGCGTTGTTCAGCGGAAGTCTTCGCGCTTTCGAGTGGTGGAAAATAGATGAGTGTGTGGGGGGGGGGGGGGGTAAGGATAATTTTATTGCGATCTGGAAGATTCTTCCGTTCGTGCAGACGGTCCGATTTTTCGCGCAAGTCTTCTGCAAGTTCATTTCTAAGTAGTCGTCGTTAACGCCGCAAGCCTTTCACTTCGAGGCGGGAGGGGAACGGTGGAAGAAGAATTTCATTATGAAATGGAACGATCCACCGTAGGAAATTCAGAGAGGAAGATCAATAGCAGCTAGCGGAGATCATGGCAGCTATCTCGCGGAAGGCAATCGGATGGATAAAAAGAGCGTTGTGGTATCGAGCGAGGCTAACCCCCTCGAAAGAAACTCAAATATTTCCCATTCATATTTCTTTGCCCGTCACAGTTACTCGGGCGTTATTCGTGTCACAGGAATCCACCGAGTTTTCCATCGGTACGCCAGGCTTGTGCCACTCGCCGGGCTCCCGAGCGGCAAAAACTTCATCGGGGAACAAAAGTCCTCGAAGAAGAGCGGCAGGGTTCGTTTACCTCCGCGGGGCAAACGAGCAATGTGCTCACCTCGAGGAGGCGAGTCGAACAAATTGACCTTGAGATGAAAACTGCCCCGTTCATTTCGGCGATAACTCTCTCCGAGCGGTGCCAACGAAAACGATTGTTACGTCCGGGTGAACCGGCACGAAAGCCCGTCGTAAAATAAATGTCAAGCCTAACGCAATTACGTTCGTCCCTCGTTCCGCCGTGAGCCGTTGTCGTCACGAGCCATAGCGTTGGTCATTAATTCTGTTAATTTGTGGCGCAACTGAACGAGAGAATCTGGAAGCGTCATCTCCGACTGAACGTATCCCAGCGCGCGGCTACACTGGTTTTCTTGCTTCGTGGCTCCAAACGAACCACGTCTCTTCCTCCCCCCCCCCCCATCCCCATCCTGCATTTCTATCATTCCACGTAGTTTTTCGTCGAACATTACCATACAATAACTCGTTACCCTAGGAATCGTAACGGATACGCTTATGATGGTTAACGCGGTGCCAAGCGGAAAATAATAGTCTGCTAATTTGTGGCGGCCATCTGACGGGCATTAAGCCGGGCGGCGCGCTCACGGTTTCCTGGGAGGCAGAAATCACGCTGGCTGATAATCATCTGCAATGCTATCTCCTGGCGATCGCGGACCGTGTACCGTCCAATACGCAGCGGATAAATTAGTTCTGGGAACGCGACTGCCCGCGAGCATGGAAATTGAAATATCATTACGTTATCGCCGCGCGAGCCGTATCCCCCGGGTAACGTTATTTTCGTTAGTAATTGCGGGTAATCGCGCCACAAGCCGAACGGTGGCGCTCGAATGGCGATTGAACAATCGCGATAAGAACTAATGAGAGTACGACGTAGGTACTTACATAGCTACGTGCGAAACGCGACGTATAAACGGGAACAGTGAACGTTGAATCTACCACAGCTGTCTCATCCGCTGTCGCGTAGCAGGCACGAGATAAACAGCCCTCGAACTAATCCCGAAGCTTTTAATAACCTAATAAGGTGGTTGCTAGCGGCCGATACCTACCGTCCACTCATCGTCCAGCGAAAGAATCCGGAGGAACCACCTACGGCTCTCTCGCCGTGGTAAAGACACGCAGCAGAACAAATTGGGATCAGCCGGTTGTTTGACAAATTTCGTCTAGCGCCGCGGGAGAGTGCCTTCTAATATCCTCCCGGCTGATTCCTCCTTGTTCCAGCAGCTTCTGCCCCCTCTGTCTCGGTCGTCCCTGGAGTACCAGCGGAGCACCGGTCGGTCCGCCGCTGGCCATCCTTCGGTATTCGTTGCACGAACACTCGCCTCCTTTACACGTCCACTTTTCCCCCCGTGGTCTATGAACAGGTTCGTCTGTTCGCCCGGTGCGCGCGCTCGCTCGCGGGCACGTTCACCAGGAACGTTTGTAGAGTCTGCGAGTCTGTACCCGGAGCGTGCAGCGCACACTAGCGCGATAGGTGGCAGGACGAGGAGGATGAGGCCTTCCTCCGCCGAAGAAGGTACCGCTATCGCCCTTTGACCCCTCGAGCCGAGCGAACGAGGTCTCCTTCCACCGGCACCGGTAATTTTGCCTTCGGTCCCGGCTTGCTGGTGCTACTCAGATCTAGATCATCGAAAATCCGAGGGACGAGGGATGCTCCCGGGCCTGGTGATCCTTGCTGCCCTCTCACCGCCCTCTCACCGCCCTCTCACCGACACCCGCGAGGAACGCGATTCCCTCCGACGAGGGCTCCGCGCGATCTCGATTACGAAACGGATCGGTCGCTCGTCGATAGTCCACTTTCGTCATCCTCCGCTCGTCATTCTCGACGGGTGCCCCTGAAGGATCAAGTCTACCGAGTCGATAACGCTTAAAGATAGCAGCTAGACGAGACAGGTTGCTCCGCGTTGGGGGAGCGGAGGGTATGAATGGACGTTTACCAGGAAAAGTAGAAATGGAATGATCGGGCCGGAGCGTTTCATGGTCTTTTCCCCCGTGGGAATGGGGCATTTACAAAGTAGCGTGCTGCGGGAGCACTCGCATTCCGAAGGTAGGTAAGTAGCGAGCGGGGGCCCCGTAGCGCAACAAAAACGTCCGCGTCGGACGTTAGGCGAATTCGAGATGAGAAAACCGTTCCTTAGGAGAGAATTATTCAAATTGCGGACGAACTGGGAGCCGGAACTGTATTTCTGCGCGAGCGGGCCGCTGTAACAAGTACGTAGAAGCGACCGTACGCCCCGTCGGAACAACTGGAAACCAGGAGGCGCTGGAAATAATGTCGTGGGATCGTTTCGAGGGTGATGCAGCTTTCGCCGAGCTCCGCGAGGTGAAAATGGGTTTCAACCACGAATATTTGGGTCAGCCACGGTGGCTCTCGTGTATAACGAGCAGCAAGGCTCGCTGGGTTAGTACGTACACGCCGAGCATGGATTAGCCCGATGACTAATCCCGATATTGGATCCCGGGGCAAGGGTAACCACTTTCGAGCAATGCCGAAATAACGGTTATCGGCGAGAAGGCAAATTAATCTGGTCTGGCTACGGGCAAGCTACCGTGGTAAAAGTCGCAAATCACAATGGCCGGCTCCTTAAGGCCGGCACTTAATTTGACTCTCCGCCGTTTTCGCTACATAATTCTGATCGCTGATACCGAAATCAGGAACAAGCAGATCCTACGAGGATCGATTGGGGGCGTGTGCGCGGCTTGGTTTCATCGACAACGGTAGTTTAACGGTAGTTATCGTAACGAGGACGTCGAATTTCTGTAATTTCTTTATTAACACTGAAGTAATTACTTCGACGCACGATTAAGCGGAAATTCAATTAACGCTTCCACAGCTCAGCGATGTTAGATTCCTATGTATACGAGGGTTTATATTCGAATAGAGCGTATCAATTGGATTCTTTGGCTCCTCACGCTCATACGAGAATTAACGCCCCGCGATATAAAGAGTAATTAAACGCAGAAAGAGCTTCCAGAGACACGAGTGCCGGATTACTTAAGAAGAGTACTCCTAAGGTTAAATAGGATCGAATTAGCGTCCACCCGTTCGGTATTTATATCCGGTCATCCGGATGCCGAGGAGCCCTCGTTCGTGCGGGCCCCGAGGCACCCGGATTCCCATGGCCAGCCGGCAAGAAAACGGCTCCCAATCTCGTCGCTGTAAAGTGATCCTCGCTGTTTCAAGTCGCGTGATTAAAGACGCCATTCCCCTCCCTTTCGTTCCTCAAGTTCGAGGGAAAGTGGCTTGGAAACGAACGAGTGGCCCCGTGCAGTGATGCCAGAACCGTGGCTTTTTAATTTCATGCTTTGTAATCATTTTTTGGAAACATTTCGCTTTCCTTCAGTTTTTGTATTTATTTTCCTTTGCGAGCCACTTTTAGGTACATTTTAAATACCTTCAGTTTTGTTACTTACCTGCACGATAAATCTATAATTTCTGTAAAAATAACTTCAAGTATTTTGTAACAGAAACTCGCTTATCGCATTAATACCTACATGCACCAACAAAAATAGATGCCTGAAAAGAATACATGTTAACAAAATAATTAATCATCCCTTTTCAACATAATCTTTTCTTTCTCGATTTCCGCGCAACTAATTGCAAGTTACGAAAATTTGAAAGCTAATCTTTCATTTTCAATTAAACTCAAATTACAAGAATTTTCATATTTTATACAGAATTTTAACAAAACTCATTTTTCAATGAAATATTTAAGTATATGTACTTTATCCAAAACTATCATTTACAAATTTGAAAATTGTAAATCATGCCTCGATTAATATACAATTTCATTTGGATACGAAATTATCTTCGTCTCAGTGGCAATATAGAGAATATATCTGTGGTTGTAAGGAAAAACGACTCGTGTCACATGTTTTCACTTTCGAGATATTGTCGTTGAAAGTTCTAAACACCAATTCTTCTTATTAGCAATGTTTCCTTGTTTTCTTCTTACGATATAAACGTGTATTTCCTTCACTTTGCATAATATTCAATATTCGTATAATTAACGTAAATAATAATAAACAAAATAGTAATAATTTACATACACGTGTCGCAGTTAAGTAGCGAAGAAATGATTACTTTTCCTTCTTGTACTTTCTTTTTTGTTGTCTTCTTTCGTTTTCTTCTGTACTTTGCGTTATTTTTGGTAAAATACGAATTAAACATTTATGTATCACTGGTATTTCATAGTGTGCTGTTTCTAGTAAAGTAAAAATATGAAATATAATTTTGCTCATTTTGTTTTACACAAAATACGTTATAGTATGTGCATATAAATAAAAATAGAAAATATAAAGCGATCACAAATGAAAGATACATCGTATTCTCCAAATTTTGTGGGCTTGTGTTGTTTTGCCAAGTGAGTATTAATTGAATATTGGACTTCGATTAAATTGCATTATTTTTTAAACGCATAAAATTTGTTTTATGCATTTTTTTCTGATAAAAACATACATCCAATATGGGTCGTTTTTCCTTACAACCACAGATATAAGAAGAGAAGCGATTAAAGATCCTATTAATAAATTAAAAAGAAGTTCCTTGTGATCTTGTTTATCAAATTCCATTTTCAAATGGAAAATTGTATTATTTATGAAGCCACTTTTCAGGTCTTTCAATAATTTGAATGCTTTCATTATTATTCTTCGAATAAAATAATGAATATTTATAAAAGTATCTACTTGAAAAATGAAGTACTACCTCATTTAACGCGCTATAATTTCATTCAAAGCATTAAAATCGGAATAATGACATTTTATTGCATATTAATCTAGGAATAAGTTACTTCGGGAGTACGCTTGGTCGCGACGAGAGCCCGCGGGCGAAAACCCACGATTTTGGCATCACTGGCCCCGTGGACGAGTGTGATCGTTGCCAGGTAGAAGATAAAATCGGGCAATCGAGGGTGCTCTCTAGGGCGAGCCGATAAAAGGCGCCTTTATACGAACGTTACTTTGTCCGGGAAACATGGGCGGCTGGGGACGGTGATGCAGGAGTGAGAAGATGAGAGGTGGTGACCGGAACGAAGAGAGAAAGAGACGTCCAAGTTCGTTTTAATCGCTAATCGCCAATTACCTGGAGCGTTCCGCGCCCGAAACCCCTCAGAAGCATTTTAACGAGCCGCCGTGTCGCCCGGGCCGGAATTTCACTTCTGCCTGGTCGGCTTCCAGCGTCCGGCCGAGTCGGAGAGACCACAGAGTCCACGGTATCCTATCTCTCCTCTCCTCTCCTCGCTCGCCGCTCGCGCCGCGCCAGTCGCTTCTACCTGTCTCCTTCTTTATTTAAAGCTCGGGCGTGTGTGCGTGCGAGCGAGCCCGTACCAATTAGCGCATACTTGGGCCGTCGGTGTTCGGGCGCCCGGGACGCCCCTGTCGGCCGCTTTCGGTGGCCACAGTCTACCAGAAACCGCGTCCACGGAATGGGACGAATCGTTCCAAGGTCACCTTTTCACGGTTCCACTTCGGCGTCTCGATAGTTCTGGTCGACAAAGGAGTAGGAAGGAACCTGTTCAACGAAAATATCGCCGATGCCAGGCGACCAGCTAGGCTGCCGAATGAACGACGATTATATAGTCACGGGCCCGTGAGAAAGAATGAGGGGAAGGGTGGTGGAGGGCCGAGCGGCGGCTTTCCTTCGGATTTTCGTAACGATTCTAGCGACCTGTTTCACGCCGCGGGATTAAGTATACACCACTGTGGGAGCTAAGTAATAACTGCCGATGGAATTAGAGACGCCGCGGCGTCGCGTACAGTGGATGGGATATACGTGACTGTACGCCGATGATTTTTATCCGCGGATTGATGATGGGATATCTATAGACGCGGAAGCGGGACGCGGCTGGTGTTTATATGATCCTCGAGGAGAATTATCGTAATGGATAGCTCGTAGAAATGTTAATGCGATGGTCTGTGGGTAAAGAAGTACCGAAGAGTCCGAACAGAATCCAGCTTAGGATAGAAGTAAAGGTGTCCACGCATTCGCGTTCACTCGCAATTCGATTGTCACGCCCCACCTGTCACTTGCCATTCACCAGCCGAACCTTAAAAAAATTCCTCGTGTCGAAATTCGCGCGCCACCGCGACAGGGCAACAGCCTCCCTTCCTGGTCACGAATCCGCAGTATCGTCCAATTCCGACATGTCCTGCTTCGGTGGCCGCGACGAACGGATCTACATGGTGGAGATGATGGTCCACAAGTTGGTGTTGACCGAGGGGAAGATCAAAGACATCGGCCAGCACCCTGTCGTCATCAAGATCAAGTTCCTCGAGTTCCCCCTGTTCGAGATCACGCGCCACGACTTCTACTCTTTGAAGCCCGCTCTCCCGGAGGAGGACGGGACTCTGCACTTCATGATGGGCAGGAGTTGCCTGTTCGTCGTACAGCCGAAGGAGCTGGTGGACGAATTGAAGTCGGCGACGATAAAGGTCGGGGTGTTCAGGGTCGGGGACACTTATCCCATCGCGGAAACGGATATACCGTTGCCCGGCTGCTTGTGCGACCAAGTGGCCATGGCCCAGAACGAGCCGGCGAATTTGCCAAAACCGTTCGTGGCGAAGGGTAGCTACAACCTGCTGGATCCTGGCGAGAATCCATCGGGAACGCTGGACATGGAGATAAGGCTGGTGTGCTTCGGCCGGTCTATCATGACCCACTACGAGATGCACCCGACCTTCTTCACCTTCAGGAACGAGGACAGGGAACGAGAGTTTTGCGTGAGGAGGCGGCTCGTCCCGCCTACCGAGAAGGATATCTCAGAGTTCCCGGACAGAACGACGCTAAACGAGTTGAAAGGGATTGTAGATGAAGAGAGGAGAGTAAGAAGGAGGGGTAAGAAGGGTAGAAAGTGAAATGTGGAGAGAGCTGTTCACGCGAGGACCACCCGGTACAGAATCCGCGGTTGCTCGTCGGTGATTTTGCTATGGTAACTGTATACGATACATTGCACATCAAATTAATCGATTCGAAGCGTTGGCGCGGTTAGGTTACAGTATATTGGCCGTAAAACGACCACAAAATTAATGGCGCGTCTCGGCCGTACGTATCTCTAGAAGGTCTCTGTGAGTTCACGATCCTTCTCTAAATTCTTGTGCAGCGAACGTCAAAATAGGGCAGAAGAAAGAATGGCTTCGAAGCGGAAGGCGTCGACGTCGAACGAGGAGCAATTTTACATGCTCGAGTTATTCGTCGATCGGCTGGACTTGGAACCCGGACGAAAGGCGGACCCAAACGCCGAGGATCTGATCGTTCGCGCGAGATTCATCGATCTGCCAGAGTACGAAATAGGCATACCGAAGTACAAGCAATTCGATCGTAAGGAGAACAGTGAACCGACAGGGAACTCGAAGGACTCGAAATATGGTAAATCTTGTTTGTTCGCCAAGACACCGAGCAGTCTTATCAAGGCTATGAGGTGCACCCCTATGTCCATGGAAGTATATTACAAAGGATCCACCTCCGCCACGAAGAAAAATGGTAATGGTGTTCTCGGTAAAGCGAAGATATCTATGCCCGCTTGCTTGTGCAATCGAGTGTCCGCTGCGCGAAAGGAGGTCGATGGATTATCCGCGCCGTGCATAGCAAAGGATTCCTTCGGTCTAACCGATTCGGCCGGCAAAGGATCCGGTACCGTGTCCGTCACCCTGAGATTATCTTGTTTCGGCAGCTCGATTGTCAAGCACTTCTCTTTGAGCGAAAAGTCCTTTGTGCTGGAGGATTCGCCACTACGAAAGTTCCTGTGCCCCTATCTCGCTCGCAACAGCGGAAACGGGGAAGATGATTCGAAGGACGAGAACCCTTTGGCGCGACCGAGCTCTCCGCCGCGTGTTTCGATGGACGATCCCGGTTTCGGTGACCTGACCACGGCTGAGAAGCTCAACGATCCCAAGTACAGGGAATTGGTTTACAGAGCATATCCAAACGAGCAGACTTGTCGCTGCATGCCGGCCGATCGATCCACGCATCCAATGGAATGCCGTTCCGGTTGCAATCGCCCTTGCTGCATGAAACTGAAGGACCGCGGCATACTGGCCACTCAGAAGGACAGAACCGTCGAGCACACCATGGCTAATACCTATTGCGCGAACAATCTCCTGCCCGGGCTGTTTGCCCCGAAGAACGACCAAGCCCGCTGCTGCAGGTCTAGGCTGAAGGGCGGTGGAGACATCGAACAAATTTACATAGGTCCTTCTGGGTACAAATGGACGGACTGCGAGACAGACTACACCTGGTACGACGAGAGGAACGCCGCAGGCTTTCGGTTAGAAGGAGGTGGAGGAGGGGAGAAAGAAGTGTCGACTTGCAGTTGTTCCGGTGGTCCAGTGCCCGTTCCCGATCGAAAATCAATGTCCAAAGATAAGGACGTAGTGGCGATATTCGACGCTTGTACGCCTCGCCTGACGTCGACGGGGCCGAAGCCTGGATGCGTTTGCCCGGGGAAGGATGCGCCGAGGTGGCCCAGGGGCGCTGCCAAATGCTCCAGGTCGCCGTGCATGGGAATAGACTGTTTAATTCGAGCTTTCCACGACGCACAGGATTTCGTCGACTCTATCGGGAAAGTGGCAGGCGTGCAGGGACTCGGCTTGATGGACCCCGGCGACAGCCCCTACTTTGGCAGGGACATCGACAAAGACTACGTAACCCAGGAAGCTCAAGCTCCAAGGGGGAGAACATCCAGTGGAGCGCCGCAGGTTGCAAACGCGCGACCGCCGTGCCCTGCGCCGTGTAACGTGCCAACGGCCCTTCCGCCTCTCGCTCCAGCAGGATTCGCTATGCCGCCTCGGTTGGGAATCGTACGCGAAGCTATACCCGTGTTACCGGAAACACTCCCGACAATCAGCCATGCCAGGCACAGGAAGAAAGAAGAGAAGAAGGAGGACAAGAGCGAGAAGCAGAAAGACCTGGACGCCACGACCCCAGGGCTGATGGACGCGGAGCTGGGTCCTTGCGGTGAACCGAAATGTAAATCGAGACGGAAGAGGCACGAGGACACCGCGAGCGCGACGCAGATCGCGGCCTCCGTTTCCTCGAGGACGGGCGAAAGGGGTGGGCGTAACGCAAGGAAACGGCGCGGTCCGAGGGCTGGCAATCGGAAATCTGAAAGCATCGCCAAGAGTCGCGGAATGGCGCGCGGCAGTCGGCGTAGCAATGCGCGGAACAATCAATCCACCACTCGACACCGCGGAGGTGGATCGCCGCATCCACCTACTACGAAAGTCGGTGAGAAAACCGGAAGGGGAATGCACGGTGTCCCGGGACCGGGCGGTGATCGTAGCTCTTCCTTCAAACCGTCGATCGATGTCAGCAGGCGTGTGATGCGGTGGGTCTACTTCGTCGGCGACACGTACCCCGGGACAAATTACGGCCACAAGGACTGTATCGATGTGCGAATGAGGGTGCCGGCTAATATGGGTTGGCTATGGAACACCATGGACATCGCGGGCAACTTGAAGCCGCGCATCGGCTGGAGGCCAGGCGCCATAGGCCGTTACCTCTACGAGATGCTGCAAGAGGCGAAGGATAACTCTATAGCTAATATACAGGAGAGTCTAACGCCGGCCGAGAGACGACAGACGAGAGACGATAGAAGATCGCCTGATAGAAGATCCTATGATAGAAGATCGGATAGATCGACGCCAAGGTTAACGGGACGATCGATAGGAAGAGGGACCGATCGTGGAAGAACGGGCATCGATCGCTCGAAATCGGCCCCATCGCGCGGAAGGAGCCTAGGCAAGAGGCGAGGCGGGAAAGAGCGATCCATGCAGAGGAAGCATTCCAAGATGGAGGGTGAAGAGGATGGGCCGGAAGCACCGCCAACCTTGCACATCCATAGGAAGGACGGCACGTATTACGTAACGATGTACCCGATCAGGGCAGAGACGGCGGACGAGCCGCGTTTGTCCGAGCCCATGAAACCGCTGCAATTCAAAATCGTGAAGAACAAAGAGGACGCCTCGATCGCGACCAGCTCGACGGCGTCCGACATGGAGATCGAGTTCTCTCCTCCAGCAGCGGTCTCCAGGTACCGCAAGAAGCCCGACGTCGTTCACGTCGATACGCAGGTTCGTCAGCAAGAGATTCTGGACGCTTACAAGACGGACGTTCCTGGGAAAAGGGAGAAGGGTAGGAAGGGAAAAGAGAAAGAGAAGAGGGAGATGAAGAAACCGTGGCCGGGCAAGGAAGGTGCGAGGACTTCTCAATCGCGGCACTCACAGATGAAGAAATAACGAAGAAACCTTAGCCTCGAATTTCATGGAAATGTATCGATTTTTATATAAAAATTGTGACCCATCAACACATACACATACGCATACGCATACGATGTCACTCAAATATAAGAGCAGAAATTTCCACGAAACCGTGGTGGGTGAAGGAAAATTTCCAACGCCTTATCTTAATAATAACGCAATCGTTTACACGTCCGTCAAAGCGATAGCGCACCTTTTAATTCGCGTTCGAGTGCGCGCGTTTACTTTCCGTGTCGGCCGCGACATCTTCAGGTGGCCTCGAAGCACGGTCGTCGGGACGGCTTATCGACTGGAGTTAAACTTAACAGCCAAATCCGCTGGGAGTGTAGTTTACGTAAACGTGTAAGGAATGGATGTGAACGGGCAAGGGAAGGAAAATGAGAATGTACGAAAGAGAATACTGGATATACAGGAATTTCGCGTGGCGGAATGTCCGCCTGACTCGCCGTGGATTAGACCTGCTCGTATACATTACCAACAAGATGGCGAGCAGAAGGTGTGGGATGTGACAAGGGCACATGACAGCGTGAGTATAATCGTTTACAACACGAGCAGCAAGAAGCTTGTGTTCGTCAGACAATTCCGTCCGTCTTTCTACTATACATTCCTCCCGGAGAAACGTGGTACGGTCGATCTTGAAAAATATCCGCTGACTTTGGGTTTCACCTTGGAACTATGCGCCGGTATCGTGGACAAGGATAAGCCACTGGTCGAGATTGCGAGGGACGAGCTGCGGGAAGAATGCGGCTTCGAAGCGCCTCCCGAGGCCTTTAAAGCTATCACCACTTTCAGGTCTGTTAACAATTGTCGATTTCGCTAATACATCAGTCCGCGGTGCATATCACGAATTTTCATCTTTTGTGCGCGCGTGAAAACCAAGATTTTTCTCAATTCAATTGTAGATCCGTTTCCACTTCTGTCTATAAGCATACGCTTTTCTATGTGGAAGTTACCGACGAGATGCGCATATATCCTGGTAAGCCTAATTGTAATAATTAATTCCGTTCGATATTAATTTTATTTTTCGTACCCTATATAAACAATGTCATTAATGACGAGTTTAGCGAATAAGTTTATAGTTGGCAATAAAATATTTCAAAAGAGAGTCCCACGTTACTTGCCCTTAAATTTGAGCGATTCGTTAAAGGAGGGGGCGCCGCATCCGAAGGAGAACTAATCGAAGTGGTGGAATTGAGCGTGCCAGAAATAAGAGAGTACGTGTATTCCGAGGAGGTGCAAGGTCCCCCATCTTTAGTCTGTGGTGTATCCTGGTTCCTAGCTAACAAACCCGAACATTGTTCTTAACCCGAATTCCAAGCTCTTCGAAAGTTGTTGAAAATAAGTATTATCGGTCAAATGTTAAATAAAAGGATTATCCTTTAACTGAGTTTATTTACAAATAATGTGTATGTACATTAATGAGTATGAAAGGGACGATGTACGATCGAGGCTGAATGAATTGGGGATAAAACGAAAATGTGTTATTGCTCAGCCTCGTCTTTGGTGAACTGAGAGCTAACCCACGCGAGACCCCACTTTAAGTTGGTCAGTACAAATTTCAGCGCCTTGGTCCACTGTTCCTCGGAATTAAATTGAATTCTAAAATAACAGACGTAGAATGGGCATTAAAGATAATTACGATCGGAAGCGTACAAAGTATATGAAACAGTACTTGATAGAATAAGAGTTGCCTGTCGCCGAATCCTCTATTTTCCCACGATCCATTCTGTACGGAAGGCAAAATCCACTGTCTCCCTTTTCCACCTGCTCCTTGAACTGCTGCAGGCAGTCGAGAAATGCCACCATTGCTGCGTCGAACTTTGTGTCCCAGAGGAATTTAAATCCTCCGCTTCCGTACAGAGGAAGTTCTCTGTGCTGATCTAAAGCTTCAATGTAACTGTGATTACCGAATGGCACTAAACGGAAACGTTTGAACGTGAGATTCATCTTCCGAGCAAGAGCTGTTAGCAGCAAGGTGGTTTGTCCCCAAGCAGCATTTATCTCGCTCCAATCAACTGGCGCACTTGGCAATCTGCCTAAACGGAAGGAATTTATAGTTCCAAAATGTCCCGAGTGCCAAATATGAAATGTAGCATTGAAAACATTTGTTTTCTTCAGTCTTTCTAGTTGAGAAGCTGCATAGGCTAATTGGCACTCCAGACTAAACAAATCGACAACGTTAATGGGAGTGTACTACAAGAAATACGGAAAATGCAACAACATGTCATAATTACCTACGATACTCATCTTTCACTAATATGAGATCTCTTTTATGCTTCGAATATTCTCTCCAGTATCTTTCCTCTTCGCTTTGCAACCTTTCCCTTTCCCTCTCTTGCTCAGCTATCGCGTTCCTAGTTGCGATCTCTTCTTTCCTCAGTGCCTGCAATTCATTTATCATCCTCTCTTCTTCCGCCTTCACGTCTTGCAATTCTTTCATAAGCGTCTCCATTTCTACATCCTCGTTGCCCTGTTGCTGTTGCTGTTGCTCCACTTCTATCTTTTTCAAATATTCGTTATAATCCGACCATTCCCCTTCGGTCATCCTCAACTGTTGATCCATTAACAATAGTAGACTATCTGTGCACTCATCGCAGAGTGGGTGATCCGCAGAGCTGCTACTGCTAAGTATATCGAACAGTGTGGCTCGTACCTTGACGAGAGAAAAAAAGGAGGTCCCATTATTATTTGTCGCGACATACTGGACGAGACTGCGAGTACCTTCAAATGATGATTGAGACTTTCTGTTTCACCAGAATCCCCGACTAACATAAAGCCGTTAGTCCCATTTGCCGATTCAATTAATCTGAACGGCGGAACTAGATGTTCTATGCTTCCACTTTGTGGCTCTATCTCTCCCATCACTTGCTGCTGGATGGGAACTATTCCAACAAAAGTTAAGAATATTAGGCACGTTTAAAGAATTCGTATTAAAATGATTGTTGAATCGGAACTGTAGTAACGGTACGAAGGTGCAATAACTGTTTCGAACGAATAGAGAATTGAGCGATGGAATTATTGGCGCACAAGCAACCTATTAAAAATTAAGGAGAACCATAATTGCAAAGTGCATCTATGCGAACAAGCGGCGATGGATTTACCACAGATTACGAAACATGTTACGGATGTAAAATCTTAACCGAATTGTGAGTGAAGGGAAAAGAATGATGCAAAGAAATCTCTTAAAAAAACATATATGTAGTTCGAAATAGAAATTACCTACGTGAAAGTTCTGCTAGTGTATGCTCTCCGAGATGAGAAAAGCTCGAGTCCAGTCTGAGCGGTTGCAGACATCGCTGACACGCGAAGCTCACATTACTTTTCATATCTACCATTTTGACGTCCCGTCGCTGAAAAGTAACTTCAGCTCCCTATTCGCTTGTACGCCACGTTATTTATAAATACGCATTTGACGCTTGGAAGACAGGGTCAGCTGATTTTACTTCGATCGTGTTCCACGAGGAGGCGTCGCCAGACGCCTGCACATTTTGCCTGATTCATAGGATCGGGTGATTTGTGGACAAAATTTTAAATGAATAATCCAAGGGAAAAGAATTGCAAAAATAATTAAGCACGAACGAATCAACAACTTGTAATTTGTATTGCAACTTGAAAGTACGCATTGCATTAAATCTATGCATCCAAAGTAATATTTGATAAGAGAAAACACTTAGGTGGGAGATGTTATAAATTGCAATACACATTGAATATTATATGCAAAAAAACACATTTAATACGCATAAAAGGTATGTATTTTATTAAAAATAAGAAAGTCAGAGTAGCCAACATCATTGATATTTCCCTGCAATATTAACTCGCCAATGTTGCGGGGCCGGCTAGGAATTCTAATGGTTGAGGGAGTTTTCGTGTGGTCCGGTGTCCGTCTTAGAGCGGTGTCGTCCGAGACGACAGCGGGGGCCTGAGGACGCGGAAAACTCAAAAACTCGGAGGAGATGTCGCGCGTAACGATATCAGCTGTCGCGGGGGCGAGATAACTCGACGATCGACCGTTGACTAACGGGGGTCTAATTGTCAAAAATATGGAGATTTTAAAATTAGCCTTGTAAAAATTGCCGAAAGTTGACGCCGCGTGCGGGCGCACTGCCGCGGCAGGCGCGTCGTCGCCGATAGCATCAACAACCAAGGCGGCTTCAACTGACATTATTCTAAATGATCTCCGAATATTTGCAAGATTTAAAGCGATTAATAAATATTGGTAACTCACTCTTTGTCAATGGCACTTATTGATGAAAAGATTTCAGTTGCCATTGTCCAATGGAAAGCACGAGAAGGTGGCGAGTTTTCTTCCATCGGGATATCTTGGAAAATTGGATTAAGGATTCTACCATATCAATGAGTGTATAACGGAATGAATAACCGGATCTATAATTAATTAATTAATTCATAACTTTTACAATTTTTGAGTGTGTACTATAAGAATAGAATCTGGCCGATAAATCAGATACCATGTCCGTTGGTATGAAAGAATGAAACTGTCGCGTTCCACGAATTGTTTTGGCGAGTTCACGTCTCGTTACTAATATTGCTAAATGATCGTTATATTCTTTAACTGTGGTGAATGTAAAATTAATATTTTCGATATTAGCAGTCGCCCAGTCGAACAATTTCTATGGTGTGGTTATCTGGTCTTCTAATGGCCTTTGCAAACGTCGCATGCATTTTTGCCGTGTGCAGTTGTAAAGAAGTGCCATTGAATGGAGGGAGAAACACCTACAGGAGCGGTGGTAATGTGTGCGTGCCTGATGCAGGGGCACCAGATTATACGATATAATTTATATCAATCTTCGCGGCCTGCTCTGTTCGAAATGCTGTAGCCTGTATCGTAAATGATGCCAAAAATAAATGTCAAATAACTTTTATTGCAATGAAGTTGAAGAAAAATCATAATAATTGTATGCTTCTCGCCGATATCACTAATCAAATTTCCGTAGAAGCACCATATCTCGTTCATACATCGGCGACCTTGTTTGAAATGAAAATGAAAACGATGAATCGCAAACGATAAACTTGTAATATCCAGAGTAAATAAATCAACGGATGTATAATGGAAGACACAAATAAATAAAGCGGGATGGTGGAGTAATAAGGAAGAGAATGGAAACGAATGTTATGTATAGGACTCAGCGAGGCGATTATTCAATTTGTGGAGCAATTTTAACCATGTTGAACGCCTGAAATACAGTTATTGCAATTCTATTTATATACATAACTTTATTGCAGCACCATGCGTGTATGTTGTAATGCTTGCTGTACCTCGACTGAAGTACCGTTTGACCAATAAAAATATTTTACAGACAAACAGATTAGTACTTAATATATTTACTACATATATATATATATATATATATATATATACTCAGTATAATTGTTGAATGGCTGAAACTGCATAAAGTCGTATAAAATTAAAAAAAACACCCTTTGTTCTACTTTTACTTGTACGTGCAAGACTGTGCCGGTCGGTTGGAGGCATAGTTGATTTCGGAATACAGGGTTGTAGTCAAGGTTTTGTATACTGGCATTGGCTTTCGCTTCTGCGAACTTGTGTAGTTCAGCTCTTCCCAACTTCTTCGGCAATTCCTTCTCTTTCTGCCATCCAGTTTCGAGGCGCATAAGCAATTTAAAAAGAAGAGAGCAGAAATGGAAGCACCTGTAGATCCAGGAGATGCAAAAATCCACGGCAGAGTTTTATGCAAGGCCCGCGCATAAATTTTCGAGACCCAGGAAATCTGCAAAAGAGCGAAACGTGTACAGATAAGGGGGCTAAAAATCCAAATAAACCGGGGAAGAAGAAACATGAACTAGAAGTAAAACGGCTGGAGTAAGAGATGGAGAAGTTGGAAAACGCTGAACTACGCACGCTGGCAGAATTAATTCTCGAAAATAAAACATTCCGTTTTTACCTTACGCGTTTGTCCGTCGCAAAGTTTTACACTGCTTCTTAACAGGGTCCTGTCGCTTGGTTTCTTTCTTCGCATTAACGCGAGTCGTGGGATTAGGAACGATGTTTGGCTGCTTATTCTCTTGATCGTTACAACTTTTAGTTCCTCTCGCCGCAAGATGCTTAGGGCTGGTCGGAAGTTTCTCCTTGCTTCGTAGATTCCCTTTGGACAAACCCCGTACCATAACGGGTTTAAAAGGAGGGACAGGATTAGCATGGAAAACGCGTGGTTTCTTATCCTGTTCTTGCATCTCTTTAATATGCTGCTCTTTCTTTTTAGCGAGACCCTTGTCTCTTTCTGCGAAGCTGAACGGACACGCGACCACTGACCTTTTTACATTCTGCTCTTTACCAGGCTTTCTGGATTTCAAAAAGTTAGGCACAGGCTTTGCATGGAACTCCGTCGTATGTTTCTTGACTTCCTGAACCTGTTGGTTCCTCAAGTTCTCCTCTCTGTCAACCACTGACCTCTTTATATTCTGCTCTTTACCAGGCTTCCTAGATTTCAAAAAGTTAGGCACAGGCTTTGCATGGAACTCTGTCGTAAGTTTCTTGACTTCCTGAACCTGTTGGTTCCTCAAGTTCTCCTCTCTCTTCTTTTGGAACAGCTTATTACGTGCTTCAAAACTGAGCGGCAAACAATTCTTCACAGATTTCGCTCTGTTTTCTGTAGTCTGTTCCTCGCACTTCTCGTTCTTAACGATATTCGAGTAACTGGCGACACGAGCAATTGGCGCAGCAGTTTTACCATTGCAATCCTTATCGTCCACAGCGTGCAGAGGATTTACGTGTGGACGCGTTATGTCGCGTGTTTTCTTAGGCCGAGTCAACCGAAACTCCTCCGTAATCGTATTAGGTTTCTTGACCACTTCCTTTAGTTTAGACGGAGCTTTCAGAATATCGACCGGTACAGGTTTCGCTTTAATTTGACGTTTTTGAATCTCCCGAAGCTCCAGAGCCTCGCGGTCTTTCTGGCTTAAAGTTCCAGTCTGTCTAGACCTCTGTTTGCATCTCAATGCAGGGGAAATTGGTTGGGTCAGTTTCAAAGGAGATCGTTTCAGTTTCATTAAGGGACCAGGCTTCAAATCTTTGCGGCTGATGGTGCGAAAACGTTGCGGTACTGCGTTCTCGAATTTAAGAACTGCCTCCGCTATACTTACGAATTTGTTCGAACACCTGCGGTACTTCAACAGGCTTCGTCTGCGGTATTGGCACGTAAGCACCTTAGACTGCGATTTACCCAACGAGCATCTTTTGAACGATTCGGATTGCCTTCGACGGACTCCGTGAGACAATCTCTTCCTTCGAATATCAGGTTTGGTATACTCGGAACAAAGATTCACTTCTGAATTTATTATCGGTTTACTCGTGTCCTTCATCGAAGCACTCTCTGCGTCGCTTTCCTCTTTTACACCTTTCGCTGCTCGATTATTTCTTACAGATTTACCAAGAACAGTACTCTTTGATTCCGATGCGTGGATGCTTTTTCTAAATCTCTCTGGTGCTTCTACTTTATCTCTGAACAATGTTGTCGATGTCTGACCGCTTAGAGAGACGCTCCACGTACAATGAATTTTACTAGATTTCTCGTCGAGCCTCAAGTTAGTCATACTTTTGCGTAAACCATGGTCGTCGTTTTCCTCTTTCGAAGGTGCCTTCTTATCGTTCCGAGGTACGAAGTAGGCCACATTAGGCTTAGGATTTTCCCCAGATTCCAAGCTATCGTTAAAACGTGACTGTACGACGGTCGAACCCTGTGCGCGTCCTTCCTCGCTCTCCGAGGAGAAATCGGATTTCATTTCGGTCTTAAAATGTAGCACAGGACCATGCACGTCGTGCTCTATTTCGAAGTAACTGTCGGAGAGCAGTTGCGGGCTGCGTGTGAAATCTGCCCATTGCGGAGCGCAACAGTTGTCCATCATTTCCAGAAGCAGCCGAACAGTCTAAGAAAATGTCTAGGAGCTATTCCAGTAAACTCCTGCAAGCCAGACAATGTCCAAGCATAATCTACAACAGAGAGAATATGTGAGAAAGCTGGATAAGCAACACTTACCTCCTTGATGATGAACCATACATTCACCTTCTGAACAAATATGAAATAGAAAGAACTTGGTCCTCCCTTCGCAATTTCCTTTTACTAATCGCGTTTCTGGTTGAAATGTTTCGTCGCACGTTCCCGAATGTTCTTGAAGCTCGCCAGTCAACCTCACGTCAAACGACCGTCAGACAACATACCTTTTCAAACGCAGAAAAAGCTCGCGGACGGTTAACGCATACGTTTCTGGATTTAAGTTTGAAATTTTCCAAACGTTAAGCCGATTGGTCGAAGAAAAAGTGGCTGCACCGTATAGAAATGAAATATCTCTACGTAAATTGCGGTGCTCTGCGATTAGGGAATTTTAGATTAAGTTGTCGGCGTTGACCGTGGCGCCGTTTTCAAAGGAGGAAAAGGTGACCGATGTATTTTTAAAACTTAATCGTGCATTCTGTTATTATTGTCACAGAACTCCCCTACGTCCGTATCCCGATTTTAATTAAATCAACGCTGAATTCCAGCAGTCCAGTAGTGTACTCTAATTAGGGCGAATTCCACTTACGCCCAAATCGCCCGTGATTTTTATTAAGCTAGCTTTTCGTCAAGAATTTCAAAATCGATTTTCTCGAAAATGAAGCGCGATATGAAAAAAAGTTACTCTTTCTTTTCGAGTTATAACAAGCAAATAAGTCGAGAAAAAAAGAATAAAATTTGTTGGTATTGTGCTTAATTTTCGGGAAAATTGACTTTGAAATTCTTGACGAAAAGCTAGCTTAATGAAATTCACGGACGATTTGGGCGTAAGTGGAATTCGCCGTTAGTAGCGCCTAATAGTTCTCAACATGCAAATAATTTACAAAACTATTTGCACTCGCGCTGAATCACGTGACGACCCCACTTCGATGCAGCTCTTCAAAATATTTACTGGCACGGGTTTCGTTTGATCTGATATTTTTTCATTTTCTGAAGCTCCAGACTTTCGCGCTGTCTCTGACTTAAAGCCTTGTAGTCTCTCTCTCTCTCTCTCTCGCCCTCTGCTTGCATCTCAGTGCAGGGGAAACCAGGTGGGTCAGTTTGAATGGAGATCGCTTGAATTTCATCGAGGGACCATGTTTCAATTCTTACCGACTGACGGTACGACAATATTCCAGTACTTCATTCTGGAACTTAAAAACGGCTTCCGCTATACCACGCCATACTTAGAAACCGTAGGCTGCGATTTGCCCAGCGAACATCGTTTAAATGATTCGGACTGCCTTCGATGAACTGAAACAATTCTGTGCGACGATCTTTTCCGTGGAATGTCAACTTGGAGATATTGGGAAGGACGATCCTCTTGTGACTTTATTGTCGATTCTCGTGGAAAGGTGAACAAGCAGCACTTACTTCTTTGATAAAACATACATTCACCTTCTGAACGAATATTAAATAGAAAGAACTTGGCTCTCCCTTCGCAATCTCCTTTTGTTAATTGCGTTTCTAGCTGAAACGTTTCGTCGCACGTTCCCGAATGTTCTTGAAGCTCGACCCACTCGAGCTCTCGACAAACATCCCTCGCCTGACTCGAATGTTTACTCGTCAGAGACAGAAAAACTCGCGATCGGTTAACGCATACGTTACTACTTGCTGGATTTAAATTTGAAATTTTTCGAAACGATAAGCTAACAATGAGTAATCGATATATCGATGTTTTTATCGATATTTCAAACATTAATAATTACAGGTATCGATAATTTTGGTGAAAATATCGATAATAATAATTTTCAAATTACTACTTACGTGTAAGAAAATTCAGTAATTATTTTTCATACAGTAGCTCTTATATCGAATGATGCCCATGAGATATTTCTTATTAAAATATCAATTCTACTTTCCTTTGTAAATGAGATTTGGAAAGTAAATTACCTGTTGTCACTTTAATACTTCGAATCTTAATTTAAATAAAATAATTTCTTAGTGGTATATGTATGTACACATGGATCTGTCAAAGAAATAAATAAAGTGTCGTTATTTTGACAGAACAAGTTGAATCATTTAATACATTCTAACCTATTTACACCACTTCCATTTTTATTTATGTATCGTTACGATCGTCATAGTTTTCAATATTATGTCAAAAGATGACAGTCAATGCGTCAACAGTTTTTTTTACGAGAACGATGAAAGAGAGGATTACATAAATTAAGCTACTGCTACTTAGTGAAGTGTATCGACAAAATTCGAAATACATAATAAATTAATGGAAATTTAATCGCATTTGTATATCTAGGTTAACTGTTTTGATATTTGTGTATTACAACAAATATTGAATGAAAGAAATTTAACATGGTATTTCCAACAAGAATGTCGTATAAAACGAATAGAATCTCGTACCATTACCACAACGTGTTTGTGATATGTCTGCTGATATTCACATTGTTCGTCATTTTAATCGCAACGTATCATATTTTCAAATTTGGAAACACCCAGAAGCATTCTGTACATAACGCCATAGTTCTAAACGATGTAAATTCTTTGCCTGTACAAATACTAAGCGCAGACTCGCCGACGGCAGACACTACGAACTCTGCTTGTACATATTTTGATTGCTTCAATGTTTATCATTGCGGTAGCCAAGGAAATAAACTTTTAGTATACGTTTATCCACCAAAAATATATGTCGATACTTTAGAGAGACCAGTAACGAGTCAAATGACAAAAGAGTTCTATCAAATTTTAAGCACAATTGTTTCGAGTAAATTCTACACGCCAAATCCATACGAAGCGTGTGTTTTTGTCCCTTCGATTGATACATTGAATCAAAACAGATTAAAGCTACACGAAGTTTCACAAGCTTTGAAGACGTTGCCATTGTAAATTTCATTTTATCTTCTGCGTAATCCAGCTTAGAAAGTAACGCACAGTTTCTTTTCATACGTATCTCTAAATTTCAGCTGGAATAACGGAGAGAATCATCTTATATTTAATATGGTACCTGGAAGCGTACCTGATTATAATACAATCATCGACGTTCCTGTTGGAAAAGCAATGATTGCGGGTGCTGGAATGTCGTCGTTAACATACAGGCTTGGTTTCGACGTTAGTTTGCCAGTATATAGTCCCCTAATAACAAATCTCAAACCAAACTTTAATAGTACAAGGTACCTGAATCTAATTACACATACACTTGCTTTTACTCGCTGATAATATAAATCATTTTTGTTTTCTAGACCGTGGTTGGTCATCTCGTCTCAAATCAACATTAACTCCGCTTTCGAGCAGGATCTATTAGAAGTTAAGTCTATGTCGCCGAAAGACATTTTGATATTAGGTCCTTGTCTGCATTATAATTCTATGAATACCACAGTTCGATGCGCGGGGGAAGATGTTTATAAATATCCTAATGTGCTTCAGGTACGTAGAACATTCTTGTTAAGCGAAAGGAACTTTCCGAAGGTTTCGTTACATCGATGCTATTATCGTTAGACAGCAACATTCTGCTTAGTAATTCGTGGCGCGAGATTGGGGCAGAGTACACTTCTGGAGTGCATGGCGGCAGGTTCTGTACCTGTAATTATAGCTGATTCTCTCACGATGCCTTTCTATGGTATAATCGATTGGACCAGGTAGAAGCCAATTCGATTATTGAATATTTCTACGCAGCATCGAAACATTTCTATGAGTTATAAATGGACATTTTATTTAGGGCCGCTGTGTTTGTACGCGAAGTAGATATTCTGTCGATAATATCAGTTTTGAGAAAGGTGTCCCAGCAAAGAATTACGGAACTTCAAGAGCAAGGCGCATGGCTTTACGAGAAATATTTTAAATCTATGGAGAAGATAACGGAAACTACGTTAGAGATACTTGCGGATCGTGTATTTCCACATTTAGCCCGAGATTATACATTTTGGAACGTCTCCCCTGACAAGGAAAGTTACCATTATGACAATAAGGATGTTAATAAGTTTTTAGGCAGATAATTATTGATATTATGTATGTATAGGATACGACGTCACCGCTCTTTTTACCGGTTACGGCTCCAAAAACTAGAGGATTCACTGCAGTAATTTTAACGTACGATAGATTGGAGCTGTTATTCCTTTTGATTAACAAGCTCGTTAAAGTGCCAAGTCTGTCTAAGGTTCTAGTAATATGGAACAATCAACACAAGGATCCGCCACACTGTAAGCGTTAATGTTTCGTATTAGTTAATGAATCAGCGTTGACCGTGATAAAGCTTTAACTAACGAAGGATGAACGTGTTTAAAAAATTATATGCTGCAGCGTCTAGATGGCCCAAGTTGAGCAAACCATTGAAAGTTATACAAACGAAAGAAAATAAATTGTCCAATAGATTTTATCCTTACGATGAGATCGAAACTGAAACAGTCCTGTCGATAGACGACGATATTATAATGCTGACTGCTGACGAAGTAGAATTTGCTTACGAGGTTCGCTCGTTATAATTCAGTTTATATTCGCCAAGAGAAAATATGAGAATGATGATGGAGAGAAGAAATAATTGCAGGTTTGGAGGGAGTTCCCGGATCGAATAGTCGGCTTCCCATCCCGAATTCATATGTGGGATAATGGGACCAGTTGTTGGAAATACGAGAGCGAATGGACTAACAGTATTTCTATGGTTTTGACTGGAGCCGCGTTTCACCACAAAGTAATTAAATATCTCGCATATTTTCGTGTTCAAAGCCACTTAATTCCCAAAGCATTTTCATTTCAGATTCTACAAATACATCAAATCCTGGATTCGTAATTCCCTTCTGAAAAATCTACCCGACACTTCCAGCGTGAACTTCCTGCCATTACCTGACATATTCCTAACATAACGTTTTGAAAGATATTATGTACAATAATTTGGATCTCTTTATGTATAATGTTATTTATAAAACCACGACAATGTATTAATTAATGTTTCAGTATTGGAATTATATGTATACCACTGCCATGCCAGGTGATATAAAGGAGTGGGTCGACGAACATATGAACTGTGAAGACATAGCAATGAATTTTTTAGTAGCGAATATCACAAGGAAGGCGCCAATAAAAGTGTGTTTATTAAAGTTTCTCGAGCATCTGAAATATTCGCCTAACATCGAATGAACAGTCGAGTAATCAATCTTATTGCAGGTAACGCCGAAGAAGAAATTCCGCTGCCCGGAATGTACAAATACAGAAATGCTTTCAGCAGATTTGACACATATGATGGAACGTACCCAATGCATAAATAGATTCTCTTCGATTTATGGATCGATGCCGTTGCAATCGGTTGAGTTTCGCGCGGATCCAGTATTATTCAAAGATGTATTTCCCGAGAAACTTAAGAGGTTTAATGACATTGGAAGCTTGTAAATATGTAATCATCATTCCGATAGCGCAATAATTTGATAAGAAGCTTTTCTTGCTACTACATTAAGGGATTATACCTAGTCAGGCGGCCGAAAAGAGGCGAATGTTTGTGAATTTTTTTTTAAAAAACTGAAGCATATATTTTTACAGAACTGCAGTTAAAAGAGCAACATTTAAAGAACATTTGGTAATTTTTTCGTAGAAATATATTTACAAGGAGCCTTTTTAAAAATTTGGTTTTGCGATGAGTACTGCCATTCGGAACCAGATTATCTAAAATAAAAAAGAAAGATATCGTTAGTATATTAATGTATCCTCTGATTGAAATTTTCGAAATATTAATTTAAAATAAAATGGCGGCTGTTTAAAGTTGAAATCCTAATTTTTTAAAAATTTTGCACGAAAAAATCATGATTTCAACTTTAAATAGCTGCCATTTTGTCTTAAATTATTTTTTAGGAAAATTCCCTCCGTTAATCAGAGGATACATTAATATACTAACGAAATCTGTTTTTTTTATTTTTTAGATAATCTGGTTCCAAATAGCAATGCCCACCGGAAAACCAAATTTTTAAAAAGGCTTCTTGGATGTCGGTTGCTACTTTATTATAAACGTAAATATTTTTCTACGAAAAAATTACCAAATGTTGCTTAAATGTTGCTGTTTTAAGTGCAAAAAGTTCTGCAAAAATATATGGGTCAGTTTTTAAAAAAAAAAACACAAACGTTCGCCTCTTTTCGGTCGTTTGACTAGGTATAACCCCTTAATGTACAGTAAATATATAGAAATGTACAATTTTTATACATAAAACTAAGTAGATAGCTCATTTGGTACATTGTTATTTTTTTATAGTTATTAAAATTCTACGACACAATTCTGAATTTATTAATTTCAATTTATTCGAGTACATCAGTTTAACAATCGTGTGAAATATAGCAAAATATATATATATACATATTGTGTTGTATAAAATGCATTTTACTATGTAAAATTATGTCATTAGGCAGTTTCATTCCGGCTTTTCTGTGGTGTATAGTGATAATAAACAAGCTGTACAACTGCATTATAAAAAGAACTTAATATCAGTTTGTATATTTCCCAAGAATTTCGTCTGAAAAAGTTGCACACCTTCATTGATATTACTCTTAAGTATCGATATTCTCAGTCTCGGTCATTTTAAAGCATATTCCTTCGACAACTGCTTTTTTCCCAACTTCGTGAGATGGTAGTATAGACATGTGGCTCTGGAGGATCGTAGATATGTTACATACACTATCCCCCTTTCCAAAAATAAGTAGAACGTACCATTGGTGACTGTTCGCTGGAATTCATGTAGCCTACTATCATCGAATTGGTAGAATGACTCCAAAGGAAATCCCCTAATCCTTCCTGCGGCGCGTATCGAATAGCAATGACACCGCCAAGCTTTTGTTCGACTCTATACAGAAATTTCGAATCTGCAAAACAGAGATGTTTATCTGTCCACGGTAGTACGTAGACTTAGTTAATTTGCTTTCTAAAATAGAATCTTGACAGCGGAAGATAGTGAAGTAGTTACGGGTGTTCACCGATAAAATCATCTTTCATGGCACGATGTAAACTCGTGATGGGGCAAGAGTTATGCGAAATAGTTTCCGCAACGGTACGTGCCAATGAAGTGCGAACTAGGTGCTCTCCGCAGCCCGATGTACTTGTCCCAACAGAATATTTGTCTTTGTACGCCCAAGTACCACATCCCCACACACCAGCCTTGAAATTATTTCACGCTTTTAGTTTCCATTCTTCAATAAAATATCGACAATCGATCGTAGCCACAAGTTTTATATTTTTAAAATTTAAGAGAAATATCGTACTTGCCCTACTCTTCCAGGATATTTCAAAATTATGCCACCGCTGGAACAAGCTGCTGCGATATTTCCTTGCTTATCGACGCATATCGCGCCAACTGTATCCATCCTTTTCTTAGCACACTACACGCGTATATTATATTCTTATAAAATTCTGTTGTTAAAATGTCCTGCGAAAGTACAGATAAGAAATTGTTTACCTTGTGAACTTCGACGCTGGAATTTTCTACTTTTCTTTTATAATGTTTATATATCTTCTGGGCCTTCACTGAAATATTAATTAAAATCACATAATTATGGAGGATATAAAAAAGTAATTAAATGTTTCAGTGTAATAGAATATTCAAGAAATTATTAAAATCAATGTAAAACTGACTTTTGCTTACTTGAAATTAATTGCTCGGGAGGTAAAGTCTGTATTCCCATCTCTTGTGCCCATACGTGCGCGCCGTTCCCAACTAGAAAGCTAATGCATGGTTAAATTATAAAGATTTGTTCTATTACCGTAGTTAAAATCAAAGTTTCTAGCTTCGAAATTCACCTCGGTGGAATTCTGCCATGCGCAATTTTGATCGATTGCTGTTCGCAAAGCCGTTTCGCTAATAAGACTGGATTCTTTATTCCACTGACCGCGCCAATTGCTCCAAATTGTAATGTAGTACCATCCATAACGCTGGCGTCGCATTCTACCGTTCCTTCCAAAGTGAGATTAGAGCCAAAGCCAGCATTCGTTAAAGGGGAATTCTCTAATATAATCACTGCTTCCACTACTGCGTCCAACGTATTACCGCCAGTCTTCAAATTCTGTATGGCCTACAATACATTTGATAAAACTACCTGAAGTATTCCTCCTATTCTTCGATACACTAAAATAAGTTATTTAAAAGATTCTATAGACTTCAAGGGGACATTCTACTCTCTCGGTCGAAAAATCCGCCACTTTTCAGCGATGGTTTTTATAATGAAATAAGCACTTAACATTTTCGAACTTTTGGTGGTATATTGTACCAATCTTGAAATACAAGGAAAAATCTTTGTTGTTTGTTTATTTCTCTTGTTTACTTAAATATTTCGCAGTGAAGTTGGCGTTTCCAGAATTAGGCCCCTTGCTAGCGGTTGAAATTTCGAACGACTGGATCATCGGAAATAAAAGAACCAAACATATTTTTAATTTGCAGGAGTATGGCTATCCGGCTTACCACGAATATGTTAACTTTTTTAATATTTTCCCCCTTTTTTATATCGATTAAATAAAATAGAAATTCCATTTTCGGTACTTGCGACTTCGATCAACCGCCATTTTAATAATTCTTATCCAAAATTGTTCTATTATGATGTACCAGATAACCATACTCCTACGAATTAGAAATATGTTTGGCGTTTTTATTTCCCATGATCCAGTCGTCCGAAATTGCAACCGCCAGCAAGAGGTGAAATTCTGAAGACGCCAACGTCACTGCGAAATATTTATGTAAACAAATGAAATAAACAAACAACAAAGATTTTTTCTTGTATCTCAAGAGTGGTAGAATATACCCTCTAAAATTCGAAAACGTTAAGTGTTTATTTCATTATAAAAACCATTGCCGAAAAGTGGCAGATTTTTCAACCGAGAGAGTAGAATCTCCCCTTAAGACAGTATATTTTTTACTTTTAATACAAGAGCTGATG
Source organism: Andrena marginata (assembly GCA_963932335.1). Taxonomy (NCBI): domain Eukaryota; kingdom Metazoa; phylum Arthropoda; class Insecta; order Hymenoptera; family Andrenidae; genus Andrena; species Andrena marginata. Next base: position 522,550 of record OZ010661.1, read on the forward strand.
TACGTAGAGATGATTTCAACAAGGTAGAATGGGTCGCTCCAGGCTATAAAAAATGGTGAAATAATGATTTTTATGTCATAAACTGTTTGAATCGCTATGTCAAAAAATCAACTTCCTAACTTACGACTCATTCTATCACTTTTCACGATTATGAAGAACTTATCGTTATACCTCGTTCAAATCGTACTAGCTATCGAATTAAGAATAAACGAGTACAGTATTTCGTTAAAAATAATAAAGTTAAACTTACTATTTTGCATGCCTGACGGCATAACTTTTGATACTTCTCCTTAAGGGCATCAGAATGTTGCCCTGCTCCTTAAAAGTGTACAAGCATGAATGTTTATAAAAAATTCAATTCATTATAATAATCAATAATTCATATTTCTCTCCACTAAAATAATGCTACGACCCACCTTGATAAATAGAATAAATATAATGAATAACGATACTGCAGTAATTTTGTTAACATAATACTATAAATGGAAATTAATAACATACCCACATGTACAGCAATAAACCCATGATTAACATTACTCATCAGATCTAATTATTCTTTACTGTTATTGTTTTACAGTTTTTAAAAGCTCCTATAGTATCCTACGTGTATTCAATAGAAATATCGTTGTTTTCAAGCTTTTATTTTATTGATTACAAATGTACAGTTACAGCTAAATTAAATTACATTCGTTCAGTAAATTACTGTACACCTCATTATGTATTATTCTTTTCAAATGCAAAAAGTTATATACAATGACGAGATTTCTGCACCACCTGAACGAAAATCGAGGAAGAGTTAGCATGCATAAGTATAGAGTAGGAACACGAAGGGATAATATTCAAAAACGCGTGCGTGCGATTCGTCACTCGTCACAGGTTTGTATACCGTTAAATTTACTGCGTATATCCTTCTGTATATTTAATCGTACGAAAATAGCAGAAAAATATACATTCAAAATATCGTTGCTGGTCACGGCAGCGCGACCAGTCTGAGTTTATTAAAATTACAATTCTTGTATATTGAAAAATGAAAAAGCAATGAGACGTGTGTAGTTCGCGAATGCGACACCGAACGGCGTGAAATTTTTCTGTAAAATACGCGGGAGTTGTCAGTCCATACCTTGCGGCAATATCAATGGAATTGGATGCACCGTTTATTACTTGCTATGTTTAAATTTCTGTGTGATATATATGACGTATACAATTTTTCCATTTTTTGGGAGGTTAATAACAAAGAATAAGATAGTGGGATTGTTAGCGTAAAGTAAGCATTTCCACGAAATCAAGTGAAATCGATACTCTCCGTACGTACGTTTGCCGATTTTAATTCATATGTATTCATAAGCATCGCTTTTCCGCTGTGATTTATATTTTGATTTCCACTTGTATCGTTATTAACTTATATTGAATTCCCGTAGAGGTTATTTTAGGTTATTCGAATTCGCAATTTCAACACAGTGGCTGGAAACCAGAGGTTTATACTTAAATGCTACGTATATGTATAATGTGAGTAGTATTTCTATTCCAAGAAATCAGTTTCTGAAAATATCGATTGTTGTTTTACACTCTGACGCTTCGTTATCACTGAGACGGATTTAACATGTTTTCCAGGATTCTATGGAATATCAAGGAACATGTTTAATTTATAATATATTGGATGGCCATACCAGTAAAAAACATTCGGGCTTTGTGCTACCAGCAATTGTTTTCTTGTAATAATCATGTTGATATTCGACTTTTTGAAAAAGTTTTTCGGATGGGTAGATGAAGCACCCAGAAAGCGTAGAGCTGTCTCGTTCAGTTTAGAAGAGGAATTCGTAACCCCAAAAAGGTATCGCTGCGATTATAAAACTGCCAACGTGGAGGAACCTATCGCAGTGAAAGATGACAGCGACAGCGATGATGTTGAAGTTGTAACGCAGCGTAAACATTCTCCGATCAAAGCGTCCAGTAGATTGAACGGCACGTGCAGCGGTAGAGATAAATCATTTTCAGGCTGTACGTCGTCGGTTTCCTCGCCTAAACCTACGCAGTGTTACGATAAATTCAATATGGGTTACTTCACCAACAAAAACGAGCGAGTACAGAACGGGGATCATCAACGATGTCCGACATTGACCAAAACCCATCGTCTGAGAGAAAAGAGTCAATACGAGGAGCTATTACAAAACTTCCTTCCACGTAGGATACATGTTCTAAGCGACAAAAATGACGAGATAAGATCCTCGCAGGAGCCAGTAGAAGTAATAGATCTAGAAAAGTCCGATGCTGCGACTCCTTCGAGAGCACAACAGCTTTCTAGAAGACACGACACGTTTCACACGCGGTGGAGTACTCCGAATAGGGAGAAGAGGGATAAGGAAAAGAAAGATAAAGAAGTAGTTATTACTTTAGAAAATGATAAAGAGGAGGTGGTACATTCCATTTTTAACAGAACACAATCTCCTACGAGAAATTTCAACATAGAAAAGTCACCTTCAGCGAAGCATATCGAATGCATAGCTACGAACACGCTGCGAGATCAGTTAGCAGCGAAGGCGGTGTTAAGGGAAGACTTCGTTCCTCAAGTGGCGAAAAGATATAATCAGCGTATAGAGCAACGTTACAAAGAAGCAGAAGAGCTTAAGAAGATGACATGCATACTATCTAAACACAATCGTTTAGCAAGAGAAGCCGCTTTAGAAGAGCAATTGGCTCGATCTATGAGGTTGTGCGAGGCCGTTCTCGACGAAAGAGAAGAGCCGGAAGAGCCAGCGTACCCTACCTTAACCGATGGAATGCTAAAGGATGTAAAGAACGCTCTTATTCCTCGTCCGCCAGACGAACTTCTCGTTGAAGGTTTCGGCCTAAGAATCACGAGGAAGGATATTCATACGTTAGCTGACTTGAATTGGTTAAACGATGAAGTAATAAACTTTTATATGAATCTGTTAATAGCCAGAGGCGCAACTGACAGATATCCGAAAGTACATGCTATGAATACATTTTTCTATCCAAAATTAATTACCGGTGGACACGCATCGTTAAAGCGGTGGACCAAAAAAATTGATATCTTCGCGCGAGATCTCGTGGTTGTTCCTGTACATTTAGGTATCCATTGGTGTATGTCGATAATTGATTTCAGAGACAAGTGTATTCGTTATTACGACAGCATGGGTGGCAACAACCCGAAATGTTTAGCAGCGCTACGGCAATACTTGCAAGACGAAAGCTTGGACAAAAAGAAAAAGCCGTATAATACTAGCGATTGGAAATTAGAATGTGCCAAAAATATCCCACAGCAAATGAACGGAAGCGACTGCGGTGTCTTCTCCTGCATGTTCGCTGAATACGTTTGCGCGAACAAAAAGATTACGTTCACGCAGCAGGACATGCCATACTTCCGAAACAAGATGGTGTACGAAATACTAAAGTCCAAGCTTTTATAGAAAAGAGATATTTATTTGAAGAATTGAACGAGCTAAATATCTTGCGGCAGCTTCCGTAAATCGCAAAATATTCCAGCGCAATCAGATCTACCGCTGTGTAGAACATTCTAAACATTGATTTACAAGATCGACGCCGGAAAACAATATTCATACTACTATTCCTATGCATAGTATCCAAGAGTGTCGCACAGTATCGATTTCGCGCAGTTAAAACTCTAATTTGTTTAATAGGAGTTGTAAAGGTATCGCAATGTAAAGGACAGTATCGTGTGGACACAAGTTGGAAAAGAGAACATCGCAATAAATAATTTTCCTCTCTAGTGATAATACTTTAATTCTATTACTCTAATAACAAAATTAATTGACAGGGACTAATATAACATCTAAATACTACATATTCTTTATGGAAGATAAGTAAATGCGATGTATTATAAACGCACTGTGTCGAATAAATGTAAATTTTACAAATTACGTAAGATATAAATATTTATCTATTTAGTAACGACGGTAAGCGGTTCTGATTAGTTTTTCATTTCGAGAACATTTCACTTGTTCGATTCTGTTAAAACGGAATACATGTAATCAATACCAAGAACAAATTAACAGGCAGTTTAATTCGACTATTTGTTCGGTGAAAACAGTAGGTTCATATGTATATAATATATATACATTAAAGATCAATAATTTTATTCTTAATACTGCTTTTGTTCCATATAGTATATAAATAATTGTATTAAATAATATTGTGTTTACTATCAGAACTTTGTAATTATCGATATTTAATAAATGAATTATTTTGTACAATCTGCATTCAAGTATCATAACCTATAAATGATCAATTGTAATACGGTCGTGTACAGCGCACCCCGTTCGAAAGTCGATCGAAGGATACGCCGACACAACTATCTTCTTAATTTAAGCAACAATGAGTGCTTACAACGTTGTAACGGCGGATTTTGTGAATTTATCCATTACTAATTCCAGTCAGCAATCGTATTGCGTGGAGCGAAGATTTCAAAAAGGAATAACTATCGATGATTTTAAGGTAGGGCTTGTTTTGGTAATGATGATTTGCATTATTATTTATTGTAGTTTATGTACCGTTGTTTCACCGTGTTCAAGGGGAAACTGGAGCTCGTTACTGGCGGTAATCAAGCCACAATGACAGTTGAAGCGTACGATAAGAATGATCAGTTAATTTGCAAATTGGACGACGGTCAACGCCTTTTGGGATCGTACCCTATCGATGATGGGATGCGAATACATGTAAAATAGCAGCGACGTTAATTCTCTTTGATAGGAATAATAGTGATAATATGAATATATGTAACGTTATAGGTAATTGACAATTTCTCTCGGGCAGAGGAAAATGTTGACGACGTTGAAAAATTTGAAATATCCGAAGAAAACTACGCCAAAAGGGCAGGTAAGCTAATTCTAATTGTGTTACGCGTTTACATTATAACTGGTGTTAGAAAATATAACTTCTTAATTCAGATACTGTGAAAGCGTTCTTGGCGAAGAATAAATTGGGAAAGTACAACGAAGAAGAGATGAAAAGGAAAGCAGAAGAGAAGAGGCAAGAGGAGGAAGCGGAAGCAGCAGCCGCCGAGTCGTGCAAAATTGGCAATCGTTGCGAAGTTTGTGTACCGAATCAACCAAAACGAAGGGCTACTGTCATGTACGTTGGTAAGTAGAGTACTCGTTGTGCGTTTCTTTGAATTTATTTCTTGGTTGTATTATACTCGTACTTTCTATACGAATATCTCTTGTTTCTAGGTAAAACCGACTTTAAGGAAGGCTGGTGGATTGGTGTAAAGTACGACGAACCACTTGGTAAAAATGACGGAAAGTAAGAACACCGTTGATTGTACGCTGTCTTGTATTTTTATATACGCCATTTTTAATTTTGAATACTTCTCGTTTCAGTGTTAACGGGAGAAGATATTTTGAATGTTTACCAAAATATGGTGGATTCGTAAAACCAGCGCATGTGAGAGTAGGAGATTTTCCCGAAGAAGAGTACGACTTGGACGAAGAACTTTAGACGACCTGAAATCATCCGATGAATGTCTTTTTTTTTTATTAAAAATTAATACTTATAAGAAGTTTGAAGTCAATAGTATTTATGGCATACGAAGACGCTTAATATTTCCTCCGTTTTATTATATCTGGTCTCCAGTTTATAGGATGCGATTCTTCCGTCTGAAAAAAAAAGTTAAAACAGATGAGGAAATTTCATATTTTGGTTACTGTATTAATAATTTTTAATATATAAGTTATTCTTACAGCAGTGTCGTCTTCTTTGTAGACTTTGATCGTTTTATCCGCTTCCGTTGTGATCATTCGAGTGCCAGACATGTCGAACGTAATACTAAACACTCCAGCTTCGCTGTCCATCGAACCAGGCTGAACTGGTGCTTGTAAACGTTGGAAATTATACCTTGAAGTTTATAGGTCCGTTAGAAGCAATTCCGCGGTTAAAAGAAATACCCACTATACGAAGCAAAATTTACCCTGTCCTCCAGTCCCAAAGGTGCATAGTGCCATTATCCGCTCCAGAAACTAAGACACCGTCGGGATTAACAGCCAAACAGTTAACTATGGCATTGTGGCCAGATAAATTTTGAATAAATTTCCCTTCCGGACACTTCCACTGTTTAATATTATCCGGAGATGCAGAGGCGAACATGTACCTAGCGCAAAGTAAATAAATGAAGATATAGACACTGAATTGATTAAAAAGCAGGATACTTACAATGACGGATGGAACGTCACAGCCCTCACGCTCTTTTTGTGATTTGTTAAAGTGGCTCTAGATTTCCCTGCGGCTAAATCCCATAGCCTTATAGTGCAGTCATGACTTCCAGTGACGATCTAATGTGAGGAAGAAAACTGAGTATCAGATATCTACATTCAGAAAGGACAATGTTAAGTCGCAGTGGGGATAAGCCACCATTGGAAAGATCTCGCCAAGACGATTCGATCGACACCATTTTTAACTTCTAAATCAGATGGGGATCACCTCGAAAAATGGCCTCGAAGCTCGAGGTTTTGCTGTTTTGAACAAAAGAAATCGGTAGTAAAATCTCAACCGGCCCGAGGGACCTCGGGTAGGCACCTGAGGGAAAACCGAGGGATGCAAGCGATACTCCAGCAGGCTGGGGCGACAAATGTGCCTCGTGACCTTCATTTCAGAGTCGTGTTGGGCCTGCGTTTGCCCTATGGGCCCCTTTCCTAATACCCAGTACGAAATCGCCAATGAATTAGCGGCCCATGGGGCAAACGCAGGTCCAACACGGCCCTGAAATGAAGGTCGTGGGGCACATTTTCCGCCCCAACCTGCTAGAGTATTGCTTGCATCCCTCGGTTTTCCATCAGGTGCCTACCCGAGGTCCCTCGGGCCGGATGGGATTTTACTACCGGTTTCTTCTGTTCAAAACTGCAAAACCTCGAAGTTTGAGGCCATTTTTCGAGGTGATTCCGTCCGATTTCGAAGTTAAAAATGATGTGAATCGATTCGTTTTGGCGTGATCTTTCCAACGGTGTATAGCATACGCTGTAGGCTCGTGGGTCACTAATCCCCTCTGCGACTTAACATTGTTTTTTAAGAATACAAGGCGAAATGTACCTGTGGCTCGACTGTTTGACAAATTACGCTAGCAACCGTGTTAGTGTGGCCAACGAGCGTATGAACATTCGCTTTAGTGCGCATATCCCATACCCTCCCAGTGGAATCTCTACCCGCTGTTACTAGCACGTCTATGCTAGGATGCAACGCCATGGAATATACAGCCGATAAGTGACCATGATAATGCCTTATAACCTGTAAGGAAAAACTGATTATGGCCGTGAGAAATAAATTATCAAAGCGTTAAGAAGAATTAAGTAAAATTCTTTCCATTAACCTTATTATACTCGAGATCCCAACACTTCACTTGACGATCTTCCCCACAAGAAAATAGATACGGATGTCGCTGGGAAAATGCTAGCCCACGAACGCTACTTATATGACCAGTCAAGGAAACTTTCAATTTACCACTCGCAAGATCCCATATCTAGAATTGTTACAGAGGCGATGTAATTAAAATGTATTACTGAACGATTACGTTCGCATCAAAATAACAATCTTACTTTAATTACTCTGTCCGCCGAACCTGTGGCGAACCATTCGTTTCCCGGTTCAACGGCACAGCAGCGCACCCACCCCAAGTGACCGCTGATAACTCTGTACAGTTTCCATGGTGCGTGCCACTTTGGTTTTGCCATGGAAGACGTTTTTTTCTGTGGTATGAGCACGGTATTGTTACCCGCATTCCCTCCAATATTCGATTGAGTGGTGGCTACTACATTATTGTTTTGTACAGTGTTATAAGCTACAACTGCGGTGCTATTGGTTCCTCCGAACGATTCATCTGCAGGTCGAATCATTGTTATTAAGGCAATAATGAAACTATTTATGTGTGCATGGTATAAATAAGTACCGCCTGGCGGAGGAGGATCGGCGTTTTCATTTTCATGTTGTGCTTTTATTGCATTGTTACTTCTGACACGCTCTAACACAGGTCCATAACAGTCCTTAGCTTTCACAAACTTTTTCATCTTCTGCCTGTAAGACGTTAATATATCATAGCATTATATTCATTAGCATTTATTATACAAGATGTACTTACAAATTAGGATCCACAGGTGGTAAAGTACCTTGGTTTAATAGAAACATGTCATGCGTTCTTTTTAAGGATCTAAATACAAGGGTATGTACAGAATGCCTTTGTACATCCTGTAAACAAAGATGCTTAGTTCGATTATTCTTTACAAATTTCATTATTATTATCGTTTATGACATTTGTCGATGATAGTAACAAACTGCTTGGCAGTACAGTAGAATAGTAATAAATCTTAATAATAATTAAATGAATATTCTTGTGATTTCAAAGAAGATCGTCGAAGAATTTCAAATAGTCCTTATAGAAAAAAATATAGAATTTCATTAAAGGTGCGATACTTACCATTTTTATGAAAGCGAATGTCTTTCCTTAAATATTATGTACGTTTAAAAATAATTGGTGCAAAACTTCGTTATTACTATCCTACATAAAGCAATTGTATTTAAGTTATAAAAGTAACACAAGGTTTTACTACACTCTAGTTCTTCATTCATTCCTTTAAGTAAGATTTCATTTGTGAAAAATGATAATAAATAACATAATGTTTCGGGATGTGACTTTTATTGACAAATTCAGGCACACAAGATAAGAAGGTTATGTACAACAAATTACTACGGATTGTCGGATCACTTTTGTCACAATTTGTGGTGTTGCTTCAGAAATTTGCAGCTAGAGGGCTACAAAAAATAATCGCAATTAGGGATCCTCCAGTTATAAAAGTGTAACAATAAATACAGATCTTTATACTTCACATTTATGTCATGCATTTTTAAATTTTCAACCCTACAATGTTAATAATTTCTTAGAAATATAGAAAGTAAAATTCAAATTGTTCAGCTGTAAGAGCTTATATCTTGAAAATGGTAAACTTTTTATTCAAGCAAGTTAGACTAACGGCCGATTTCTTCACCTCCAGATATCTTCCAGTTAAAGTTATCTGGCACATGATAGCATCCAATTGGTCCTTAGAGCATATAAACATGGAGGAAGCATGCAATGGGCGAAAATGTAAACGGCGGTAGAAAGAGAAAAATATACATGACGGACACCCTCTCTCTTTTTAAAATAAAAAAAAATGCTGGCGCTAAAAAGAGAGGGGGTGTCCCACATGTATATCTTTCTCTTTCTATCGCCGTCTACATTTTCGCCTATTGCACGCTTCCTCCATGTTTATATGCTCTAAGAATTGGTCGTTCACTGACCGGGACTTTAGTCGGAAGTGAAGAAATCGGGCATAAATCGATATCAATTTCGATAAAGATAAAGGAAGTATAAAACTTCCAGTTATCCACAATTGGATAACTCATTCACAATGGTGTTTTTCGGTGCTGAACAGCGCCGTGATTGGGCCCAGCATCGGTTTTTACGGTGCTTGCTTTTCGAGCTCCGTTCCCAACGGTAAAAACCTTTTTCCGTGTGTACTCGCGCGAGCGCGGCCTGAGTTGAGTGGATAAGCATGTATGTATAAGGTGACAGAACTATCCTATATTAGCTTAAAGTACCCGGCGTTGCCCCGGTAAAACTTCGATTATCACGGATTATTTCAACAAGGTGAAATAAGGGGCAAAGGATGGGATGTCCAGATTTCATGGTAGTTACAAGTAATTCGTCGTTATTGTCCGTTTTTACCATGCGTAGTACGCTCGGTGACTATCCCATCATTTCTTGGAATCCTTCGGTCGAGAGTGAGAGAACAAAAGAGTCGGCGGCAACTTCGTGTCAACTGTTTCGTTCCCTCTCGCTCGCTCTTCGGAATTCTCACTCGCGTCATCGGCCGCACGGAATAGGTAGTGTCCGTATCGCGTCGTATGCCCGCCGCCAGCCCCGTTCGTCGGGTTTATAACGACGAATTACTGTAGTCTATATTTTCCGCGGGGTTGTAGAGAGTAATTATGCAAAATTTGGCCCAGATCGGTTAAAAAAAAACCGGGATAAAAAGTATCGGGTATGTTATTCCCGGTCCTAGACTACATATATACAAAATTTCAGAAAGATCCGTTACGTACTTGCGACGTGATTGAGTAACAAACATCCAACACACTTGCGCATTTATATTAGTAGAATACCTGGTCAGTGGGGATACGAAATCCTATACGTAAAGTCTGTAGTGTATCCTGTACCTAGTTTACGAGACGAAAATTTTGAAATGAAGTCTAAATACGGTATTGCATCTGTCGCTACCACATTTATAAACTGATGATAAAAAATTATACACAAAATTGCCAATATCATATTGAAAGTCAATAGTTTACACTGTAAACTGCAATTACAGAGGTAAATTAATTCTGCACCAAAACAATAGTAGAAGAAAAAGTATTCAGTCCTCGGTTATACCAATACAGTTTTGGTAATTAGGGAAATGAATTTCATAATACAGGGATTTATAATATAAATAAAGTTACTTTATCTTTATTTAGTCCATGACTGAATTAAATATGATTCAACTTATTTCCCAATACATCTTCATTAATCCATTTGTCGATAAAAAACCAGCTTGTCTCTCTCATCAAACTCCATACCAACACAACTGTGTTTCGACGCGAGTAAAATTACAATGCAGTGTCTTGGGAAACCGCTGTTCTTATGCTGTAGCTCCATTAATCCAGCTGCAAGCGTGATCAAACACGTTAAAGATTTATGAAAACGTAGTTACATACGCGAGAAAGTGATACTGTACCTTCTTGAAACCAATATCAGCAGCGTATTCTCTGAAGCACTGTCGACAAATATTTAAACCATACTTGCGAATCAATCCATGCCTATTTGCGCAAGCACGGCTGAAAAAGAAATTATTTCAATCATATATAAAGTTCGAAAGCATTTAACAAAGCAGTGGGAAGTAACAAATCGGTAGCGTTTACGATTACACGTAATTTTGAGGTTACGATTCACACAACAAATACGTTTCCCCTAATTCAAATATATTAAGAAATATGCTTGGTAGCCTCTGTTCAATAGTAACAAGCTGATTATTCTTCACAAACTGCTTCCGGCGATTACTACAACAGTATTTTGTTGCCGGAGAACCGTAAACTCTGGTAACACGCGGTCGAGCGCGTTGAACGTGACTCACGATGACATAAATCTATCTGCTTACACAGAATCAAGTAAAAAGTAGCAGTACTTACCAGGACCTAGATCCTTGCCCATACTTTCGCGGATGCGAGTACCAGATATTTTGGAAACCCATTTCTTCGTTAGCAAGATGCTTGCTGTACCGACTCAACAACGTAAAAGACAGGAAACGCCATTAACTCGGAGCGCAACATTATGCGCAGCAGCGCTCTAGCAGCAGTTCCCGCCATTTTTCAAACACTTTCAAATATAAATTCGACGTGTTGAAAACTGCTCCTGCTATGCATTTATTATCATAAATACAAAAGTACATTAGAAATCGTAATAACCAGCTCTCCAAGTCTCGATTTATGTACATTGCCACAGCCGACTCTAACTCGGCTGTGACATTGCTATTAAACTGTTTATAAGCGTGTACATATACACCTAACATATACCGCGCCATTCAGGATGATTTTCAAAATCTGCATTGCTTGGAAATTTACATAAGCGCGGAAAATTGATGGGATATTATGAAAAGTAATTACGTAATTGAATCGATTGAATTGTGGTTCTCTCGCTTTATTCGATCATAGTGTTCTTAGAAGACTTCTTTTCCAATTTGTTTACTTTCCGTTATCGTCGAGTGTTTGTAAGTAGTGGCAAACAGAGCTTGACGAAGGAGGGCATAGTAAAGAATCTATGAAGAAGAACCGGTTGGTGTGTCTATGCCCCACTTGGAAGAAGGAACGTTTGAGCGGGGATAATTGCAACGGTACTTTCGTTGGCTGCAGCTGGAGGCTCCGAGCGCAAAGACACTGCGCCACTCCTAAGGTACATCGACAAATGATACTGGGATCGTATGTTCAATCATGCCGGGCAGGAAGAAACAGGAAGAAGAAGATGAGGAACGGGTTCGTAAAGTTCGTCAAGTAATTCCTCCAGTCATTTCGTTAATTTAAAAGCGACTATAACGAATATTTTTTTATCCGCTCTCACAGGATACCGATAGTATGGTCTACACTAAAATTATGAGCCTAAAGGTGAAGACGCTCCTGAAAATCTTTCTGTACTCAGTGCTGGGCCCCATAGTTCTATATTGTTTGTTCTTCTCCTTTCTGTATTACCAACGGAGTCTGACAAAAGTACAGACGAAAGTGATTGAGATACAGGAGAAAAGACCGTCGTATCGGATATACGCGAGAAGTAACGATACCGGATACTTGAAGCACGTATTCGCTGTGCTGGATCGCTTGGGCTTCGAAAGAGCCGACGACGAACCCAACTGGGACTTATTGTGGGCGCACGATTACCCATTCAGAGCCTTGCATTCCAACTTAAGTAGACTGGAAGCACATCAGCGCGTGAATCATTTCCCTGGCTGCGGGTACATCACGAATAAAGTGGATCTATCGACGACGGAGGGGCGCTACATACTACCGGCATTCAAATTGCCGGAGCAGCAGGAGGAATTCCGTCGGCACGCCGATCGTTACCCCGAGAAGATGTTCGTGCAGAAATCCAACGATCATCGGGGCATCAGCGTGAAGAACACCAGCGATATAAACTTCACAGCGACCGGCTCCTTCGTGCAAGAGTTTATACAGCGGCCGTTCCTCGTGGACGGTTACAAGTTCGACATTGGAGTGTACACCGTGATCACGTCCATCGATCCTCTTAGAGTATACGCCTACAAAGCCGATGTCCTCTTCAGATTCTGCCCCGTCAAGTATTATCCCTTCGATCCGGACGTGCTGGACAAGTATGTGGTCGGTGACGATTATCTGCCGATCTGGAACGTTCCGTCTTTGAAGCATTATTACAATAAACTAAAATTCTCGATGAAGGACTCGTTCGATGCGTACCTTAGATCGCAGGGCAAAGATCCTACGAAGGTCTGGCACGGCGTGCACGAGGCGATAAGAGAAATCACTTTGCTGAAAGAAAGCCACATTAAAGAGGCCGTGGAACGTTTCGGAAAACGGAGGGGTTTCTTTGAGCTAGTTAGATTCGACTTTGCCCTAGACGAAGATTTAAACGTTTACACTATGGAGGCCAACATGTCGCCTAATCTGTCTTCGGCGCATTATCCACCGAACCAGCTGCTTTACGAGCAAGTTCTATACAACTTGTTTGGGCTAGTCGGTGTTGGGCAGAGAGTCAGGAAGGATTCCTTAAGAATTAGGTGAAGTCTCGTTGTCGATCCTGACGAATCTTACAGTAAAGTTGAATTAGAGATATTTTACGTTGGGGTCCCGATAAGATCAATTTGTATTTGAATTTCAGAAGTAGAATGGAGGAGGAGATGGAGGTTGCTGATAAGAACTTAGTGGTTCTGCCGCAACTCTGTGCAGAATGCAACGATTGCTTCCGGGTGGAGTGTCAGCTCTGCGGTCCATGCTTTACCGCGGAAACTAAATTAATTTTGACTGAAAGCTATCGCGAGCATCAAAATAAGATGGACTTCCAAAGGGTCTTTCCACCTCCTATAGTGAGTTTCTTATTGGGTACCATCGTTCTCATTTAACATTGCTTATATCGATTCTCATTTTCAGGCGAAACATATGATATTGAAGGACTATACACTGAGGAATCAGTTACTGGTCAGATGGTACCAAGGCAAGTGCGAAGTGGATCACTCGTGGTGTTTATAAAAGACAATCCTAATCCTTAAAATGTTTATTTCAAAAGAGTTTTACATGTTTACGAACAAGTACAAAATAAACAATGCTGTACGTGCAACGCTGGCAGTGTACGTCGACTTGAACGTTATACATTTAAATACTTAATGCGCACAAACTTCTGTTTCAAATTATAAAAGGAATTCTTTGTTGTTACTTAGACTTTGACTGTATTAAAATGAAGATTGAAAACCTTTTCCTATTCATTAACGAAAAATACAAAACAAAATTGTTAAAAATTATATGCTTTCCAAACTTCCACAGCCTTTTATTTTGCGATCCTTTTTCGCCTTTGACTCTGGTGCATTTGGATTTGTACCTTTATAAAATGTCTTCAACAAAGCCATTGCTATATCACCCTTGATACCTCCCATTATCTTTGTTTCCGAGTTATAAATTTTTGGCACTTCGAAGACACTGGAGCATCCGCCAAAACGGTCGTTCGCGCAACCGTATACAATATTACGTACTTGTAGTTGATACAACGCTGATGTGCACATGATGCATGGTTCTACGGTAACAATAACATCGACATTGCGAAACACTTCTTTGTAGTTTAATTCCTTTCCCTTACAAAAGTGTAAAACTTGATCTATACAATTTATTTCTGCGTGCCGAGTCGCATTGCGGGTTTCGTTAACTGTATTATTACCTATAGCAATGACTTCGTTCTTGTATACGAATAAACAGCCAACTGGAACTTCGCCTGCTTTCAACGAACCGTTTGCTTTTTCTAACGCAACGTCCATCCAAGCCAAAGTATCCATTATGTCTTTCTTACGTAATAACAATTGAAATCTTTCGATTCTCTTTACAGGGACAAAAATTTGAAGTTTAGTAGAATTATAACTCACGCGCACAAAAACACTTACTATATTAATAAAAAAAACAAACGGAAGATATTTTTTATACCGACTGACACGAAAGGGAATATATTCGAATCAGTTTCATCGCCGAAAGTATCTTCGTTAAGTGTTATTTTAAAAATGCACTTAACTGGTGAAGCTCTCTAGTAATCCAAACTCGCTCAATTTCTTTGTTGCCTTTTCACTCCAATTTGTATTATTCGCAGCTCGCGGACTTGGATGAGGCAGGCATAAAATCTGAAAATGTAACGCAAGCACGTAAACGCAAAATCTCAAGTTACAGAAAGAAAGTTTGCAACTTTTAAAATCGCACAACTTTTTTAGAATTGATCCAAACGACATGAGTTTGTTTCTGAGAAGCTAGAAGGATTAGTTTGCTAAGTGTGCTAAAAATAGAGTTGGTCGGAATAGCAAAAAAAAAATAGTAAAGGTCGTTTTTTAAACTTTTTTGCGAGCTTGTAATGAAAATTCAAAAAACCTGTTTGCAGACTGAAGTAAGTTAAATGCATACCTAAAATTTGATCAAAATCTATAAACGCTTAAAGATCGCTGAATGAGATCGAAAATCGCTGATATCGGGAATTTCGCAATTTTTTTTTACTTCGATCTACAAACGGGGTTTTTGAATTTTCATTACAGGCTCACAAAAAAGAAGTTTAAAAAACGACCTTTACTATTTTTATTGCTATTCCGACCAATTGCATTTTTTAGCACACCTAGCAAATTAATCCTTCCAGCTTCTCAAAAAAAAACTCATGTCGTTTAGACCAATTCTGAAAAAGTTATGCGATTTTAAAAGTTGTAAGTACAAAGTATTTACGAGTACCTTGACCGGCAGTTTAGAAGATCGGGCTACAAGTTGCGCTCGTTTCTCCGCATACCCGCCGACGCCGATGACGATTTCAACGTTTAAAAGTCGAATCACATTCGCCAGAGCCTTGTCGCAAGCATTATGCAACGTCTGTTGGTGCGCCCCCTAAAAATACGCAATGTTTAGTATACAAATGTGATTTAACTAAAGCGCTAAATATTGCCTTCATTTCTGCCGGTGTGATGTTGCAGCCTTTTTTGTTCATTAGCGCGATCGGACAATAGTTATGTACGTATGCATCCTGAAAGAATTTT
This sequence comes from Andrena marginata, assembly GCA_963932335.1. Classification (NCBI taxonomy): domain Eukaryota; kingdom Metazoa; phylum Arthropoda; class Insecta; order Hymenoptera; family Andrenidae; genus Andrena; species Andrena marginata. The sequence continues at coordinate 538,371 of OZ010661.1, forward strand.
TCTGGAGTTCCGCACAATTCTTTAAAGAGACCCCACAATCTTTTCCCACTGATTTCCGTGCGGGTACATTCAAATCCAGTTACTTTTCTGTCTGGTTGCTCTTTGGCAGGTTTCCCAACTGTTCCCGAAATTTGCAACCAATTGCGAACCATATTTATTTCGCCAAACGGTACACCAGTTTGCGACATACCCCACGGACCAGGGTTCATTCCAAGGAACAATATTCTTTTGATACTAGTGCAATATTTCTTTACATACATAGCGTGTGTATCGAACGCATATTCGAGTGGACTATAAACATATTCAATAGGCAAGGGAAATTTGATCTTTCCCAACTCAACAGCCAAATTACGTTCCAACGATAACAATTCCTCGGTAATATCTACGAGCGTCGAATCGCTCGCGACTGCTACATCACTCTCCGTTTTTTCACTGTCTGCAACAGTCACCTTCAATCTCTTAGCGTTACTTTCTAACGGTTCGCCGTTGCGCCTCGCTCTAGTTATCCTTGAGCTTGACATTACACCTAACTCTATATATTTGCTCAATGAATATTTTCTTGTAACACCGCCGAGTATAGATGTAATCCCTTTATTAATTATAAAATGCGAATTCATAGAACTGATTAGATAGAACTGAAGTAAGAACAACAATGAACGAGTTTCTATATCTATTAAAATACTTGATCAAGCTAAAACGTTGTAGACATTTGATACCCAACTAATTCATTGCTACTATTCGTATATAAAGCTTATTCAAATCAAATGTACCTATTATTTTCACGGGCGAGATTAAAAGGGCCGAGATCTTTCCCACTTTACCGCGCACATGTGTCTTGCACGTTGATAAACAGCCGTTGATCTCCAATCAACTTAATCGCGGCCAAAAAAGGGCGCAACATAAGTACAGTGCAAAGCAAACACTTGCCTTATATATGATTACGAATTAAGACGAAAGGAATCAGTTAATTCTCTTACTCCTCTTTTTCACATTAATACATAATCGTAAAACGGCGAATCGAATAACTATTCCGTATACATGCAATTCAAATGCACGTGATGTAAATCACATTTCTCTCAACCAATGACGATGATCGAAGCCTCGTTGCGACCAATGAACAACGCCGAAAATGTGGAAGCGTGTGCTTACAAAATTAGGTGTAAATAGTGTAATAGTTTAAAGCGAGTGCGATTAAGTGAAGATATACACGAGTTTATGTAAAGAAATAAATGGAATGAGTGATGTAAAATAATTACGAACATATTCTACGCGAGCGCGTGATTAATCTGTGCACGTGTTCCTTGTACTTACGTTACTTGCGTCATGTGCAGTGGGTGGAAACCAAAGTTTTGCTGGAGTTTCCACCCTCCGGTCATGTGCGCGAAAGTTTCTATTCATAACCTCAACGCCAACGTTGTAGCATTAAGTTAGGTTAATAAAAGGTTGATAAAACTCACCATGGAAGTTCAAAACGGTGTAACTGTCAAGAGCAATAATCCTGCGCCGACAGTAGAACAGATCAATGCTGATCGAATAACTCAGGTATTTACTGTCGACGAATGTATTACTTTGCCGCGCAGATGAATTAACAGTACAAATTGTATCGTCTCTTCGGTCTGCGACAGACATTCGCACGTTTATATTTCTGTTACAGCTCGCGAATAAATACTGGGCGCCGCACACGACAGACTCGCATCTCCCCTTCAACACTCAAATAGTAGAAGACATTTACGTTCAAGAAATATGCGCGTCCAAGTTCTCGATCCGGAGAATTATGATGTTAGAGTTCAGTCAGTACTTAGAAAACTTCCTGTGGCCGAACTACGACGTCAGCGCTGCCACTCGAGCTCACACCATGTCCATCGTCGTCATGGTCAACGAAAAGTTTCGCGAACGTGTCCAAGTGTGGGAAGCTTTCGAGAAGAACTCGGAACATTTTCCCGAATTCTTTCAGAAGGTTCTAGAAGCCTGCCTCGAGGACAGTATAATGGACTTCGACTTGAAGGAACAGACGGCGTTGATTGTTTTCTTGAATCATTGTTTCAACTCGATGGAAGTGTTGCTAGTAAGGGAGGAAGTAAAGAGATTAGTGTCGTTGCCCATGTGGATCTCGCTGCAGCAAGGTCGCAGGGAATTGGAGTTTAGAAAGTATCCGAAGTGGAGGAAGTATTGGAAAGTTATAAGGAAAAAAGACAATCCCGAGTGCAAGGAGAAGCTGGAATGGGAACGCAAATTCCTGCACAGACTAATGATTAAATTTATGACGATACTGGAAACGATTTCAGAGGAAGGTAAAGTTACTGGAATAAAGTCTCGTGCGATTTAAAATTACTTCGTCGCCGTAATGTTTCGATGCGTTAACTTCTTTTCCGATAGGTCCTCTTTTACCCGACAAGGTGCGATACTGCGAAAGATTTCTGGAACTGGTAATAGATTTAGAAGCTCTATTACCGACCAGGCGATTCTTCAACACCGTCATGGATGACTGTCACTTGGTGGTGCGCTGTCAGTTATCTAAGCTGCTATGTCGACCGGAGGGTGGATTGTTTGGGCAGGTAAGTTGCACCGCAAAGTTTTCGTAAGCAAGTAGAAAGCATGGGGAAATGAGAATGGCAAATCGATACGTTTTGAAAGAGTATATTGAGGTTGGTTTATCGAAGAGAATACATGTTTTGTACAAAAGTTATATTTCTATACAAATATAAATACTATATGAATATCTTAAACATAAAAAAATTACTTAAAGGATAATATTCCTGCTAAAAGAGCGATAGATGTGATGAGAATATCTACGAAATGGTTACATCTACGTTACGTTATGAATCGATCAATAATCTTAATAAGTGCACATTTTCGCAAGGCAGAAGTAATTTTGTTTTAAGGCACGCGTGATCGTAAGCGTTAAACGTTAGAATAATATTTAAAGCCGATAAATTTAGATTCTTATATTTGAAAGTTGCATCGTACTTTACTAAACAATTCCATTGAAAATTTGACAGACTGCCACGGATAAATATTATATACAACATCACAATCCAATCTGTTGCCTCTGATCTTGGAATTTCTATATTTACTTCCGCTACATTTATATTCACTAATATTAACATCGCGGTGTACTTAATACTGTTTACGTGACCGATGATACGCTTTGTCATACAACTGCCCCCGCATTATCGCGAGGCAATATTTACTAGATAAAAACTCCGATAGTAAATCTTTACTATCTGATCCGAGCTATATCACTCGTTTGTTGAAAAAGTGCCAAAGAAATATTTTAATGATTGGGCGAGCCATTTCGGGTTCGAGCGTATGTTTCTAATACCCCGCGTTAATGGCAGTCATTTCTTCGCCCCAGTCGAGACCCTCGACGTTCTCCCCCGAGTTGCAGCAGTTGCACGTCTTCCCGAGCAAGAACGTCACTCTTCTCTGGCCGAACACGCAAACGTACAGTATCAGAATCGCTTGAAGTAAATTAATAACGATATGACAATATACAAGTGCGTCGTAATTAAGTCGCGACAATAAGAGCGACATCCATCCGGTGCTGATCAGCGCGAAAAGGAGAACGAACATTCTGAAGCTGTACTTCATCTTATGATGAATCCGGCCGTATGTGCTCATCCGTTTGATCCTGTTCGTGGTGGTAAATACAAAGCTGAGATCGACTATTATCGTGAGCGCGATACACATAAATATAACGGAAATGCCAAGCCAGCCGATCGTTTCCTGGGGCGGATAAATCGCCCCGCCGACCATGGGCTTGCTGGTCTCAAGGACGAAGTGTGCGAAAATCGCGGTGCCCGCTATGGTGACCGTGGAGCCCCAGACGTACGTGGAATAATAGCAGTATTTTCGGCCGTCGGTTACCCGAAGGAACACATTGCGCGAGCGAAAAGTGCTCCACACGTAATATCCCAGGGCGTTGAGCCAGAAAAATGCGGCTAGCAAAGAGACATACATTACGGTATCTGAAAAATACAGAAAGATTACCAATAACATTGGAAACTACAGCTCCTCCTCTTCCGATTAAATTAACGAAAGCCCAATGCCAATGCATGCCGTACCAGCAACCATGAAGCTGATGTGATTGCCGAACTCCGTGAATATTCTAACGGTGGAGGCGCATTGGCCGGCTATGAGGCAGAGAGTCATGCTGGTTATCATGTTTCCCACGAGATCACGCAACTGCGGTAGAACAAAATAGACGACAGCGACCACCAGGTAGCTGGCTATCGATATCGCGTGAAAAGCTGGATCGATCGCGTGCCTCATCAAATAATTCGTGTCTGTCCATCCGACTACCACGTCCGGCACGCAGATCATCGCGTACGTCGCCACGAGACGATCCCTGCTGAGTATCGTCTTGTCGGCGCAGTAATGCCCGAACGGGTAGTCGTAGTAAATGGACACGGTGTCGAGATCATCCTCGTCCATCAAGCCCACGGAATCGAGCCCGTAAACTTTCTTCGTCATATCTGTGGTGTAGTGGCGCAGCACACCGGTGGTCATTATCGCCAGCCGGTCCTCGCCGGATTGGTAGTGATAGACGATCCATTGGTGCTCGTTCGATTGACACTTCGGCCGACCGATCTTCAGCTGGTAATTGGGCTTGACCGGCCTGCTCCGCGAGATACCGTTCACCTTCTCCTCCACGAATTCCGGCCGCCACTCGGTCTCGTTCGTTTCCGTCAATGGCGTGCACGTGTCGTCGACGAGAAGCTCCTCGGGCTCGCAGCACTTGGCCACGCTTATCAAATTGGTCCTGCCGTCGGTGCTGGCGATCACCGCCCGGGTATGGCTCGTCCCCGGCGAGCCGACCGCGAGCACGAGTAGCACGCTCACGAGACAATGCATGTCATCGAATCGCCACCGTTCGCGTTCCTATCGCACTTCTTCCCGTGCATTTGTCCGCTCGATTCGCGCGGCTCTATTTCCCCCTGGCCGAGTTAGCGGCGTTAGCGCAGTTGATCGATTTCGCGACGGCCACGGCTGGCCTCGAGGACGTTCGCGTTCTATTCACTCGTTCATCGGGACGCGACGATGGGCTTTCCGTCCGCTCATCGCCATACCTGCCCAATGCCGCCTGCGGATTGCCCGCCTAGCGAGACCTACCCCTGCCATAACCGCCGCCATCGCATCCTATTCCCATTCTCTCTTGCACTGTCCTGCCTCGCTCTCCCCCTCTTTCTCTCTCGCGCCTGCTAGCTCGCTCGCTCTCCCCCTTACCTCTTTCCCTCTCCACGGTCTGTCTCATCGTTCCCCCCTACCCCCTTCGCCCCTTCCTCTACATCCATCCTTACCTTTCTCGTTTACTCCGCGCAAATCTTTCTTGCCTTCTCTCCTCCCACCGACAGCGCTGGCGGCTGGGTCCCTTCTGCTTCTCTCCGTGTAGCGTTAATTCACCTCGAGGATGCTTCGCATTTCGTGCCTGTAAAATCTTAGTATTAGCCGATTGCTGGGGGCCATTGTGCACCTCTGGTACATATACAGTTTCAGAAGAGTGTGGTATTTACTTAGGAGTAGTCTGTAACATCGTTATTAGAATCTTCAGTTCGTTGGCACATAATATATATTCGCGCGTACGCTGCGATTTCTTTGCAAATATATTGCGCAATCGCTTGGACCTCGAACTCTCCCAGTCATTCACGGTTTTTATTTCCTTTTTTTTTATTTTTATTTCGACACTGATTACGGCCATTACTTCGAGGGAGATAAGTATGAGCCATCCGTTCCTATCTTGTATCGTTTATTTACCATTCCAACTATAAATTCCACGTGGATGCACAGTCCACGTGGCCTTCGAACAGCGGCATGCATAAATTCATTCACTTTGGAGAAGCCGATCGTTATCTGTATTCTAGAAACGACTGCGAGCTGCAATGGAACGATATACTAATCTAGGGATAGTGTTCTTTAGCCATTGGAATGAATTCGTTCGTTAAAGGAAGAAAGAGCGGGACGCCGAACTAGCTTAACCACTCTGCAGCAAAAATAGATCTCTTTTAATGCCGACGGCCCTTGCGTTTTGGACAACTGAACGCTTAATTGCCGATTTAATCCGATTACTCCTGTGTTGCCGTTCGTTATCGAGGGCCTTTATTCTCTTCCATCCTCTGGATCCATTATACGTATATATACACACACATATTTATACAGAGAAAGCCGTTAGACAAACATTTACGATACTTGTTAGAAACCTAGATAATCTGGCAACGAAGAATCTGCAAAGTCACCTTATCCACTCATAAATTACAATCTAAATTAGCTTCATCTAGATTAAATGACGCCCAAATTAAACATTCTTCGTCCAAGAACTATCCTAAATATAAAATCCCCTGTAATTTGAAACGGTCGCGATTCATAAAAATACGTTTGAAGGGAATTACAAAGAATTTGACTCGGTGCACGCTAGGCTATACAGGACAGTTTCGCGTTTCTCATCGAACGAGACGCGCTCGCGTTACTGAATTATCGATCGGCGAACGCGTCGCCGTCGCGTTGCGAACGCATTGCACGCCGCATGGGAATTCTGATCGTTGCGCGGGGCTCGCGGGAGGCGGCCTGGCATTGCTCGTAGCAGCGTGGGCAACAGTATGAAGTTGCTCCCAACGCACGTTTCTTCTTCCCATCATCCGGTATCACTCTCTTTATTCCGCCTTCGTTCATCGGCCGCACTTGATCGTTTGCGCGCGCTGCCTTGTTAAATTGCTGTTTCTGCGCGATGAGCACAGTCCCATGGCTATAATTCTCATTAAGTGCTCGGCCCAACTTTTCGCTGTTTGAAAGTTACTCGTTCGCGCCGTTTATCGGGTGATTGGGTCCGATTCTGACAGAATTTGTAGAACGGGACATTGGATAATTTTCTAACGCAATGATTCTTTGTTAAGCAGCTGAACTGTACAGTAGAACTAAGTTGAGGTTAATTTCTCCTGCGATGGTATAGGTACATATGTGGCGATTATGTGCCATTTTCTTTTCACTTTTTTCTTCCGCTTTCCTCGAAGCAAAGTCTCTGTGGGCGAGCCTATTAATTTTCATCGGCTAAGAAGGGGGTAGCTTCGTTACTCTCGCGTTCGTTTCGCGCGCGTCGACGTTCGTTCTTGGTCACTTGGTTACGCATCGCGTTTACGAGTAAAATACGTCACAGGTCGCGCGTGACTATAGGTGAATCGTTCTGTGGCGTGAGCAATGCACCGCGTCAGTCGAATAGAATGAAAGCCCGAGTGCTGGAAGTCTTTATAAAAAAAAAGGAGAAGCCAACAAAAGGGGAGAGGATTACGCGGAATCATCGGGATGAGTCGTCCGAGTCATTCCCTGCGGCGCGACAGATTTCTCTAGATAATCAGTAAAATCAGAATTAGTCAGCGCGATAGATCGCGGACAATCGGCACGATGTTTTCGTTTTATACCGGCCGCTTCGATTGTCGTCGCTCGGCGACCTTTGTAGAGATTCTTAACCGCTAAACGGCAGTCAGTGAAAACGACTCGTTCGGGACTAGAAGCAACGAGGCTCATAGTATAAACGGTTCGATGAGTTGACTTCCGTTTAAAAAAGACTAGGCGTGTTAGTAAGAGTATTGGGGTACTTTTAACAACGATGGGCGATTTCTATGATCACTTGAATGGGAATTGTTTCTCTTTATCGTTGATTATGATTACTTTGGGCTGACGGGGAATCTCGGTGTGAAGGAGAAACGGGGATATTTGGCTGTTTTAAATTTTAACTTGAAGGGAGGGGGGATGATAGAGTCTGTCGTGTTTTTTTTTCGAAAGCAGGTAAGATCAGCCTTGCTGCGACAATTCTATCTCTTCTGGGAGCACCTCCTCGCACTCCTCGTCCTCGTAGGCCGCCCAGGATTTTGGGAAAGCGATCCCGCAAGGTTTCTTCTTCGCTAGCAGCTTCCTCACGCGTTTGCGCGTGGCCACGAGCAGCAGGAATATTACGAGGCCTTGTAACGCATTCAGAATGTCCGTCGGGATCCTGAATTTGCATTAAGAGTCAGTGTCATGTAAATGAATTCTTAAGGTGGCGATTGTGACTAGCGTGACTGTCCCGCTTTTCAACGCCATCTTGAGGAATTTATTTAACAAAAACTATAAGTTTATACTGTTTGTCGTTTTGCCTGCGTATTAAGGGATGTTCGAAGTAATATTCGAAATTTTTTAAGCTTCTTTATCGCAGATATACATAGATATAGTCAGTGGCGTAAACTTCTTCAAGAAATTTCTTTTCCTATGGTGTGGCTATGGTGTGGGAACTGTTATAGTCATCCAAAATAGAGAAACTAAGGTTTCTTCTCTTTATTATGACTGCCGCTATGACTGGAAGTACGGACGAGTTTCTGTCTTGTACAAAATTAATTTTACAGATCGAAAACAGTTCAATTCGAAACAAAAATCGAACATTCGTTTTCATCCTGCAAATTTTTATCGTTAGAGGACTTCTGTGGTTCCAACCATAGCAACAACCATAATAAAGAAAATAAACCTCAGATTTTTCATTTTGGATGACTATAACAGTCTCCGCACCATTGCCCGTCGGAAAAGAATGTTTTTGAAGAAGCTCACTCCGCCGACTATATCCATATATATATATGCGATAAAAAGGCTAAAAAAAATTCCGAGTACTACTCCAAACATACCTTAATATACAGGCAAAACACCAGACAGTATAAGCTTACAGTTTTTGTGAAATAAATTCCGAAAGACGGCGTTGAAGAGCGGGCAGTCGCACTACCCCCTTAAATTCATCTTTGCAAATCGGAAATGTAAATGCGGAGGAAAGAGCTGCCTTCTATTATCGCCTGGCAGGATAAAAGTATAAGTACCAGAAATTATTTTTGGAACCGTCGGCGTACGATAACACCTCGAAGATCCACGTGACGCCCATGACGAGTATTAGCTTGACATAAAGCAGGCACTTGAAGCGGAGCGCCCGTAGCTTGCTTCCGCTGTAATCGCGATATTGATGCCATAACCGCCAGCTGGTCAATCCCAGATAAACGATGTTCAGCGTCAATAAAATGCCGATGGGACCGTAAAAGTACGCCCACATCTGCTTAGAGCCTGCGACACACAGATGTACAGATACCACGGATTCCCGTGATCCCCCTGACGGGAATCGAATAATTCATTCGTCCGATATCGATCTCACCTTTGAACCAGCAGTTCTGCTCCCCGAAGCCTGGCCTCAGGTGGTGCCCACGTATGTGATGAGTGATCAATGCTAATATCAGGAAGCACATTGGCGCGCCCCACCCCCACAAGCAATAGATAACGAAGAGCGGCTTGTCCCTCACTGGGAAATTCTTGAACCTGTAAATGGAAACGTGGAGAGTAGAGACGGGGCGTAAGGGGTCGATGGGCAGGTTGGAGCTGCTGTCACTCTTGGGACTTACCAAACGGTTCTCCATACATTGAAGGACACGATGTTGAGCCAGAAGAACACGGATACGAAACCGAAGTACAGGAGGAATCCTGGCGGGACGGATAAAACAGTAATCAAGGTTGCTTGAGAAAGCGAGGTGGGGGGGAATTTATGTAAAATGCTGTTTGGCATTTAATACCTAGAGAAATGCATATCGCGAGGTCCCCGTCCTCCTGCAGTCTCAGATTCTGAATGGAGAGGATGATATAGCTGACTGCCAAGGATGTGACCACGGCCATCATCGCTTTATCCTGGACTTCCCTTAGCTCTGGGAGGAGAACGTACACGGCCAATGTGGCGATTAAGAACACAGCTGATATGATGCTCAGGGAGCTGAAGAGCTTCTCTTTCCATATCGACGGGCTGATGTCGTTTTCCTTTTCGAAGCAGACCAAAGCGACCCGGGAGCCGTTTCTCCGGTCCGCTACGCAGAACCTGAATGCAGAATAACAATATATTTATATGTTTGTAAGCCGGTGACTCAAGAATTCTTCTACTCTTAATCACTTGCAGGCCACAGCTCGCCGTAGGCTTATACTATATTATCAAACTCGGTGTTTCCTTTGGGAACAAGCGTTCCACAATTTTTCTGTTCCTAAGTAGGTTAACGCGATACGTGCCAGATTCAGATTTTTATTAGGTCTATAAAAAGATTCCGATATTCAGTCACAAAGAAATAGTTCTGTTATGTTCTTCAGAATTTCCGCTTCTCTTCGTTCTGCTTTAAATTCGACACTGAAACGAGAAATACCTACAGTGAATCACGGAAATATTCACACACACTGTAAAACAGAATTACTTTTTGAAAATTGCTCCAAACGGCTGGAGTTTTTTTTTTAGAAGCTAGAAGGATTAGTTTACTAGGTGGCGTGTTTCGTTTTTTTTTTAATTGTAATTGGCCGGAATAGCGAAGAAAATAGTTAAGGTCGCTTTTTCAACTTTTTAATCCGAGGCTGAAGATTTAGAAATCCTGTTTGTAGATTCAAGGGGAGGTTCCGGTATAAATACTGATTTTTTTTATTTCATTTTTCGAATGCTCGACCTTTTAGGAATACGTGTTTAAAGGGAATTCTTGAAATTCGTAATGTTCCAGAAGTTATAGGCATCTGAGTAGCGGCAAATGCATAGGAAACACCCGGCCACTCGGCACTCACGTCAAACTGTATCTCCAAAAGTTATTATCCAATTCGACTGAAACTTGTTTCTTTGAAGAATATACTTCTGGCTTGTGGACAGGCCAGTAAAATTTAAAAAAAATTGAAAATTTGTAATTTTTAAGGGCGCTGAAAGGACGAAAAATATAGGGAAAAAATGATTTCAAATTTCAAGTGTCATTATTTTCTCAATAAATGTAATTCCTTGTAATTTTCTGGTAACCCCACGAGTGAGGTTCACGCCCCTTAACAATCTGGCATTGTTTTTTACTTCAGACCAATGGTTTAGGTGCTACAGGCTCTACCGATTTGGATGAATTTTTCGACGCCTAGACTTTAACGAGACTCCCCAGTGCCGTCTGCAATAGCTTAAGACATCCTCAATTCAATGCAAAAAGTCCCATTAAATTATATGTAGTAGTTTTCCTTTAATTAATTCCCAATGATCACCTATTTTTATGGGCTCTACACCGAAACAGGCCCTTAAGTAAGTTGTACAAATGCTGAAAATTTCGTCGAAACCGGTGGATCCAGAAACGAGCGACAGGTATCGAGATATCTAAGAATCTTTAGGGTTATTACAGTGATAGGCCGAAAGCTGCGATTTCCACCACTTTTAACTATTTGTAGTTCAGCTACGTTAACCGATTTCAATGAAATTTTCACGAAGAATACCGTGGGCCACCTGTGGAACGTGTTAAATGTTCCACGTAGGGGTGTGCGGGTAGCCAAAATTATGGGACCCGATTTGTGTGATCAGATGTAAGAATTTTTAAGCAAGAAAATCGATTCCCGAATCGCAAATCGGGCCCCGCAATTTTGGGTACACGCACACTCCTACTCAGTTCCACGGCGTGACTATCATTTACATTCGGGTTTGACATACAAAATTCTTCTAGGGCACACACGGAACTCTAAGTTTCACACAATACCCTCGAAGGCATAAGAGAGTATTTCGCTTCTAAAAATTGGGTTCAATTGAGCCGTTTAGCTGCGACTCCTCCTTCCCCAGTTTAACACTCCGCAACGATTGCTGCCTATAGCTCAGCTAGTCCGACAAATGTGACCGTTTTGCGACTGCGCGAGAACAACGCGGAATTCATGAAACCCGAAGACAACTCGGGTATGAAACTGCACTTTTAATTATTATGGGGAAGAAGGAATTGATGAGACCGAGCAATCAACTTAGTGTCTTCTTCGTCTTCTTAACAGGCTGCTTTGCCGTCAATTGAGCTATTTAGGTCGCAGATGCATTCGCGAGTCTAACACTCCAGAATGATAGCAGTCTTCGAATCAAGTAGCTCTATAATTCAAATCTCTAAGTGCAAAAGTATCTGGCAATGGAATTGCTAAACTGAGGGCTAATGCTTGTCGAACTTTAGGATAAGGGCCATTATTTATTTTTTAGGGTTATTTTTAGTTGACGATTCTTAACACTTATTTATTTTAATATGGTTCCATTGCCATATTCTAGTAATGATGCAAATAAGAAAATTAAATATATTAAATATTTGTAAGTATATTGTAACTTAATAATATTTAATTATCTGAATACTATTTTTAATGTGTTTTCTTTACCTTATGAAATTTAGCTTACCTTATATGGGGGGGGGGGGGGGTCGCAAGTTATTTGAATATTATTATCAAAGGGGATCGCGACTCAAAAAAGGTTGGGAAACACTGAACTAAGATGTTATAGATAGATTCATTCTCAAATGCAATTCGTGTGTTCATTGTACACATGGCTCAAACAATTGTGGCCGTCAAGATTCAATAGTGGAGGAATGGCTTCGCGTGGATTTTGAAATATATACGCATCTCTTTATCCTGCACGGTTTTACTAAGCGCGATACATTTTTCATGAAGACTGCTAGAAATGAAAAACAAGAAGAGACCTTACTTATTAAATGATTTTATTTAGCTTCGATCCTCTGTATGATTTGTGTTTGTTTCAACTTAATTTTCACCCACTTCCACCAGTCCAATTGTCTTGAAACTTTGTAGACGTGCATGGGTGGTATGACAGTACAATTTTGTATAAAAAAAAAAGAAAAAGATACAAAATGGAAAAACATATAGGTAAATAAAATCCACAAACACTAAAACCAGAAAATAAGAGGATATATAAAAAATAATTTGTATGTTGAATGATTTTACTAAAAATGCACTAAACACTAAAAAAGAATTATTTTCTTGTACTAAAATTTCCGTGGTGATATGTGACTTTCAATAACATCATACAAACTCTGTAATTATCCTGTAGAATTGTTCAAATCAATTGTAAAGAAAAATCGCAGAGTTTGTATGATTTTATTGAAAGTCACATATCACCATGGAAATTGTAGTACAAGAAAATAATTATTTCTTAGATTTTAGTGCATTTTTAGTAAAATCGTTTAACATAAAAATTTTTTTTTAGTACTCAATTTTCCTAATCCCCACCTCTCCAATTAACATGCGTTTCCGTTCGTTTCGTTATCACGCTACTCTCCTACTTAATTTATTTGTTCGCGTGGAAATTTTACTGTGATCGAGGCTCCGCCATTTGACCTTTATGAAAGCCATGATAGCTTAATGCTTTAAATAGTTAGTGCTTTGTCAACAACTGATAACTGACGGAAGGAATCGCCCCAACGCATCGATTTCAATATTGCGTATGCATTTGAAGATCAAATATTTCTGCATCTAATTTCCGTAGAAGTGACAACAAAGACGATGAATCGCAAAGGAATTTCAACAATCCAAAGTGAATAAATCATCGAAATAGAAGCGTTCTAAACGGGAACCAGTGGCTGGGCAATGCCCCGAACCATGTTCACGAAAAACTCGACGGCCACAATCGTTTGAGCGTAGTGTACCGAGCCGTTTGAGTACTCGAATGCTCATCGATCACTCACCCGCCTGCTGGGATTCTCTCGTAGCTGAATTCCTTGAATTCTAGCCACGAGTCGCCAAACTCGTGGACCACGGTGAAATTGTCATTGGCAGACGAGTCCGGGTCGATCAAATAGCTACCGTGCGGGCACCTGAGATTGACCTTCATGCCGTCTGAACAGTTCATCGATTGCAGCCACGTGGAGCCGTCGGAGCAACAGTTCACGTCGATCGCGTGGCTCCTCGAGATCGGCCAGGCTAATAGGCAGATCCATAATAATCCTGGAAACGAGACACTTTAATTGCACGCGCGATCGATCCCGCTGCCGTCGCGTCTCATCGCAATTAAGCCCCAATTATTCAGATTAGATTGCGCCCATTTTTCTCCCACCCGACCCCGTGACTCATTCTCAATTATCGCGCGCAATTTTCGATCGCTCTTGCCACAGATTTCTCGCGCTCGAGATTACCGCGTATCTGATAATCCTATCTAAAGGGCTGCGGCGAGCGCACGCCTGACCGGAATATCGTTTTCTAAAGGCGATAGTATGTACACAGAAGTCTTACGAGGGATGTCACGCGATCACCATGATCGTGCGAGTGATTTCCAATACTTTATCTGTTCCCGGTACTATCCGCGCGGACGTGACGATCTAGCATCGGCAACAACAACGAGTAACTGGAACTGCTAACCAATACCAACAATACACTGATACCCGCGGGCTTACAATAAGCCCGGCATTCTAATGTCGCGCTAAACAATGGAGAAGTGACGCGCGACAAATCCATTAACAAAGGTCCAAGAAGATACACATTTTTCCTCTCCCATTTATAAGATAAACAGGCACATTCCGCCTGAACAACATGCCATCGGTTCATTAAGTCCAAACGATTAGAGCTCCGCAGAGCCGCATGCCGAAGGCTGGATTAAGAAATTATTGTTCATGAAAGGTGCAGACGGCGAGGGAAATTTTTACCGCGGAGAAATTGAACGAATATAAATATTACGCTTTACAAAAAAAAAAAAAACTCTGTCCACGATAAGATAGCGCGTATTGCAGAAAATTGTTTGCGAGGCAATTCCGTATCGAGCCATGTACATACATTCGGCCGCAGAGCAAGAGCTCTCGTATGTGTAACCCAGTTTAATCTACACGTTGTGTCCGTGCAGCATGAAGAAGAAAGGACGCTTCTGTTAAGCGAGTTGCCGTTTTACGTTTCTTGATGCCCGCACACGCCCCGCTGCTTATTCCATTCAGCCACGTGCACTCGCGGCATTCTTTTATTTTTCCCGAACAGCTCCAACTGTTATTGCGCCTACCTAATCCCTTCATTCAATCAACGCGACAATGTCACCCCCTATCGCTTATCCTGATGTAGGTAACTCGTTTCGAACAGTTTCTGAAGTTCCGTGGCGTGGAAATTCTTCAGCCACTGTTCGGTGGGCATTCCGATTTTTAGTAGGACTGTGAAAAGTAATGAAACTAAATTGCGACGTCGAATTGCAGGAAAATAGTAGTTGCGTAATAGTGCCGATAACTTGATAGTTACCGAGGAGGATTGAGAACCACCTGCATCCTTCGAACAAGTGTTTCATCAGCGATAAATATCGTGGGCCACCGGTAGAAGAGCTTTAGACCGGGCAAATTGGCAACAAGGAATCGAACCGCGATAACGATGTTTTCTGCGACGCCTTATCTAACGACCGTAACGTGTATCTATGAACCTAGCTTCTTTCCGCTGAAACCTCTGAAACGTCGCTATCGCCAACGACCTTCTATTCCATTCAACGATCTTCTATTTCGACGTGGAGAGACACTTGCCTCGCTGTTTTGAATGGTAATTTCGTTTAGAAGATTCCGAAGGCGACGCGTATGATATTCATGGTGTGACGTAAATGTGAACGCGTGAGTCACATAAGGCATAAAATCAGCGAGGCGATATCGGTTTTAGTGGATGCGTCGGTTGGTAATGAACCGTTCTCTATAAGAGATTCGTCGTAGGTGAAAGATTTTATTACAAGGAGCAGAGCCTTGAATCGAGCCCGCGAGCATCGCCATGTGTTCCAACAGATCGTCAGATATCTCGGACAAAGACTAGAAATACCTTTCTCCGCGTCAAGCTGGTCCCTAAGACTTAAAATACACGGAGGAATCTCGATCGACGAAGAAAGACGATACGTCGAAAGTTTACGCACCTTTGGCTGGCGACGTGCCCAGGTACCTGTTGTATCTCACGTCCAACGACATTATCTCTTATTCCGGTTACCGCATTCTTCTTTCTTCGTTCTTCGCGGGACCGACTTGTTTTCGAGGGATTCGACGAAACACTTGCCCGAGCTTCGGCAATACAAACGAAAAAGCTCTCCTTCTGCTTCCACTTTTAATCAAAGACTAGCGGAACGAGAATCCCGCTATAAATCATCCAGTCGCGCGCACGTAAACGATGTTTATTTACACGCGAATAGCATGCGACACTGTGGCACGGTATCACCGAACTTTTTCCTAGCCGATAGCGTAAGAAATTATTTAACGGAATCCTTGGTGTTGTTGGCTCCACGACGAAAGCGGTAGTAAGTCAAGGATTGCCTGTGTATCTCGAATAGTTTCACCGTGGATAGAGGTCGCCTTGTTTGGTCATCGATTTATCTGGTTTCGATGTATTTCGAACGCCCCCTTAGAGACATGAACGCTTGGGAGAGAAGAGGTCGAACGATACACGCTCGCGCGATTGCGTTACGCGTGGAACTGAAACAATCGCGGAACACGCTACCCGGTCTGGGATATCACGATCCTCTCCCACTGTGGCGTTCCTGGCTCTCCCCATGCGTTTGGCCACAACCGTGCCTGACGTCTCTTACCTCCTGGCAAGGAGAGCGTTCACGCCGAGCGAGTTCAAGCATTGCTTCTGACCCTGCTGGACTGCCTCTTGGTGGGTGCTCTTGAACTTTTCTTCCAACGACCTTGACGATCCACTCGGTTCTATTCGTGCATATGATATTGCCGATGGCGAGTAACAGGTCCGTTGTTTATAGTGGGGACACAATAACAACTGCTAGCGCCGGCCCGCTACTCCAGGAATGTCACAGAAACTCGAAGTAAATAAAATAGCTGAATAGCAAAAATATCTTTATTCGAACTTCCTACGTAATAATATGTTTATATAACGTTGTATTAAACATTGCTTCAACTGTTCTTCTCGTACCGAATTTTTATTTCTGCTGGTTTGTATTTTATATAGGGCAGTGGTTCCCAAGCTGCGGGCAGCGACCCCCAAGGGGGTGGGGAGTGTTTTCTCGGGGTCGCCCTGATTAGTTTTAGTTGGCGATTCTTAGCACTTATTCATTTTAATATGGTTACATTGTTATATTATCCTGTTAAGGGGTTATGTCTACCTGTGGGGTATGAAAACACATGTATATCCGGGAATTTTGAGGGGAAAAACTTTAAGGCTTTTTTAATCAAACCTTTATGTATTCGAAAGTGTACATGTTAAACTGCTTGTAATAATTTTTGCGATGGAAAATATAAATAAATAAAAGAAATATCAGCGATCTCCTGGCAGCGATTTTTTTCAGTAATTTGCGGTGACCACTCTAATTTAGATCTGGTTCATCCGACACAAAAAATTCGCGGGAATTTAGTTAGTATATTAGATTATCTAGTCCTTAATCGTTCGTGATCCCGAAAAATTAATTTACTACAAAATTGCGGCTTCTCATAGCAAAAGTATCGATTTTCGCAACGGAATCGCTCTCATTTTTCATAATTGTGCATCTGTGAAATAAAAACTACGCAACGGAAATGAAAAAGCCGCGTTTAAGGACTAGATAATTTAATATACTAACGAAATTTGGTCGAATTCTTTATTTCTGACGAACCACGGCAAAGCTACAGTGGTCACTGTAATAAATAAACGCTGCCGGGAGTTCGCCTATAATTCCATTATTTATTTAGATATCGCATTGTAAAAAAAATACAAGAACTTAAAAATAGATACTTTCGAATATGCAACCGTTTATTTAAAAGTATTCGAATTTTTTTAAAAAAAATCTCCAAATTACTTGTGTTTTGAAACTTTGCAGGTAGGCGTAATCCCATTAATGATGTAACACTGATTTTTCATAAATGAAACACGAAAAAACTGGTTATCCAGATGGAAGCACAACCATCACACTAAATAAGATAATTAAATATATTAAATATCATTAAGTATATTTAATATACTTAAAGGTGTGCTTGCAATGCGTTTCAGTCGCAAAAGAACCCATACGATCCTTTCTGACAACTCTGGGCATGCTTTCTCTGCAACAGCAAACAATCGTATCGGATTTAATGTTCGTTTTTACGATTATAAATAATGATATCGACTGGTCTTCGATTTTAGAATTATTCAAACTTAATGCTTCACCTAGGAACTTCAGAAAATTTCCGCTTTTTACACCGATCACGTCACACCTCTGTTTTCGGTGAGAATAACACCACTGACCGCTTGTGCAACTTACAATTAGCTAATAAGTTCTGTCACGCCGAACACCAACGTGTCTTTCAAGAACCAGCTCTTAAATTTAATGCGCAGTAACTCTGTATAATTCTTTTTGCATTTGCGTATGCTGCATCTTTCCACTTGTTACATATCTCCGTCTTCTGTTTATGTATATCTTACCTCTTACCAAACGGTGCCCACCCGTATATAAATAAATAAATATCTGTAATTATATTATCTTAAATATATTAACATTGTAAATATTATTATTTACTTACCTTATTATTGTAAATACATTAAATATTCTGTATATTTAACACGCGTAATTAAATTTTATTAAGTTAGAATTATCTTAAGAAAAACCTATTTTTAATGTGTTTTCTTTACCTCGTTAAATTTAACTTACCGTATTTGAATATGACAAAAGGGAATCGCGACTCACAAGGGAATATCCCAAACCTGAAAGTGCAAAAAATTCTCAAACTTGGGAATATTTAGGGGATTTCCTTCTGATTACAACGCAATTTTTGTTTGCTGCCCAAATTCCCTCGAAGGGGGTGAAATTAACCCCTGAAAATTCGGCTATTTCCCGATTTAGCGTTATAACTCGCGAACTGTAAGAGATAGAAACTAAGTTTCGAGACAAAAGTCCCTTCTTTTAATTAGATCTATCATTTGGTAAAGAGATTATTTTACAGTTCACGAGTTATAACACAAAATCGGAAATTAACCGGATTTTCAGGGGTCAATTACACTCCCATAGAGTGAGGGGGAAAAATCCCCTACATATTCACAGAGTTCCAGAATTTTTGGAATTTCCAGGTTCGGAATGTTTTCAGAAAAGGTTGAGAAACATTGATATAGGGTAATTGATCGTTATTTAGGATTCGTAATAGATTATTAGAAGGAATGAGGAAATAAACAAGGTGTTTTCAAGAGAATCTTGGAGAGAGTGAGGTTCAGGTCTATTCTGCTGATTCCTGCCAGTGGAATGTTCCACGAATGATTTAGAAATTGACTTTATGTTAATTCAGGAAGCCCACCACCAATGACAGGTGTTTGTTAGCCTCTTGTTCCTGGTTGAGCTTGACTGGAAGCGACACGGGCTTAATCGGAACGAGATATCTAGAGTACTAATTAGCCTGATAGGCTTCTGCGTGTGTCGTAAATCCTAACGGCCTTTGCGTAATATTTTCGCGCCTTGGGGAATGATTGATCGCTCGGTGCCTAGACGGTCCATCTCGCCGATCGTAAAACTAAATATGAAGACACCGCGAGCCAAGTATAATAAATGCGATTAGTCAAACATACGGAATGCAAGAAAATGTGGTGGGAAAATAGGAGAACTATGACGGAACTGATTGCCGAGTAGCGGCGTTGATAAGCAGCGATAATGCGATTCCCTTGTTTCTTCCTTCCAACGATTTGCGCGTTTGCTTAATGGAAACGAAAGCGCTGGGATACGCGAAGCGGAATGCGCAAAACCCCTCTTTTATAACGATTTCACTCGCCCTTTTGCCCGCAGCTGCTGGAGATGCTCAAATTCTACGCCAGATTCGAAATCAACGAAGAAAGTGGCGATCCTCTCACGGACCACGACATGACGCAGCTGCACTACACGAAAATCACTTCCCTGCAGGTAGAAAAGTTGACTATTTGTAAGCTATTTGACGCCGACTTGCCCGCGAATGAATTAATTACTGACTTCTCTTACTTTAATTTTGCTTGGTGAAAAATTCTTTTGTTTTTTTATCCTTTCTCTTTATTAAGGCATTTTTTTCGTATTGAGAATGTTAATTTTTCATATTTTTTTTAATTGAAATAAAAATACACGCTTTTGCGAGCTTTCCGTTTCTTTCTGCGAAAGGAAAATAAGATTGGGTTTAGCACTTACAGAAAGAGCACTAAGCGACATCTTAAATTCGTTAAACGCGTTAAATTCCTGTCCCTATTACTGGCTTCACTGTAAAAAAATACGAAAATGTTTCAAAAGTGCTCATTTTGCTATTTTTTCATAAAATTAGAAACTTTTGTTATGTAATTAACATAAGTGCAAATCATGATAATTATCAATTTATTCACTTTTGTAAAGTACGTGTTTCTTATCGTTTACAATAAGGGTTTGGGTAAATCCATCTAAATCTTCAGGTGCATTTTTGAAAAAAATTTTACTACGCTTCATTTGCTTAGAAATGCAACCATCTCGTTTGTATCACATACATTCATAGTTTAACTTAATTAAAAAAATTCTTTCTTTATTTGTTCTTGCGAGTTTTTTTTGTATAAAGGGCACCGTAATAGGAACATCCTATTCCAAAAGCTTTAAGCGGCTTAGGCAGTCGAAAAATCGATTTTTATTGCATTATTCGTAAAGTGCTATCTTTTCAGAATAAAATACCGCTTGGTTTATATTAAAATTCGCAAAATTGTCGATTTGGCAACTAAAAAGGTGAAGCGGCGACTTACAGTATCGCCTTTGCTCAGGAACCTTAAACGCGTTTTTTTTAATCTTTTTCTCTCTTAGTTTTCGCCTAGTTGCGACTGAACGGTGATTGAGGTCGACTTGAAAAAATTACAGGATGTATGAAACATGTGCCATTTTCCGCCAAACCTCTGATATAGTCCGTAAAACTTCGAGATTTTCATAAAAAAATTAAAAAGTCGCTGATTTTTAGTAGCGCACGAACACGCCTAATTTTGATTGGTTTCCCGGAAAACTACGGACGTAATAAACACGAATCACAGCTTAAAATTGGATTACGTCTTAGAATTTTTAAGACCAATATTACCTGAAAACTACATAAGAACGTTAAAATGTTTATCAGTCAGCACCACCATTTTTAAAGCACATGTATATTTCATACCAACTTTTTTCAATCTCTATGATAATAATAAACACATTGGGTAAAAGGATACATTCGGATTTGCTTTAATTTTTTTACAAAAACATTAAAACGAAAGTTTCTTTCACGAAAAACGACTGCCTAGTCCCACTAAAAAACAAAGAGGATTCGAAACCACAAGTAGATTCTTTGTTTTTTTTTTACGAGCTGATATCCCATCGATTGTAATCTAAAATCGGAGAGGCATTAAGCTTCTGGCTAATGCCTAATTAATGACTCCTCTCCGTCAATTGCCAACTGCTAAACGTTATCGTTGCAATAAACGTGTTGATTTTAAGCTGCTGGAATGACGTGGGTATAAATCGAGAAATAAAATTCAAAACTGTTCGCAGAAAGCGGTTTTCGCCAAGTTCCCGGACCTGAGAGGCTTCGCGCTGGCGAACGTGGCGAGCGTCGACACGAGGGAGGCTCTTCGCAAACATTTCGGCTACCTCAGGTACCATTTTGCTTTATCATTCTCATTTCTGCAACGCGTATGTCTCGTAACGAGATTACCCACGAGCTTGCTTTTCCCAGCCAGGAGAAGCTGAGATCTATCGGGAGCTATCTGAGCCTGGTTCCTTCGGAGGAGCGGGAGAAAGAGGAAAATTGGTACCGATATGACATCGAGTTTCTCCGAGAACTGTTGGCAAGTGACCAAGTGAAAGAATTGTTAAACGTTCGCAACGTGGACTTTCGTTAACGCGAGTAAAATGTAATTGCAGATTTCGCGGCACGAGCGTAGAGCTTCCCAGCTGGAGGAGCTGAACGAGATGCCGCTATATCCGACGGAGGAGATCATCTGGAACGAGAGCATCGTGCCCACGGAATACTTCTCTGGCGAAGGCTGCCTGGCTCTGCCTAAATTGAACTTGCAATTCCTCACTCTCCACGATTACCTGCTGAGGAACTTCAATCTCTTCCGATTAGAATCTACCTGTAAGTGCGAAAATGTGATTGCCCAAGCGTTAGCGGTGAATTGTACATTAAATCATGCCTGCTAATCGTTTCCAGATGAGATACGTCAAGACATCGAGGATGCTGTAAGCAGATTGAGTCCTTGGTAAGCCAGTTTCTTTTTAATAAATTCAAGCAGCTAGCGTGCGTCAATGGTAATTCTGTTCGTTTTGTCCAGGCGCGCCGAAGATAGTGGCGTTTATTTCGGTGGCTGGGCGAGGATGGCGCAGCCCATCACACAGTTCGCTGTGGTCGAGGTGGCCAAGCCCAATATCGGTGAAAAAAGACCATCCAGGGTACGCGCTGACGTCACGATAAATCTCAGCGTGCGCAAGGAGATTAAGTCGGAATGGGAGAACCTTCGGAAGCACGATGTCTGTTTCCTCATCACGGTCAAGCCTGACAATCCAATCGGTACGATCTCGCCGAATGTCGCTGGCTGATCGCCAGAAAAGTAACGTTAAACGAATGATACCGCAGGTACTAAGTACAGCCACAAGCTTCCATTCATCCCGCAAGTTGGGCTGACCACTGTTCGAGGATGCGAGGTGGAAGGTATGCTGGATTCGAACGGCAGGGTGATCGAGGACGGGCCTGAGCCACGGCCGATTTTACCCGGGGACACTAGAACGTACAGAGTCTGGCTGGACTCGAATCAGTATCGAATCGACATGGACAATGCTAGCCACGGCGGCGAGGATGTGTACGAGAGCTTTAACATCATAATGCGCCGCAAGCCGAAAGAGAATAACTTCAAAGCAGTCTTGGAGACGATAAGGGAGCTGATGAACACGGAATGCGTTGTTCCCGATTGGCTTCACGATATAATTCTTGGGTACGGTGACCCTGGGGCGGCACGTTATTCCAGGTACACGAAGAGTACTATCGCGAGCTGAAAAGATGTCGGACTACCCCGCAAGCTGAAGCAAGGAGCACAGGAGCAAGGGGAATAACGAAGAACGCGAACGAGACATATCGCGACAGCCTGCGGACATGGACAACCGCTGAGAACCTAAAAACTAGGATTTCTTGGAGGGGATAAGGTGGAGCGAGCGGGCGAATCCCCGTTGCCCCTGTGACATTTCAGCTTGTGGATAGTCCGACTTCTTTCCAGCTCGCAATAGCGCGTATCCCATCTTTCGCGTATATTTGTTATCGTGGTATCATTTCTGTTATGTACTCTTATATATTGATTTTCCTGCTGCCACATCTAGAATGCCAAATGAAATCGCAACGATGGATTTCAACGATACGTTCCTCGATATAGATCACTTAAAGGCCAGCTTCCCTCAGCACCAGAGCAAAGTTTCTACCGACGATGAAAAGAAATTGGTGCGACCTTTTCGCTTGATATTCGAGGATGTTCTCGCTAAACAGAATAATGAGCCAATAAGGAAAGTGATAAAGGTCGAGCCACACGTACCGCCCAGCCGAGGTCCTTATAAAGCTAACGAGCCAAAAAAGTGGGTAATAAATAAACCCGCGTTGTTTCTTTTCTATAGTTTATACGTTACTGTTTGCGCGATTTTATTCCAGGAACCAGATCCCATTTACGCCGACGCAAGTCGAAGCCATTCGCGCTGGCATGCAACCAGGCTTGACGCTCGTTGTCGGCCCGCCTGGTACCGGTAAAACGGACGTTGCTGTTCAGATTATATCGAATCTTTATCACAACTTTCCCAATCAGAGAACGCTTATAGTCACGCACTCTAATCAAGCGCTCAATCAGCTTTTCGAGAAGATTATGGCACTGGATATCGACGAGAGGCATCTGTTGCGTCTTGGTCACGGAGAAGAAGCGTTAGAAACCGAGAAAGACTTCAGCAGATATGGTAGAGTTAACTATGTTTTAGCTAAACGTTTGGACCTTCTAATGGAAGTCCAAAGGCTTCAGGTGCGTGCTTTATGATACGCATATACGTAGAAATGTTCTACTGGCGCTCTTCCTAACATGGATTATTTATTTCGTTTCTAGGAGTCTTTAAACGTGAAAGGTGACGTGGCGTACACGTGCGAGACAGCGGGGCACTTTTTTATGTACCAAATATTGACGAGGTGGGAGCGCTTCGAATCCAGAATCAAATCGCGACAGGGCACAAGGAACAGTTCCCCGCCCGCTTTCATCATCGACGAAGAATTTCCGTTCCACAAATTCTTCGACAATGCACCGCAGCCATTATTCAAGCGCAATACGTTCGAAGAGGATTTAGAGACGGCGTGCAGCTGCTTCAGGTATATCGAAAGGATCTTCGCGCAGTTGGAAGAGTTCAGAGCCTTCGAATTGCTGCGCTCCGGTCTAGACAGATCCAAGTACTTGCTGGTAAAGGAGGCAAAAGTAATTGCGATGACGTGTACTCATGCCGCGCTTAAGAGACGCGAGCTCGTCGACATGGGATTCAAATACGATAACATTCTTATGGAAGAGTCGGCGCAGATCTTGGAGATAGAGACTTTTATACCGCTGCTGCTACAGAATCCGCAAGACGGGTACAATCGGCTGAAGCGTTGGATAATGATAGGGGATCACCACCAGCTGCCACCAGTCATCAAGAACATGGCTTTCCAGAAGTACTCCAACATGGAGCAATCTCTTTTCGCAAGGTTCGTCCGATTGGGCGTGCCCACCGTTGACCTCGACGGCCAGGGTCGCGCTAGGCCCAGCATTTGCAATCTCTACAATTGGCGATACAAAAAATTGGGCAACCTTGCGCACGTGGAGAGTAGCCCGGAGTACCTGGTCGCGAATGCTGGATTCCTGTACGACTTTCAACTTATTAACGTCGAAGACTTCAACGGCGTGGGGGAAAGCGAGCCCAGCGCGTACTTCTATCAGAATCTTGCCGAAGCCGAGTACTGCGTGGCTGTGTTCATGTACATGCGACTTCTCGGCTATCCGGCGGACAAAATCAGTATATTAACCACTTACAACGGGCAGAAACACCTGATAAGAGATGTAATAAATATAAGGTGCGCCAGCAATCCCTTAATAGGTCGGCCGAATAAAGTGACGACGGTCGATAAATACCAAGGCCAGCAAAACGATTACATATTACTGTCTCTCGTGAAGACTCGTGCCGTGGGCCATCTGCGAGACGCCAGGCGTTTAGTAGTGGCGATGTCGAGAGCGCGCCTCGGCCTTTATGTATTCGCTCGAGTGTCCCTTTTCAAGAACTGCTTCGAACTGACGCCTGCGTTCGATCAGCTGATGCACCGACCTTTGAAGCTGCAGCTCCTCCCGCAGGAACGTTATCCTACCGATAGACTGAACGATGCTACTCCAGCTAACCCCCCGATGGAAATCGATGACATGCCTCACATGGCTAAATTCGTCTACGATTATTACATGGAGAAAGTCAGCGGAATGAAGGTGAGCGAATTCTTTCCTAGCGTTTGTTTAATGTCGCGAATGATTTACGAATGATTACCAACGATCGATTGAAAATTATAGGAGTCGCAGAAAATGTGGCAGAAGCCTGGCACGATGCAGACACCTGGCAGTCCGACTCACAAAGTTCCCGCCCATCCTGGAGCAGACGACGACACAGACGATGAGGAGCTTAACCAAATGGACGAGGAGCAGCCGAAATCTGAGAAACGAGAGAAACCAGAGAAACCAGATAAACCAGATACCGCGGAGCCCAAACTCGAGCTAATAAAGAATTTAATCGACGATCCAGTTTCAGAGGCTGACGACAGTGAACGTTAGCGATAAATGAATATCGAATGAGCAATACGAAACTATTTGTACCGAAAATACATCCTTTTTTTATTAAAATCATATTTATTATACAGTGACATGGTAGCGTGCCGTGTCGTAATAAAATTAAAAAATATTTTCATCTGATATTTCTTACAAACATAGCGTTCTACTTTATATATCATATTTGGTATTCATTATCAAAATACTGTTCAGGTAAAGAGATCTATATTCCCCTTAGTCGACGACTCTCTTCGTCTCGACGAGTGTTTCTCTGACTGTTGCCTCCTCGCCTTCTCCACAGACTTCCTCGAGTTCTCGTTAGTTAATCGAACGCTAGACGGCACGTAACTATTATCGAATTTCATCGATTTGGTTGTAAAGTCCGGTTGGTATTCCTCAACCGACGCTTTGGTCCCCTTGGAAGTAGGAACATATTCCTTTGGAATGCCCACGATGCTCCTCGCGCTAGGTTCGTAAGTTTCATAAGACACTTGCGACGAGTCCACGGAATTCGGTATATATCGAATAACTTCCGTCACGCTTTTTTTATCCAACACCATCGGCGAGTATTCGTTCGACGATACTTGGAGCCGCTCCAATGTGCTCTTCCTGCTCGGTATATACTTAAAATGCGTGCATAATTTCTTTGCCACGGGCGCGTCCGGCACGTACTCCTCCAACGCGCTGTGCACCGAGCTCTCGAGCTGTAAATATCTCTTGCTCCTATTGTTCTTCATCTCCTTCGATATTTCTGCGACAATATCATTGTCTTCTGCTTTGCTGCGCGAAGTGTTGCCATGATACTCTTGGTGTGCGCGATCGCGAACCGCCGCTTTTTCTAACGTTGATCCACACACTTCGGTCTTCCCCGATTTCTTCTTCGCGGGGGACACATTCACCCTGATCGTAGGCAACGATGTAACATCCTTCACGCTTCCCGACGCCTCGAACGTGTACCTGATTCGTAGAAACATCTGTGTCAATATACATACTGGCAACAACGGATCCTACGTTATCGCTATCAATCCGAAATGTACAATGTGTGCGGGTTGGAATCCAAATGATATTTCTGTCGCGCAGATGCTTCAAGGAAAAATGGTAACGATATTGGGAAAATATCGCGTCATTTCTTACGCGGGGTACGGCAGCTTAAATCGATTTTCTAAATTTATAACAAACTAGCTGACTCGTTACCCGGATTCACCCGAGAATTATTTATGATGTTTCCAAAATAAAAAAGCCTAAAAAAAATAGTCTATACTTTGATCTAGGACGTATGTAATGTATATTCAAAATTTCATTGAAATCCATTCAGTCGTTTAGGCGTGAAAGAAGGACGAACAGACAGCGTTTCACTTTTATATATTGGTAAGAATAAGGATATCAAATCTGCGTTCTACGCGAAGTTAAAGAAAATGTCCACTTATCGAGTAAACGGAGGATCGCGCTCAATCACACTGCTTACGTGACTTCCAGCTGTCGAGTAGACTTTTTCCCCTTGCAATTCTCGAGATCTCTGGATGACCCCTCCGTTCGAACATTGCGCAAAATCGCTCTCTCCAGAATTTTGTACAACGCCGCCCAATCCTCTAGATCCAGCCACTTGTTGGTGGAAACCTCTTTCTTCTTAATCTTTATGGTCTTCTCTTGAACAGTCACAACAGCCGTAGCTAAACAAGTGTCTGAAGCCTACGAATACAGCTTCTATTTTACCTGTCAGAGGCACAGGGCCGCCTATTAACAGCTGTTGACAGCTGTTGATTGAGAGATACCTTGATTACTTCCAAATATTGACCGTCGCGAAACATTCTTGCGATACGCCAGTCTGTCAATCGTTCGATTGTTCCCTCGCAAGTTAATTATCGTTCGCTATGGATGTTTCTCCTGCGCTATACGCATTTCTTCAAGATCCTGCACAACTATGTTTGCAATATGTATGTACGCTCGCTTGTCACCTGCGCCGTGATAGCGCTCACTGACGCGCGCACATCAGCACGTGAGGATATAGGTAAACGAAAGTGAAAGATGAAAATAAACCGAGAAGCTCGTGGGAGGCCTTTGCGCGTACACATTAATGCAATCCCAAAGAGAACTGCACAATTTCATATTAATACGTAATTGCGATACGAGCTACTTGCGATATACGAACTTATTTACGCTCGATACTGTTTTTAATCGCCTCATTCACTTCGCCGGTCCACTTCTAAATGTATGCATACATTGTTCCTTACGCATTCTTAAATTTTACATGTATTAAAAAGAATGTATAAGATCGTTAACAATACGTAGAAGATCGTTGTGTACGTATATGTACAATGAAAATGTTTTAATTACAAATGTTTATAACCTGCTATTTTGCAATTTAATTCCAAGTTATCTGCGATTATCGCAAAGTTAGAGTCATCTCGCGAATTTGTGTAAAATTATTGATGATCAGATACATACTTCTATAGATATGCGGTCAGTAAGGTATTTTTACTCGAACTGATTCTAGATACATATTAAGGTGCAGCGTTTTTGAAAGAAGCAATTCTGTCAATTTACAATGGCCTCGAAGGAAAAGCCAAATGTCCTGGAAAGGTTCATAATGTTTAGCGAATATAATGCCGAAACGATGAAGGTACGTTCTAACCTATATTCCCTTTAACTACCGATCGAATAATTTCTATTTGTATTTTTTAAATTCTAGATTGTCAGTTATGGCATTGCTAGTATAAGTTTAGTTACCGCACTCTATCGAATCAGGCCTGTACGTATGTATGACGCTTTATTTAACTTCGGTCTTTTATATTCCTCGCAATTCTTTTTTTAGTTCGCTAAGTTTAGAAAGCCTTACAGCGTGCCGTCTCATTTTCTGCGGAGAAAAGTTCCTCTTCAAGGTACCGTAATGCGCATAGAGCCCAGTTGTGGTACGCTTTTGATGGTGGATCACAAGTCGTTAATACCACTGCCCCGATTGAATAGTTCGACGTATTTGCCAGTTAAGATAGCCGGAGTCAATGTCTTGGCTAATGGTGAGCGTCGATTAAACAGCTACGAGTATCTAATAGTAATTTGTATTAACTTTCAGGCGTCAACTGGTTACAGACAATTGTCAATGGAAAGAAAATAACTTTTATACCTGTGGCTAGTGAGAAAGAATATTTAAGTTGTATAGTTACTACGTCGCAACAAAATCAGGTAAAGAGAAGCGATTAGGTTGCGATTGTCTTCTCTGTTTGCTAATTTACATTGAATTTATGCAGGAACAGATAAGAGTCGGAGAAGAGCTGGTGAGACTCGGTTTTGCTCTGGCGAACGAAGATTCGTTACAATTAACGTCGAAGGACAAAGAAATCTTGAAGTATCAAAAGAGATTACTAAGCGCCCAAAGATGGGCGCAGCGTAAAAGAAACGGTCATTGGCATTTTGTTAGGTATCCGACACTTCTCTGGAAAGTCCAACAGAGTTTGATAGAAAAATTCAAATCAATGTTGCCAGTCTCCATGGTACAACAACTTAATATCTGAGTACTTCCCACAGTTGTGCATTCTGATTCTGTAATGTAATTAAAACAGCGTGTATTTTTATAATATAATTTAGAGCTGTTAAAAGATACTGCGGTTTCTGATGTGTACTTGAAGCTTTGAAAGTTCTTAAAGAGAGTACAAATCGAGAGAAATGTATTTGATTGAAAGTATTCGTAACAGTAAAAAAAAGGAATATTTAAAAAAGGAATTTTATTATAGCATTTATACAACCATTTCCCCAACTTTCGTATAAAATTAATAACATTACTTTAAACCACCGTGCACGAAGCTAATGTCTAGAATAGAAAAATAGATCACATATAAAAATAGAAATGAAAAATGTAATGGAAGATTCATAATATTCCTATGATTACATCAAACAAATTTAATAACAAGGGAATGATTGAAGTTTAACAAACACATTCGAGTTAATATAAATTACCTTATTCATAGAATAATCATTTTAATATTTAATCTTATCCTATTATACAATCTTCTTTTCTCTGGAATGATAATTGATATGAAAAACAACAAGAACATCTGTAACAAAATAACATTTTCCCTTCTTTCATTTGGACCTCATCTTTGTTATACAACTAAATAAAATTAGAATTTACAACATACATATACAACTTGTGTGTATGTATATATATATATATATATATATGTACGTATGTGTGTGTGTGTATGTATATATACTAAATATAATACTAAGTAGTATATATAATAATGTACTGCAATGTGGAATGGTTTGCAAAAACATTTTCAACCTTGTGTACAAATCTAAATCACAGTCTCTAATGACTTTTCCTAATCTTTGTTTCATTTATACGAGAATTACAGCAAAATGAAATAGTCTTATATCATTTCACTGAACTACTTGTTCAAAAAAAAAAAAATGCAAATAAAAAGTGAACTCTGTACGTTTAAAACAGCAATGAGTATGTATATTAGAAACTTGTAAAGTCTAAACAAGTAAGTCGATATGTTTGGAATATGTAGAACCTGTAATATGTAATAGAGTTGATAATAGCAATCAAGTATTAAATAAAACTTGGAAGAATGTCTGAAGTTAGAAGCAACTTGCTTTTACTTCTTAGTGGAATCACTTTTCTTCTCCGTTGCCTCGGAATTCTTCGTCTCAGTTGCACGGACAGTTTTCTTAATGGACTCGTCAGACTTTGGCTTCTCTGTTGCTTTCTTGCTTGTCTTCGATGATTCAGTCTCTACATTTGATGGTTTTGTATTAACGTTTGAATTAGAATTGTCTTTCCTAATTTCTTTTGGTTTATCGGTCGTAGTCTCTTTCACTGGTGCTTTGGAAGCAGGTGGTGATGATGGCGGCGGTGGTGGTGGCGGTGATGACGTTGGTGATGGTGGTTTTGGAGTGGTAGTAGTCGTAGTACTACTAGTAGTAGTAGTAGTGGTAGAACGTGCTTTTGGCTTTGGCTTTGTAGTTGTTGCATCTGAGGCTGGTTTCTGTGTGGTCGACGTTTGAGAAGGTGGTTTAGGAGTTGTAGTTTGTTTTGGGGTAGTCTTTTGTGCAGTTGGTTTCGGAGTTGTTGTAGTTGGTTTTGCGGTAGCTTTTTGCGCAGTCGGTTTAGCATTCGTTGGTTTCGCCTCAACCTTAACATTTGGCGTACCTGTAACTGTTATAGCCGGTTCTTCCTTTTTCTGTTGTTTCACGTTCGATGATTTCGTACTCTCCGATAAATCCGGGAATGCTTGTTTCAATGGTACTCTCATGATGTATTCGTTCCAAGGAGAACCGAGCCACACGTATCCGTTGTGTATGTAAGCAGAGGATATGTCATGAACTGCTTCATCCTCTGAATATAAAGCATCTAAGACATTCCCAGTCTTACTCATTCTGAGTATTACTGAAGTTTTCTTTGTATCAAGAATCCTTGAGCTATCGAACGAACCTACAGAATACAAAACTCGCTCTGCGTAATAATTTGGATAAACATCTTGCAGAAATTTGAATGGAGCTTCTATCAAATACAACAGCCTAGCAACCAGTTTTCGTATGTGTGGATGGGGCATAAGGGATTGAAGTAGCATAGGATGATCAGAATCTATATATACCAACAGAGTTACTAGGAAACCTCCTTGTCCATCGGTATGCACGTTATCTGGCATACCGGGTAAACCTTCGGCAAAGACTTCTTGCTGTCCAGCTTTTGGACCTTTCAAATGGTATTTGATAATACGCGAAGCAGTAGTCTCTAATACGATCAGAAAACTTTCATCGTCGCTCAATAAGACTCCATTCCCGAACGCCAAGTTCTTCGCTAATACTTCGTTTTTCTTTGTCGCTGCGTTGTATCGAATCAATCTGCAAATAAGAAACATCGCGTGGCATAATCGTGCAAACATCTTAAATTTCAAATTCTTACCTTCCGGAAGGATTAGCTAGGCACGAATAGATTCCATCCTGAAGGGAGAAATCTGTGGACGAGTCGATCCAATAAATGTCTCCGTTCTTCGCGATATCCAAGGAATTAATCAATCTTGGTGCCTTTCCCTCGATGGGTTCGGAACTATTAACTATATTAGTATACTGTCGAGTATTCACGTTAACTTTGAAGATACCATAGTAAGAATCAGTAACAAATAATTCTCCTTTGCTGTTGAACTGCAGGCCCAGAGGTCTACCACATCTCTCTTCCTGCCATAAGCCATCTGTAAGAGTTCTTTCCTTTTAACGATAAGCTCGTCGATTAAGTCGTCCGACATTAGCCATACAATAAAAATTCTTATTTCACTTACCACATTTTTTACCGAACTTAACGACCGGCACGATGCGATTTTCTTCGATCTTCACGACGTAACCTCCGCGAATACCGGTGTACAACTCCCCATTGTACGAGGCGAACGATTCGGGACCTTTAATTTCTCCGGAGAACAGTACTTCCGCTCCCTGTAGCCGATTCTTCAACTCGAATGTATTCGGTGTATCGCCAGGTCGCTTTATACTGGAAATACGTATCGCGGGAGCGTAATTAGTTTGCACGTAAATATCATAAATAATAAAACATAAATATCGTACTTATATTCGGAAAACTCTGCATCTGGAGGTAAACCTGGTAGAAAGGTGATTACAGCGAAGAACAGGCAAGTATATATGATGACGGTGCCAATCGACTTTAAGTATCCCATTATTCAAAGTGACGAATATCAATGTCTTCAAAGATTTATGTCTGCGGCGGAACTGTTATTTACGATGATTTACGAGGAATGGCGAGAACTCCGGCCACCCTTAGTGTTTCTTCATCTCGACGCTGACGGGCACTGAGAAAAAAGAAAGACTACTTTTACGTAACTGTTTCTCGCCGGCGTAGATAACGGCATTCACGGCTTTAATGGCGTTGAATCGTGTGCGGTAAAGTGCAGATCTTCGCCAATGTCAGCAAAAGAAGGGCCAAATAAGTGCCACGCGGGCGGAAGATGCCCGTGCTATCGATTTCCGTCGGCCACATGATTTGTATTTTTATCGCCAACGCGGCAGGTATTTTTTACCACGCGGCTACATTTCGGTTAATACGGTCGAATCGGTATAATATTTGCCGGATCTTAGCTTTGATATACTTTGTCGTTGTTATTGATCTATGCTTTATACAGGCTCATCCATTCAATTAGCGTTGCAACGTACGCACGCACGACAGATGAAAATGACAATAGCGCTTCACGGATGCATTCTACCACAATCATATGTCGATGCTTCCGCCATCTATGAGCTGATGTTGAGAGTGTGGCGTCTTTAGTTGTAGTCGAGGACGCAGGGTGCTTTTGGCGTTCTCCAGAAGATATTAAATTGGTCGTAATCAGAGACCAGATATAGAATAAGACCAGGCCCGAATTAAAGGGGGCTAGGGGGGGCTGCAACCCCGGGCCCCACTTTCAGGGGAGGGCCCCGTTCTAAGCGATTAGCTCACAACCCCCCCCCCGCTGTTCAACCAAGGGGGGGCTTCAGAGGTTTGATAGCCCTGGGCCCTAAAAATCTTAATTCGGGCCTGAATAAGACCCCTCACGCAATGGAATTTTGTGTCACACGCTCGGGGGACTCGCGAGCCCCCTTACCATTTTTGTGTTACACCCAACGTTATCGATCAAACCAAAATAAGATTGTAACGCTACGCGTGGTAGGAATTAAAATTCAACACGGATAAAACTTAGATCATTTGAAACCCGCGATTTATAAATGATTCTGTCACAGTAACAATTTAAAGATCGTTTTACAAACGTATTCCGTTCAACGAGAGATAAAGAAGGATCACAACAAATCAAGAACACATACGCCTTTTAACATTGCTGTCCTATTCGGGTTTATTTAACACAAAACATATTTATTTAACATAAAAATGTACATAAATAACAACATTGTTTGTGGGAAACATCAAGGAATTGTAACTTGATATATTTCAATAAGGTGCCGAAGTAGAAAGGTTATTTGTTGTCCCGCGAAGCTCCTTTGCGTGAGTGGAGTATGTATTCCTCTTTCAAACCTTCAAAAATAAAAGTTTTTTACACTCACAACGAAGGACGTGCTCAATTTCAACATTAGAAATCTCATTTAGTAGAAATGTTTGTGGAAGATGAAACTATCTGAATTCAAAAGGAATTAACAGGATGGTGACTAACTCATGCGATCCAACTCAAAGATAAATGATGATTGACGAGTCTACAGGAACCACGTTATCAAGATTATATTATAAAATTTGGCTTCGTAAGATTAACATGAATTACTATTCACGCGCTCATGTTTATCGCGTTATTATTACCAATGCCAAGGATTGATACAAACGTCGCTCCTCATTATTTTTAATGTTCGACGTTCCTATCGAATCGGAGAATCGACTCGGTGAAATGCTATAAAGCTTCCCGAGCGAAATTTCGGATAACGCGATACTAAACCGCGAAAACCAAAAGCACCCTGCGCCCTCTACTACAACTAAAGACGCCACGCTTTCAACATCGGCTCATAGATGACGGAAGCATCGACGTATGATTGTAGTAGCATGCGCTGGTGAGGCGGTGTTGCAATTTTCTTCTTTTCGCGTGCGCGTAGGTTGCCACTTTAATGGATGACCCTGTACTTCTTATGGAACTACTATATATAAAGTACTGAAAGTTAACATTTATTACTACATTAATAATAATAGTAGGTACATTGTAACTATGTTTCTCGTATTTTTACTGATCGACCACTTTAAATGCAACGGTTATTATTATAAAATAGATAAGATTTCTTTCTAAGAAAATAATCCATATTTACTACAGCAGTATCACAAGTTACAAGAATCTCTTAAAATCTATCAATTTGGATGAGTTTTCTTAAATATCCTATCAATATTTAATTCAATAGCGTTTGTAAAAATCCTAGAATGTAACTACCCAGATCTTCGTCTTGATTCGTCCACGAGACATACACACTCTTTTGGTCATCTTCGTCACCTTCCACTTTCACTAAAACAGATTCAACCGATATCGACCCATCGGTTAATTGAACCGTCCAGCCCGATAATCTTTCTTTCAGCGGTTGTAATAATTTCAGAGTCGTCGAATGTGCAGGACCAGGATCTCTAACTTGGACGGTAGATGTAAATCGCACTACATGCTTCATTATACCTGCCGCTTTCGTCACCTTAAACCGAAGATTAAAGTTTTCAATTATTTGCATATTTCTTGAATAAGGTACAATAGTTACCTCGTCTGCGTCTACAAGGCATACTCCATCTTCGCGTAGCATTAACACACTGTGAAGTAACCTTCGCCTTTTAGGGTCTGGTGGCAAAGCTGAATATCTTTTTGCTTCGGCTTTTAACAAGGCCAGGGAGGCATCGACTGGTACTTTAGATATAGTCGTGATAACACAAGTCTCACCATTCGCAGGATTATAACAATTCGTTCCAAACTCCTGTTTAATCTTTTCTTTTAAGAATTCCATCTTAGCGAATTCTCCGTGCACCAGCATAACGTTTTTGGGCTCGCAATATTGTATCAATTGCATGATACCTTTCGCGTCTGCATGCGCAGAGAAGGACATGTATTCTACAGCCATTTTAATTTCAACTATCTGCCGATTTTCAAACTCGATCCTCCTAGAACCGTTCAGAACTTTGTGCCCAACGGTCCCTTGAACGCAGAATCCAGGCATGATGACCATGTTCGCTTCGTTCGGAGCCCATTTCTTAAAAATCTGTAAGGAGAGCCCGGCGTGTAACATTCCTGGAGTAGCGAATACTACCATCGCCCCAGGATTATCGATGTACGCTTTATCAAAAGGTTTTATATGCTTGAAATCAAACATGTTTCGCTGGACAAATGTTTTCTTGATCTTCTGATTAGTCCAAGTGATGAACATTTTGTAATAATTATTAGCTTTCTCGGTTAACCCTAGAGCAAAATACACGGGAACTTTTAAATTCATTCGTTCCCAATATGTTTCTAATAATATACAAAGCTCTTGCGCGCGTCCAAGGGCGAACACAGGAATTAATACTTTTCCACCTCTATCTATGCATTCGTGAACCTAAAAGAAAAGTGTTACAAGTCTCGAATGAAATTCTACGTGTATTTGTAATCATCGAAGTATACCTTTTTTAAAAAGTCTCTCTCCCTACATCTCTTAGAATCTCTGATAGTTGTTGCGTACGTCGATTCCGATATTAATAAGTCTGGCCTGCATTTGTCTATCCAGGCGGCGCCTAAATGTCTGTCGGGTGTCATGTTGTAATCGCCGGTGTACACGATCGACTGCGAGCCGACGCGAACCCAAAACATCGCCGCGCCAAGAACATGCCCCGCGTAATACGCTTTTATCTCTAGTTCCGAGTCGACCATTACAGACTGATGCAATGTAACGGCGATGACTTTCTTCATACAATCTTTTATCATCTGCGACGTGAAGAAATTGCTTTCACCTTTACGTTCGACCGCAACTTTTCTCATATCTTCGAGTAATATAGGCGCTATAGCTTTTGTCGGATGTGTCATGTAAATTGGACCAGTGTACCCTACCTATAAACGATGCCATGTATCGTAAAGGCTATAATTTTAGCACGGCGAGTACGAGTTATCCATGTTACGTTACCATTTCTGTAAAATATGGTAAAGCACCGCAGTGATCTAAATGGAAGTGCGAGATAATCACGCAGTCGATGTAATTAGTCGCAGGACCTTCCGGTACGATGTACGAGAAATCTGGGAATCGTCTTTCGTCATTGAATCCCATGTGCATGCCGCAGTCCAGCATGATATTCTTTCCTCCCATCGTTACGAGGATGCAACTCCTTCCAACATCCTGACCAGCCCCCAAGGGGGTGACTTTAATATCTGGCATGTTTCTAAGTAATACCTGCGTCGAATAAAATAATGTACACAATCGTTCTATTTGATTAGAAGATAGGACAGTGTCAAGTGGCGTCTGTTAGACGAATCAAAGTACCGCGCTCCAATAAAAAGAAGTCGGTTGAGGAGTGGATGCGAGTGAAAAACTCCTCTTGCCCTTGTGACATTTGCGACAGACTTCTTTTCGTCGGGGCACAGTTAATTCTTAATTTATAAGTTAATTCTATGCAGTAAGTATTATGACTGGATAAGCTGGATATAAAAATTGTCTAACTCATACGTGATTGAGAGCAGTCGATACACGAAAACTTATCGACGATCTTTCATTTCATATTTATTTCTCTGCTATGGAGGATAGACAGGACTGAACTGCCAGTTTTCGTTGCACCACCGTATCATTAACACCTATTACTTATTTAGCATTCGTCAATAAACATAACCTTTCGACCTTGTTATACTTGGTTATACTAAAGAAGAGGTGCATTTGAAATCGCGCACGAAGATATCAGAGCTTTACACTTCAGTGTGAAATCTCCCGTCCACGTGTAGTGTCCATCACGGAACTACGATTTACTTATTAACTAACGTTATTAGTAAACTGTAGTTTTATGTAATTCTATATATCGGTTTACGGAGAGATGAGATTTATAGTGATTAGGAAACATGATTTTTTTTATCGATTGACAGAACTTGTATAAAACAGTATAAGCAATTATTACACGTATCGGGAGCGAAAGAAGCGACGTGAAATTTTATTACATTTGATTGAGAAATAGCTATAGTGTCTCTAGAAATAGCATGCAATAGGCACCGTGCTGTGAATAATTTCCAAACATGCTGTAAATAATAATTGATAATACCACAGATGATAAACACCTAAAATTTTAAGGGAGTTCGTGTGGCAGGAATTAGAATATCGACTTCGTGGAAATCAATGATTATCCCGCGTGTATTTATCATCGACGAAGTATACCTCATTTGTGGTTTTACTACGTATCGCTGATAGCGTTACGATCTTATTCCACTTTGAATCGATAAGTTCGTATGTTGCTGGGAAATGGTATGGTAACTCGTGTCACGGCAAAGTGTAGGATTAGGTTAAGGCTAGAGTTATTGTGTTGGTATGTTGTATGCCTGAATGGTTGGTTTGCGCGCGAATTTGTAATTTATAGAATGAACGAAGTGGGTTATTAATATTTTATATTTATGTATATGTTGAAATATAGTTTATAGGTTTATCGCAACAAGAAGTAAGAAACAATTATTGTTCCCTTGCTTAGTTCAGAACTATATTCCTCTGTTTTTTTCGTTTCTATGACTTTGATGTAACAAGTTTTCATTTACCATTCCAATTATATCTTTGCGACGTATAAGTGTTAATAAAATTATTTCTTTGGTTTCAAACTCGATTAATTAATTCAGTCAAAGTATTAGACAAAGTATCTTAAGTTATAATCTAACAGTATAAATCATATTTTGCTTAATATGTGTAAAACAGTATTATGTTCATGACATAATTTGTTCTCAAACAGTTAAGACGGGAGATATTCTATACCACAATGCCTATACCTCGTCTGTGCTAAAAGTAACGATCATTCCTAATTCAATATCCCCCCACAGAAATATACCATTCGTAGCCATCTGTTGGCAAATTGAGAAGGCCCTCGCCACAAAGCTTCACGAAGTCGGTAATTCAGTTGCTGACACGAACAACAGGATTTTAAATCTTCACAGACGAGATATAGCTCGAGTTCCATACCTGGTCTGTGCTATATTATATAAAATTTGTTTACAATAATAATAATAATAATAATAATAATAATATATTACTATATACATTAAAAAGTCCTCAAAAAGATTGTGAGATTTACAAGTGCACAAAGTTGTGACTGTTGTGCATATTGCGGCATGTTGACAAAATTTAAGTAACGTTTCACAACATTGCGTAAGAACACTATCGTTATTAAATCGAGCAGATCCGTGAAAAATTGAATTCTTCGTGCTCGTCGCATATTATATACATGTTTAATCGTGTTTCTAATAGATAATTGAAAAAGCACGTTCAATGTTGTGATTCGATAAATTTGAACAGTGGAAAGGATCGATACCGCGGTGGAATCGTCGAGAATATCGTTTGGTTTGGGTTATCGATAAGCATCGTCGATAGTTCAGCACACGATGCACACCAACAATCGCTCGAGATCATCATCTTGGACGGAATGAGATCACGCAATCGTTGACAGCTTTTTCGCAAGCACCACGATCGTTTCCAGGCGCGCAAAGCTTTAGTTCGTGATTTCGCGGAGGACTACCGCATAATGCGAGCATATAGTGACAGGTAAACGAATACGATTACTCTTATATAAAGTATCAGCTTTCATATCGCCAGTTTACTATCGCATGCAGAAGGTATGCATATGTGATAGCTTGGTATGCAGTGTGTTAGCAACATATTTCGTCGAAGATAAACAAGATGCTCTTGAGCAAGTGTCTAGTAAACTTGAATATTCTATAAGTCGGTTAAAAGAATGCAATTTCTTATAAGATAAATATTAATATCTCGTTTAATTGGACTTGAGATTTAGTTGATATCCTGCTGTTCAGTTTCATAGATGGATTCTTTAAATGTCACATTCTTGTGAATATATAATGTCCGCACGCAACGAGTCGTAGAAATAGATGAAGGTACTAGAAGTTACTTTATTTATGTTCTGTGTATCCGTGAATGTAGTATACTGAGCTCCGATGAAAAGAAATCAGTTCAGAAACTCTAGGGTGCGAATAGTATATCCCTATTGGCTGTGACATTTAAACCGACTTCTTTTCATCGGAGCACGGTAGATGGTAAGGCGATAACTTGAACATATGTATAATGCGATGGCTTGTTATAAGACTAATAGAAAGATTGAAGGAAATTTCTCGTATGATTTTTGTATTTAGCTGTAGTTAAATTAAAATTATCCTTGCTTTATATGATTTCAGATTCGTATGACCACAACGCACGATGATGATACCGTATCTATAAATTAACTTCTAACTGTATTAGAATCATTATACGACAGTTATGCAAGCTTTAATACCAAGGATCTACAGAAGACGATTTGGATTCAAATATTGGAAGATGTTTGTCGCGCTAATGTCTTTACAGACGGTATAAACTTTAGTACGAATCGTTACATGAAATCCGTAGAGAAAGTTTGTCGAGTTAATTGAACGCACGCGTAGACATACACCATGGCGGGAACTGGATCCGTTATAACGCCGACCATAAAACAAGTGCACGAGAAGGATCATGTACCTACTGCTAGTGTAGACTATTCTAGTATCAGAGGAAAGGTGCGCTTCTCGATCTCTGTATTCTATCGTAATATACTGTGCTCCGATGAAAAGAAGTCGATCAAGATCCCACAGGGGCAAGAGGGGTTCTTCGCTCGCATTGGCTTCCGCCGCCTGTACCCTACTTGCTTTGCATTCGTCGACGTTGTTATACAGTTTCTCGCCGACTTCTTTTCATCGAAGTACTGTACAGTATCCGACGATAGCATACGATAATTTATAACGTATTTCAGGGTGTCTTAGTTAGCCCTTCCGAGGAGCAATACGAATTGTTACTTAGGCGCTTGAAAGAGAGAGTTCAGGATGGGGGTAGCGAAACAATTTTTGATATTGGCATTGGCGAAGGTTCGTACCCGATGCTGAAAAATGTTTGTATTTCTTTATGCACATGTGTATAATGTATATAAACATGCGTACGCGCGTTTAGATGGCTCAGAGGACGGTTTGAAAGATGACGAGTACGAAGCGTCTGTTGCTACCTTGCAATCGCTTGCCGCTACGTTAGAAGCAGATTGCGTGCTCCTACGTCAGACTAAAGTAGATCAAGGCCTTATAGGACAATACCTAGTTCGAAGGCGTTTAGACATACAGGATTTCCTAGAGATCAGGTTTTCATCTTGGATAACGCAGATTATGAAAGGAGTAGTCCTGAAATGTGATAGAATAGAGACGAAAAGAAGTCGGTGTAATAGAGTTTAATTACAGGGTGGCTGTGGTCGGCAACGTTGATGCTGGAAAATCGACACTTTTAGGTGTATTAACACACGGAGAGCTGGATAATGGCAGAGGCTTGGCCCGTCAGAAATTATTTCGCCATAAGCACGAGGCTGAAACAGGTCGCACCAGTTCTGTTGGGAATGATATTCTTGGATTTGACAGCGTCGGTATGATAACATCACGAGCAGCCCGGATATTAATAATCGCATTTCCATTTTACTTCACAGAATCATATATAAGTAATATGTGTTGTATTTAGGTAATGTAGTAAATAAGCCAGAGCATGGATCTTTAGATTGGGTAAAGATCTGCGAGAAATCTTCCAAAGTCATTACATTTATTGATCTTGCTGGACACGAAAGATACTTGAAAACAACTG
Organism: Andrena marginata; assembly: GCA_963932335.1. Lineage (NCBI taxonomy): Eukaryota > Metazoa > Arthropoda > Insecta > Hymenoptera > Andrenidae > Andrena > Andrena marginata. Next base: position 579,144 of record OZ010661.1, read on the forward strand.
TTTTCGGAATGACTGGACACGCCCCAGACTTTGGTGAGATGAGATTAATTTTATAAAATGTATATGCCCAGTTATGTATCCCTTTCAATATAGAAATGCTTTAAATACGTTCTAGGTATGCTAATGGTCGGGGCGAATGCTGGTATCGTTGGAATGACAAAAGAACACTTGGGCTTAGCTTTGGCTTTATCGGTACCAGTGTTTGTAGTAGTTACGAAGATCGATATGTGTCCACTGAACATATTGCAAGAAAATTTAAGGCTGTTGATACGGATCTTGAAGTCCCCAGGCTGCAGGAAGGTACCCGTTACCGTCAAGACGCCCGACGATGTTGTCGTTAGCGCTACGAATTTCGTATCGCAACGGTCAGTTGCCACTTCTACGTTACTTTGCTTGCAATCTGAAGCCACTTTAACCGTCCACGCGTTTACGCAGGCTGTGCCCGATTTTCCAAGTGTCGAATGTAAACGGCGAGAATTTGCATCTTCTTAAAATGTTTCTAAATTTATTGACCGCGAGGATGACTAGTCACGACGACGAGCCTGCGGAGTTTCAAATAGACGATACGTACTCGGTACCGGTAGGTTCCTCGTTCAATAATAATTGTTCATTTCTAATGACAACATTTTTCTCACAATTCTTGCTTCCCCTATCGTTCCAGGGCGTCGGCACTGCAGTTTCTGGAACAACTCTGAAGGGTGTGATAAAATTGAACGACATATTATTATTAGGGCCCGATCCTTTAGGTCGCTTCATTCCAATCGCGGTGAAGAGTATACACAGAAAGAGAATGCCCGTCCGCGAAGTGAGAGGCGGCCAGACGGCTAGTTTCGCGCTGAAGAAGATTAAAAGATCGCAGATTCGAAAGGGCATGGTAATGGTCGCGCCGGCGTTAAACCCACTAGCTAGTTGGGAATTCGAAGGAGAAATCCTTGTACTGCACCATCCTACGACAATCAGCTCCTGTTATCAAGCGATGGGTAATTCCTAATGCTTCAAGTCTCGTTTATACATCGAGCTTCAAATTTTTAATCCACTTCACCTCGATACTCAAATTTCACCTGATTCTCAGTGCACTGTGGTAGCATCAGACAAACAGCAGCTATAATCTCTATGTCGCAAGATTGTTTGAGGACCGGGGATAAGGCTCTAGTTCGCTTCAGATTTATAAAACATCCTGAATACATAAAGCCAGGGCAAAGGATGGTATTCAGAGAGGGGCGCACCAAAGCGGTGGGCAACGTTCTGAAGCTGATACCAAATTCCAACACTATGATCATGCCGAGCAGGGCCAATAAACCGAATAAACAGTCTCAGAATCGACAGGGCTCCTCGTCTGTGATGCAAGCATGCAATCGAAATGTAAGTATATACGAAATTTGCGTAACGGTGAATATAAATTTATTCCATTGTGTTAGTCGACAGACGGAACAGAAATGGGCTCCTCGTTCGAAGGACAGGCGTCCAAGCAAGAAAACTTGCTTCAGAAGTCTGGCATGAGTCAGAATAAGAAAGGTAGAGGTCGAAGGGGTGGGCGATCTCGTAATACTGGTAATAGTATTATTCAACCATTGTCGGAACAAAATCCTCCCACAAAAGTATAAAAGTTTACATACAAAACTCGTATACATGTACATACATATGCGCACTCCATATGCAGATTGTTTTAAAACTCTTCAAAATTAATTATAAAAGTTTAAATATTTCAAGCAGTTATGTTCAGCTGTGAATTGTCTTTTTTCTTTTTCTTTTGAAGAGAGCGTTTCTAGATTTTGTAAACTAGGGGTATATGTAGTTTTATCAGTTTACACGCAAATGGACGCCTTGAGCAGTAACTATAACAGCTGTATTTTTACCAAGAAACTTTTCATTTTAGTTCTTTCCCCAAGGCAATATCTCTTAAGAGATTGTGCACCATTATCCTGATTAATTTCTGAGATTTTCAAAACACCCTGCTTACATTAAATACATGTATTATTTTCGTAGTTATTTATATCGAGATATGTGTAAAACTCTCCCTTATAACGATGAAAGTTTTATCTGATTGCGGGATCATTTGTATTCTTCAAAAGTGTTATCTTTCTCCTACAGCACAGAAAGAACCCCTGAATTATTACGACACAATGCACGTCGTACTTTTAACTCTATTACAGTACAAATTGTCTTTCAAATTTTGACTAAATTGTTGAAATTAAAAAAAGAAAAACTAACCTTTCGAAACATATGACATAATGTACATTGTTATTTATAAAGTTTTATTTTTCTAAGCACAAACGTATGTTGAACTAATACGGAATAAATATAATCTACATAAAAATATGTACAAATGTTTGTTTATGTATTTAAAAAAATTAGTCGACTACGTGTGCATTCGATTTATCAGTATTCCATAATATATTTCTATGGACATATATTCAGATGTTCTTTCTTTGTGATATTATAAATTTATTTCGATTAAAACCAAATGCAGAAGAGAATTCTTAATTTGTCGAACGTAAGAACACACTTTCGTAAATGCTAATAAAGTATACTGTGTGGGCTCGTGTATTGCGATGCACTTATTATATTATACTATATTTCAAATATAAGAGAATAAAAATTTTCATAAAAATATCGTGTACATATATTATCTAATATATTGTATTCTTTATAAAGTACAGTAGCTTACATATTTCCTAATATGACACGGTTTCCTTACACATCCATTAACAGAATTTTCAACTAGGGATACAAATAATAAAATCTTTTACCATTTATCATTTGTATTGCGGTTATTACGAAACCAATTTTTTCTACAGGTGAAACGATCATTTAATAAATAACTAGTTTCGCAGAAGTTACTTAGGTGGATTTTTCTTAATGTCATCTTTTAGTTTCTTTAAATCATTCTTAAACGATTCTGCTATATTTCTCAACTGTTTCACGAATTCTTGGGGATTGGAAAGAGGTCGAGCCGTACCATGTAATGTACCCGTCCGAGCTAATACATACACGACAAACTGTGCAGCGCGTCTCATCGGTTTCGATTCCGCTAATTTGTTAATCAACCGTTCGTTATTCATTAGATATATAAATAGAGCACGAAAAAAACGCATATTGACCGGAGTCCTTGCATAAACAGATAAAAGATTATACTTTCGGCACTTCGAACGTGCACATATTACGATACTTCAATAACAGCTCTCGTTTAAGGCGAAGCTGTTTGCGGAGGGTTTCAAGCTTCTGTAGTTGCTCTTCTTTACTGTACTCTATCCCTGGTAATCTTTTAATCTGTAAAGTATAAAGGACGAATTGCATGAACATCGATATAATTATATACATAAACAGCTTACTTCAGTTAAATATATACCAGTTAATTCCGCAAATCCGTTACGTTGCGATCTCTTACCTGTGCCCTCGTGGAATCTAATTTCTTTTGAAGCTCTAATATTTTATGGCTGGTGTCCTGAGATTCTTTGGCCTTCTGACTAGTATCGTGTGGATCTTTTTCAACGCTAAAAATAAATTCGATATGTATGGTAAAATCTTGTTGCGTAACAAGATTCTTAGGATCTAAGTCTATCTTGTTAAACTGTTTAGTTGAAATATGTCTCGCATATGCTAGCATCTATTTTTAATATTTTTATACATAGTAGTTCTACTACTAATAATATAAATTAACAAACAATGCATGTGTGTATATATCTATATATATATATATATATATATATATATATATATATATATGTATATATTATCGCATTCATTCATTCAAGCGGTGGTTTATTGCAGGAGAAAATAATTACTAGTAGAGTAAAAAACGATCGTAAATTAAAGAAAATCTTGAATGCTACAAGTGTCTTATAATGTTGCCTGTCAATCCGAAATGAAATTCGCATGACAGCGTTTCAACAGAGACTGATAGAACGAGCACTAATATTTATAAACACAAACTTATAATACTGTTTAGAAACAAAAGCGTACACGGTTTATGTATAAGAAAACCTTTATTATTGGCGTAAGTTAAGCAATATTGTTATGCAAACATAGGTTATGTATCGCGATAGTTTCGATTTAAAACAACGTAACGACACACTTGGCGAGTACAAGTACTCAAATTGTCAACCTATCGAAGTAAACGAACCTCCGAATTATTTCGTATATAAGTGGTAATATTTCAATGTCCAAATCATCAACTGTAAATTGCGCGCGTACGGGCACTTCTTCCGACAATTCTACTGACTCCATCGTGATATTTTTAAGGCTGATATTTAAAGTACATTCCTTGTGTCTGATATACCGTTTCCATGACTGTTCGGCAGAGAATAGTCCTCAATTCAAAACTACCCTTAACTAGTAACTTTCTGGTTATTACTGGCTTCGCAATCTCAACGCATGACTCATTTCATGCCACTATCTTTTCTCGTTTAACGTCGTCTGGAGCCAGCAGGTAGTATTTTCGTTTATCCACCGTAATCTAAAGGCATCTGAAAATGTATTAGACATCTCCCTATTCTGCGTCATTTTGAATTATTAGATAAGCTTTTACAAGTGTTATTTCATTACCTAACTCATATTTGTTATTTATTATTAACAGCCAATATGGGGCGCCGTCCAGCTAGATGGTACGTAACAAAACATTGTTTTCTACGTTTAAGGAAACTTCTAATCGATTAAATCGGACAAATACTAGTTTCCTATTCTTTCGCACATTCTCACGTAAATTGCAACACATCGAAAATAGAAGTTCTGAATCCGGTGTGAGGTTAGAAGTATTCACTGCATGTCCATGTTACGGTTTTTTAACGTGAGTCATTTGTGTTTCATTATAGCTATCGGTATTGCAAGAACAAACCGTACCCGAAATCACGATTCTGTCGCGGTGTGCCCGACCCAAAGATACGTATCTTCGATCTTGGTAAAAAGAAAGCTTCCGTGGAAGACTTTCCGCTATGCGTGCATTTAGTGTCGGACGAGTACGAGCAGCTCAGTTCCGAGGCTCTTGAAGCTGGACGTATTTGTGCGAATAAGTACATGGTGAAGAACGCTGGAAAAGATCAATTCCATATTCGTATGAGACTTCACCCGTTCCATGTTATTCGAATTAACAAAATGTTGTCGTGCGCCGGAGCTGATAGGTATGTAAATAATATTGAACATCAGTTTTATTTATTATCATTGCCCGCATCTGTACAGTGGCGGATTTAGAGATTTCTTAGAGCGATAAATACTTATGTTAATTTAGCAATATGAGGGAAAATATGATAAATTAATACTAAAAAGACACTTTTTCATTTAGTAGGAGAGTCTCGGAAAGGTCCTCGGTTTTTTCTCAGATCTACGCCCCCCCCCCGAGAAACTCTTGAATTTGTCCCTGCGACCACCCTGACTAGAAAATTGCAAATCTGCCCCTGCGCCTGTATCGCAAACAATTCTGATTAATTCTCTATCCTGTTCAAAGACTCCAAACTGGGATGAGAGGAGCGTTTGGTAAACCGCAAGGCACCGTGGCTAGAGTGCACATTGGGCAACCTATCATGAGCATACGTTCGTCGGACCGTCATAAGGCTGCGGTGATCGAAGCTCTGCGTCGTGCGAAATTCAAGTTCCCTGGTCGCCAGAAGATCTATGTATCTAAGAGATGGGGATTCACCAAGTACGACCGCGCTGAATACGAAGAGTTGAAGACAGACGGCCGCCTGGCCCCTGACGGTTGCAATGTCAAATACTTACCTGAACATGGACCCCTCGAAGAGTGGAAGAAGTACAAAAGAATGCTTTCTGTTCTCTAAAGAAAAGTAATCTTACGCAATTCAAATTTCATTAAAATTCTAATAAACAAGAATCTGCATTTTACTCCACAGTTATTCTTCCTTTGCACATCGCCGTTCCAGTGCGATAATCACGTGGCTGCAAAGTTTCAGATAAACGTGTTGCTAGTCTCTGACATATCTAATCTTTCCATCGTCTTCTCTCCTGACAAATCAGTTTTTTGCGGTTGCGTCATTGTTGCACCGGAACGGCGACATGGTATCTTCCCCGACTGCTTCATTGACAGTAGCTACTGATGTTATAAAAGAATAGATTGCGATGAAAGTGAATACGCGTGGATCGAATCGCCTTATTGCGAATTATATATAATAACATTTTATTTACAGTTTTAAATGATTCTCCTATAAGTAATCTTATATTACAAAAGGCAATTGAGTTAAATATACATGTTATAAATGAGGCGATTAAATGTTTTTACATATAGCGTATCCTATTAATGAGACACGTGACACGTACTGTCTGCGTCATTCTCATTTTCTGTAGTCTGATTTTCATCGTCGATATGTATGTCGCACATCCCGTAACCATGAGCATCGAGCGCTTCCATACTGATCTCTGCGTTCAGCAAGGGAGACAATTTCTCTGCTTCGCTATCTTCGTCCTGTCCCTGTCCCTGTAAACATTTACAAACCATTTGAACAACGTGACACGGATCCACGCTTTCCATATTTCACTCTGAGCATCGGAATGTATGTTCGTTCGGGAACGAATTGAAAAACTGAACGGATTACCTTGTAAAGAGAAACTGGTTTTTCATTAACGAGTCTAAGAGTGTCCCGCGATTTCACAGTAGATTTATCTCGCAAATGGCCGGAGATTTTCATTCTCATCGCCGGGGATCGGCTGTGAAGATCCTTCTGCGACCCCGAGTGTTCGTCTCTAGCTAATAAAACCGACATTCGAAATTCCGGGGTGGTACATGCAGTACCACTTGTCCTGGCAGATGCGTCTGTTTCCTTCGAAGATACATGTTTTGTTACAGGGGTACGTTCTACAGATCTGTTGCATAAAAAATTTGCAAAGCCGCAAATTAATTGTGAAACAAAGAACGTAGCTCGATATCTTCGAAATAGTAAAGTGTGTTTGCCTATTTAATGCTTCGGCCGCTTGAATCGCGCTAGTTGTGTCCGTATCGGGTGTGTCCGGAGATTCTGGGGCGACGACGGCAGTTCGTGGACTGTACGGGCCATTCAAAGCTTCTATCAATGATACAGCCTCATATCCAGACGGGATATTTTCGCAGCTTCCCTAAGTATTTAACATTAATCAATCATATACTGCCGAACTGTTCTTAAGTGAAATTTTACAGAAAGGTAAATTAAATATATATTAACTTCCGGCAACGGTGGGTTCGATATAATATCTCCGGTTGCTTTCTGCAGTGCTTTAATTTGAAGGAGAGCTCTGAAAGGGGCGCGACATATTGGACAATTGTTAGCTTGGTAACGAAGAGAATCTGCGCAACCATTACACAGGCATAAATGTCTGCATGGTAATATTAAAGTATCTCGTACGTCGGACATACAAATCACACATTCTGATCCATTATCATCTGTATCCTCGTCACTACCTTGTTGCTAAAACAACACGTTATTATTATTTCAATCACAAAAGATCACGTGATATTAAGGCTGGTTCAGTAATTTAGTAATTTACCGTGTGTGGACACTAAAATTTAGTCGAGTAATTTAGGAAAAGAATGGTAAATTACTAAATTACTCGCTACTCGACTAAATTACTGGACGTGTCTGAATCAGCCTTTAAGGGGACTAGGCAGTCGAAAAATCAATATTTTATTTATGATTTTTACCAAAATCTACAATTTTGCGAATTTTACTATAAACCAAGCGGCATTTTATTAAGAATAGATAGTACTTTCAGAAAATGCAATAAAAAATCGATTTTTCGACTGCCTAGTCCCTTTAAACAAACTTGACTATCTCCTTGCACGATATACCTTTGCGTTCTCAGCATTTTTATTCTCAATTCCATATATCTCTTGGAGCAAGTAGCAAAGACCATCGACGTACAACTTCTGTTTCAGTGCCTTTAATACGTAAGTTCCATCTGAATGTTTCTCGACAACCGCAATCGTTGTATGAGACTGTTTCGGTTCGTCCGAACCCTCTTCTGCTACACAGTGTATCGCTATTGGTATTACCTACGAATAATCGAAAGGATTAATAACAGAAATAGTTGAATAGGTACGGGAACTTGCTACACAGACAATTCAAGCGTACATACTTCTATATCAGCATTATACATCAAATCCTCTTCGTTACAGGCAGTTGGATCAAACACGTGCGATGTTTGAGAAAACAGTTGATTCGCACCTTTCTTATAGTAATATGTTTCAGAACTTACGGAAGGATCTCTCGGTGTGTATCTACAAATACGTTTATACTTCATATCGTACAAAATACTTTGTTACGAAACCATTGAAATTTACTATTCTTTGAAATTGATTTCGGATATACTTCCGAATGGCCCCACTCGAAGTTTAAGGAAAAGGGGGTGTGGACCCTAAATCTAAAATTGTATCTTCGGGTATTTATTAACTTCCGAAATATTAATAAAAAATTTTGTTAATTTTTTTTACAAATTATTTTTTTGGTAACCCTAACAGGGATTCATCCTGCTCCCCCAATTTGTTCTACGGACAGTTGGACGCGTTCCCCTTACTTTCGCGTGCCCCTCAGGTGCCTAAAAGGCACTTGTATTTAACTGATATTCAAAGCCAATGAAATTTTCTCGAAAACGAAGCACGATATTAAAAAATTGTATTCTATATTTTCGTCTTATTTTGGCCTGTAGAATCCTCTCCCTCCCTCGAGTATTGATTATCAATAGAGTAATAGGTATCCACCCTGTATAATAGAATCGATCGCATCCGCAAGTTTCTAGTTCAAATCTCCAAACTCACATCGGTTCGCTACCATGCTTTACGCGGGTACGCACCACCCGCGCTAATCTAGCCCCCACTGATACTAATACTTGGAACAAGTTGGAAAGTGGAATGTGTTGTGTCGGAATAAGCCAACAGAAATACTAATAGTTTTTTTATTAATATCTCGGAAACTAATAAATTCCCGAAACAAAAATTTTGGATTTAAGTTCCACCCCTCGCCTCGAACCTCGTGTCTTCTGGATTTCTATAATGTATCTAATACATACGTAACTCCCTTCGTTGTGACTTCTTCGGTGCAGAAATAATATATCGTGATGGCACACCTTACGTCACAGTCGAATATAAATTCAATATTATAACGACTCGGCTTTTTGTCGATATCGCCATCCCCGTAATGTTTCACATTATGACACTGAGGTGAACCGGATGTTTGATCGACATTACGAACCAGCCTCAATGATTCCCTCCTTATATTCACTAAACTCTTTAATGTTTTCGTCGGATCATTGGCTTGTGGCGGAGGATAAGGGAACTATAAATAAGTAACGTTTATGAAAATTACACATTATTAACGCTAGTGTGATATATACTGTAGTACCCAATGTAGAATACTCTAATATTACATATTATCTTACGGGTGTTGGTCGACTCCCTAAAAAATTCAAATCAGCATTCTCTCCGAAAAGATACGCTTCCGGCTGAGACGTATCGAACCTTTCGCCACCCATTATGAAGTGGCTGCCGAAGTAGTTTCCTAAAAAGTGGAACTAACTCAATAATGTGCAAAGAGATTTTGACACGTATACATCATTTTATTTGCATTAAAATTAGCTTACTATTCGCGCAACTAATATTACTCGTATATTACGAAACTACTTGTTAATTAAGGTTAACGAACCAGAACGAGGTGGATATTTGTATGCATGATTCGAAACAATATCAACTTCTTCCACGCCAGCATTCTGTCGACTCGTTAGCGATCCCATCGCTTAATTATGTTAAAGATAATTACGAATCGCCACTGCCTGGATAAACGCAACCACTATGCACAATATAATCAAATAACGAACTCTTTCGTTAATAGAAACAGGCGAATAATGCGAACCATAACCGTTTGTAAACAAAGATCGCACGATACCAGCAATTTTGACAGTCAATTTTGTCCAGTTGACACTTTACGATCCCTGAAATGCGATTCGCATGAACTCCATCACACATGGATCTTACAATTCAGCCAACCTAATTCATATCCCCGTTTCTATTATTTCTAAACACCTCGTCCGAATAAGTTTCATGATAACAATACCGGTCTATAATTTATTTAAAACAAGCTTCCAAATAACACAGCTTTCTATTTGCGTCTTAAAAACAAGGCTTATTAATTGTCACAAGTATATTATTAAAAAGCGTGATAAATATTTGTGGGCACGTTTCCCAGACTGCTACGGTCAGACGCGCTATTTCAAAATTTTCAGTGGCAGTCTGCTAACTGCTGCAAAGTTTGCGGCGCAAACTCTACAGTTGACGTAAGTTGTCGTTAACGAGCGGGCGTTATCGGTGTGTCCGATCTTGCGCGGTGATGTAAATATGATTGTTATAAATAATTTCTGATAAACATTCAGCGATACTATTGAAAGCCACGAAAGCTGGCGGATGAATGATGAAGTACTGTTGGAGTTCGAGCATTGAGAATTGGCGATAAGGTTTGGGGATCGTGGCGAAACTTTTTAATAAACGCAGCCGAAGCCACCAGTAACATGAATACGTAATATGATCGTGCGATAACATTTACACCACGCAGGACTGCTCGCCGCGTAAATGGTTATTTATCATCATGAAGTTCAACGAAAAAGAACTTGCGGAGGCAAGTAATGGCCCCGCTGATATCGAAGGCCGTTTAAATCACAAACGAGCTCACAAGTCAGGTTAGTTTAGTCAACAGTCATTTAAATTCATTCGGGCGCATTTGTGTTCATTAACCTATTAATTCATTAGTTTATACAACTGCGTTTATTTTAGCGGTTTAAAAATGATTTCACCAAAATCGATCTCAACGTCGGAAAAATATATTGTTTCCGATTAAGTTTCTAGTCGTACTATTGATTAACATTGGTATTATTTGTTTTTTTCAGGATTCAAAGAGAAATGGTTTAAATTGAGGTGCAATTTGTTATTTTATTTTAATATCAACGAATTAGGACACATCGATAGGAAGCAACCAGCCGGCGTGATCGTTTTAGAAAACTACAGCATTAATATCGACACTACGTCCGAAGGGATGTTTGCATTTAGTATAGCATTTCGAGACGAGCACGAGAAAAGGCACGTCCTCAGCGGACGTTCCGAGTCTCAAGTAGAACAGTGGGTCAGCGCTCTTAAGCAGGCTAGTTACGAGTATTGGAGGTCGCGCTTAATAATGCTCCAAGAGGAGTTATGCAAAAAGACGGGGAGAGATCCGTTGCTGATGTATCCGAGAAATCAGGGGATTATCAGAGACGAGGCATGGGAATCTGCGTCGACCTTTCGATCTCATGTACGTTCCTTTACAACCTCCGTTGTAACATCGACTGCGATAAATTCAGTAACGAAAGAAGTGAACTTGATTGAATTTTAAATTAAGTAGCTTAATTGTATTTCTCTTAGTTTGCGAGCCGAAGCTGAAATACCATTCGGTTATGTGAATCTTGCACGCAGACGTAGGTGTTTCAGTTTCGAAATTTATTTATTGTAGCTAATATACCTATAATTTATACAACTTATGTGTACATGACAGAATAAGGGTTCTCTGCAACTACAACCTATTTACACGTAATACTAAATATAACTGTTTCATTATTTATTAACTCGAAGAAGTTTTATACGTATTTATGTAAAGTGATTTGGATAAAATTTTCAAAGAACCAAAAAAAGAACAACATTATAATGCAATGTAATTCTTAAGAACTGTTATTTGAAATTTAACTATACGGCGCTAATACATCGTAATCGAGATATTTTATAGGAAGAATATGACAATTGTACCTTTTAAATAATTTGTATTATAGGCAGGGAAATGAGTGATCACCGAGTTGTCGCCCATAGTTTCTACCTCGTGTACAAATCTTTCAAGTATTCGAATACCAAATACTCTATTATCTGTAATGAGCATAGATACTATTAAATTTTACCAATCTATGACGATCTGTATGTAATACTGCAATGAATAAAACATATTTTTTTAAGCGGTATATTTAAGCAGTTTAAATCAAATGCGAAACATTTTATTTCGACCTCTGTGTTAGTCAAAATTCGTTGTTAGATTTACTTAACATTGCTCAGAAGTATAATGCTGCTTTTGTAATTAAAAATTATAAATATTTGATATTTATAATCAATAAATATTCAAGCTCAAACCATTTAACTCAGGCACGTGAAATTTGGAAGACACTGCTTTCATGACGATGGCGCTCAGTACGGAAGGATTTTTGGAAATTCCGTCCCTAAAGAGGTGAAAAGGGGTAAAATGTATTTTCCCGAAGTGCTTAATATCTCTTAGGCCCGATCAGATATCAAGTTGGCTTCTATTTACAAAGGTTACCCACACAAATCCCTAAAAATCAATTTCAGGATTTTGCCCTAATCCACCCCTAAGGGGATGAAAAGGGGTGAAATGTATTTTCGCCAATTCCTCAAAATCTTTTAGGCCCAATTAGATATCAACTTGGATTTTCACATTGAAAGATTACCCACATAAATGCCTAAAAAACAATTTCAGGATTTTGCCCTGATCAACCCTTAAGGGGGTGATAAAAAGGGGTAAAATGTGTTTTCATGGAGTCCTTAATATCTCTTAAGCCCGAAGCGAAGCGCGGGCATATTTTGCTAGTAATTTCATATAAGGATTGATTATTTTGCTAAATAATTAGTATAATATCGTGATTATCGCGTCTTTCAGTCAAAATTCTACGAAAAACGCATAGATAAGCATGTTAAAGATAAGCAGTTGGTAGCGTTGTTTCCAACTACGTACCACGTGTCACCAACTCATCACGCATATCCACGTGTCCTCGAAGAGGTCGCTACGAACAGATCGTAGTTGCGGTCACTATTTAACCTTACTTGAATTAAGCTACCGGCAGTCGTTACAGTTTTACGGATAAAGAATTGATAATATTTATCTTCGAGCGTACGAAAGAAGCTCGAATCAACAAAATGAATCGATTCGCAATTCTGTCTATTTTAATAGTTAGTGGCATCGCCGGAATTCTCGGCGAAACTTGTCAAAAACCCGAGGTTGTTGCATCTGGATATGTCACGGAAGACGCTACGATTCTTACGAATGTTGCGTTCACAACGCAATTTGTGCTCAAGTGTAGCAACGGTGTGAAAGGTATTACGCTGTATGCAGAAGTTGAAGGCAAATCGTTGCCCGCTGCTAGATTAAGTTCCGATAACAAGTACCAGGTAACTAACACTTCACGTGTATATATATATATATATTAAATATTAAATAAGCCGGTTAATCAATATATCATCTTACGTGAACAATATGAATCCTCTTACTCTTGTAACCATATTAATTTCTATAGGTTTCTTGGACGGAAGACGTGAAGAAAGCACGCTCCGGAGATTACAGAATAAATCTATACGACGAAGAACGATATGCTGCTATTCGTAAAGCGCACAGAAATGGAGAGGATCCGAGCACTGTGAAGCCTTTAGCTGTAGTAGTACTTAACAATCCAGGCGTATATCTCGGGCCCTGGGTCAACTCGGAGCTCCTCGCCGCACTTTTGGCAGCCCTAGTTTCTTATTCCGCTTTCTCCTCTAAATACAAGCTTCTCGCTTGAATATTGTTAAGTAAATAATTTCTTAAATAAATTAATGTTTAAATCGAGCATTATTTCACTAAACGACCGACAAACTAATAGAATTATAATAATTGTTATTTAAGTTCTATCTCAAATACAGCTTTATAATTTAGTATCACGAGGTATTTTAATTAATAATATATACAGTAGCAGACGAAAGAAAGTTTACAACTTTTAAAATCACAACTTCTTTAGAATTGCTCCAAAATGAGTTTTTTTTTAAGAAGTTAGATGAATTAGTTTACTAAGCGACGTGTTCTGTTGTTTTAAAAAAAGGCAATTGCTTGGAATAGCAAAGAAAATAGTAAATGTTTTTTAAACTTTTAAACTTGAATTTTCATTACAGGATCGCTAAAAAAAGTTTAAGAAACGACCTTTACTATTTTTTTGCTATTCCAACGAATTGCATTTTTTAGAACACTTAGCAAACTAATCCTTCTAGTTTCTCAAAAAAATTCATGTCATTTGGACCAATTCTAAAAAAATTATGCGACTTTAGAAGCTATAAACTTTCTTTCGTCCAATATTGTACTTCGATATTAGACTTTCTAGTTTATAATTTCCTTTCATGGAAGAGGAATTTTATAAGTAATGCAAAAACGGTTATACATGGAGTTTAATATACTTCGGAAGCAGGTGGATTACCAAAAAAGTATTCCCAAGATGGCGGATACTTAATATCTATGTCACCACGAGCATTAGTGTCTATTACATTTAACCACTGATTTAAACCTTTGACTAATATCAACGCATCAGAGACATTGTCTCCTTCCGAACAATAACAGAACAGCACTGTGCAAGGAATCTCCGTTGATTTGAGATAATCGTAAAGGCCGTTTGCGTATCCACCACCAGGGATATGGTTCCCCGTAGAATCTTGTAGAATCTTCTTTTCATGCTTTTTCCAAAGGAGGTTTTCCAGAAGCTCCTTGTTATCTAATAATGAACGATCCGAAGAGAGGTACCTTAAACTGACCTCTGATCTATCGGCTCGCTCGTAGTCGTAACTGCTGCTTAAAATTAATATCTGCGAAAATAGATGTTTTATTATTAACGAACTGAAGGAACAACGAGGTATATGTTTACTGGAATAAATAAATCAATAGCACCTTGCTGATCTTTCTTTGTCGAACGAATTTTGTTAGTTCATCGAAGAAACTAGTGGAATTGCCGATGTAAGGTGAACGTAGCTGTAAGACGATTATTTTACGCGCAGCTCCTACATAGAAATCAGCGGTAGTGCAAAGAGAATCTGAGTTCTTATTGTACGGATCCAGACCAGAGATTGGAACGAACATGGAACTCCACATAGATCCGCTTTTGGGCAGATTTAAATTAGAGATCAATAGATCGATGCACAATTGTCCAACATTTCCAACAGCCACCGATGGAAGTATCAGAGTATAATTTTCGAGACTAATTTCCTCTGGTAGCTTTATCATCTTTTAACCAATACTTATCGAGCACCTGGTTTAATAAGAATATTCGTTAAATAAAGATTCCAACTTATACGAACTTGCGTGAACAGAATTACCGCGGTGAAAGTAGGACTTGAACAAAATCGACACGTAATTCGAAATTTTTATCGCGCTTGACATCGGTGAATTTAAAATTCACGAGTCACTGCAACGACATAAATATTAACCAATGAATAGTTGTCATATCAGTTTCTTATATACGCAATTAAAATTTTGCCTGACTGTTACGATGGTCAAATTAAAATAACAACGTAATCCACGCAACGCGGAATTAATAAATTTGCACGCGGGATTTGTGCGTACGCATTAATTCAAACTTACGACTAATAAATAGCATGAGAATTATTCGACATTTGTAGCAGACTAAAATCCAAAGTTGGCAACTCTGCTTCAGCTGCTTTCAATCCGGCAGACGAGAATGAATTATTATCTACTATCTAGATAATTATTCAAATACATTTATTCTAGATTAATATAGTATACGATCAAACAGCGCCTAACAAAATAATCGAACTATAGAAAGAAACTTCAGAAATGGCAACAAATGCTTATTAATGAATATTTTCCATGTATTCTTTCTTTACTAATTACTTCGTTCAACTAAATGTTCTTATGCATCGATAAAACATTGAAGGTACAAAATCTTTTATCTAGAACGATTAAATTCTGTGCATATATATTAACCTATAATTTCTACGATACTCAAGTCTCAATACAACATTCCGTCATTGTAACACAGTTCAATGATGCAGGATTAAGATATCGGAAGAATGCATGCCTCGCAGGGCGAGTGAGAAGCATAAATGTTCGTGAAATAATTTAGGCTTAGGCGATTTGATTGGGCGAAGGGCGATCGGTATGTAAGCGCAACGCGTTACCCACCGGGCGCGGCGGCATGTGACGTCACGCATCACCGCCCCGCGATGCCTTTCGGGAAATAGCGCCGCCATCTTGAGTGGCATGGCCCAGCTAGACAGTGCGCCCTGAGCAAAGACATGCGATTTATCGTGAAAACATTGAACGTCCCAAAAATCACGGATCCCTGTGAAACATAGCGAAACCTCGGTGCTTCGCACCCACGTCAGAATGGAGGCGGTTAAGGCGTTTAACGCGGAGGTGAGCTGACTCTTACCCTCGATTCTTCTTCTAGCCCGCCGACTCTCCCTCTTCTTTTTTCTCTGGTTCCTCGTTTCCCATTTCCCCTTTCGCTGTATTCCCGTTTCGAGGGGCTATGCGATACGAGCGTTGGACGGAGCCCCGGAGGGCGAGCGGGCCTCCCCCGACGGCCCCCGAGTGATCGTGACCCAAGGAATCGAGTGATTTTCGTGCACGGCGAATGCTTTGATTTCTCGTCCCTCTGTGCGCGAGAGAGAGGAACAGGCTATCCCTGCACGGGAGAAAGAGGGGGAGCAGTGAGGGAGAGAGAGCATTTATTGTGATTTAGAGTGTTTCTGTGATACACGGCGCGATGGTTTATTGTTATTATTCGAAAATACTTCCGATTTACGCGGTTAAGGATAAGTATTGGTATTCCTGTGATTCTGGGGGATGGTTATAAAGGGGGGAGGAATGGGGATGAGGAGTGAAAGGGAGTTCGCGAAGCGCGTAGAAAGAGGATAATGATATCCTTGCGATCGACGAATGAATGTTTACATGTGCTGTTGCGAATGGTTAAATTCTAGAACTTGAATCGCTTTGCTCCTCGATCTTACGAGAATCTTTCTTTATTCGTTCGTTGCCACGTCGAAGACAGTTTAATCTTATATTTCGTTCTTTCAGCTTTCCGCTCTCTATGACGTGAAACCACCAATATCCAAGGCCAAGATGAACTCTCTGACCAGGGGTGCGATCAAGGCAATCAAATTCTATAAACATGTTGTGCAAAGCGTCGAGAAATTTATTCAAAAGGTAAGGCGTTTGATAAACTGCGTTCTATAGTTTTTCTAAAGAACGGATCGCGAAAGGAGGTGGATGGAAATTAATTAATGCGATAATTGTGTGTTGCAGTGTAAGGCGGAGTACAAAGTGCCTGGATTGTACGTTATCGATTCGATTGTACGTCAGTCCAGACACCAGTTTGGAGTAGAGAAAGATGTCTTTGCTCCACGTTTTGCCAAAAATATGCAAACTACCTTCTTGAACCTCCTGAAATGTCCCCAGGAAGACAAAAGCAAGGTGATAAGGGTTTTGAATCTTTGGCAGAAGAATGCGGTGTTTCCTTCCGAGGTTATACAGCCTCTGTTTGATCTCGCGGACCCGAATCATCCGATACACAAGGAGCAGGCAGTTAATACCAATGGTAAATGAATCGAAGAGCGAGAACGGTAGCGGATAATATCCGCATTAAGATTGAAAGCGATTATTATAATTTTCAGGCACGCTGAACACATCTTCGACGAACAATGCAAGCAATACTGGTGCCGTCGTAAAAACTCCGCCCTTAACTGCAAAAAATGCAGTGAAAGATCAAAAGTTATTTTCTTCCGCGAAGCCGATCGATCCCGCTTGGCTTGCACAGACCAAAATGGAAACAGCAAATATAGTTAATGCTAACAAGCTCCTGGTACGCCTCGCGTTTAAGTGCGTCTTCTCCCATTGAGATCGACAATTTCAAATCCTTTTCTTTCTACAGGGCCAGTCGAATTCAAGCCAAATGGACGCTTCTTTCCTCGACCAGTTGCAACATTTACAGCAGCTATTACTTAAAAAGCAGGAGGCAGCGAACGAGCAAAAGAGCTCGGTAAAGTTTGATAAGAAGCTCCTAGACTTTGATTACGGCGAGGAAGAAGACGATGACGTCGTTGTTGCTAGCTCACCAGCAGCGACGGCAGCTGTGAATGCTGCCCAGCACAACGCAGTTTCTACGGGAAACAGTTTGGAGAGTCTCGGGCTACTCCTAACAAATCCAGAGGTATAAATCGACACATCTTACATCCAAGTAATTACAAGCGAGTATAATGCGAATTAAGCGACTCAACGACTGGGGTGACGATAGGTTCTGAGGCAGCTACAAACGTTACAACAGACAATGCAAGGAAATGCTTCCTCGTCGCAACATGAAATGGAAGAAAAAATGCGGAAACTCCAACAAATGAAGCAGCAGGAGGAAGAGTTTGATAAGCACCTAGCCCAAACTGTTCCTGTACGTTATTCGCGTTAAAACGAGCGAGCTCTGCGCTCGTAAAGATTGCAAGAACGATTAATTACCTCGCTTAATCTATTCCACTTATGTTAATTAAGTTCGCTTCGCCTTGTCCCGCAGAATCTGCCGTTCGCGTCGGAATGCGAATTGAAACCTTCGGATATCTTGAAACCAAGTCAACAAAATACGTATACCACAAATGTAAGTAGTGGAGTCATACAAGATATGAGTCAACCGCCACCTGGTTACCCACCGGCTCTACCGTATGCCTCTCAACCTTTGTCAAATATTAGGCAGATCAATCAGCAGGCGCATCAAAATCAAAAGAGTCCGCTTCTCGATGAGCGGCAAGACACGCAAGATTATTCTGGGTAAACATATCTTTCGTCCTCGCTTCGCAGAGTTGATTAATTGCATTTAAATCGATTCGAAGCTTCTCGTTCGAGGATTAAGCTTAATGGTTTGACTGATGGTTGATTTGCAGAAATGGTGCAAGGCGAGATAGTAGCAGCGTGGAAATTGTAAATTGCGAAAGCACAAGATCGCAGAGTAGATCGCCTGATCGATATAGACACCATAGTCGATCTAGATCACCACGGCATAGAGATAGGGACAGAGATAGAGACAGGGATCGAGACAGAGATAGGGACAGGAAATCTCGATCAAGAAGCAGATCCAGAAGAAGAAGGTAATTCTACGCGGATCTTTTTTGCCAGTAGTGAACTCGCCGTTTAGGAACGATAGACGTTTTACTATACTTATTCGTTGTTTAATGTGTGATTACATACGCGTTGTGTTGTAGATCTCGTTCGAGAGACAGGGGGCGTGATAGAAAACGCGAAGACAGCCGAGAAAAGTTGAGTGAAGAAGAACGAGAGAAAGAAAGAGAAAGACGCAAGCGAGGACTGCCACCAATTGTGAGGGATAAATTAAGCGGTAATTGAAAGATTTTCCCATTTACCGGCACAGCCGAGTATCGATCGTTTAAGTTGTTTCAGAGAGGTTTCCGTTATTACTTCTAGCCGTGTCTTGGTCAGTCGCTATGCTGCTTTTGTAAATAATACACTTAAATATGTTTGCAGTTTGCAGTACCACTCTTTGGGTAGGACATCTATCGAAATTGGTACACCAGGAAGAACTTTCAGATACTTTTGGAGAATTTGGTGATATTGTCAGCATAGATCTGATATCGCCTAGAGGTTGCGCCTTCATATGCATGAACAGAAGGCAAGACGCATATAGAGCACTTACTAAACTTAAGAATCATAAAATGCAAGGAAAAGCAATCACTGTAAGTTATTCGACTTACAAGTAATTCTTCATCATCTCTGAATACATTAAATTAGTTCCTAGTTTTTCCTTTTGTTTTTTTTTGTTCTTTTTTTTTATATTTGTTTCCGCGGTAAAATATATTGTATTTCTAGAGTAATAGAATTTTCTATGTATTTCAGTTAGCCTGGGCACCGGGGAAAGGTGTGAAAGGAAAGGAATGGAAAGATTACTGGGAAGTTGAATTGGGAGTTAGTTATATTCCATGGAATAAATTAGTAAATGTCACTGATCGGGATTTAGAATTACTCGAAGAAGGTGGCATGATCGATGAGGATACTTTACCACCCAATTTAAAAGGTAAGTGCAGTCTTGTTTGTAAACATTCATCGCGTTGCGCTCGAAAAGAGGCGTGGTTATGACCAGAATTTAAAATCCAACGTCCAATTGGTTCAGGTAAATTAAAGCATTCCGGGACGAACGCAGACGTGCTTCAACAGCAGTTACAGTTGCAGCAACAAGCCTTAGTTACGACTGCTACGATTCCAAGTTTAACAGACGGCATTGTGAACGTAATGCAGCCCCCGACTAGCGTCCAACAGCAACAGAGCCAGCAGCAGGCTCAGCAACAGGGCCAGCAGCAACAGCAAGTGATCGACACGAGCCAACCGCCGCCGATCAGGCCTCCCACGTCGGCCCCGCTTCTGCCGCCGCCGAATACGCAACTGCAGATGATGCCGCCTGCTTTCACAATGCCGGGAGTTCCTCGTAAATGACGATCCGTTTTAACGTATTTCCCGGTCAAGCTTTCATTAATAATTCCGTTTGATTTACACTTCGTTCTGCTGTTCAGGTATGCTCGGGCCAATGGGGTTACCAATGCCGCATAGCTTAATGCCCAACGTCCCAATAGGTGTACCACCTCCAAATATGCAGAGCTTACTAGGCCCTCCTGGAATGATGCAAACTATGCTAACACCTCCAGTAAATTCCCCGTTCGGAGCCGGCGTTGGCGTTGGTTTATTAACGCAGATCCCTTTACCGGCACCCGCCGCGCCCTCGGATAAACCCAATTCCACTGGTACGTGTGACCGAATTAAGGTCGAGCTGAGATATTAAAATTCATAATTGAGAAGGCTGTAGTAATAATGCTGGAAATATCGGCGCGGTCTTTAGGTATGCCACACAATGTTCCTCCGATAGGAGTCCCACCGCCGACGACAGAAACGGGTATGCCAAATTTGCCAATGTTACGTCAACCTTACGGTGTAGGACCTACTGCTCCCTTACAAATGCAACTACCTCAGCCACAACATTCTGCAGATGACATGGACGTAGAAATGGAGGACGCGATGCCGCAGAGCTCCAACGGGGCTAAGAACAAGAGCACTTTAAACGAGCAGCACATCTTACTCGAGAGTGAGGAAATAACGGAGGCCGACCAGCAGGTAGAGGTAAATATATATGGAACACTTTTCTCACCGTTGAAATTCATAATGTCTCGTTCGTGCTTACCGTAACAGAATTTGTACAGTACACATTTCGCTTGGATCTCGTTAATAAAGTTCATTCAAAGCGACATTTATATGAATCGGAGTGTAACACTGTACAGGATTATATAAATTTAATTTAAATTTAGCAACAGCAGCATCGAGATTATAAAGAGAGAGAAAGGGAACGTGAGAACAGAGAAAGAAGGGATAGAGAAACGCATTTGTCTCATAGAGATAGGGAAAGCAATGATTCCAGAATGGATCGTGGAAGGGAAAGGGGTAGGGGAAGAGAACGTGGACGTGATCATAGAAGAGATATTAGGGACAGAGACAGAGATGACAGAAGAGAAAGAGAGAACAGAGAAAATCGAGAAGGGAATCCGCAAACTCAAAATCTTCAGGTACTAGCCTGTTAATTTTAACATTCTATTTAATAATAAACCGTCAACAGAAGCGACGTAAAGGAGCATAAAGTAAGAAAGTATTATAACATACTGCGAGAAAATTACGACCGTTTGAACTTTTAACCTGCCCCCCTCCTTTACATTCACCAATATTGGTATCATTAACGGAACGTTTCACTTCTAGGAGAACGATTCCCCTTCGAAAAAAGACGGCAAACCGAGCTTGGCCGATCGTCTACGTCAATTGGCCGATGGCACTCTTCCTCTTGAAGATCGAGGCGAGCGAGTGCCTCCTCGTAACCGGCCAGACCGTGAGAGATCCGACAGGACTTTCGAGGAATCTCGATCGTCGCGCGGAGAGCCCCTCTCTTCCCTGATGGACCTGCCCAAATTCGGCCTGCCCCAGGAAAGGGGCGATTTCTCTGCCCGACCGCCAGATTTCCGGACTCCTCAAGATCCAAGGGAGTTCCAGCAGCAAAGGGAAAGGCAGAGCTTTGGTAGGGGTCACAGAGGATCTCAAATGCACGAAGAGTACATGGACGCCCCTAGGATACAGGGGGGGATGTATCAAGAAGAGTTTGATAATCGGATACACGGACAGCAAAGAATAGAAGAATTCGGAAGACTTGGACCTCCCCGGGAACAGAGGTAAAAGCACGCTCCACTTCCGAAAAGCAAACGAGAGTTTTCTCTCCTTTATCAGTAAATTATAGCCGGTTCCTGTTTGTGTTCTCGGATAAGAATTGAGAAATACATATGGGTCGTTTAATCGTCGATTAATTGTTTGCCAAAGGGAGGAATTCGACAGGTCCGAGGTGCGAGGAAGAAGGCCATTGGACGATCGGGATCGATTCGACTACGATATCAGACGAGATGGTTTTGATCCTCGGCTTCAGGACGGTTTCGATCCAAGGGGGCACCTTGAGCGAGGTGAATTCGAGCCCAGGAGGCGGGAATTCTTTGGAATGGAACCTATGTTCGGGATGCCGCCTATTATGGGACCCAGAGGGCCTAGACCAGGACATCCTGATGGGTTTGGGCCTCGTACAGGCCCTCTAGGCGCTCGCGGGCCTGGTAAGAGCGATCTTCCTGCTTTAGCATTGAAATTAATATGAAAGCTAATACGAGAATTTTATTATTTTCTTTTGTAATATGTGAAGATAATTGAAGAATGGGCTGCGGTGTGAAGAACATAATGTTAACGAACGTTTGTGTTCTAGGTCCTTTAATGTTCCATCCGCGAGGCCTCGGACCTCGTCCTCTTCGCCCTGGCATGAGGCCTTTCGGTCCCCGTGGTCCACCTTTCGATCCCCGAGAGCCGGACGCCTTTTTCAGACCTCCTTTCGATGACATCCGCCCGCATGTCAGACCGCCTTTCGGCCCTATGGGCCCGCCAGCAATTATTCCTCCAGAGTCTGCCGCTCCCTGGAGGAATCAAGAGCATCCCTCTGGCACCTGGCCAGCTGATTCCGAGAATCCGCCGCAAAGAGACAGCTCTAGAGACAAGAAAGGTGGCAAGCATCCGAACAACCAGAGCATGGACAGGGAGAGTCGAAACAGGGGACGGAAATCCAGATGGACAAATGTAAGTCCGTCCGGAGAGGACACTGAGGAATCCAAGGAGCAGGAGCCAGCTACTGGCAGCGTCGAAGAGAAAGAAGAGCCTATAAAGGAAGAGCAAGTGATGGTGCAAGAGGAGGAAGTGGTAATTGAAACAAAGGAGTTGGTTCCTAGTGATATAAAGCAAGATACGGAACAAACAGTTGAGATACACCAAGAAGGCATTGAAACGAAGGAGGAAGAGGACCGCAGGGATTCTTAGACCAAAGTAAAGAGCGATTTTTCTCTTTAAGAATTTTTTTTCTTTCTTACTCTGTGGAGTGGTGTGAGGGAGAACTCGTTGCTTCGAACTGAATTCGGTCGAAACGAGAAAGCCTATTTTGGAAAATGATGCACTGAGTTTTAGAATAATTATCATGTTCAATCGATGATAGATTATTCTTATTCTTATTCTTATTATTATTATTATTATTATTATTATTATTATTATTAAAGTAATCATATATTCTTTTAAAATTTGTCTGAAATATGGACAAAATTATCACTTGTTGCTAGAGGTAGGTTTTAAAAAATGCACGCAATGAGGAAGTCTTGATAAATATAATTAATGAAAATTATATTAATACTTTCGTGCAGTAGCATTCTTTTATAAAACATGATATTGTACAAATGAAATGACGTTTTGTATTGTTTTAAGATGTATGTGGAAGAGATGTAACATAGAGTATATCATTGATTGAACGAAAGAGATATATTTCTTTAATTCAACGTCTCAGATTTCAAAGGAATTAGTTTTGCAATCAATTTGACAGTAAGGCACTGTGATTTGTAAACACAGGACCTATGACCCGCGGATACTCCAAGTGGCGACTTATTTATTGAATTGTAAATACTTTTGTATTTTCGTAGTAAACACGTATATAGTATGCACAATTTAAATGTACACTTTCAAGTATTTCGGAAGCTATTGAGGGTATAAGAAAATTGTTCGCGCAAAAGTTACTTCGCTTGAAAGAGGAGACCGTAATAGCGAGAATGCTATTCCATTATTAGTTTCGAAGGCTTCGAGATGTGCTTCGCTTTATTTCTTTCAAATGAAACTGTGTATTTCTCCTCAACTCGTTGAATTTACTTCGAAACGCATAATAAGATCAACGTGGTAAAATTGCATAGTTTCGTTTGACAAAAGAGATAGCAATCTTGGAATCCCTGACACCGTTCTATTTCGTTATTAAGTTTCTCCCTTTCAAGCGAAACAACCCGTGCGAAAACACGTTTCTCAGACCTTCAATACTGCGCGAGATAATTCAGTGTAATGCATTTAAATCGGCTGTACTGTATAGATAGATGAATCTTAATAGTAGGATCTTGATTAACCGTAAATATTACAAACTTCGAGTATTTTCATATGCATATTATTGTTGATTGAACTGTACATTCAATACGATTATTATAATTCGTCTGTTAGACAAAAGTCGTGTATAAAGTAGAAACTTAATTCAGAACCTATATCAGTTTAAACGACTTTTCGTCGTATGTAAATTATTTCCATTTAAACCTCAATTTTGTACTTCTTTAGACATGACTTGTCGTATTTTCTGTGGCAAGCGTAAGGAAAAGAATTTTATCATATTTATGTGAAAAATTGAACGTTCAATCAACAGAAAGAGTCAACCAGTAAAATATGTAAGCATTCATTCGGATAAGCAAGATTCTACCATCGTAAATATTTAAATAGATAGAGAGAGAGATTATATATATGAGAGAGTGTAAACCAACAAAGAATGGGAGAGAGTGAAAGAGAGAGAGAGAGAGAGAGAAAGTGAAAATTAGAGGGCGAGAATATATATAGCGCCGATGTTCGGCGCGGCTCAATCAAACGAACGAAAAATAAATATTTTCTATATAACGTCTTTCTTCGTAAGCAGAATTCTAGCCTCTCATTCCGCTTGGCTCCCGGAATTATATTCACTTTTTTTTTGTTTTCAAAGACAACTCTCCAGGCGTAGGAAGCTTTGAACGAACCATTGGAATTCAATATTTAAAATTCAACCTGATTACGCAAGATATTTAAGAATTGCTCTTGTATCTGGGAGTCTTTACAGGAAAACTAGAGAACTTAATTATTTGTTAATTTGAACAATCTCTTTTATCATTTTATGTACTTTTCTTTGCGCCACAAGCGAGAAATCTTCTACATAACGTAAGGAAAAAGGTTTCAGAGAAAAAGTTGCGTAGTTCAAGGTACTATAAAATACGGCGAGCCAAACGACATTGTCTGAGAATTCTTTTCAGATGGAATGTTCTGTCCGTAAGATGAACTTTCCTCTTTTAATAAATATTTTCTGCGATCATTATAGCGCTCAGCCCGAGAACAAGGCGTATCCTCGTTATCGAGTCATTTATTTAGAACAGTCGATACAATTATTTTATTTCAAGTGCAATTTTAACGTAGCTTACGTCTTCCTTGCCTCGATGAAAAAGGCGTTCTTAAAAGGCGTTATATATATCGAATTTTTGTACATTTTTAAGTTGCTGTTCTATTTGAAGCATGATCTATTTCGCCATTCAGTTCTTTTAACTATGCAAGTTTTATCTGAAAATTTTTTCCTCCGAATATCGAGTGACATATCGTTCATGGAATCGAAGCATAGGGTGGACAGTTTTGCGGTTAATTAAAGGCTGGTATATTTAGTTGAAAGGAACGGAAAGTGTTAGCGGGATTAGAGAAGAAAAAAAAAGAAGGTTTAGGAACGATATTCGGAATGGAGCGAAATCTTTTCAGAGCAGCTTTGGATACTTGTTCAGTACTCGTACTCGTGTGTTCACATGCGTGAGTCTCTCTCTCTGTCGCCACACGACGATGGAACACCAGCCACCAGGTCGCTTGCGCTCAAACTGAGCGACAAGTGCAAGGTACTGTTGTGTTTATAACTCATTATATTTATATACTGAATGCTATTTTCCTTTCTGGACGAACTGCGGGAGATAGTGAGCCAGAACGAATTGATTTGTGTTGTAGTAAAGCGGGGACCGAAGCGAAACCGGCTCGCCCGAAACGGCATATAATTTCGAATTCCAGCTTCGCCCTCTTATTTTAATTATGTGGAAGCTTGAGCTTCCTAGCAAATCATTGCCGATCGAGAATTGAGAGGTCGACTCGATTTTAGTAACTGGCAACGCGTTCTTAGCTCGTTTTGTGAATAGCATTAATATTAAGAAGTTTACGGTGATGAAAAATTGTACATTCAATTTATAACTAAGATGCAATAATGAGGGGGCAAAATTGATAATTGGATTATATTAGAGATATTAACTTTGTCGTGCAAAGAGGACAATTGTTTAGCTTGTTAACTGATCATGTTTAATTAATGTGTAGGTTGGATAGTGTAATTCATCAAACCTTTTATCGATCTTTCTTTATTCAAGGTGTCGATACAACGATCGCCGATTGCAATGCGATCTGTTTCGAGGGGGGGCTTGAAAGTTCGTCCAGAATGTAACAATATTTTTTTACCGGATAATCGTATTATAAACTTCTCAAAAAAGCAAAAGATTTACAAAAATGAAGAAAAAAAACGAAACGTAATTTAGGATAATATGAAGAGCCCATGCACCACTCCGGAATAGAGTTTAAGAAGCTAGAAAATTCGATCTTTTTTTCTCTCATTTTTAAGAGAGTAGCTTCGACGAGGGAGAAGTAGAAAGACCCGCGATTTATTTATCTGCATAAACAGATTGTTGATCGTTTGTGTGAACATCTATTTATATACAAACGGCGAGCAATAACAGGATCAAGCGTGAATGGACAACGAAAATGATAGTACTGGCGACCTTGCAGGCGATTGTAAATAGATCATCGGCTTTTAATCTACTTTCGTAACGGAAACGATTGCCCTCGACATGTCTCGATTAAACGTTGGATTTGTTTCTACGCCCGGTCCGTGCTCTTACGCAAACTATCGTTTCATCCCGTTTAAAAGCCATTTTCGCAATTGCGTAATTACGTGCATTTCGTAACCTGTTATTGACGTCAATCTGATCGTTGGGAGGAAAAAAGAAAATAATTGATATACACGCACATGCGCGGAGGTTCGTGGTCAATATCAGATTTAGGATTCTAACATATACAAGTAGTCTAACGTAAACTGTTACAAGCTCATATATATTTTTTTTCCTTTTCGAGAACTATCGGGGATAGCTACGAATTTTTATTTGTTGCTACTTTAGGACTCATTGCGGCCCTTTATGCGACGTACATGGAACCGAGTCAACTCTCTAAGGGCCGGAGATGGCAATTCCACCATTTCTTTATTTTCAAAAAAAAAGAATGGGATAGCAAATAAATTTCGACATTTTTTATTCTTTCTTGTAAAAATAAGTAATATTTTTTTATATTTTGCATAGTTAAGGTAATATGACGAGAAATGTCCGACAGTAAGAGAATTCCGTGAAACACATTAGTTTCTAACGACACGCTGTTAGAGACCGTTATAATTGAATGTTTAATATGATGTACGTGCATCAGTAAACATTTATCAAGTCTCCTTCTTTCTTTACTGATACTATTTCCTGTATTCGATGATATCGATGGAGTTAGCTACTAAGGCACCAATAGAATACATCTTTCCACCGCTTCCGTTTCTATTTCTTTACTTATGCAAAATGTTGGCAATTAACTCCAACGATGTTATCGGATGTTCGAGGTAACGTCAGTGAAAGGATTGTTACAAGTACGTGTACATCATTTTAAGCATTTAATAAAGTCAGTTTCAATTCATGCCCGCGATGTTATTCACCCTGTTTTAGGATCCTTCGAGAAAGGATACTATCCGCGGTACTTTATTAAATAATTATACACCCTATACGATAAGGAATTATTGAAAACATATATGTACAAGCTGACGTGCAGGCGTGTTTGTTGCGCGACAGCCGCAGTGGGTCCTGAAACATGAAATAAGGTAGTAACACGGGATAGTTCTCGAGGGAACGATTTGTAACATTTTATGTGGCCACCCTGTATATGCGGTAACCTCGAATTTTTACGCGTTCTCGCACGTGACGTTTAAAACATCGAATACTTACGAGAGTGGTCCAATTATAGAGAGCGCTTTGTAAGATTTGGTACAACTTAAAGATCGAGAAGCTTATTATTGAAAAGTAAAGCAATTGTTGATGTTTCTATGGCTATCACCATTATGCGTTACTAAAGTTTCAAAGTTACATAGCAATGTAACTCACACGGAGCGAAGATTTCACGTATCGTTGCGCGAACATTTGCAAACAAGCGATAATGAACAATGCAGCCTATTGTGAAATATTTCAGTGTACACATTATTAGTTTGGAGTATAAATAATTGAAACCTTCTCTAACACTGTCTTGATTTGGAAATTCTGTATTTCCTGATTATTCCACATTTTATGAAATTCTTTATACACGATTTACTTGTTTTCTGATGTAATACAAGTAGAGCAGGGGTAATTACGATGATGCTGCAAGTGTGTATTGGAAAATTCAAATAGATAGAATACATTATTTTAATTTGTTGTACTTCTTATCGGACGAGAAAGAAATTAACTACCTATTAGTTAAGTGGAACATTTATATAAACAATAATCGAACGATAAGTCGACTTGAAATTTTCTTAGCTTCGCTAATTTATTAACAGATTCGACCTTTTACTTGTACGTCGTGTTTTATTCCTTCGTTCTTGAATCTTCGCTTGACCATCGAACCTTAAAATGCAATTAATTTAGAACACACATGTCTGTAAGCGTTTAGCGTAATGCGTGATCGGAGCTATAATACCATCATTATTATCTGTTTCAGGCACATTACGTCTTGGAACAATGAATGGATCTATCGCGTGAGTTTTCCTTGATTCTCTGTATTTATTGTAAACATGAACATTTTAATAAAATTGAGATATGAATGTATAATACAGCATGACTATCGTATTAAATAAAGCGGGATTGGTCTTTGCTTTTTTATTCGCGTTGCAGCCATTCTTTTTTCCTTTAATCGTTACAATAATTTATAGCAATTGTGTATTTTTTATTAGCACCACGTTTATGTAGGCTCTCAAAAAATTATTTGAATTTTTATTTTACATCTACGTGGTGTTAAAAAAAGTAAGAGTACTTTTACAATAGACCGTACGATGTATCATACTTATCCTAATGACTGAAATGCATACACGACGTTGGAATCAATCGTACGATTAGCATTCTTTATCGATAGCTTCGAGTCTTTCGAGAAGTGGGGGATGGCTATGATGCCAGCTGGAATATAGTTTGTCGTAGAGAGGATAACCGAGATTATCCTTTTGGAGCTTAATCAATGCTCCCTTCAATGCGGCTCCGTGCCCTAGGGTCGTTGCAAATTTGTCCGCTTCAAATTCGTATTTCCTTCCTAGTACCACAGAGACGAATTGTATTAACTGAAACAGAAATGCCGAGAGTTTGAAATA
This sequence comes from Andrena marginata, assembly GCA_963932335.1. Lineage (NCBI taxonomy): Eukaryota > Metazoa > Arthropoda > Insecta > Hymenoptera > Andrenidae > Andrena > Andrena marginata. Next base: position 608,529 of record OZ010661.1, read on the forward strand.
CGAAGTTAGTGGCCCTTTGGATTCGTATCGTTCGCAGCAATGGCAGCCATACACTTACAGTGTTTAAAGGTATTAAAATATACGTGGTGACGATAACGAGTCCTATGAACGTCGGTTGAGAGTCCACGAAGCCGAAGGCGACATACATCGGCTCGTAATTTAAAAGCTTGGCGCATAGGAGAGTGTTCGCCAAGAAGCTCACCTGCGAAAGTACAGTTCCAGAAATTACGAGAGAAACAAAAAGGGATATAAGCCGAGAATGCATTCGCGAATACGCTGCGAAAATATACCTGAGCCAGCATAAATCCTTTCAATGTATGACTATGCTTCCAATGTCCTAATTCGTGAGCTAATACTGCCAGAACCTCGTCCGTTTCGCACCCTTTCCCTTTATAATACTCTTTCACCAGAGTATCGAACAGCACGATCCTTTTGTGCTTATGAAACCCGTACAAATACGCATTGCTGTGCGAGGATCTCTTTGACCCTTCGACGATAAATAACTTGTAAAGTGGGAACTTGACAGACGCAGCTAGCGCTTCGATCTTGGTCCTCAAATCGCCATCCGGGAGTGGTGTATATTTATCGAAAAGTGGAGCGATAACTTCTGGATAGAGGATCATCATGAACAGAGTAGCCACGATTGAAAAGATCCAGAGGTAAAGGAAGAAATAATCCCCTCCGTTCTCTACGATCCATACCACGGCGCAGAGGAGAGGTATCGCGATCGCTTGAGCGACGATAAATTTCAGAAGCTCGTCTTTGGCGAAAAACAACGGTGTCTGAAATTGATAAATTACACAGAAGTCGGAACAGAAATTCTCCGATAATTCTCGAAATAAGATTTTCGTCTCTTCTACCTCTCTGTTAAATCCATGTTTCTGTTCTATGACGAACGTATTGTAAATCTTCAATGGCAGATCGATTGTGTCGTAAATAACATTTATAATGAACATACAAATGCCGCTTAATAGAATTTCATTCTTACGATCGAAACCGAAATACTCTGCCACATCGATGCTCCACTGCCAGAACTGGCGATAACAGAAAACTAACAGGAAGCCCTATAAATGTAAGAACGCTTATAGTATTTCAAAGTAAATCGAGCGCTCGCGTAGCGACGTTCGGTCTTTAATAAAGAACGTCGGAAGTAAATCAGATTCCATACCGTGGTAAGAAGTTTGGGATAAAAGTCCTTTACGTTGCTGAACATCAATCTATCTAAATCGTAACTACGTGCCTTAGAGTAAACATCTTCCGACATTATTCCTTCGACAGATTTTGGCAAGTCGACCAAACGCGTCATCAACGCCCGCTGAAAAAGTTTCAACGTAACGTAATATACTTCGGATTATACACGACTGAAAATTGATATTTAAAAACGAAAAATAGCAATTTCTATGAATTTATTACGGAATTAAGTAGAAAATTTCTTAAAATATTTATGGCCAGATGGCAAGATCAGAATTTAAGTTGATTTTTAAAATAAGTTTAAAATTAATGTAACGGAATAAATCGAGCGAGATTCCTATTAATCGAAACTATAATATAAACCACCACTTACCTGACGAAGACTCAAATAAAACTTCCATAAAAAGAGTAGCCATATTAACGCCAGGATCTCATAAAGTAAATTCTTTTCGACTAATTCTGCAAAGTCAGTCATTATTTTCGGGCGCAACAGCGTCCAGAATCAACGAAAATCTCGACTACGATATTGTACCGGGCTGCCGGTTTACTTGGAGGTTAAGATATCACCACGATCACCCGCAACTATTCTACCGGGTATGATTAACTTTCTATCTTCAATTTTGATTAAGGGAGTAACTCGAAATGAATGTTGGAAATATTTTATTTCGTCGTTGCGTTATTTGCCCGCATTGCCGCTTTCGCTTAAAATTAACGAAACTAATTGCCCGTATTTAAGCCCGTTATTATTAAGTACGATATTACAGGATTCCATGAATCCCAAAGTTTCAAGTATGATTCGGTAAGATCGCTTTTATACGATTCAAATTGCGCCGGAACAATTGAATTATTTTCACCTATTTTCACTGAGCAGATTAATGCAATTTTCTCGTGTTTGCCTTCCAAAAAATTCAGGGGCCACATTCGGATAAGAAAATCTCTAAGAAATCAGTTGCAAACTTGTGCAAGGTTTCCGCGATGAATGGTAACGTTCACGGTTGTCAAAAGATCATATGCACGGATATTTACACGTTAAGCGAAGATGAAGCTGCTTTTTGCATTTGTAGAGGTGCTATGAACTTTGTACAGGACATTTCGTCGAAAAGACCATAGATAGACGGACAGATCATCGTTAACGATGACGCCTGACAGATCGAGTGGTATTAATGCGAATCAGTTAAAAAATGTCCCGAATATTATGAGCAGGTACTGACTTCTTTACAAGTAGATTTAAGATTTTAAATAAATATTCACTAGAGCATGACAATTTAAAAATTCAGAGTTCCAAGTACAATAATGGAGGAACATATATCGGACATATGAGATCTGAAATCCGAATTGATCCCATCTTTGTAAAAAAATTAACAAAAATCACTTTGCGTTAAAGATGGACGAAATCCTATTAAAATATAGTAAATGATGTTATACGTTATTCTTATGCGAAGTAAATTTTTTATAGCGTACCAAGTACGTCGTCGCCATTCGCTCATTTAAATATTCAGCCAGGAAATGTACCTCCAATTCCCCCGCGTCAACCAGTCCAAAATCAGATGGGATTCAGCGATTACAGGCCATATGGGTCTACTTACGGCAGCGGATATGGATATGGAAATCAGTATAGAGGATTCAACGGATTCGGAGGGTATAATTCGTATGGTTACAGTCCTTATTCTAGCTATAATAATTATGGAGCATTCGGCGCACATAGCGGCGATGTTGAAAACAGGCAAGTTGTGTAAATCGATTAATAGTAATTTAGCGTAATAAATGTGACTACCGAACTTATAAGGGAAGATCCTGAACCTGGAAATTCAAACAATTTTGAAACTGTGAATACGTAGGGAAATTCCCTCCTGATTACAATGCAATGTTTGTTTGCTGTCCACATTCGCTATAACGTGGTGTAATTGGCCCCTGAAAATCCGGCTATTTTCCGATTTTGTGTTACAACTCACAAAGTGTAAAATAATTTTTTTACCAAATGATGGATCTAATTAAAAAAAGTAACATTTGTCTTGAAACTTTTTCTCTATCGAATTTTCAGGAGTTAATTTCAACCCTTTCGAGTGAATTTGGACAGCGAACAAAAATTGCTTTGTAATCAGGAGGAAATTCCCTACATATTCGCAAAGTTTCAGAAATTTCTGAAACTCAACTTTCTCAATCTTTATCACAGATTCTTTCAATACTTCTCAATCTTTATCGCAGATTCTTTCAATACGTCGAGGACAGTACCAGACCAACTTTTCAGTTAATCGAAACTGTCCTACAAACGTTCTCGTCGATGACAATGCTCTTGGAATCGACATACTTCGCTTTGACAAATTCGTTCAGGGCAATTTTAAGCGTTGCAGAGAACATCGGAAGATTACGATCCACCGTAGGACAGCTATTTAGTACTTTTGCTCTGATTAGATTCTTGAAATGGTTGTACAGAAAAATTGCGCGTAGGACTGGTAAGACCGATATACAAAATTTCGTGGCAACTAGAATTAATTTAAATTCTATGCAAACTACGAGAAATTATAATTTACGATCATTTGTTATTTAGGGTTTCAGGGCGAAAGTTCCATTAACGAAGAATTGTGGGAGAAATCTATAGCGAAGATTGGAAACGATAATGTTACTAACAACACTTCTCTTTGGTCTGGATTTTTAATATTTAGTGTATTTTTTATAGTACCTTATATGATTCATAAAATCTCGAGCAATATTAAAAGCATTCAAATGAAAGGTACTGAAATTGGGAATGTATTAAAATGATCTTTAATAACACTAGTTTACAGTCATTTTGCGCAGCAGATGCCACTATTTTTTTTCTTATGTAAAATGGCCCGCTGATTCCGAAAATAAGCACCAAAAATTTTTCTACGGATACGTATTCGAAATATCGACAGGTGAACTTTTGGTGGCCCCACTTAATTGCGAATACCTCACGTTACAAATGACCGATTTGGTTGATAATTATATCAAATTAAAGATGATTGAATTTTAATTTTGTTGGAAAAAATGACTTTCCACATATTTCCATCTATTTCACCAGAATTTCTGAACCGATTTGAAGATTTTGTGAGGTACATTTGTTGGTGATTCAATTCTCTTTAATTTGATAGAATTTTCGACTAAATCGGTTATCCGCAACACGAGATATTCGCAAATAAGTGGGACCACCTTTCGGCAGACGGGTAAAAAGTTCACCTGTCGATATCTCGAAAATGTATCCATAGAAATTTTTTTAGACCTTATTGTCGGAATCAGCGGGCCATTTTACATGAGAAAAAAATAGTGGCATCTGCTGCACAAATTTGTTTTTATTTTGTAAACTAGTGTAATCATTGGAATATCACTATTGTGCTTAAAGAGTTAACTACACCATGACGTTTATATTTCAGGCAAGGACCCAAAGGAATGGTACCAGTGCGAAGAACCAGTGTATGTTGCAACGGTACTGTACGACTTTGTCGCAGCAAATAACGAAGAGCTTAGTGTGAAAGCTGGTCAGAAAGTCGTTCTCGCGCCCCAGTCTCTTCAACCAAAAACTTTACCAGGCTGGTGCAAAGCTACCGATAATGTAAACATTGGCCTTGTCCCCTATAATTACGTGAAGGTTGTAGGGCAGTTAAAGAAACGAAAAGAAACGGACGAGACCACTCCCGCAAGAGGGGAGAAGCCTCTTGCAAACGAAACTAATTGTAGTAAGAGTAATAAAGGAAATTCTGATGTTTCAAGGACTGATGAAAATTTCGCAAGTGAAACGTAGGCACTTAGAATTTATTTTACAGCATCGACATATTTTTCATTGAATTTTCGGGAAGTCTTATATTTAAATGAAATACTGAATGTTCTACAAACGTAGTCTATAAAAATTATATCCCACAACGTTCTCGATTGCTCCAAATTTACTGTCTATCGAACCTAGTTTGGAAACTACCGAAATTGCCTTGAAATAGACATCATAAGCGAGCATACAAAATTGTGAAAGATTTACAGAGAATTTGATACTGGAACGATCGTGTTTAAAAATGTTAAGGTCTCAATTAAACTGAAATACTAGGCCAGCTAATTTTTAAGCGAAATTTCATATCCGATGTATTTAAAGGGTTTAACAAACTGGACTTTCTAGTGTCACGTGCGGTACTTATGTTTATACCGCAAATCGTAATAGGCAATTTTAATAATAATAGTAGGCTACATATTACATTGTTACATTTGCATACAGTTTTCTACTTTAATCTTAATTTTCGTTTATAATAACTTGGATATTTAAATAACTATTTGTAAATCTGTTCTTTATTAAAAAACGAATGCTAAGGAACGATGTATAATCGATTATTTCTTTACGCAGTGTAAAACTATACGTAGAAAATCTCAACTTTTTTGGAATGCTTTCAAAAATAAATTCTTCAATTACGAGACAAATTTGTTACAAAAAAAGAAAATACAAAATAAAAAGCTGTGATATGTATTTTAGCGAGATTAATATTTCTTGAAGGTAAGTATACTTACCGCGATCGAAAGAAAGTAATGAAAATAACATGAATTACAGTAAACGGAAGGAAATTATGTTTTTAAGGAAACTTTTTTTAAACATTTACAATCTTGTTCACATAAAATACTTTATAGGTATATGTATATTATATTTATATATATTTATATTTGCGTGCTGCGCGCGCTCGCGCGCGCATATTTATATAATTTACAATTTCACTTTCTATCTTTTTCCAACAACGTCAACAATAGATCCTACAGTCTACACAACGAATTCTGCAGTCATTTTAGCATTCTAGAGAAGGGAATGTTTTGTTAGGAAGGAAAAAAGAATGAAAAGAGAAAAGAGAAAATGATAAGGGGCTTCTTTTTAATCGGTGAACTTGCGATTAGGGTTCCTTCCAAAGAGGGCAGAACGTATATCCGGTATCAATTGCTGTGCTATTAATTCTAATCTTGTCTCCAAGGCATTGCTGACTTTTATGCGACCTGAAAGAAATGAATTTATTGCTTCGTTTGCTTTTAATTAATCCTTAAACACTACGTAGCATAATTTCAATAGTCTTATTTCAGGCAGGTGGATTTCTACATTTTTGGCGAATAAGTACCTCTCGCCGCGAATAAATCAACACCGCCACAACTGTCGGGTGGAAGGAAATTATCTTGATCGATCTTCAGTACCACGTCCTTTCCTTTTGTTATTTGCTTGTAAGCATCTTGTACAGATTCGAGAATAGATTCTATCAGAAGAATATCTACTTGACGCACGCGAATAGTAACATTGCTCTCCGTCAACTAAAAATTGCAAGCGCGAGGATTATATTTTAAATCACGAATGTTTACGATATCTTTCAGAGAGCTACGAGAAACGGATGTATACCTGGCACAGGCCTTGCAGGATTAGTAATTTCAGAAGTTGCTTATACCGCATATTATCTTGCGTTACTTCAGTCAATTTCTTTCTAGCTTCATCGAGCACGTTGCGCACATGATCTTCCCTGACTTTCAGAACTTTCAAGCGGGCCTGATTCAGCATATTCGAGGATTGACTGTGCAAAATAATTGTAATTAAGAATAACAGTAAGACTGTAAGTATGGGGAATTAGTTCTGGCGCTAAATGTACATTTTTTTCTGAAGTTCTACTTGTTTCTCTTTCTTCTCAAAGTATTCCATAATTTTAAGTCTTTGCTGCTGAACCAAGCGACCCTTTTCTATGTTAAACTCCTCTTCTGCCTTAGCATCAATTTCTTCAGCCTTCTCATTGGCCTCCTGCTCAATGAAGGCCATCATATGCTTAATCTAAAAGAAGGAGATCATAAGAATAATGCCATAACTGATTGCACTTAAAACAACCAACATCTCCCCATTCAATATTGAAATTAAATTTATCGATCGAGTCGTGATTACGTTAATATTCAGTGCTTCTATGAACTCCACGATATATTTTTCATTCCTCATTTGTAAAATCCATCTTTATATAATTCCAAAGAAATAAGATAATCTTTTGAGATTTACATTGAATATTATTAATAATTGATGTATAATCGTAAAATTGTTATTGTCTTGCATTTTATACTAAATCATAAATTAAAGGGAGGTAATAGTGTACTTGAAGAACACCTTGGTTCCAAATCAGCAGACAACTGCTCCATTTTCTGCCAAGATTTTAATTACTTGAAATACTAAGTAAAAGTTAAGAATCTTATGGTCGTAGAAATAGCTTAGTAAGTTATTCCTCGCGTACAACGAAGATAATATAATTCAGTGTTTATATATCTGACTGGAAATTTACTTCGGAAATCTCTCATGGGCTTTTCTTAACGAAATTTTTTTCTTAAATTGTTCTCCACGGCGAAGGGTATAGAAGTACGAATTCGACGAGGAGAGCTGCTGAAAGTAGGTATTCCACCGAGACAGCAATATATGAAATAAAACGCAAAAATAGCTTAAAATCGATGCTCGGCGAGAGCATAGAGATCTTTCTATTTCGATAATATTCTACCTGTTTTTTAACGTCCGCATCGCTGAGTGCCATGTTGAAGCTTTAGAGAACTTGCTGGCCTCCTTGGAACAAAGATTTCCTAAATTATTCCCTCAATCTATCCGTTTCGAATCGAGTTTTTCAAGGAGTCAACGCCTACTGACGAAACTGTCGTCGGTTAATGATGATCATATGACACGAACCGTGTGTTCGTAAAATCTCACTTACCAAATGTGTTCCTAAAGTACGCGAGGCTGTGCATTACCAACAATTACCAACGATCGTTTTGGAAAATAATTAATTATAATTATGAAACTGTTTACACAGAATGAAGATAAACGCGTATAGAAATATCGTGTGCGCATATATGTATATATAAATCATTTGAAATAAAGTAAATTTGCGAAATCATATTCTAAACTGAAGGAAATCTGGAGCGTTAAAAAAACGAATTCCCAGCTTAGTGAACACTCGTGACACGCATACTTGATTACTTCATCACCTAAGACAATAATTCTTCGATTATTATATTCGAATCGCGGGAAAACGAAACCTCACTAGAATAATAGAAAACTGTACGTTTGTGCTTTCGATTATTTTCGCTTGAGCCATATATATATATATATATATATTATATATATATATATATGCTATAAAAAGGTACGTTTCGCCGATTTGAAATGCCTCTCGCATGTAGCGTCTCGCGTTAAATCTACATTAAAAGGCACTAGCGCGTAGAACCAACGTAAACAATAAAAAAAATGATCCCGTCTCATTCTGACATCTCGATGGATTTCAAAAGTGGAATTAACTAGCTGGTTTTCAGCGTGCATGTCGGTGGTTGCGTTTCATACTTTTATAAGAAAACATTGTTCTCGATCAGAATTATCGCATATTTTCGCAATCTAACAGAATTTAGCTGGCTTAAACAGGTAACGTGCAGAGTGATAGCTGGTGAACCGCGTTAACTGTCAAATAGATCTCAAGGAGGTAACATTTCGTTGACTCTAACCTAAAAAGACACGCGCTGCATTTCGTCATCTGTTTTTTTAAAAGAAGCTGGCCTATTCTTCTCATTAATGGAATATTGACTTTTTCATTGCTCTCGCTTCAATTGTTCCCGGTCATTTTCATCGTTTTATTGTCCCCTTGCATGCTCCCTTTTTCCGACGAAGGTTGATCTTTGTTTATCGTACATTGATTTTTGAGGTTATCAGTTGGCTTTGGGTTCCGATGAGCGACCTTTTAATAATATTGAGACCACGAATAAGCATTAAATTCGTTTATTTCGATTGTTGGTTCATTAAAGGAGAGTTATGTATGTTGTGTACTCTTTTACTGAGCAGTTATGTCAAACCTCCTCGATTTAATTCTGTTGTGGAATGTACACTGGCTTTAATAATAATCTTGCATCTGCATTTCAATTAGAATCTATTTAGTTCGAAGTTAGCTTGCTTTAATTTTAATTTACGGAGTAACCTTAATTTACGTTTGGATAAATAAAAAGAATAGATAATGCATCACTTTATGCCGCAAATGTCATTTTAACTCCAATTGCTTTTACTACGTCCGATTACTTTTCCGCTGCACAAACTCTGGAATTACAGAATTATATATTTTTTTCAATTACATTATATGAATTCATTAAGATGCTATAAGCGTTTTAATTAATCTATTATTGATGTATCGTTTGTTGTCAGTGGAACTATATTATTAAGAGATAAATCTTAAAAAGACTAATATCGATGTAACTGACTCTTAATATCGATAACGAATGTCTGCACGCATTAAGTAGGTGAGATTTTATTCATATTTGTAGGAAAATAGAGAGAAAGATGTCAAGCGCAGAATCTTTAGCAGAAGTGACAGATGTAGTTCAAATTCTCCGACAATGGGAGGAGGAGCACACATCGCCTACGTACGATCCGATTCCAACGCTTCAAAGACTGGCGGAGATTATAGAATTAGAAACAGAGAATTATTTGAAAATGGATCCTGATCCGTTCGACGAAAGGCATCCGTCGCGCACAGATCCAGAGTGCAATTTTGGGCATATATTAAAAGTTTTATTTAGAAAGGATAATTTTATGACCAAGGTACATCGATGTGCAAGAATTTTAATTCATGTCGATATTCGAACCGAGTGTATAACGTATTGCATTCCCAACAGCTTATAAACGATTACTTAAGAGACACTTATTGGTCTCGTGCGGGTATCATGGGCCGCGATGTTAGAAAACTGAATATCGCTGCCTGTCGTCTTATGCTCGATATTCTTCCCGGATTAGAGACTTCCGCAGTATTTCAACCAGATATGGAGGGACTTATTCATCGTCTCTTTTCCTGGGCAGAAAAGAGCGTGGAACCATTACAAAGCTACGCAACCGGACTCGTAGCTGCTGCGATGGAAGTCCAGGAGATTGCTACAGGTTTCTATTTAAAATATTAACATTACCACGATTTTAGGGAGCAAACATTTTCGTAATGCACAACGTGATTATGTAACGATTCTACGACAGGCTTTAGAGAACAGAATGCAAAAATGGTACCTCTGATGCTACAAAGGCTTCATAAATTGCAAGAGAAGGCGCAGGAAGACAGGCAACTCGCAGTGAATAATAGACCTTTCGCACATTTTGGTCAGGATAGAAATAGCGGCGGAGATGGCGAGAACAAAGGTGTTCCTGGGAAAAGAAAAGTAAGCGCGGTTTAATTATTTAAATGAGATTCAGTGTATTAACACATTGCGTTACGGGATCTGATAAAAATTATCGGACACCTTGTAACAGTGGAATTCTATTTAAAGGTGAGAGAGAAACGAAAAGAAAACGGAGTTCTCAAAAGCCCCAGCCGTAGTAACTATTATTCTGACGAAGAAGACTGCCTCAAGTCTCCGGAGGATTCTGCTCCTTTGCCTAAGAAAAAGAAAAACGATACGAAATGCGAGACTCCCATAAAGGGTGATGTCATCTACCCAGAAATAATGTCCCCGCCTCTGTCCGTGCCGAAGAATTCTAATTCCAATAATCAAGTAACACCGTCTAAGGTACATGGCGCTCATGGCAGGCCGTTAAATGTTTCTTCGGCACGATGCAATTTGCAGAAGAATTCTGCATCTTTGTTGCAGAATTCCAGTACTCCATCTCCATTATTGGAAGAGAATTCTAACTCTTCATGGGCAGAGATGGAGTCCTATGTCATTGGAAATGTGCAAATACATCCTCCAACACTGGCTACGAGACAGATGCTCATACTCAGGTAAAGATATTAATTTCATTAAGTCTTTGTCCGGTGCAACGGAAAGAGAAGTTTTATTTTTATTCCTACGCAGGTATCTTACGCCGATGGGTGAATATCAGGAGTTCTTGGGTCACGTTTTCGAGCAGAACGCGCTGGAACTGATTCTCAAATACATTAATGTGAAAGAAACCAAGGACAGTCGTTTAGCTTTCGAGGCTCTGAAATACTTGGCTTCTCTGCTCTGCCACAAGAAATTCTCCATTGAATTCCTCAATGTAGGAGGCTTACAGAAACTGTTAGACGTTCCAAGGCCCAGTGTCGCAGCTACCGGGGTTTCTATATGTTTGTACTACTTGGCGTACTGCGAGGATGCAATGGAAAGAGTATGTCTTCTGCCGAAGCACGTTATTTCGGATCTGGTTACTTACGCGTTGTGGCTCTTAGAACGAAGTCACGACTCGGGAAGATGTCATGCAACAATGTTCTTTGGATTCTCCTTTCCGTTCAAAGTAATACTGGAGGAGTTCGATGCTCAGGATGGACTGCGAAAGCTTTTTAACGTGGTAGGTATTTGCTGGACTCGTTGCGGAGGTCACGTTTATTAACGAGTTCTCAAAATTGCTTCTCGGCCGCTGGTTAATTCGTAATTCAACTCTTTCAAGATATCCACACTACCGATTTTAAACATAGAGGAGGAGCCAGCGTTAAATGATGATGAAGAATGCGCTTCTAGGCAGATAGTTCGACATGTCGCGGTAGCTTTAAAGCGATACATGGAAGCTCATTTACATCTGAAAGCTGAGCAGCTGCAAAGGGCAGAGAATGTGAGAGCCGAACGCGATACGTGGCAACCATCGCTACCACCTTATAAAGCCTGTAAACTAAGCAGCGAGGAAGTTCAAACGAAGGTAATACAGATTAGACAATATTCCCTGTAAACCAGGGCACAACGCTAGCTTAATTTCTCCCCTTTCTCATTAAAGGTGGAGGTCCTTCAAGAACTAATGTCCGTAAGAGCGGTATGGCCGCCGGTAGAGGAATTACATCGGCTTGGAGGCATAACACTTCTGCTTCAAATTATTGCCTTCGCTAGGGAATGGAATTACAGCGGTCGGGTTCATACAACTTCTAGCGCCGAGACAGTCCGCTCTTGCCTTGATGTGATAGCTATTTGCTCTGTGGTGCCGAAAGTGATGCTGCTACTTTGCGAGAGAGTAGACATGCCGGATATGTCTATGACAATGGCAATTAATTTACTGTTGGCTGCCGCAGAGTGTGAAATTATTGCAGATGCTGATGTTCAGAGAGCCGCACTGAGGGCTGTGATTAACTGCGTTTGCGCCCCTATAAATAGGGTGAGTAATCATATGAATTATTTAATTAATAAAAACAATTGAACGTATTTAATAATGTTACGTCGCAGATCGGTGGGAATGTAGCAAGGTATTCGGTAACTGGGTCTGCTAAGAAGAAAGCAAATATTAATAACAGCGAAGAATTGATACAGAAAATTTGGGAGAGCGTTAGATCCAATAACGGAATAATGGTATGTATCTCGGTTCTAACTGCTTTTCTGTCTGATTTCGCATTTAATAGTAGTATATACATTAATACGATCTATAACGGCTCTTTTGTGTTACAGGTTTTACTACAATTGATGATGGTTAAGACTCCGATCACAGATGCAGACAGTATAAGAGCTTTAGCGTGTCGTGCTTTGGCAGGATTGGCACGTAGCGAGAAGGTCCGACAAATAATTAGCAAGCTTCCAATGTTCACCGATGGACAGATTCAAGCTCTTATGAAGGATCCGATACTTCAGGAGAAGAGGCAAGAGCACGTCACCTTTCAGAAGTATGCTTTAGAGTTGATGGAAAGAGTTTCTGGGAAAGCGAAGCCTACTGGAGCGGAGTATGAGATTTCTTTGGTCAGCTTGCATCGCGTAAGTTCCCTTCGATTTATTACCGATCGAGATAACATTGATTTTATTTATACATTTCTTTCGATTAGATCCCAGACTCCTATATTACATTTCACTTCGCTTCCTTTCGCAGGCAAACGTAGTGGCACAGACAAGAATACAATATAACGAACGACAGTTGAATCAATTAATATACCAGCATTTAGTGTCGAAAGGCTTAACGGAAACTGCAACGACACTTCACAGGGAAGCGAGCTTGGACTCCTCCGCAATAATGAAACCAATGTGCACATATCAGCCATTTACTTATCGCAGTCCTGCAACTACCGGAGTAAGTAGCTACTGTAACGATAACACTGGCAATTATGCGCACGCTCGCAACGCAATAATATCAGGGATGTTGCGTAAATTTAAATTTATTTATCTTTTTTTACCGAAGACAAGAAATGGATTCTCCCCCGGAGCTCCAGTTAATTTGTACAATACAAGATGTAATCAAAGAGAAGTGTCTTCTCGAAACAACACGACTCCTACTTCATCCTCTAGGTATATATCTCACTCGAATTTTGGCTCAGGCTCAACGTCTCTAAATCCTGGGAGTAATATACGCTTAAAACTTTCTGACTGCCTCAATCAAAACGTTGTTCCAAATAGCACCAATCAACCGATTAAGCTGCAAATTAACCAAAAGTGAGTCAGACTTTTGTGCGATTCTATTTTACCGAAGCGCGCGAGTGAGAAATGTATTAGAAGGAGGGAATAATAACGAGACGATTTCAGGAAAAGTCAGGTCGATAAGCAACCTCTAGTCAATTCGATGAATTGCCAGTCAATCACGTGCAGATCGCTACAGAAACAGATTTCAAGGGATCCTGGCGGTGGCGGAGGCCCCGGGGTAGCTACGTCCAATCCAGCCACCATAACATTGGACTCTATTATCACAGAATATTTAACTAACCAGCACGCACTCTGTAAAAATCCCATGGTCACTTGCCCGCAATTTAATCTTTTCGCGTGAGTATATAAAAATCCCACGTCACTCGCTCGTCCATCATTCGAATAGAATTCCCAACGAAATAATGCTCTCGTCGTAGGCCACACAAGTGTCCAGATCCTTGTACAAAAAATTCAACGCCAACAAATTTAACGGTAAGACTGGCTCGAAGAGCATTGGGAATGGATGGTAGAAGATTGGATAGAAGACACATTTACAGCCGGTTTTGTCCTGTAAAAACCTTCCGACCCTCGGACGTCGGAACCTTCACCTGTTGCATTTTTTCGGTAATTAAAGCTCCGCTCAGTATCATTCGAACGAAACACGCGAGATTTACGTTATTAATGCATCACTGTTCAACGCCTTTATAGCCTTGCCAGCAATATTTAATGCTGGGAACTTACGCGGGAGACGTGAAAATGTTCCATGCGTACACAGGTGTCGAGGAGGTAACATATCCGTGCCACGAGTCTTACGTGTATCATATGGAATGCAATCAGCGTGGTAATTTATTGTTAACGTCCACTGCATGGAGAAGCCCGATGTCGGCGCTTTGGAGTATAGGAACCTTCTTCGATATGAAATTGTCATTAGAGAACGAGGATTACGTCGAGTTCGGAAAGCTGCAGGACAGAATTATCGGAACCCAGGGCGAAAGTGCCACGGTACGTACGTTTACTCTCTTTGGAACGTGGAGAAGCAGATGGAAAATCATATTTCTTCTCTGAGATCTGCCAGAAGTCATATCTAACGTACCAATCTCTCCTTACATAATTATCTTTCTAATCCCTGTTTCCAGATCTACGATATAGCCACAGGGAAATTATTAACTACGCTGACTCCTTCGATCTCCAATCAGTACACCAAGAACCGTGCCACCTTCAGTATGAATGACGAATTGGTTCTCAGCGATGGGATCCTCTGGGACGTGAATTCGGGGAAAGAGATTCACAAGTTCGATAAGTTGAATCAGACGCTCAACGGAGTTTTCCACCCGAATGGTATTGACACGAATTATATAGCATCTCTCAGTTAATGATGGTTGGGGGAAGTTACGATTAGTATTTATACAGTAATTGCTTTCCCAACAGGCACAGAGGTGGTGTCGAATACAGAAGTCTGGGATCTGAGAACTTTCCATTTGCTGAAGACAGTGCCGACACTTGATCAAATGGAAGTAATATTCTCCCCCGTTAATAACATTATATACGCCGTGTCTTTGGATCAAGAGAATGGGGATGAATCGCACTATGTTACTTCGTTTAAGACACTGGATGCTCTGGATTATAATAATATTGGTAAGTATCGTTCCTTCGAATCTCATGAACGATGTTCAGGCTTATTGATAATGAAAGCAATTATTTAATTGTAGCAACTTGCGATGTCAAAAGAGGGATTTACGGGCTGGCTTGTAATAAATTCGACACGCAGATAGCAATAGTCGAGAATCAAGGTGAATTCGATAGTATCCAAGAGTCTTGCGTGAGGCTGTACGATGTTGGCAGAAGAAGAGACGACGAGGACGAAGCTGACGAAGATGATGATGAAGAAGATCTTGATGCAAGCGATGATGATGGTTCCAATTCTGGCTCTGATGATAATAATGCCGATGGTATGTATTTACTACTTTAAAGTCTTTTCGGGTGGAAAGCGTTTCATATTTTAAGCTCTATCTTTGAGGCCACCAAGCATGTAACATTCCATTTCGATTTAAATTGTTACTTCAACTATATAATTCCTTCCAACTAGCCCGACAAAGCACATTTCACTGGTAAATCCTAGTAATAGTGAATCGTGGAATCTTAATTTTCACTGCGATTTAATTCTGAAATTCTTGCAGGTTTAGTTCACTTTGAATTCTACTTTGACTTTTAGTGTTCTGTGTAATAAATGACGACGATGGCGATATTGCCTGACGGTTAAATGGATCTTAATTTTAATAGCTTTTTTCTTAAGCTCTGTTCTTACTGCCTTTATGAATATCTTTTGAGAGTGAAACACAAAATTCATATTTAAATAGACGCAGACAATCCAGACGCAGCAGCAGGAGAGAACGGCGATGAAAACGAGCGAAACGATCGCGAGAATAACGACGACGATGATGACGACGACGACGACGACTATGATACATCCGATGGCGACGATCCTGGAGAAAATTTGCTAGATTACAGTCGTTCTCCTGATTCTCTAGATTTGTCCCTCTCTGATGTCGATGATCTGGAAATCCTTTTCCCATAAATATTCTTCGAATACGATCGAAACGGATTATGAGAATTTTAGTCTCAAACAGAGTTCCAATGCATTGTGAAAAAAAAAAGAAAAAAAGATGAACTTATTTCATTCTGGATGAATCATAAGGCTGAAGAGAAAGTTTCAATACGAAATAATCATTTGTCATACTAATCGTTAATTGGCGAAATGGAGGAAAAGTATTGTAATGCCATCAACCGAGTAGACACAGTGTTTGACTATTTAGTTTGCTCACTCTTTAATTGTAAAATAGTGAAAACTTTGATCAATCAATCGATTAAGTATGCTCCCTTTTTGTAGCCGGCTTGAGTAAAGAAATTTTTAATACTTTTTACCGCAAGTCTTAGATTTCAATTGAAATAATTTGCGAGGACAATTCAAAATTTCCGTTTCGATGATAAATTAAATGTAATATTCTAATGGGAATTTGTCAATTATCCAATGGAAATGAATTTTGTCCAAAGTCGACCCGCTTCGCCAATATTGAAATTCTCTTAAACCTTCGTCTGATCAAGGAAAGTGCGTCGTCGAGCTTGGCTAAAGAAATGATTCTAAAAATGAATTTACTCAACCATTACTAAAATACCACGTAATAAAATGAATGGTTGGTCGCTGATGTAATTTTCAATTTCGATCGAATGATACGCCGACCGACTTGAATGTATATACTATTATTATTAAGGTATTTGTTGTTCAGTGAACGTGTATCACATATTCTCTACTAATAATATGTTTATTCTTAAGAGATTCTCTTCCTCTTCGTGGTGATCGGACAAATGTTTATCGATCGATAGATCATGTCGAACAATCACTGGAATCGATGATCACGATTATTTTCAGACCTTGGTTAATCAAGGCAGCAAATTTCGAAGTCCTCTGCGAACGTATGCATCTAAGTATATGAACAACAACAGGTACGAGGGAGAGTGCGCGCGCGCGTGTATATGTGTGTGTGCAAGAGAGAGATTGTAAAAAGTTGATTTAATCCTGTCGTTTGTTATCATTAATAAAGAATCGTGAATTTGTATAGAGTTGCTCTAATAAATAGAATCGCGCTTTATGAAGAATTTTCAGTAAGCCTATCTATATTCTTATTTCTACTCGAAGTTTATGAGCTATTTAGTGTTTTTATCTTTCATTCGTGAAATGCGGGCTATCGCGCCGTTCTCTTTACATTCTTAAATAATTACGATACCTACACGCGTAAAGATATCCATTAAAAAGATTAAACAAGTATTTTGTTACGCAAGCATTCAACTTGCCATTTTTTAGAGGTGGTTTCAATTTAATTTAATATTAATAGTATAAGTTCCAGAGGCTTTTATTCATTGTTCTGCCCTGTATGTCTGGTGGCTGTAATGAAAAGTCGATTTAATGAGATATCCAGTATTTTTTCGATATAAGTTTAATTTATATTGTATACTGTACATATCTACGTATTCTAGGGGTGAGGATTGCGAGGTGGCGAACGCATCGTTCTGTTTGGAGTCTCGCCCAAGTCCTTCGCCCCGCCGTGCGGACCTCTCCAGTCAGGAGACCACCCTGGAGTTTTTAGTGGGGGCAAATCTCACATAAAAAAAAGGGTGAGGATTGCGATCGAATTTCCGCCACGGAAATGGTAAGGGGGCTCTAGATAGTCTCTCCTATACTTTGTCGATGCTCGTGGTTTCAATTAGCGTTGCGTATAAAGATTGATCGTGATTGCTTGTAGAATAGCATTGCGAGTAATTATCGTAATTGATTTGAGAGATTGCTTCTAATTTTCTTCTGGTATTGCATTTAATCACAGACGAGGTCTGTGATTCAATCTCTTCCTTGTTTGCCTACACTAATATCATCGACGAAGTATAATTTCTTCGTTATCTACAGCAACGGTTGATTCCTTCCTTACCAACAATCGAATTTGATTTCTTCCTTAACAATCGTCCGTCATAAAGTTAGGACGCACTTATGAAGGGACATTTTTATTCCACCAATGGCTTTCATGCATTTGCCGTGGATAAATTATTTGTGCCGTCTATATGCACGCCCAAGTTCCGTGACAGTGATTCAGTGATTGGATTGCATTGGATGGTATTTGGTTCCTCTGAGCTGTCATTCCATGTCATTATCCGAATAACCTCTATAAGACTCCCACACGTATGAGTATTATGCGAGGTGATATCAATTTCTCGCGTTTGTGATAAGGACACTCGAGAAGAAACATGTTCTCCAGCGGGCCGAACTATACGAAGCTGAAGACGCACCTGCGTCTGGCGATAAATCGGCTCAAGTTACTTGAGAAAAAGAAGACGGAGCTGGCCCAAAAAGCCCGAAAGGAGATTGCTGATTACATCGCCGCAGGAAAAGTGGAAAGAGCGAAAATACGCGTCGAGCACATTATCAGGGAGGATTACATGGTCGAGGCCATGGAACTGCTCGAGATGTACTGCGACCTTTTGTTGGCACGTTTCGGACTTATTCAGCAAATGAAGTAAGCGCGCAACCCTAACAATTCTATCGATCAATCATTATCGGCAAGTACGATTAAGAAGTCACCGACAATAACAAAACTGAGTCACTCTCTACGCTTGAGATTATACAAGCATTACAACTATTCCAACATATTCTATTCTACTACTTCGACTGTTACAGAAACTTAGACGAAGGATTGGCGGAAGCGATCTCCACGATAATATGGGCCGCTCCCAGAATTCAAACAGACGTTCAAGAGATCAAAGTGATTGCAGACATTTTAACGACAAAGTACGGCAGGCAGTACACTGACGCTTGCAGGGAGGAGGCATTGCAGACCATCTCCGAGAAGTTGAAGCATAAGATGAGCGTACAATCGCCGTGTAAGCTTCTCGTAGAGAAATATCTCGTCGAGATAGCCAAGAATTATAACGTCGAATACGAACCGGATCCGCAGGTGAAAATAACAAATGACCGTCGATGATATTAATACAGCGAGGGGCAATAATAAGCTGCAAGATTTTAATGTCTTAGGTAATGATGGAAGGTCAGGATGCTATGTTGATAGACGTTGGAGCTAACGGAGAAATTAGAAACAATTTAGACACAGCTTCTGGGGGTGGTATCCCGCAACCAGTTGGATTTATTGGCTTTCCACAACCTCCGCTTTTACCGAATCCTACGCCTAATTTCATAGTAAGTGATACTTGCTTGTTTAGATCCTTTGTGTCCATAGAAATTTGTTTGTTCTATTAAGATAAATTCAACTGTACTTTATTTCTTTAGAATTCAGAAAAAGGAGGGCCTATGGGGTTCGTACCTCCGTCAGGGCTTTCAGAAAGTAAAGACCAAAATGTTCCTTACTCTCCTAATGTGTCTTATAACATTCCCTTGGATAATTCTAATAGTAACAGGCCTGTAAGTAATCACGGCGCCACTTATAAATAGCTGGCGTATATTACCCTCTAACATACTTTAACTCCCATGGCATTTCTTAACGACACGATTCTCCTTTGTCTAGGAAAATGATTTACCTCCACCGTACGGTTCATTTCCACCGGATTTAAACAAGCAGGTAATGCGATAACAGGGACAACGAAGATCGTTATACGTGCGAATATAAATTATTTTATTTACACTTTGTAACCTTTATTGCAGTCCGATCAGAAACCGAAACCGCAGCCACGATCGAAAATGCCAATGAATGACTTCCAGCTTCCGGATTTGCCAGCCGTGCCGTCAGAGAATGATTTCCCTCCGAACAATCCGTCTACTAGCGAAGATATCGATTTCGCCGACTTGATGAAGCGTTTCGAGGATTTGAAGAAGAGGAAATAGTTTTTTTGTAATTATGAAAGTATATCGTATGTCGCATATGATATATATGTTAACACAACCATGTGTAAGTATAAAGATTGAAAATAATATAGCTTTATCATTATATAGTATCTTGGAATTTAAATCACCCAGAAAGTAATTAAAGCGATGATCTTTATGAAATATTTTCTCCAGTGGTTCTAAAGGGTATAAGCAAAACGTTATCTGCATTAATGTAGCAGGATCAGAAAAGTTACGGATTGAATTCAAAGCATCGTAGTGTTACAAAGCGCTGCAAACGGACGTCACACTTCGATCTTCCAGAATAATTTAAATTGAGCATCCTTTGGATATTGTACGATACTTAAGTGTGGCTTAAGGAAAAACTGTACAAACAATTCATACAAATGGAAGGCTGTAGTTGGAAAGAATATTTTATGGTCAACTTCTTTCGACCCCGACTTGTTTTTAGATAAAAGGGGTGGGCTCGAAGCTAATTTTTAAATTCTCCGAACTCGAATCCGAAACTCTCGAAACTTGAAGCGCTGATTCTGTTTCGTAAGTGGAATATCTTGCTTTGAAAACTGATGTCAACAAAATTTGATTTTATACGTTTCCCTATCTGGGTTTCGAGAGTTTCGAATCACGAAGACAGTGCAGAGTTCCGAATTCCCGAGACTTTCTGGGATTTGCGAAGCGGTAAATAATTATAATAAATAAGCGGCGTTGCGTGCATTGCCGGCGCAAAAGAATGTTTCTAAAGGAACATTCACATTGTTATACGAAAAGCTCATTTATATAATTGAAGTTATAAAAATTGCTTACGATTCTCTGTTCTTGAAAAGATATTATATCATGGTATATATAGTATTTTTATGAACATCGCTTTTTAACGGAATTAGAATTTCGCTGTTTTTTAATATTGTAATTTAAAAGTTTATAAAATGTATTTTGTGAGAGATATGTAGCGTAGTCTGCAATAGAAACAAGCTTTCTTTAAAAAGTATCTATAACTTTATATTCTCCAACAAATACACTTGAACGAAATATTCAGTATTTCTATTTATTTTACATACATTCTTTATGCATTATTTATGCTTCTATTAACATTTTCAGGAAAACACGAATGCAGCTTCAATTCTCCCAGTCGTCACACTTCTGGAAACAACAGATTCTCTTATTTTCACTTGAACAGTTTCCTACCACATTGACGAGTTCCGTGATATTAAGATCGTACTTACTTCTTGCCCCTTCTCAGCCAAACATTTCAACAAATTTTTAGAGAATTCGCACTTGTCCTTCTTGTCTGACTCGAGATAACGAAAGCACTCTATAATCGATTCTTCGACGAAATCTTTCAAATCCGGATTATGAATATTTTGGCTCATTAATGGGATCACCAGGTCTCGTTCTGGAAATCCCTTTTGGTCTACCTACAATTTTCGCGTGTTTCAAGACGAATCATTTTAATGAAAAGTACGAGCGTAGAAAATGAAACGAGTAATACAGATTATACTTACAGCGTTGAGTTCATTGAACAAACACTGCATAATACACTGGAATATTTAGAAATATGAAATCGTTATTTACAAGGGTAAATGAAATCTTCGGTCCAACTGTTTTAGCTATCGATTAGGCATAATTAGAATAACTTACAGCCTGCTCCCAACTAGTGTTGGTTCTGTAGCGCGAGTCTTCCCTATTTAAATCACTTTTCCCAGTGCGTAAGCCTCTCGAGTTCGACGAATCTCGATTATTTTGCCTCCCAGTCTGCTTCATATTCTGGGAATCTCTGCGGTTACTATTTGTCGAACCATCGGGCGAAGTATCCGTGCCACTGTTCCTAACAGAACTCCTGCGCCCGTGGAAAGAGGAATTAAAACTTGGTAGCCGTTACAAGGGAAGAATCAGTCTTGAATCATATAATTTGTATTTGTAAATGAGACCTATATCTTTGATTAGTCATGGACTGATTGTAAGAAGACCTGTCGTTCTTTCCGTAAAAGAAATTCTTGTCGTAAGGATCCTCTTCAGATTTCGAATCACTGTCCGAGCTATTGTCCTCCGCAGACATAGAATCTTCGTTCCCCATGTTCGAATCAGTGTAGCGGCGCTTGCAGGTTTTGAATGCTTCCTGAAATTTCGCGTCCACTTGCTGATTTCTGGAGCGACACTTTAAACACTGAAAACATGCGATTTATGAATTTAACAAGCAGAAAGCACAGAAACGATAACATGAAAATTCAAGCGGCGAGGATTCAATTACAGATCTAAGGTCAAGAAAAGGCAGACATTGTGTCTTTAAAGTACTCGCCGAGACTTACTGCTCCTTCGTTGAGAAGAAACAAAAGGATGCAGCAGAAAGTAAAGGGGCCAAAGTTCTCCATGGTTTCGGCCGGTGTTTCGTGGAATTAACATAAGATTAATGAAAGTGCGCTCGTTCTCGGTCACCTATATAAACCAGATTAGCAGGAAAACGTTTGAACGTTAATTACGTGCCATCCGACATTTGAAAAGAATGGGAATCCAGTGGACGTTTCGATGACATGATGTATCCTCAATTACTCGCGTCCTGTTTGACGCAAGTTGCATAATCGTGGCCGAAATCAACGCGTAGCTTTTATTGTCCTCGCAGAATATGCTTCTGGGCAGGGAAATGGGCGTTTCATAGTTCTGGATGATAAACTCGATAGCAGGAATTTCCGTTTATTACTATTCGTTATTATTTGTCTGTTCTGCGAAAAAGTGTCTAATATCTTAGTGATTATATTTGAATTTTGAAAAGGTCGAATGGAACGTGGTTTACCGCCACCTCGAACGTTCGATCTCGATTCCGATCGCGAGAAGAGGGAAAGGGTGGGGGAACTGAGGCACAGCATAAAAGAAAGCTAACCGCTAGACAGTAAGAACGAAAAATGAGACGGTAATTCGTGCGAGGATTTTGAGATAGAATTGTCTCTCTTCTCTTCTTCTTCCTCCCACGTTGAAGGCAGGATGCGTATTATATTCCTCGTAAGTAAAGACTCTCTTATACTTAAAAGCTGTAGGTATAGTCAAACGTTAGGATTCCAGAATCGTTGGAATAATCGATTATATTGGCCAATCAACTGACTATTTCAATCAGATTATCGGAATGGAAATTATAGTTTATTTAAGGAACGTTGAAATGAATGATCTTTTTAAAAGTCGCAGTATATTTTACGTTCGAAAATTATATTGGAGTTATCGCAAAGTTACTATAAAAACTACTGTAACATTATTCTAAATTTGAATGGATTCTCTGAGACGGTGACAGATTTCAATCGTTATTAACTTTACTATCACGTGCTACGATTACGCATAAGTCCATCGTGGAAAATCAATGGACCATAAGAATCGGTGAAAGCGAGACAAATTGCACGCGAATACGCGATTCAGAATATTATTTAGGCTTCTACCATAAATATCAGGCTAGACATTATTGGAATAGTAAAATTAACGAAGCGTTAAAGTAACGCAAAATGCTGGATTTTCCTACAAATAATCCGACAAAATTGCGAACTGTACTTTCCAATTCTTTGTTCCTTTCGCTCAGATTCTAACAAACGCGGTCCTCGCGCTCGCGACCACAGTTCCGCGGCCTGAAAATCATCGATTTCACGAGAACGATCAACAGTTACCATCGCATGGTAAAACAGATTCGGAGACGAGAAGAGAAGAAAAGAATGGATCGATATCGCGAGGATCGAAAGGAAACAGGTCGATAAGCGATAAGAAGGAAGACGAGGAATATTCGAATCCTTGGAACTTGTCGAAAGAGACGGACAGGGTACAATTTCAAATAGAAGGGCACGAGGGACCGGAAACGTACATCTTTGGATTTGATACTGGACACGGGTAATGAAACGAGGACATTTTAAATAAATACTTAATCACGTGTAACTCAACGGGACTCTCTACTCCTTGTTCCAGGAAGAGTAGACAGTACAGACTGGAAGAAAGGCATCGAGATGGCACGGTGAAAGGGCAGTATGGGTATTACGACGCGAAAGGGAAATTAAGAACGGTCCGATATATCGCTCGACCTTTCGAAGGATACACGGAGAAGCACCACGAAACTAGCGCGCGAAAATTAAGGAATTGAACGAAAGACTATCTTAATTGTAGATTATAAACGTTAATTGTTGTTGTTCGTTGTAATAAAATGGATAGAATAGGCTTCTTACGCCGAAGAAAAATTGATGGCGTATTAGATGCGTGGGAAAGGAATTAATAGGATTAAATCATTTATTTAACAATAACAACAGCTATACAAGAGAAATGAAAACGGAAGTTAAACAGAAATGTGAATATCAACTTGAATATACTGGTAATAAGATGACACTCCAGAGAGAGAGAGGACATACGTATGTATGTACGTGTACATACATGTATATTTTTATATACATAACATTCATACTCGTGCAACACACAGCTGCTTACAAAAGTATTTGAATAGAAATGCTTAAGTGAAATACATACCTCGACGAAGTTGCTTCCAACAATCTTACTTAATTACGTATGCATCTAGCGTTAGGCAATGTCTTTTATAAAAATGTACTTCGCCCTGAACCAAGTAACTATTCATAACGCGTAAGTTAAATCACGCTTTACTGCAATGAAATTCTAAATTCGCGTTTGAAACGTTTACTCGTATAATTTTGAGAATCTCGTCCCTCTCGTATCACAATTTTCACGCCCGTTACTGAACCAGCCATTCTATCGCGCATTCGGAAATTCATTTCTCGAGGCAACAGGAAATTAGGGTAAAAAGATGTAAATGATTAACGTGTTATTATTGTGAGCAATCAACGATTTCTTTAAAATCCCCATTTTTGTAAAAATAGAAAATCTCCCAAAAGATCGAATTACACGAATGAAGTAGGGTTACAATATGTATTGGTAACGCAATACAATTTCGTGTGGTTAATGAGAAGTTACGATAAGTTGCGTATAAAACTCAAATACTTTCGCAAGCCGTTAGAAACATGCCGCGAAAAGTGATTTGTACAGAGGAAATCACGCGGAATACATTACGCGGGAACGATAACTCGACGGTGCTCGTGTGGCGATAGCCTCTAATGACGTATCGATATTTTCTCACGGCGTACTCCTTTCACAAATGTTCTCTTCCTATTCTATTCCGACTTTTTCTCACCAGCTCCGTAAGAGGAGCTCTTGCTTATTTCCGACATTCCAATTGTTTTGTGCATTAATAGGTAAACTGAAAGAAAGACAGCAGACATTGATTTTTAGATGGAAAGGGAATGATAATACAGCCTACCGGCGGCTTAGTTACGTATTACCGAAATACTTACACAAGAAAATAATGCCCACACCGATGGAAAAGTAAATGGTCGATCCAGACAAGAAAAGATTGACTAAATAATAAAGCATTGGTACTAATACTATCACTTCCCACAAAATTATATTTAAAAGGGTGTAATATCTTCTATTCAACTGAAAACAATCTGTCCTGGGTACACCACTGGTCGCGAAGAAATCGCCTGTTTCGAAGAAACTCTCTGCCAAGCGGTCCTAAAGGGCAAGAGAGAATGCTAAAACTTTGACCAATTTAGGGCTTCTACGATGTTATACTTTCGTAAAGCGCTACCTTTTTCTGAAATAATTTGTGTAACCAATCAGATATTGCCGCATCACCCTCCGGCACTTCTTCCACTGGAATCCTGTGTATATACAGATGCGCCTCCACTTGTTTCCCCAACAGCAGGTTGTTTATTGTTGGCTTCACCGGATCTTGCGGTTTGAAATGCAACTGTACGTCATAAATCGCGGGAATTTTACCCTTCATGTGCGGCACACTCGCCGCGAAACCCTTTGTGCGTGGCGTTAAATGGTATTTTAATATTGGAAGACCCTTTTCCCGGGCGAACTTCTGGCTGGCCTCTAACTTCTGTTCTGTGAAACGTGTTCCTTCCGCATTCAAAAGTAGCTGCAAAGATCATTTCGAGGGAAGCAATAATTTAACAGTAAAATTGGTAATACGAGTAGAATATGTCCTTCCCAAACTTAGAATAGAGTATGAAAACTTCAATTACCCATATGCTGTCTGGATAGCTCGAAAGTTCATCGATTTGATTGCCGATGATTTGCTTATCCTTCTCCCAATTTCTCTCCAAGAATATACTTTCGGCAAACTTCCATGCCCAACCTAACGTTGGAATATATTGTATCGACTTCTTTGCATATGCTTTACAATTCTGAAATACACACAAGCATAACTTGAATCTAATCTCTTCTTATATAATGTTCAATTGTAGTACGTGCGCGCAACTTACGCCGAGCACTCCAATTCGTTCGCAAACTACCCATCCGATAAGCCAGTCTATCTCATAGCTGTGGTTCATTAACAAATATCCATGCTCCTTCCCGTAGTATTTATCAAAATCTTTCTTATCTATATACAATACCACGCGTATACCGGCCCACCATTCTGCTATAAATACCAACTCTGAAAGTACAATTCATATTTAATTACTTATCTGACCTTTTTCCCAAGTTAGGTATCGATGTTATGTAAATTGGATTAAACGATAATTCCGCTACAGTGGAAGTGAGATTCAGCGATTAAACCGAAGGAGCCGAAGCACCTTTCCAAGTTATATTCAAAGTTAAATATTGAAAGTAAACTGTTGATTGGGATTCAAGAATAAAACCAAAGAAATCGAGTATTTAGGATACATGAATTAAAAATCGAATATAAAAACATTACACTCAGAATAAAATATTAACTTACGACTATAAAAAGAATAGCAGAGATAGTAATTAATCTTCCGATAAAAGTATCTGGAAAACGGCCTAAGACCAAAGTACAAAAGACACTGGAAGAGATTGATTATCAAACCAGACGTAAAAAATGTTATGGCAAACATCAGGTGAATGACAGTGGACTGCTTCAATACAGGCAACAGCCCCATCTTTTAAAATCTCGTATTTGTGCGTTTAATAAAGAAAAGTCATACATTACTTGTGGATCACGAATACTTTGTGCCTGAAACAAACAATTTCATTTTAACATTAGAAATGTTCGACGTCCGTGCCGAAATGTATTCCCAATCACGTTCGTAGATTTAATTAACATCGCTGTAGTCTCCGAGTTTTGTTAGTAATGCAAATGTTTTCTCAATAAAATAAGGTGAAACTTTTAAGAGGCACCGACATTGCGAGAATACGTTGAGCAGGAAAAAAATTGTTTAAAGCACGATTATCCACGCGACAGAAAACTTTATTCGGCGGAACAAATGGATATTGCAATGTTCTAAAGAAACCAAAGATTTTTAAGCTTGATGTGTTTTAAAGCACACTAAAATTTTCTGAATAATTCATGATAACGTACTGCGCGCTTCCTTGCATTCAATTTAAATTGCAGATTGGAGCGCTGACCTTAATATTACCTTGATAATAGTTTGACCCTAATGTCTATGTTAAGCACTAACTAGATCCAATCTTCTTTAGACTATTCTTAGTGATAATTTGGAATGCAAATTGAACGCTAGTAACTATTAAATATTGGAGTCTAATAAACTATGGGAAGTTTGTACCATAAAGGAGAAATTTCACTAAGCTGGGAGACAAGTAATTTTAACAGTCGAGCTTTTATTAACATTTCGCGGAACATAATCCTAACAAGTACGAATTATAAGAGTAGGATTATCTAACCTCCATGTGCGAAAAACATTAGATATCATATCAGCTGCGCGTTATCAAGGATTACGTTAATTGTAAAAAAGAATCGATGAATTACGTAATTCGTCAACAACTTAATAGTTATTAAAATGAACATGCTCTTTTAATGTGCATCCTATTGCCTCCGTTTCCAATATTTACAAATAATCTTTAAACCGGACTTCATAACCTTAACCCCATGTCAACGAAGATCGAAAATCTCTATGAAAGTTTTGTATCCTCGATTAAACACTGCCATAAAATCATTTTCCGCGATCGTCCTCGAAGACGAAATTACACGGTCTCGAGAATTAAACGATACCTCGCGCAAAATGAATATATCGACAGTTACCTAAGTAAAAGAATACGACGACTCGTCAATGAAACCGAGAAGCAAATACGAGGGAAATGATATTGCACTGGACGTGCGAAAACGGGTTACAGTTTACTTAAAGCGCTCTCAACAACGAAAGACAGGATTCGAAATCTGTAGAAAAATGAAACTTACCCGTCTCTCATCATTTCTAGAAATTCGGTACAACCAACTCTTCCGATCGGAATGCGTTGAAATGTGTCGAGAAGTGGTTAGAAATTGTAACTTACAATAGACCAACAATAGACGAATGTTGCCAGAAGCCTAATTCACTCTCGTGCGGCTGCGGATAGAGAGAAATTAGAGAAGATTGATTGGTCAGAGGCTGGATGATATCATTAACGAATAGGCAAGCGTTCGAAGATCAAGGATCAAAGTCATTCCGCGTGCCAAGAAATCGGTTACGTAAACGCGCTAATGCGAGTAATTACCATATCGTTGATTCCTTTCTAAATCTGCAAACATAATTCATGAAAATCGCCTGTCAAATAAAGCGCGAAACGAGAAAAGATATTACTAGATTATCACCAGATGAACATCAATCCCTAGATCAAAGAGGAGATCAAAGCCTAGATGATGTTGCTATTTCGTTCTGTCAAAGAGTAGGTGAGAGTAGAGGCGTCATTCCGGGCGGAACCTTTGAAGTCCTTGCTTGACCTTGGCATTTAAATTGGTTGTCTATTCGAGCGGGATATTCAAATCGACTAAATCTACCTTACCGCAGTTGGCTGATTATTGTCAAAGTTTACCGATCATTGTCGAATGGGGCCGAATGGGCATTTAAATTGGTTGTCTACTGATTTCCCTAGCTTTTTCTGTCCTTGTCGAGTAACGCCTCTTATTTTAATCTCCTCTTTGCTTTGGTTCTGTTTCCAACAGCGCAGGAACCGCAGTAACATGTTGCGCGATTTCGTGGGGATTTCTTAGAGACTGGTGGGTCCGTGCCCGTGGAGCGCTGACGCACTCAGCTCGCGAGTGTGCGCGGGAATTTCGATGATGGAGGAAAAATAAGTGAGACACTTCTGAATAAACTCTACGTTTAGATTTTAATTATATGTTCGATGTTGACTGTTCTGCTAACAAGTTCGATCTGGCTTCTTACAAATTAACTCGTCGCTTGCCACCTTCGAGCGCCCTACTCTTCTAATTTTGGCGTGTTCTTCCGACTTCCTCCTCGGATCCCTTCGTCCAATCAAGACGGTGTTGTCCCTCAAGCTTCGTCAGTTGGTTGTCCTTCAGCCATCTCTCCGTCCTTGGCCCTTCATTCGCGCTTCCCTCCACTCTCGGCTGGTGGTGGGAGTACATACAGTACATACATTTCTAACAGGTAGGTAAGCGCAACCCCCAGGGTCAAGACGACGTCGCCGGCGCAAAGTTTATGACTTTAGTTTATGACGAACAGACGAATTGTGACCAAGCAACTATGAACCACAGGAATGTGAACAGGACAACTATGAACAACAGGACAGCTATGAACAGAAGTGTGAACAGGACAACAATGAGCAACAAAATGACGAAGAAATGCACGAAGGCGAAGCATACTTTTATGAATTTCTTGACACAAATTTGATGCCAAATTCAGAAAATTAATATATTGTTTTGATTTTTCTAGTTTTGTAGATTAGTCTTTTTCATTTTATATTTCGTATGTTATGTATGTTTTGTATGTTTTGTAAGTTTTGTAAGTTTTGTAAGTTTTGTAAATGTAATATCATGTTGAAATTATTAAAATTTTATCAATAGCTCTCCAAATTCTACTATTTCATACTGATCCCAAAATTGCATCTAATTACTTATAGATTCAATGAAAATTTGTACCTGCATTTCCAACTAAAATTCTGAACAAAATAAATGGTATATTACGTATCGTTACAGCATCGTAAATGTTACGCCAATACAAATAAAACCAGGTAGTAAAATAGCTTGAAAGGACCAATAGATTCTGTAATGGTTTGGATCTGGATTTCCAAATTCAACCAGCTTTTAAAATGAACGTGTAGATCCGATTAGATCCGACGACAAATTGTGCTAGGAAATACAGATAGATACCATCGAGGTTTTACATGCATATCCGGATTGAAACTGGTAGAAAATATTTTTCGTCCGGTTCAATCCGTATTTTACGGGAAGAAAACCGGGTTGAAAAAATTTCAATGCGGTTCTAACTGGCAGTTGCAGCAGGGTAAGACCTTCCAGATGTGCCGTTCGCTTCGAATCTAATTATAATATATCTATCTTTCAGTATAAAAGGATTTTGAATTACGCTCCACATCTAACCTCGATATCTCTATGTCTTATAGCTAACTTCACGCGATTTAACCAGCGGAAACCGCAACACCACTACTCGGTGGATAGGTGAGTTGGATAGTGTATGCGTATGTGGTAGCCGGAGATATATGTAGCTTGCACCTATTTCCTGTGTAAGTACATTATATTTCTACTTCACCATTCGTTTCATTAATTACTAACAATTAAATTTGTCTGTTAATCGAAGGTTTCGTCAAAATGGAGCTCCAATTGTTGGAAAATATAAAGAAATTTGGGTAAGTGATCAGAGGTTATATCTATCAGCATGTGTGTGTTTTAAAGGAACTTGTTTTCTACACGAGTTCATTTAGGTTTAATAAAATGTAATTCTGATACTTAATGCCAATTTCAGTACTCCTAATATCTGGTGAAATTTATTATTATGCAGGTATAATGGGGAGCTAGCGGAAGCTACTAAATTCACGAAGTCCTTGAAACAGGGCCCGAAATCACCAGAATTTACAAAACTCGTGGCCTGGATCGCGGATGAAATAGCAATATTGAACGACATGGACGAAACTATCCATTCGATAGCGTCGTCAGGCGATTCTAGCTCTTTCCTATTAGAATTAAGTTGCTTTCTTAAAGAATTAGGATGCGTGAACGAACGATTAATGACTGGCAATGTGAACGAGCGATTGGGGACTGAGCAGGATAGGTTTGCCTTATTAGATTTTCTAGCAGCTGAATTAGCGGCTTGCAGATTAATAGAAGCTAGAAACCAAAAGACTTCGACTTCCATGGATATCGAAGTTGTAAGTTATGAAAGTAACGCTGGAATAATTATTCTACGTTACAGTGTATTCCTAAAATAGTATGCGGTCCTTGCAGGAAGAAAGTGATACGGCGAAAGATCTGAAAGATATGTTAATAGCGTTAAATTTTGAGAAACCGCCAGGCGATATCACTGCCGAGAAGCTTTTCTCGAGACTGGAAGCCAAATTGTCTGAAGTGTTAAAGACAGCTCCACGAGAGCTGGTAGGTGAACCACTAATTACTAATGAATTCACGGAAAGAGAATGGAAAGATCTGGAACTTGTACAACAAGAGTTACACGACGAATATAGAATGCGTCGTGATATGTTACTTAAGCGACTCGATGTAACGGTACAATCGTTTTTGGTAAGTACAAGTGTATTACTTTCGATTAGAAATGATGGAACTACATGAATTGAAAAACTCATTATTTGCGCGTTTTTACACAGTGGTCGGACAGAGTGAAATCTCGAGAAGCTGAATTAACTAAACAGTACGAGGAGACTAGGAAATTTTTAAGTGCAGAGCCCGACATTGCTTTTGCCGATCTATTAGCAGCGAGAGATGATATCGCGATAATGGAGAAGACGAGCAATGCGAGTGTAAGGAAAAATACTCGAAGCGAAATCAATTCGATTATTATAGGAGAGGTACCAGACAGAGGTGGAAGGCCGTACGAACAAGAGCCGCCGCCACCAGAAATGCCACCATGGCAGAAGGACAGAGTACCAGGACCTTCGGCTGCTGGGTCAGTAGAGATTAACAGAAATAGTTCTATTTAGACACAGAATTTTAGAACAAATGTATATAATCTTTCGATGTTGTTAATTTAGCGGAGGTCGTGGAGGTGGCAGAGGAGGTGGTGGTTATAGAGGAAGTCGTGGAGGAGGTACCCATAATACCTCTTCCAGTGATAGTAGAGGAAGCTTTGGCGGTGGTAATTCTAACAGGGGTGGAGGATATGCAGGTGGCTTTGGAGGTAATAAAGTTCAGAGTTCCAACAGTTCCTCCAATAGTGGTGGATATGGTGGATATGGTGGACAAGGAGGAGGGTACGGAGGGAAACAAGGAGGGGGATATAGCGGAGGGCAAGCAGGTGGACAGGGTGGTAGATATGGAGGAGGACAAGGTGGCGGGTACGGAGGAGGACAAGGTGGCGGATACGGAGGAGGACAAGGTGGCGGATATGGAGGAGGAAAAGGTGGAGGATACGGTGGAGGACAAGGAGGCGGGTATGGAGGTCAAGGAGGTGGATATGTAGGGCAGAGAGCTGAATATACCGGGAGCCAAAGTGGAGGATATGGCGGAGGACAGGGTGGTGGATATGGAGGAGGACAAGGAGGTGGATATGGAGGAGGAAAAGGTGGAGGACAAGGAGGCGGGTATGGAGGTCAAGGAGGTGGATATGTAGGGCAGAGAGCTGAATATACCGGGAGCCAAAGTGGAGGATATGGCGGAGGTCAGGGTGGTGGATATGGAGGAGGACAAGGAGGTGGATATGTAGGGCAGAGAGCTGAATATACCGGGAGCCAAAGTGGAGGATATGGCGGAGGACAGGGTGGTGGATATGGAGGAGGACAAGGAGGTGGATATGGAGGAGGACAAGGGGGCGGATATAGCGGAGGTTAAGGAACTGGATATAGCGGAGGACAGGGAGGAGGATACGGCGGCGGAAATAGCAATTATAATACAGAAAACAGAGATGGAGGTAAGCAAGGGATGATGGATTTTATCGGTAAAAAGATGCTGCAGGCAAATGCTACTTAAATCATTGATTATCACTAATCTGAATATATTCAGGATATGGTCAACGATACTCTGCACCGCAATCTGAGGCTAAAGGTGGACAACAGTATCAAAGAGGTGGTGGCAGTGGCAGAGGAAGAGAAGGGGGCAGCGTTCAAGGAGGATGGAATCAAGGAAACACTTCCGATAATTATCAACGTGGTGGATATAATCGTGGTGGAAGCAGGGGAGGGCGACAGTACTGAAATAGCATGTGTATAATATTATTATTTCGTCGTAATGATGATCTGCATCATAAACTAACACTTAATTATTCAAGTAGTTTAAGACAAATTAGAACCCCACACCTCTAGAGAAATAATTTGCAAACTTTTATATTATTTTCGAAGCATAGAAATTATTTGTAGTATTTGTGACAATGATTATTTATATACTACTTTGTAATGTTTTACACTGTCCGATGTGTTGTTTCCGGCTACGTAATTGTATTTGTAGGATCACGGAAAAAGGAACTCTAGAGATTCGTACGTAGGCGCGCTGGCCAGCCGCCTTAAAAACCACCTCGGCTACCGCCGCTTTTTCCCCATATCTTCGTTATTCCGTGTCCTCTCTCTTATGGTGGAGGTTCCTGATCCCACACTCGGCCATCCTGCGACGTCATTCTGTCCTCGAATGACATTTCGTCGCACTTGTGTGTGTCACTTTATTTTTCGCGTCGCGGACAACGACCGTGAAGAGTCTATTATTTTTCGCGTCGCAGACAACGACCTTAAACGGACGGCTTCGTGTGGCGATCGGTGCTCCCCCCATCCCACTTCTGACACCAATTGTAGGATCACGGAAAATGGAAGTCGCCTCAACGGGACTCGAACCCGCGATCTCTAAGTTTGCGCGCTGGCCCAAGCCGCCTTAACCACCTCGGCTACCGCCGACTTCCCCGATCTTCGCTATTCCGTGTCCTCTCTTATGTTGGGGGTTCCTGATCCCACAATTGCGTATGAGAATATATGGTATGCATATACAAACACGAGCTTGGTAATTAACGAACTGAATTGAACTTTGAGAGTTCGCAATACAATGTAAGAAAATTGCAGGAAATTCAGCGTTTTCATTTACCGTCAGCTGTAACGGAAACAGTACCACCCTCTCTACACCAGTGACCCCGGAAGAGAAACGCGGCGTAAGCCAGAGCAATTTCAATACGTCAGGTTTTCATTAATTTAAAACTCGACACTGCAAGACGCTTTACATAAATGTTAGTATAATATATTTATTTTTTTTTATTTATTTATTCAATATTTTTATGTAATTTTTTTACACCACACGAAACTACAGGGTTTGTGTGAATGGAACATTATTAGTCTTAACTTTTTTATTGTTTAAATATCAGCACAATTGGTATGTTCCATGTATTGCCTTCAAATATAAAAAGTTTGTTGTATCAGTCCCATAACTGTAGACAAAATAATATAATTTATTGTTATCTGTATTAATTCGTTATGATACATGCTTTCAGAATCTAAGGAAGAACTAGAGCAGTCAATTGCATCTAAACGAGCATCAATACCCCCATTAAAGCAGATGTACTCTACATCTGATATAAGTGAAGGAGATAGAACAAAGAAAGCACAGTTGGTAAATAACACTATGAATCATATTCTTATGTTCATTAATGACATTACAAAATCACACATGCATACACTTTGCGTATGCACATATCCTCCTGTAACTTTGATAAACATATGGGTAGTTACACGAGAGTTGCACAATTCCTGTGCCCATGGGAGCTGGCTTTCCATTGAAATTGTGCACCTCTGAGTTAGACTATTATAGCATTGTTGATAATACATATTGCACTTAGATTGCTAGTTTAAGTTTACATTTCTATAACTTTTCTTGTATACTATTCTCAGGACAACGACAATACCAGGAAGCAAATTTTAAGCAACAGAATGTTGGATTTGGAGAAAAAATTCACAAAATCAAGTCTGGTAAGTGAATCGTCAACATTATCTCTTACATCTGGACATAGCTAAGAATGTTGTTTTTCTACAATTTGTATGTTGCGTGCACACATATGTTTCTTAAATGTGTACAATTCCGCAATTTTTTAATGGGAACTTAAATCCTATTTGATGCTCTTACAATTGGTTACTATTTGCAGATATAGTAAACTGTTTCAATTCAGAATTGAAAGATATATATATATATATATATATATATATATATATAGAGAGAGAGAGAGAGAGAGAGAGAGAGAGAGAGAGAGAGAGAGAGAGAGAGAGAGAGAGAGATATTGTAAACGAATGTGTATAAATTAATTTTGTCCATCATGGCAAATAAGGACGGACCTTCAACGAAAAAGCTTTACAAATCTTTTTTAACTTCTACTTATAAGAAATCACAAGTATGTGAAAAAACACATTTTTATTGGCAACGTATGGCACAAAATCGAAGTAAGCGTATTACACATTAATACAGATTAAAATATATGGTTTCTATATAAGATTTTTAAGGAACAAAATTTACAGCTGAAAATCCTGTATCAGTCGCACCCATTCCCCATAGTCAATGTGGCATGAAAAGGAACATTCATGAAATAAGTGATACTTCCTCCGATAATGAGAATTTATTACAAGAAGAACAAATCAATATTGAAAGTTCTTCATTTCAAAATAATAATGATGCTACTGATGATTCGGATAGTAGTGATGAAGACTGCAATACACATGATTTCAATAATGTTGAATACTCCAATGATAAGTCCCATTCAAATTTTCATAATAAAGTTTTTGAAACTGATACAATAATGTTCCCTGAAGCTAAATTAACAACAGGGGATATCCAATTAATGATAACTGGAATGCTGATACGTTTTAACATGACACGTGTGCAAAGTGCAGCGCTTGTCGAATTTACTAGAAGGCTAGCTGGTCCAAAGTTCGATGAATGGAATTTTAGTGATTATACCATGGCCAAACTGTATGGTACTCCCGCGGATAAAGTTATGTTGAATTTTTATTGTACAAATTGTTATAATCCTCTAAGTCAAGTAAAACTCAAACAGAATTTTGAGAACAAGGAAGGAATATGCAACAATTGCAAGGAAGCATATAACTTAACATCAGTAAATTCGAATTACTTTTACTCTATTGATATAGAATATCAAATACAATTACTGCTAAATCAAAAAACTATCCAGTCCTCTCTATTGGAAAATTGATCAAAAAACGGAACAGAAAATGACTTTACAATACGCGACGTGTATGATACCATTTTATATAAAAAAGTTCAAAGAAATTGTTCTACAGCATTGACATGTAACTTCAACACCGACGGAGCACCCATATTTAAAAGCTCAAAAATTAGTTTCTGGCCACTGCAATTTATAATTAATGAGTTGCCACCGTCTATCAGATTTAAAAATATCATTTTAGCTTCTATTTGGATCACAAAAAAGGAACCATCACCAGCTATTATGAATTTTATGATGTCCTCCTTTGTGGAACAAGTATTGAAATTAAATAAGAAAGGTTTATTATTAAAACATTATGATACTAAACGCACTATGATCTTCCGATTGATACCTATAGCAGCATGTGTGGATTCCGTAGCTCGTCCACTTCTGCAAAACCGCCTACAATTCAATGGATATTATGGTTGTAGTTGGTGTTATGTCTATGGCAAATATATGTACGGCTCAGTCAGATTTCCATTATCTGAAAGCAGTGACGAGTTGCGAACACATGAAGCAAATATGGAAGACACAAACAACAGTGTTACGCTTCAAAAATGTATTCGGGGAGTTAAAGGTTTCTCCGAAATTGCCAGGTTACCGTTGTTCGACACAGTATGGGATTATCCTGTCGAGTATATGCACGGAGTCACCTTGGGGGTTGCTAAGCAATTATGGGACCTCTGGAGTAGTGCAGAATGTCAATATCAGCTTAATGCTACAGAAATAAATGAAATTAACCATCGTTTGACATTGTTTCGCGTGCCACATGAGGTTCATAGAATACCAAGATCTTTAGCAGAGAAAGCTAAATGGAAGGCGTCAGAATGGCGTTCATGGATCTTATTTTATAGTCCGGTGTGTTTGAATGGCATTTTGGATGAATGTGCCTACCAATCATTTCTACTCTTCTGTCGAAGTGTATATACATTGCTGAAAGTAGAAGTCACAGAGGATGACCTGAAGCAATGCGAACGGGACTCATTGAAGTTTGCAGGAGAATGTGAAATTCTGTATGGTGATCGTGCACCAACGTTTAATCTCCACAGTGTAACACATTTAGTGGATTCCGTTAGAAGGAGTGGACCATTATGGTCAACTTCAGCAGTTCATTTTGAGAATGGAATTCGGGTGTGTAAAAGTTATATAAATGGTCCCAATAATGTAGGACATCAAATTGTCACAAAATGGTCAAGGACAATGTATTATCAATCTTTGGTTACACACGTGTCTGCTAATAATAGATGCATTGATTTCTGTAACAATCTATTCAGTTCACAAGTATTGAAGAACGATTGCTTTAGAAGAAGCAACGATGGCGAGACTGTACTAGTAGGTGCACCGAAAATATCAGAAAATATAACAAAAAAACTTCGCACCTTTTTTATGAATGATAAAGCAATCGTAGAGATTTTCGATCGCTGCATTCACAAGAATATGGTTGTACATAGTACAAAATATATGAAAGTTCAAAAGACCAAGGATACAGTTGTTCTGTTACACAACGGAAGCGTTGTAGAAATTGAATACATAGTCAGGATTGAGGGTAAATGCTATATATTGGCTGCAGAGTTGTATACATGTTCAATGAACAACACAATCAACTTAAATCATCTGAAAAAAATTACAAATAAAGATAAAGTGTTTTTAATTTTCGAGATTTCGCAGATAAAGAACAAAGTGCTTGTTATGAATTTGGAGTCTGTTGGAGATTATATTTGTTTCCTGCCAAATGTATGGGAAACACAGTAATAATATCTGGAAAACGTACGTTCAACGACTTTTCTTTTGTGTCTGCTTTGCTTTGGGTTTGGTAATAATTGAATATAAAGGAATGTTTAACACTCATGACAGCATTCACCAGACTCTGGCAAAAACATTGATTATAGTATATTAACATTCTTGTTGTTAATAACGTTATACGATTAGGAAAGTCTACGAGGTCTGCTAGCCACCTGGCATTTCTGATCCGGATACCGTTATGAAAAAAATTAATCTTGGAATTTGATTTCATAAATTCATAGATATGTTAAGATATTTTTATAATATTACTGAACTTATCAGAGTAGGTTGTATAAGTTATGAGTACGCTTCCCCATGCATGCTTCCCACTTTTTCATGTCCTTTTTATAACTTACGATATATATAATGTAGTATTGTTTCACTGGAAAATTTTCATATTCTCTTTATGTGGTGTGTGGAATGAGCATTGTGGAAAATTATAAGAGTTTGAGATACATCGCATGATTTGGCTAAGGAATATTCTTCAATATTAGCATGGGCTTTCGCAACTTTCATAAATATTAAATAATCTGCGCGCCTCACTTCTGACATCATCAAATTATGTTTTAGGAAAAATCACATAAGGAAGTTGGGGGATTTGGCAGTTCCGAAATAAATGCAAAAGCGCATCCACTAAATGCATCCGATAATGTAAGTGTTTATCATATATATTCATGAATATTACGAAAAGTTGTATACTAAATTTTTTATTGAACAAAATTTTGTGGATTTAGAATAAAAAAAGGGCTTCGGAAAACATTAAATGTAATGAAAAAAAAATTATAAAAATAAATATACAAACCAAAGATTCAGATTGTACGGAAGAACGTAGAAAGCCACAAATGATGTCAGAGTACCTCAATCTGAAGATACAACTAAAAGAATGCCAGAGTAAATGCTTGGAAAAGGAGAAAAGATTACAAGCTAGCCAAGAAAGAACAAAATTCTTGACACAAAAGAATCAGGAGCTGCAGGAAATGCTGACCGAAAGAACTAA
This sequence comes from Andrena marginata, assembly GCA_963932335.1. Classification (NCBI taxonomy): domain Eukaryota; kingdom Metazoa; phylum Arthropoda; class Insecta; order Hymenoptera; family Andrenidae; genus Andrena; species Andrena marginata. Next base: position 647,263 of record OZ010661.1, read on the forward strand.
ATTAAATATGGATTTACAACGCCGCGTGATAAACTTTTTTGAGCAAAATGAAGGTGTGTATAGTATATGGTTTCTCAAGTGATGAATTTATTAAAAATGTTGTTTCATATTTTATAAAATAACTTTTACACTTTCAATTTTGGTTTATAGATATTGAAGTGGCAAAACTTAACATGCAGCAAAATTTGTCACAAAACTTTCCCTCCGTGGGATTCCTAAGAAAATCGGACAGCATGGTACGCATGATACATATATGTTATTTAGTTATTGAATTCCGCAGCATTGTATTTTCCGATATGCAATTTTGATAATTGTGAATCAATATTTCTAAAACACTTTTAATTTTGTATATGTGTTTATAATAAAAAATTTTGTACACGTTTTAGATACACATAGGACAAGGCCTTTGGCTACCAAAGTGTACCTATGATGCCGTCGTGTACAACGCCACAAAATCTAAACGGATTTTTGTTAAAAATATGGCATTGGCTTTGTTTGGCCCGGCAATTTTAAAGAGTAGCAGTGTGGAAGGAAGGGTATCCAACAGAAAGAAAAATAGTAGCCCCAAAACGCCACTTGATGCAGTAAAATTAAGAGCAATTACAGGTAATTTTCTATTTTCATATAAAAATATTTGATTTCCCCTTCAACTGCTTTCAATAAAAATTGATATAATTATTGATATACTTATTTTAGATATATTTCAATATTATATGGAGGCAACCAAATGCAGCCAAATTGAAACAGATTTATGGTTGCGCCGAGTTGGCAGTATTATAAGCTCCAAAATATCTGATTTAAATCGCCCGTCACGCCGTACAAAAAATTGCAACATTTCAGAAGAAATGGACGATGACGAACAGACGAATTGTGACCAAGCAACTATGAACCACAGGAATGTGAACAGGACAACTATGAACAACAGGACAGCTATGAACAGAAGTGTGAACAGGACAACAATGAGCAACAAAATGACGAAGAAATGCACGAAGGCGAAGCATACTTTTATGAATTTCTTGACACAAATTTGATGCCAAATTCAGAAAATTAATATATTGTTTTGATTTTTCTAGTTTTGTAGATTAGTCTTTTTCATTTTATATTTCGTATGTTATGTATGTTTTGTATGTTTTGTAAGTTTTGTAAGTTTTGTAAGTTTTGTAAATGTAATATCATGTTGAAATTATTAAAATTTTATCAATAGCTCTCCAAATTCTACTATTTCATACTGATCCCAAAATTGCATCTAATTACTTATAGATTCAATGAAAATTTGTACCTGCATTTCCAACTAAAATTCTGAACAAAATAAATGGTATATTACGTATCGTTACAGCATCGTAAATGTTACGCCAATACAAATAAAACCAGGTAGTAAAATAGCTTGAAAGGACCAATAGATTCTGTAATGGTTTGGATCTGGATTTCCAAATTCAACCAGCTTTTAAAATGAACGTGTAGATCCGATTAGATCCGACGACAAATTGTGCTAGGAAATACAGATAGATACCATCGAGGTTTTACATGCATATCCGGATTGAAACTGGTAGAAAATATTTTTCGTCCGGTTCAATCCGTATTTTACGGGAAGAAAACCGGGTTGAAAAAATTTCAATGCGGTTCTAACTGGCAGTTGCAGCAGGGTAAGACCTTCCAGATGTGCCGTTCGCTTCGAATCTAATTATAATATATCTATCTTTCAGTATAAAAGGATTTTGAATTACGCTCCACATCTAACCTCGATATCTCTATGTCTTATAGCTAACTTCACGCGATTTAACCAGCGGAAACCGCAACACCACTACTCGGTGGATAGGTGAGTTGGATAGTGTATGCGTATGTGGTAGCCGGAGATATATGTAGCTTGCACCTATTTCCTGTGTAAGTACATTATATTTCTACTTCACCATTCGTTTCATTAATTACTAACAATTAAATTTGTCTGTTAATCGAAGGTTTCGTCAAAATGGAGCTCCAATTGTTGGAAAATATAAAGAAATTTGGGTAAGTGATCAGAGGTTATATCTATCAGCATGTGTGTGTTTTAAAGGAACTTGTTTTCTACACGAGTTCATTTAGGTTTAATAAAATGTAATTCTGATACTTAATGCCAATTTCAGTACTCCTAATATCTGGTGAAATTTATTATTATGCAGGTATAATGGGGAGCTAGCGGAAGCTACTAAATTCACGAAGTCCTTGAAACAGGGCCCGAAATCACCAGAATTTACAAAACTCGTGGCCTGGATCGCGGATGAAATAGCAATATTGAACGACATGGACGAAACTATCCATTCGATAGCGTCGTCAGGCGATTCTAGCTCTTTCCTATTAGAATTAAGTTGCTTTCTTAAAGAATTAGGATGCGTGAACGAACGATTAATGACTGGCAATGTGAACGAGCGATTGGGGACTGAGCAGGATAGGTTTGCCTTATTAGATTTTCTAGCAGCTGAATTAGCGGCTTGCAGATTAATAGAAGCTAGAAACCAAAAGACTTCGACTTCCATGGATATCGAAGTTGTAAGTTATGAAAGTAACGCTGGAATAATTATTCTACGTTACAGTGTATTCCTAAAATAGTATGCGGTCCTTGCAGGAAGAAAGTGATACGGCGAAAGATCTGAAAGATATGTTAATAGCGTTAAATTTTGAGAAACCGCCAGGCGATATCACTGCCGAGAAGCTTTTCTCGAGACTGGAAGCCAAATTGTCTGAAGTGTTAAAGACAGCTCCACGAGAGCTGGTAGGTGAACCACTAATTACTAATGAATTCACGGAAAGAGAATGGAAAGATCTGGAACTTGTACAACAAGAGTTACACGACGAATATAGAATGCGTCGTGATATGTTACTTAAGCGACTCGATGTAACGGTACAATCGTTTTTGGTAAGTACAAGTGTATTACTTTCGATTAGAAATGATGGAACTACATGAATTGAAAAACTCATTATTTGCGCGTTTTTACACAGTGGTCGGACAGAGTGAAATCTCGAGAAGCTGAATTAACTAAACAGTACGAGGAGACTAGGAAATTTTTAAGTGCAGAGCCCGACATTGCTTTTGCCGATCTATTAGCAGCGAGAGATGATATCGCGATAATGGAGAAGACGAGCAATGCGAGTGTAAGGAAAAATACTCGAAGCGAAATCAATTCGATTATTATAGGAGAGGTACCAGACAGAGGTGGAAGGCCGTACGAACAAGAGCCGCCGCCACCAGAAATGCCACCATGGCAGAAGGACAGAGTACCAGGACCTTCGGCTGCTGGGTCAGTAGAGATTAACAGAAATAGTTCTATTTAGACACAGAATTTTAGAACAAATGTATATAATCTTTCGATGTTGTTAATTTAGCGGAGGTCGTGGAGGTGGCAGAGGAGGTGGTGGTTATAGAGGAAGTCGTGGAGGAGGTACCCATAATACCTCTTCCAGTGATAGTAGAGGAAGCTTTGGCGGTGGTAATTCTAACAGGGGTGGAGGATATGCAGGTGGCTTCGGAGGTAATAAAGTTCAGAGTTCCAACAGTTCCTCCAATAGTGGTGGATATGGTGGATATGGTGGACAAGGAGGAGGGTACGGAGGGAAACAAGGAGGGGGATATAGCGGAGGGCAAGCAGGTGGACAGGGTGGTAGATATGGAGGAGGACAAGGTGGCGGGTACGGAGGAGGACAAGGTGGCGGATACGGAGGAGGACAAGGTGGCGGATATGGAGGAGGAAAAGGTGGAGGATACGGTGGAGGACAAGGAGGCGGGTATGGAGGTCAAGGAGGTGGATATGTAGGGCAGAGAGCTGAATATACCGGGAGCCAAAGTGGAGGATATGGCGGAGGACAGGGTGGTGGATATGGAGGAGGACAAGGAGGTGGATATGGAGGAGGAAAAGGTGGAGGACAAGGAGGCGGGTATGGAGGTCAAGGAGGTGGATATGTAGGGCAGAGAGCTGAATATACCGGGAGCCAAAGTGGAGGATATGGCGGAGGACAGGGTGGTGGATATGGAGGAGGACAAGGAGGTGGATATGGAGGAGGAAAAGGTGGAGGACAAGGAGGCGGGTATGGAGGTCAAGGAGGTGGATATGTAGGGCAGAGAGCTGAATATACCGGGAGCCAAAGTGGAGGATATGGCGGAGGACAGGGTGGTGGATATGGAGGAGGACAAGGAGGTGGATATGGAGGAGGACAAGGGGGCGGATATAGCGGAGGTTAAGGAACTGGATATGGCGGAGGACAGGGTGGTGGATATGGAGGAGGACAAGGAGGTGGATATGTAGGGCAGAGAGCTGAATATACCGGGAGCCAAAGTGGAGGATATGGCGGAGGACATGGTGGTGGATATGGAGGAGGACAAGGAGGTGGATATGGAGGAGGACAAGGGGGCGGATATAGCGGAGGTTAAGGAACTGGATATAGCGGAGGACAGGGAGGAGGATACGGCGGCGGAAATAGCAATTATAATACAGAAAACAGAGATGAAGGTAAGCAAGGGATGATTGATTTTATCGGTGAAAAGATGCTGCAGGCAAATGCTACTTAAATCATTTTGACGTACATATAACTTGAGGTGACATAGGTTTTCCTTAATATACAAAGAACATTTTCACTAATTTTCACACTGAATAATAAATAATTGTAGAAGATATGGCGATATATATAAATCTCGCCCGGCACCAACAGTCAATGCGAGTGCTAAAACAGCTAATTGTAAGTAGAGCATTATTTTTTAGTACTTTTTTTTATATTATTTGTTAATAGCCAACAGTTATATGGACAGGAACATTAAAAGAATTGAAGCATCTTTTACAAATAAAATAGTAATAAACATCTAGTGTTTCATAATACATCTAGTTCAGAATCCGTTCATGAAATCCGCTACTGCCCAGATAGCACAGGACGTTTTAAAAACGTCCATTTTACGTCCATTTTACGTCTGAACGTCTTGATTTGTAACCAGACGTCTTTAAGACTTTACCAGACGTTGTGCTATCTGGGTGAAAATGCGTACGCTAGATGCGCGTGATTATTATGTGGTCGGCTCCTCGAAGTGACAGAAAATATAACCTATATGCTATACACGATTTCCTAAAGATACCGTTGCGGCGTAATAATAATGTTTCGAAAAGATGATAAAAAGTTCACAAATGTTTTGTAAAAGAATGAAATAGCCACTAAACATTTGTTGCCATATAGCATATACTTAGGTTATATTTTCTGTCACTTTGAGGAGCGGATTTTCTGTCTTCGAAGTGACAGAAAATATAACCTATGTATATGCTATATGGCAATAAATGTTGAGCGGCTATTTCGTTCTTTTGCGCTACATTTGTGAACTTTTTATCATCTTTCCGAAACATTATTATTACGCCGTAACGGTATCTTTAGGAAATCGGGTATAACGTATAGGTTATATTTTCTGTCACTTCGAGGACAGAAAATCCGCTCCTCCAAATGACAGAAAATATTACGAATAAATATTTTATTCGGAGAGCAGCGCCAAGTATTTTGAATAAAATATTTATTCGTATTAAAATATTTATTTGTATAAAAATATATCTGCTTAATATTGTTTAATACATTTTTTTCATTGTATAAATAACCATTGTTATAATTGGCGCAATTTTTGTATATCATTAATTTTGTAAAGCTATTAATTTACGACAATGTTTTTAAATGGGATTCTTTTATTCTAATGGGATACTTAAAATGTCCGCGATATGAGTAATAGAATGTACGAACACAGCATTTTAGCTGTGTATATGTAGTTGTGTCATCTTAAGCGCAGTTAGAAAGCACCTTTATGTACTTGCAGCTCATTTTGATTTCACATATTTTTTTATATTGTATATTTTCTTCTATTTTTTTGTGATTGTATATTTTCTTCTATTTTTGTTGTGATTTATTATTATTGTCTTCTATTTTTTGTCATTTATTATGATTATCTTTTTTTGTGATTTATTTGAATTCATGTACTTGGCGTAATTTTTGATTACACGGATAGACAAGATGTTATAACTGATAATTATAGTTAAGTACAATACCGTCGTTTTGTTCTTTTTCTTTTATTGAATTAATCATATTTTTATTTTATTAATATTTTTAGGAAAAAATAAACTGTGATGCGAATCAGATTTGTTTTCTAACAATTTGAACCCTATATAAACCCAAATCCGCGAAAAAATAACTTTGTCCAACTAGCATGTAGTATATTCGAACCACTATGCGATCGTAGGATCATAATCTCGCGAGTTCTCTTGGTTATCTGTGCTCATCATCAAGAGACATGGTAGTGTCTCGCGCCAAGTATATGATAAAGGTACAAAAAAGAGCGCCAAGTATATAATCTCTTCAAAAAGAATCCCATTTAAAAACAATGTCGTAAATTAATATAAATTTAATAATGTTCTATACTCACCAAAAATAATGTTCTAGAGTGTACAAAAATAATGATATACAACAATTGCGCCAATTATCACAATGACTATTTATACAAAGAAAAAATCACAATAGTACAATGAAAAAATGTATTAAATAATATCAAGCAGATATATTTTTATACAAATAAATATTTTAATACGAATAAATTACATAAAAAAATAGAAAAAAATATACAATATAAAAAATATATGAAATCAAAATGAGCTGCAAGTACATAAAGGTGCTTTCCAACTGCGCTTAAGATGACACAATACTTTGCCTGGCCACGCCAAGTATTTGACTTCCAGGCCGCGGACATCTAGGCAAATATCTAGATGTTACATTTTATCTTCATATTATTTAAAATGTCCGCGATATGAGTAACGGAATGTATGAATACAGCATTTTAGCTGTGTATATGTAGTTGTGTCATCTCAACCTTCCGGTACTCGCGCGTGTGTACGGAGTGCACGGAGTTCAGTTTTTGGCTGATAAAACCGTTTTACCGTGATCTATTGTACCCAGCACCCCTATGTATTCTTCCAGCGGACATTTTTGCATAATGCCACGTACTTGTCAGGTTCAAATTCAGTTTGCAAGTGTCTCTGATTGAACGAAAACGAAAGTATTGCCGCGTATCCCGCCGCCGAGCGCGCTCGTGTACTCACAAGTTTTCCAGTTATCCGCCTCCGATTGCTTTGATTTTTGGATATGTTTTAGAGGACAGAAAAATAAGATATACGTATTTTTTATTTTGGCCTGTTTGCATGTTTAGGGGGTGACACCACCCCTCAATGGTTTTCCAGGTATTCGCCTCCGATTGCTTTGATTTTTGGATATGTTTTAGAGGACAGAAAAATAAGATATACGTATTTTTTTATTTTGGCCTGTTTGCATGTTTAGGGGGTGAAGCCACCCCTCAAAATTCATAAGGGGTACAAAATTTTGTTTAGTCAAATTTCATATGGAAAAATATATCCAACAACCAAAACAATCGGAGATGATCACCTAAAAATTTTATACCTTGGGGAAGCTTCAACCCCGTAAACATGCAAACAGGCTAAAATAAAAAAACACGTGTATCTTCTTTTTCGGCCCTCTAAAACATATCCAAAAAACCAGAACAATCGGAGGCGAAAACCTGAAAAACTTTGAGGGGTGGTTTCACCCCCTAAAGATGACAACAGGCGAAAATAAAAAAATACGTATATCTTATTTTTCGGTCCTCTAAAACATATCCAAAAATCAAAGCAATCGGTGGCGAATTACCTGGAAAACCATTGAGGGGTGGTTTCACCCCCTAACGATGACAACAGGCGAAAATAAAAAAATACGTATATCTTATTTTTCGGTCCTCTAAAACATATCCAAAAATCAAAGCAATCGGTGGCGAATTACCTGGAAAACCATTGAGGGGTGGTTTCACCCCCTAAACATGCAAACAGGCCAAAATAAAAAAATACGTATATCTTATTTTTCGGTCCTCCAAAACATATAAAAAAACCAAAGCAATTGGAGGCGTACTTGTGAGTACACGGGCGCGGTCGCTGGCAAGATACGCGGCATACTTTCGTTTTCATTCAATCAGAAACACTTCCAAACTGAATTTGAACCTGACAAGTACGTAGCATTATGCAAAAATGTCCGCTGGAAGAATACATAGGGGTGCTGGGTACAATACATCACGGTAAACTGGTTTTTTCAACCAAAAAGGTTAATAATACGTGACCGTGCACTCAGTGCACGACGCGAGTGCTCGTGTTACAAAAATAGGCGCGAGTACCGGAAGGTTAAGCGCAGTTGGAAAACACCTTTATGTACTTGCAGCTCATTTTGTTTTCATATATTTTTTATATTGTATATTTTCTTCTATTTTTTTATGTGATTTATTCGTATTAAAATATTTATTTGTATAAAAATATATCTGCTTGATATTATTTAATACATTTTTTCATTGTACTATTGTGATTTTTTCTTTGTATAAATAGTCATTGTGATAATTGGCGCAATTGTTGTATATCATTATTTTTATAGAGTATAGAACATTATTAAATTTATATTAATTTACGACATTGTTTTTAAATGGGATTCTTTTTGAAGAGATTATATACTTGGCGCTCTTTTTTGTACCTTTTTGTAAAAAGGTAATTTTGTGGGGTTGAATATTCGCGGCGATCGTTACAGAAACCCTTGGTATCCCACAAGAAGAGGCCACGGCGGCTAGCCTCAATAAATCGCCTAAAGGTGGGCCCCCTCGGCGCTGGACACCGGAGGCTATGGAGGGCGCCCTCCACGGGTTACAAAGTGGCGATATCAAATCAGTTAGTGAAGCTTCCAGGACATTTGGTATAAGCAAAACAACACTTACACGATATTGCAAAAGGGAGAATATTGTGCCGAAATCGGTGGAATAAAAGAAAATATACTTAAAGTCATTTAAGAAGTAACTTATTCGCGCATGTAGAAGGAGCTCTTCGACTGCCGCGAAGTCTCTGTTCCCCCACTTTACCACCCAGGCTTCCCTCTCTCCATGCACCGTTCCGATTCTCTTTCATATACCAGGTAATCAAATAAAACGTGTATTCTATTAAATTCCTGCCATATTACGAATTTATTTATTAGTTGTATTATACTGAAATGTTTACGGTACTAATATTATGAAATATAACAACAAAGTATGACATATAAAAATAAATTTTATTATACAAAACTTAAGTAAAGTACAATTTGTATATATTTATAAAACTCTGGACAAAGGAAGATTATTATAAATATTTAAAATGACAAGAAAGCTCAGTTTACGCAAATGAAGTACAAGGAAATTATAAGATTGGTTGGAAATACATGCGGCGTAGACTATCCGTTATCGTACCGTCCTCGACAATTTAAAAGAATTTAAAAGGACGGAGACTGTGACTTCAGGCTTATAAGCGTCGCCGTTGGTGGAAACAAATTGCGAACATTTAAGAAACATTTAACGGTAAAGCTATTAATCGCGGAAATCGCATTTTACACCCAATATCCGATGACACCGTGGGCGGCTGTCCTGCTTATAGGTGTCATCTTCGACGGGCGCAAATCACGATTAACTTTATTCATATTTTCTCGATTTATAAAATTGATTATAGAAGGTGTCAATGCCTGAAGTAGGGAATAGGAACACCAGGGTAAAGCTTCACTCACTTTTGTAACCTTTAGTGACAATGGTGACAATTTTACAAGTTATTATTTAGTTTGCTAAAATGAATTTTGCTTGATAAAACATTACACGTAAGAGCACGATGGGCTCGATTCCTCGTCTATTTGGCAAAGAAGTAGCATGTATCGCAGGTAGAAAGTTTTTAGACTGCCAGGTCGAAGTCTAGGTAAACGCATCGGTGAGTAAAATACGTTTCGCTTGATATGCAGTATTGCATCGAAGTAGACGATAAAAATGACAGACGCTTGGTTTTGAAGTAGCATTTATTGTTCCGTAACAATACACAATCTAAAAATAACGAATTCATGGAAGCGAAATGCGTTAAAAAAAAACTAGGTGGCTGTCGAATATACATTTTCTGCGATGCTCTAGGTTCGCGTAAGGAAGGGGCGAAGGCAACGTGTGTGTCGAACGGACACAAATAACAGCCATCGGAAGGTTAACGATAGGCAATTACCAGCGTATACATACAATAGCCGAGCTACGTGTATCTGCTAGGTTCGAATTGCGCGCGTTCTACGACGTGATTACAAAAATTGCATTCGGTGCGAAAGTGTACGCCCCTCGTTGTGCACCGACAGATCGAGAAACGTTAATCAAGATCCGCCCACCCGTAACTAGACTAGTTTACACACTTACGAGATTCTCATAATTCTTGCAAATATATACGTATACCCCGTCCTATGCCTCTTAATAAAATATCAATGATTATTGAGATTCGCTGAATCTAGCAAAACGATATCATCATAAATACTCTGATTGCTTAGTCGCGAGAATAAGCATACATACACGTACATGTACTGTTTCGAACTCTTAAAGTAGTTGGCCAACTTTCCCCAAGCTTCCGAAATAAGGTCACTTTAAGCGATTAGCAGGATTCATCGACAAGTCGGTGCAATTTTAGACTGTGTTCTTTCGCGGCGCGATCCCCCGTTGATTACTGCGAGACCATGATCTCGTAATCAGGGAAAGCGACCTCGGCACCGGCGAACGCTATGTAACAGACGCTGTGGGACGGTTGCACCTTGCCGATCGTCAGAGTGCCCTCGTGATGAACGCGACCAACGTAGAGAGCTTCTCCGTCCTCGGTCTCACCACCAGGAATCGCATTGTGAGGAATGTTGTTCCCACTTGTTGGCACCCAGACAGGGTTGCAACCGCAGAGGACCTAAAAACGTCAGACGATTCTCTTATCCCTTCGTAACAGAATGTAGATCTTTGGGTCCAAGTGCTCTTTAGCAGAGAGTTGATGGTCCCGACTTCGTACCTGGTAATCAGTCTTTCCATGCTCCTCGCCTCCCCAAGCAACGTAGCAGACTGAGTGCCCTGGCTTCACTTTTCCAGGTATAAGGGCTCCCTCGTGATAAGCTCTGCCCACGAACAAGGTCTCGTCGTCCTTTCCACCCTCCACGGCAGCGGGAGGCACCATTCCACCTGACGCGTCGCACCAGCAGACGTCTCCCATTGTCACCCCTTGCACAGGTGGAGGCGGGGCCGATGGGTTCGTATCTACAAGCAGGTGCCGTTGAGACACGTTAAAGAGGATGCTGCAAGATCGCCGTGGGTACCTCTTTATAAGCACTAAGAGAAGGAACCACGCGATCGACGGTGTACAGCGGAGGATTCAAATATTTCGAGGATAATTTCAAGTTACAAGTAATCGGAGAATCTCTTCCGGTACACCATCGATCAAATTCAACGGAGAAGTATTCTCCCATGCTCTGACACGAAGAAATGCACACAATCCAAGGACAGACACCAGTGAAGCAGTGGTGTGCGAAGATCAATGAAAGTGCAACGATGAAACGTTAATGATGGACATCAAAGTATTATAGGATTCTCTTCCGTTAACGTTATCGACGGTTTTAACGGAATCGGAAAAGTACACAGAACGAACGAGCGAAAGTTGCGATAGGGAGTTTGAAATGCGATGCGTCTGCGGGAGGGAGATAATTACTGTAATAACAATGATGACCTCGGGTACGCTCGATGATACATGCTGCTGTTAGAACTGTGAGCAATGCAACTCGCACAGCGTGCCGTTAGTAGTGCCGTGAAAAACAAAACCGTGAAGTTCTGAGCTTGGAATTTTGAACACGTTCAAGGATTTTCCTTCGAGTACTGTACTGCGAAACTTTGACATTCCTTTGCCCCACGATTTAAGGTTCCTATAACTACCCGGTGGCCTCACCCAGACAATTTTGAATTACATTAAGCGCATATCATCCGCGTTCAAGATTTTCGTTAAATTAGTCTACCAAGCATAAGTGCTTTATGGGTAGATGCTTGATCCACAGCAGGCACCCAAGCGAGGACAATTTTACCATTTAACGATCCAAAGATCCGTCGATGTAGTCCAAAAAAAAAACAACCACATACACCAATTTGGTATATCCCCTCGCCAAGCCATTACTGCCAACAATTATTCCTCCACTTGGATACCCAAATACAGAAAGTACAGATACGAAGAATAGGATTCACCTTATGGAGAAAAAAAATATCCATTCACCATGTTTCGCGCTGGATCCTATTCTTTTCTCTATTCGATCCTCGGCAATAGATCACCCTTAGTTAATGATATAATAACCAAGACCGAGCAAAAGCTTCGATGCTCATAGTGATAAAATAGTACGGTAAGTTTGATGTTAAAAAAAAATGGAAGAAAAAAGAGACAAAGAGATGCTCAGGCAAATTACGTTTGGAACCAGGGCTCGGAGGTGGGTACAGGGCGGTTCGAAGCTTCCACTTCCCGGTTGCACCCCAACCGGTGCGCACACCGACGTAGCTCACGCCAATTGGCTTTGGGTCCTGCCACTCGATGATCACAGGACCATTAAGGTCACCAGACCTAACCGTGATACGACCGTCGAGCCAAGTGACCACGAACTTCTTGGTCTCGTTCTCGTTCAGCAGGTTTGGCGTGTTCACGCGCACCTGTCCGGGGCAAAATCAGCCATTTAGGTCGGGGATGCTCCCTATGGTAGCCTGTTTAAGGAACCTTTAACCCCTTGTGCCCTGCCGATGCACCTGCTCGCTGCTGAGAACTTAATATATGCTCCAGCTTGGGGATAATTGGGGAGTAAGCTTCATTTGGGGGTTCCTTAGCGACGTATGGGCCCTCTTCGATTCTTTAGCTTTTAGTAGAGTAGCATAGGAATATAGAATTTCAATATTTCATTTATCAAATTTCAATATTTCATTTTTCAAATTTCAATATTTCATTTATGAAATTTCAATATTTCATTTTTCAAATTTCAATATTTCATTTTTCAAATTTCAATATTTCATTTATCAAATTTAAATATTTCATTTTTCAAATTTCAATATTTCATTTTTCAAATTTCAATATTTCATTTTTCAAATTTCAATATTTCATTTTTCAAATTTCAATATTTCATTTTTCAAATTTCAATATTTCATTTTTCAAATTTCAATATTTCATTTTTCAAATTTCAATATTTCATTTTTCTAATTTCAATATTTCATTTTTCAAATTTCAAATTTCAAAATTTCAAAATTTCAAAATTTCAAAATTTCAAAATTTCAAAATTTCAAAATTTCAAAATTTCAAAATTCAATATTTCATTTTTCAAATTTCAATATTTCATTTTTCAAATTTCAAATTTCAAAATTTCAAATTTCAATATTTCATTTTTCAAATTTAAAATTTCCAAATTTCATTTTTCAAATTTCAGAATTTAAAATTTCAAATACTTGCAAATTTGAAGATTCAAAGATTTCTTAATTATAGCGAATACTAGATTATACAGTTAAAAGTTTAAGGGTTGTACTTGATAGCTTCATTATTTTACTTGATTTTGGATAGGCTAAAGGTATACACAAGAAATAAAGATCGAAGAAGGTGAATGCAGCTAGGAGCACATTCTCGCAGTTGAGGGTTGAACGAATAACAGACAAAGGGTTAAAGGAACGACACGATATGTGAGGAGGGAACGGTCTCGAACCTTATCGGGCTGTTTGCAATCATATCTGATCACCGACGCCATGTTCTCCCAGCCCCCGAGCATGATTTCGTACATTGGGCTCGATTCGCCTTTCTTGTTCGTCAGGGCGATATGCGCGTTGCTCTTGGCCCTCACCTCGACGTGGACCGAGCCGCTCCGCACGTTACGGAACTTGTAGCGTAACTCATCGCCCGTCGACAGAGGACCGTGTCCTTGTAGAAACCAAAGAAATTCGAGAGTGAACACTTCGATTCACACAAAACGCGATTCTTTCATCCGCGACTATGTCTCTTAACAATCGTCCAACATCCCCAAAAGCTCTTATAGGATTATAATCCTACTTCCCTGCCCACCACGAGTCTTTAATCGCCTACCTTACCGATTCACCTAATCCTCAAGTGTTCTCAGAATTGCAAGGTTTCGATCATCCTAATTTCGTGGGAGCTTGAAAGTTTGGGTGCTTATGAGTAGCAGAAATTTCTACAAACTACTGTTTCGATCAGACTGAAGCGAGATAAGCGTGGCTACGTGGTATACTTAATCTAATTCTCGTGCATATACCATCTTGATCGAATGGTGTCCAATCAAAGAATATACACAGGCACCTACATATGAATTTGTAACAGTGATCAGAGAAACGATTTGAAAGCTCTCTTAATTGGACACCTTTCAAGGTAAAACGTGCTGGGTTCAAATCAAAACATACTCGAGCAGGGAAGCTAGAAATCTACAAGGAGACTGATGCAAAACTGTGTTTCATCCGCAGGTCTATTATGCTATACGTACAACGCTCCTGACCCCCGACACATATGGCTGTGAGGGACGACGATGTATATTAGTAGAGTCCATCCGAAATCCGATAAAGTACCAGCAAGAAGATAGTATTAATAAATTTGAAAAAATAGTACTGTTCGTTGAAAACTGAGTCGAGCAAAGACCGCGCACTTCTACGGTAAAGATTAACTGCTTCCCAGGCAGACCAGACTATCTACCGCATAATATATACAATAGTAGGTAAGTGCTTCTAGGCTACTAAAAACCAGTGCTAGTCTGACAATACTTATCGGCTTCACCATACATCGCGTTTACGTACCGCTGCCGGCTAAGCGACATTATATCTCTCTCTACATCCACGCGTTAAATATTCCAACTATAGTGCATTACACAACTCTGTCTACAGATTTAATTATTCAAGACATCTAGACGTAACGAGGAATAAAAGGCGGCGAGGATCAAGCGAAATGGGAAGCGAAGATTAGCGTACCTTCGATCAGCCATTCGCCGGAAGCACCCCAACCGGTGCATATACCGAAGTAACCGATTCCGAACGGATCTGGATCGGCGTAGGTGAGGAACGCACTCGGTTCGCCCTCTTTACCTACCGACAGCACACCGTCGCTCCATCTGAAACAATCGCCGCAAAGGACACCGTCAGAAATATTCGATTCAACTTCCCCCAGAATCTTGTATCATCTTTTCCAACTCCCTGTCCACCTCTACGCAGGTCCGGGCCTTTTTTGCGCCCTAGACGAACCTGCCAACTGGCGCTCTTTATTTATAACACGTTTATCTCAGCTTTTTCGCGACCCTACTCTGAATTTTTATTCGTAGCTTAAAACATTCATAGTAAAACTTGAAATATTTCATTTAAAACTTAATTTCAACAAAAAATGGCAACAATGAAAATACCATTTTGCGCCCCTAGTCAAATTTGTCTAAGTCGGCGCCAGATTTACACGGTGCAAATGACGAGGCGCCGACATAAAAGAAATGAGAGTCGTAGATTAAATAAGGGAGAAAATTATGTTTTACTTTTTAGCGCATTTTTATTTTTTACAAGGCGGTTTCAATTTGTTTTATTTGTTTTGCCTGTGGGGGCGAACCCGTGCCCAGGGATGGGCAAAGTTTTTATTTAAATAAAAAATATCGGATAAAAGTTACAAAAATTATTCGCCATGCGTCGCATACAGCTAAATCGGGTTAAAGAATTTTTTTTTAACTTTTATGCGTTATTCGAAATTTTAAATTAAAAAAATTTAGCCTACGTCTCTTTCTTTCACTACCACCCCCCTACGTTTCATTCCATCGCCACTAACGATCATCGCAACGGGAAGCAGTGCTTCGCGCAGCGCTTTCAAATCGCATTGTAAATCACCTGATCCAGAAACCACGCGACTGGTCAGCGCTGAGTATGTCAGGCGTCTCCGATTCGGCGACCTCGGGTTTAGTCCTGTTCTTACGGATCACGGACTTGCTGTTCCCCCATCCGCCGATGAACACCTGGAAATTCCAACGTACCAACGACATAGTGCATTCCTCGCCGCATTTTGTATAATAGTCAGAAGCTCGCCCTCAACGTTCCTCACCTCGTACATCGGGTCACCCTCCTGGGGGCCGGTGGTGAGGGCGACATGGGCGTCGTTGGCCGCCTTTACGCGGAACTGAAGCTGCCCGCTCGCGACGGGGTAGAAATTGTACTCCAATTTGTCCTCCGTGGAAAGTGCTGGAAAATACAAAACGAACGAATTCACCATGCGAGCTCGTACGGCGGAGTTCTTAGAGCGTTGGGGAAGCGAGTCGTGCGTTCTCCGTAGCTACTCGGTCAGGGCGGAACGGATCCTGCCGAAGCGATTACGAGGGGTAGAATACGAAGGATAATTTGGCAGAGCGCGAAAAGTGGAGCAGAACGTCTCGAACGAGCGCCCAGACGTCTGGACGCCAGCCGTCTCGAGTAGCGAAACGAAAGTAGGACAATGCAGGACTCCGCATCGATCAATATCGAGATAATTGCGTGGCTGGTTCACGTCGCTCGACCGTGAATCTTTTCTAACGATCTCGATACGCTTGATGCACGTCGCTCAAAAGACGATTTGCTAGACCCTCGAAGCCCAAGCGCGAGCTTACGGTGCTCGGAAATTTAAATCAATGACACCTTCAGCCTTCTCTACAACTAAGAGGTGGCAACGCACAGGCTTTCTCACAAATAGAATTCCCTTTCACCTAAATGTCAAGCATATTTAGCAATGGAAACAAATGCGTAAATAATTTAAAGTCAGGGAACATTCCACTCTGTTCTGAAAAATTTGAATTTTAACGCTTACGGTGTCTTCTACAAGGACTCGTCGATGGATTTCCAACAGAATTCTGACGAAAGTGTACAGCTTGATTGAGAACCCGCGTCACCGACGAAGATAGAAGCCATCTATTCTCAGACTATGAGAGTTTCTGATTGCCGTTAATTAAACGCGCGTTTTTCTCCGGCGGAAATGGCACGGAGCAGCCAACGAGCCGGGATCGT
Source organism: Andrena marginata (assembly GCA_963932335.1). Lineage (NCBI taxonomy): Eukaryota > Metazoa > Arthropoda > Insecta > Hymenoptera > Andrenidae > Andrena > Andrena marginata. Next base: position 664,139 of record OZ010661.1, read on the forward strand.
TGTTTCTTTTCGAACGCGTCGCGCCGGCTGCGGGCGATCTGGTCGTGAGATCATGAATTCAAATGAACGGCGCGCACGGCCCGCGATAATAAGGAAAGATCACAGCAGCGGCCTCGCTAATCTCATCAATTAAGTAAACCGGCTGAATCATCCGCGATTTTCGGATTCTTCATCCGGCGGATCGTTCGAAATGCCTGTAACAAGAATATTTACCCGGAGGTTTGATCAAGGACCGCAACTGGTACCCCACGTCCGTGAACATAAATATCAAGACCAATATGCCCGCTTTCAATGCAAAATTCCTCGGTAGTACGTGCCCGTTGGACATCCTACGCTCGCGAACATTCATAACTGTCCAACCATGTAACACTGAATGAATTCTCTAACGCCAAAAGTCTCTAGTCTCATATCCTACCGCGCTTCGTATCCAACGGTCGATCTCCAATCTATTTACAACCTAACCGCGACTTATACTTGGCTAACAATTATCTAACTTTAACGCGAGAGAGGCATTAACCCCAAAACGGTCAATCACTTTACGAGTGAACAGAGCTGCGAACCAGCTTCGCTGGACTTCCTATTTATTTCCTTTACTTGCGCTCGACACTGGCCAGCATGCAGCTTCGTCACGACACACATTCCAGAAATGTTTAATCACTATTTAGAGACGCTTATATTCAACGCGAACTCGTTAACCACGCGACACGGCCAGCAAACTTCAGCTGAGAAGGCGCCACTAAGTTTCTTTGCTTCTCAGCGATAAATAATGTAAAGTACGCTAGCTGCTTAGCGCAACAAAATGACTCCACCTCGGAAGGTGTACGAAAGAATTGCGTGCGCGTGTACAGTCCACCGAAACGGCGCTCAACACGCATACGACAGTGTTTTACTGGACGAACGCAATCGCTTATAAATAGTGGCTTGTGTCACGAAGGCTGCTGACATCATCGGCACGTCGCGAACGAACGAGGAATCGCTGGTAATTTGAGGGTCATCGTTTTTTTAAGACGCCCGGCGTGATTAGAGTAGAAAATTAGTAATTCTCCCATATTAGCCAGCTAAATACTTAAAGAATTGCTATTGGACTGTTGCAGATCCAAGCCGGGCTTCCGCCTCGATTCAGTTACATCGCAATTCGTGTTAATTCGGCTGAATCAGAATATACCCTGCTAAAAATAGATCTTCGGTGTGCATTGAAGGAACTTGAATTCCTTATTTGCATTTTTTCTTAATTCGACGCCAAGGAATGCGGTTGATAAGAGGATAAAGAATAATAGAAAGTCAGATTGGACGAGGTCGGCAGCGTCATCGAACTGATGTCATTGGTATTTCGATGGGAATTACACCGCGCTACGTTACGAGGGTGTGATTCCAAGCAATGAGCGTAACGAACTTTCGCGCGAGGGTTCAGCGGTCAAAGAGGGGCGCGCTGCGCTGATAAATGGTGCGGAATGTCTTAGAGAGGATTCTAGAGAAAAGCTGATTTCAGGAATCGTTCGAAACCTCGTCCCTCCTGTAAACGAACTAAGCGAATGGCACCAGAACGGCGTCGATTTTGCGGGGGTAAATTGATTAGACAGAGGTCTATCGTGCGAGGCGTGTTACGCTCGCGATTAACATAACAATGCGAAAATTAGAGCCATTCAGTCAATTCTCTAATGGCGCAACGTCCACGGTTACATTCGTTTGGCCGTTTGCGACATTCCGCTCGCTGGTAACCTGCAAATAACGAAAGCGATTGCACGTAACGCATACGTTGTAATTAGGGTTGCCACCTTTTTTACAGAAAAATAACGTACATTTGCTTTCGTGGGGTATAAAAAAGAAGTACGCTCAACAAATTAAAAGTACATTTTAATCTTATTAGTTTTTATTCCTTTCAAACATATTTTCTATTGCTTTTAGCATTAGAGTAATTTTTATTATTTTGAAATATGTCAATAACGTAAGATACCTTATTTTAAAGTACGGGTGGCAACGCTAGTTGTAATGGTACAGATTTTTCGAAAAAAATATTACAATTTTTCTGTTAAAAAATATAATTTTATCGATTTCTTGTATGAAAAATATTTTTGATCTTTTTTTTATGAATTTATCTGTAAAATCTGCTCGCGACACATCGTAAGGAATGTTTTTCTGCATCTTTCATTAAATTTCTATCCAAATCGTTGGAGCGGTTTTCAAAATTTCATGTTCACCATCAAACTGTGCACCGCGTACACGCTTTTACGTTTGTACTCACACCTTTTATGTACATAGAGATATTTAGACTTTTCTTTTTTTCTGTTAAAGCTCGTAGAATAACGATTAAAACTAGAAAAAATCGTTCCGTCTACTGTTATTTATCACTTTCCTACCCCCTTAAGGCGGTTTGTTGACCATTGACGGTACAGAATCTCTGTATGCATTCCACAAGTACGGTAGAGCGAAGAAGGCCTCCCATACGTAATGGACGCGCGTTATTAATTAATTGCCAGAGTAACGGCTGCCAATAGTTGGACGTTGCGCGCCTATTATGCTTAGCAGCCAATCGTGTCTCGCTGTCACTGACCTCGCATGGCAACTGCCTTCCTTTTGCTAGCAAGGTGGATGCATAGTGACCGTTAACCGGGAAGAGGTGTTCGAATTCAAGATGGTACCGTGAAAGGTGTATTCTATTCATTGGCTGGAAGCTGGCTCGTGAATAAATATATATAAAATTAGTTGGGATACTTTTTCTTCCGACAGTAACTAATGGGCTGAGTTTCTCTGCGAAAAAAAACGGTAATGGCTAAACGAATAGTGCCACGAATACGGCGCTCGTCAATTACTACGATGGGCTTAATAAATCCCGCGCCTATGGATTTAGTTGCGATAAAGGAACACGGTGATAGGGATCGCAGAAAAGGTATTAAAGATTCTCTCCGTGCTCCTTCGTAGCGGGAGAGCTGGTTGCGAAACAATCTGCGAGTGGTATTACACAAGAATCCAGCCAAGATGACGCGATGCCGTCCTCTAGAAAATTGAAACTACCTCGAACTAGCAGTAAACGAGCTGGAAAGGTTTCTCGCTGCAAAAAAAGGAAGCATACACACGTTCGAGGTGCAGCAACTGGGAGAGAATAGCGAGACGAAAGAAAGAGAAACACGACTGTGCACAAGGCAGTGAGAATACCAACGGACGAATCCATATTTTTTCGAAATTGAGCTAGTAGCAATAACGTATTCCAATAGGCTCTAACTAATCATATAAAATAGGAAAAGAAAACTTTTTAATTTGGGTTGGTCCGTTGTCGCTCTCACTGTCTGGTATGTACCAGGAGAGAGAGAGAGAGAGAGAGAGAGAGAGAGAGAGAGAGAGAGAGAGAGAGAGAGAAGGAGGACCCTTGGGATTCGTGAACTATCGGGAATCTGAGCCAACCGAAAGCATCCTTCAGGAATTCCATGCTTTGATCGAAGTAGCACGCAGTTAGTTTCGTGTTTCTCGAACTTTAATGGCGGCTGAAAAAGCCGGCCGGCTTGTCAAACTGGAACAGCCGCGCCCGTCTACTATATTTAGCCAGATGCCAGGAAAGAAACCGTTCACCGAAACGTCTTCGTGTAAACACGCAGGCTCTACGCTACTTCCCACAAATCACTTATCGATAAATCGCCGGAGTACCTTCGACCTATTAATCCTGGTTTCCATCGATCAATGTTCTGGAAACTTCGCCTCTATGCGCGATACGTCACCTCGCGACACGACGCTGGAACACGCGAGATGTAGACGATAGGATGAAAAGATTGGACGATTGACGAACCAGCGAAGTATAAAGGTAGTAAAGTTTTCGTTTAGGATTTCAGGATTTTAAAAGGTGAGGTAACAAAGCCGGAGTAGCGAAGGCAATGCGTTGTTGAGTACGAGGAATAAGAAAAAGAACTTAATCCCATGTTTGGCCTGGTTTGTTTATGTACTAAAGATGAATTCGAACGACAAACATAGGCCCAGTTCTGAGAAAGCGACGCGAGGAATTCTCGGCTGAACTTCACTTCCATCCTAAAATGTCGGATGTCCTCATCCTTTAATACAGCGCAATGGCAAATCAAACAATGTATTTATCAGGGACCCGGAACGGAACAGAAACGAAAACGATAAACGAAAAGAACGAAATATTTTTCCGGAACAGAAACAGAAACGAAACGAAATTTTTAACCCTGTTGCAGGAGTGAAAACGTAATAACCGAAATAAAAATTCCGACTAATAACGTTCTGTACACTTCAGGTTAAAAGATTTAAATTGAGCGTTCCCCTTATTTTGCCGTGGGCACGGCTTGCAACCGAAAGCATCAAAACTCTAAATTCTTTTCTTAAGACGTAATATATAATATTCTATAATACATAACTATAACGTATAATATTTTATAATATAAGTACCACAGGCAATGAAATAAGTTTATACTAGTTTTTTTTACAAATGAAATAACCGGTTCGGAACAAAATTTGTTTTTCGTTCTGATGGAAACGAAATATTTTTCACCAGGAACGATATTAACCGAAACGAAATTATTATTATCGGAGCTGAACCGAAACGAAACGAAAAAACATTTCGTTCCAGGTCCCTGGTATTTATAGAAATGTATTCGTTGATCGAGTGCTACGATGTAGTGCAAATAATTGCGTAGCTGGGGAAGTATTGTAGCTACGAAGGCAACTAACATTGTGTGACAGAAATTTTCGAATAGAGACCTGCGCATTAATAATAAATCATTGCTTTCTCCGCAACATTTACTGCGTAGTTTACGAGCACGCGCATTAATAACGACTTTCCAGGATCGTCCAATAGATCGATAATAGCCATAGAGCATGCAGAATATACTTTAAACTATTGTCAATCTTTTAGATAGTCACTAGCAGACAACACCAGCGCTCGTTATATCGAGTTACTTTCAATACTGTTGTCTAAGGTAATTTGCGCTTATTATAATTGAGCTTCGATTATTTCGCGGGAAAAATTGTGTAACTTATTCCTATTGATAATTACTACCTATGAACCTCTTCGATACTACTCTTTTCATAGTTAGAAATGCAAAAATCATATTTACATACGTTGCAACTGCCGACAGTAAACGAGAATTGTATAAGTTGTAATATTAATATGCCGGTACATAACCTATGAAACTTAACCGCAATTTGAAGGAGAAATTCTTTGAATATGAATCAGCAATGCTAATAATGCTTGTTATATATAAATATCTACTCACAGATAGCCATGATGCTGTTTTCCCAAGGGCAATAGGTAAAATCCCTGATGCAAGCAGAAAACAAAGCACACACTTCGACAGTTGAACTCGAACTGGGACGACGCGCGACGTTTTCATGCTTTACCAAGGTAGCTGCGCGCGCATGCGCACTCCATATCCTGCACATGCAACGTTCTAACGCCGGTAATTTGCAAGCAATAATCAAGCGAGGGGAATGAGTCATAAACTATAGATACAAATTCTTCTTCGAATTCTAGATTTAAACGGAATTTTTGTGTAACTCTGAACATCGCTACATATCGTTAATAGTGTAAAGTACAGTGAAATATTTGAACGCTGGGCATACGATAGTAAATAGGTATCGTCGAAGTATTTTAAGTAATTACGCGACGCTTAACGCGCTAAAATAAGCGTGAACAATAAACAATTCTCGTTATAATATTTATAACGGTAACTGTTCGGTTCAAAGTATAACTAGTAAATGGATCACGCGGCATGAATCATGGAACTGCAATCTGCTTTTTAATATTCGCATTCACAGCTGTATATTACTATAAGCAACTTAGTATTGACGATATAAGTGGTATTAAGGAGCTTATCATTCTTTCGTTATAGCCAGAATGAAATTTTGAAAAATGGCCAATTAGTTCAATCGTTATGTTACACCGATTACGCTAGAAGCATGAATTACGTCATTGTTATAAGTAATTGAATCAGTGAAGGCATAGATCGTTTCATCTTTATGACGGATAGTATATGATAACCTAATGTCGAGCAACTGTGATTACGTTTAGACGAGCCTTTAACTACCAATTGGCAACTGGCTCGCGCGCACGATGATTCCAGTGGAGTTAATTGCGATCGTGTCTAATGCACCAGGAAACATAATTTTATAGATTCGTAGTTTCGGTGACCTCGTTAAACAATAACAGGTTTCCACGTAATAACGTTTCGCATGAATCATTTGGAATACGTAGGCGCCGCGGTATCCATAACCGATTATATTTCTCTGTAAGATGATCTTGCCGATTATTTGAGACACGGTCTCGTATAACTGGAAAACAAGTGACAATTTATGAATAAGTTACCTTCGAATAACTTTGGAGGCTTAGTCGGTCGTATCTTTTACCACAGACAAGGTCTAAAATAACATAGAAGAGAATAATAAATATAGAATAAAAGAATAAATTTTTATCACACAATTCGAGATCAAGAATCTAGCTTTCTTTAAACATTTTTTCTTGTTATTAAAAAATAGATCAATTTAATTAAAAAAGCTCCCGTTAACAGATAACGAGTCTTACGTAGAATAAGGATGTAAATGACGAAGTTAATCGGATAAACGATGAGGCGGCAGTTACAATGCTCACCGTTTTCGAAAATGATGTTTCGAGAACAACACACATTTTTTCAATTTTTCCAATTCTCATACCTGCGGTATAAAATCATAGATATATAAACATATGCCTATAAAACGCCAAAAAGAATTAAACTAATCAGATTAATAGTTTATCCCTGAATCACTCGCAAACATTGACTACGTTTTAGCGCCGAGAAACGTATATTACCCCTTAAAGTCACTGATTTTTCACGATACGAGTATTTCGGTTCGCGGGACGAACTCCAACAGAACGCCGGCGCTTATGTTAAAAAACCGACTTCAAAAAATAAAATTTCACTAAAAAGTAAAAAATAATTTTTTCCCTTATTTAATCTACGACTCTCGTAGTTTTTAAGTCGGCGTCAGATTTACACCGTACAAATGATGAGGCACCGACTTGAAATATATGAGAGTCGTAGATTAATCGAGATTTATTCCTGTTAATTCGGAAGCTTTTGAATATCGTGTTTTACTTCCTTTCACATCGAACCAAAGATTATACAAGTCTTTAAAGGCTTTTGTAGCATTAGTTCTTGCCTATCCAAAATACTAGACATACTAGCTAGATTTATTCCTTTTCTTTTCAGAACTTTTAGATAGTTTCTTCCTTCTCCTAAATAAAATTTTGTCACACAAATCGGAGGAATCTTGATCCCCGAGTCAGTGTTGCGGGAACTCCGCTCAGGTTTGTTTTGAGTGGGGGAAGTTACGCACGTCCGCGCATGCACGTATTAACACCACGCGTCAAACCAATCAACGCCAAGATGAAAAACGAAACGACGCCACCATCAAGCCAAATCCACGGCCGTCTGTAGTAACAGGTCACCCCCTACGATGTTGCAACACCGCATTTCGACACAACCATCAGTCCGATGACTATTTTCCGGCCGGTACTAGAGCCAACCGTGGTTGGTTCAGTCCGATGACTATGTTCCGACCGGTACCAGAGCCGGTCGTGGTTGGTTGCGTTTCATTCAAATAGAACTGATGACAGCGTTGCCATGTTCACTATGCGGTGGCCTGTTACTACAGACGGGCGTGCCAAATCACTAGCTAAGTCAAGCGAGGCCGCGGCCAACCAGCGTCATCGGGAAACATGTTGTCGACGCTGGTTGGCCGCGGCGTCACAATCGTGGCGTCCGCGCACACATTACCACCACTCCTGTAGGTGTTTCTCCACAAAGAAACAGCTGCAGCCGAAGAACTTCCTGAATTGGGAAACCAAGTGGAGGCGTGGTTTAAATTTCAGCGCTGTCGTGGTAAGTTGGCAAACTATTGTAAGTAGGCCCGGATCCCACCAAACGTATTTATTAATCGAAGAAGTAAAAATTTAGTGTTAAAAAAAATTTAAAAACACTCGTTTTTCGCAACATGTCTATATAAACACCGATAATCGTATGGACTTGAACGGATTTCGGCCTACTCACAGTAGTTTAATTTTCTGTCACTAGTTGGCGTATCAAAATTCTTGGTTTCCCAATACACTTATTTCAAATATCGTCCCGAATGGTATATCGTTGCAAATAGGTGAACATTTCTCTCAAGTTCAAGTAACATTATTACCAACAGGCACGCTCGATCGAACGTTAATTTCTTATTGAAAGTTCGATTTAAAGTTCGCCACAGTTCGCCGCAGAGAGCATCGCCGACCACTTCCCATCCCGGAAGTCGCGAAATAAGGGTGGTGAAACAAAAGTTTCGCTGCTCCGTGACGCAACCGTTCTTCTGGCCCCTCGTGCTCGCTCGGCGTACTTAAAGCCATTTTGTAATTGTACCGGCTATCTCGCGTGTAAGTGTTGATTATTGTAAGGAGTAAAATGAATGGTATCGTAAGAAATACATTGCGCGCATCGGCAATCAGGAACCTCCTTTCGTCCACCTCGAGCACCGGAGCCGTGAATAATCAGTTAAGGACGTTGTGGAATGTCTGCTCTCGGCAAACCGAAATCGCACCTCTCGCCACCGCGAAAGCATTCAAACACCAGAATGGTTTCTGCCACTGTGGCTGCTGCAGCAGAGCTGCCCACACGAAAGGTATAACCTGTCGCCGCGCATTTCCTCTCTTCTTATTCAACTTGTTGCCGGAGCGTACGCCTCGTGTTAAATTCATCTCTCGTGACACGCGACACGTATCACGAGCTCTGCACCGTAGACCTAGCGATCGCACGTTTCGACACGTGCGATACTCACAGGGATCTGTTACCTCTTTCGTCGTTAGCAAAATCCACGAGGTAAACAATACTAAGGGATCGTTTTGTTTTATCAGCTGAGAAAGAGCTGGTGGAATTCCTGGCGGAGGAAATAGTAGCAGAGAAGAAGGCGCAGAAACTGAAGACAATTCCCACCGAATTAGGTGGATTCAAAGTGTCTCTGGATGGTGCGGATGTTACTTTGGAAAAGAAGCAAGATAACGAGACGTAAGAATGATTTCCGGTGGATGCCAATGCACGTTGAGAGCCGCGGGAATTTAAATTAAAGAGTAACTTCCTGTTGTAGAATTAAGATCTCATTCAATATAAACCATACAGTGGATTCAGATGCCGAGCCAGAGCTTGATATGACCAACAATAACCCCGATATTGGTGAAATGAAGAGTAAACCGACTTTCTCGATAGATGTCGTGAGAGGAAATCAGACTTTGGGATTCACTTGCTCGATTAATAACGAACCTGGAGCGTCGGGCGCCAACGACAGTTACAGTGAGTCCACTTGAACCGAAAATGTCTAAGCTGCGTTGCCTGTTATTTCGTATACAAATGTTTCGTTCCAGACGACATCTTCGGCATCGACGAGATCACGTTGTACGAAGGTGAGCACACGGACAAAGTATACGCAGTCGCTGGCGAAATTATCGACGGTGTAAGTAATCTCTACTTCGGTTAATTTGTAATTTGCAACCAAAGAGTTGAGTACAGAGCAGTATCTAGTAATTGCCTTGAATATTAATCTTTGGAAGAGAATAATACATTCTACTAATAATGATCTTGCCGTTAATGGAAAGATCGCAGCAAAGGATGCGACAAATTTTTCCTACTAATCGTATTTAACGAGCTTACGATCGATTAAATAGCCAGATAAATACCGAGCATATTTATCTTTTAGTACCTGTACGACTTGCTGATGAACTACCTCGAGGAGAAGGGCATCTCGAACGAGTTTACAGAGAAGTTGATCGAGCTTAGTACGAATTACGAACACACAGCCTACGTCAGTTTGCTGGAGGGTCTATCGAAATTCACAGCTGGAAAGTGACTTCCCGTTCATCATGATTCCCGATTGTATTTATAATTGTTTAGCAATAGAATACGTTCAGTTAAGAGTATCTTTGTAATAAATGTATCCCGATAATCTTTCATGTACTTGTTCCATTTTATTAAGCGGTGCTGAAGCCACGGAAAATAAAGATAGTTAACGAATTACGTTATTTGTAAATAAACTGTACACTGTATATCGTTGTTGTGTCGCATAAATAGTACCAGAGGCAACGCGTTCTCCGCGATCGCGCCGACTAGATGGAAGTAAACGGCGGGCCGAATTGGATAGAGAAAATGTTGAATGGTGAGTTTTACGCGCCGTCTGCACCGAGTAAGAATACTTTAAAGCAATGGAGTTCAATGAAACAATGGCGTAGGTAGCTAGTACGTCTGGATGCGCGGATTACAAAGAGTGTCGTCGATTTGACAAGCTATTTCGACGATCAAGGAGAAATGTCAAACCGCGATCCGCATAACTTAATGGCCACGAATGACGAGAATTTCGACTACTTGTTCAAGATTGTACTGATCGGTGATTGTGGCACAGGGAAAACATGTGTCGTTCAAAGATTCCGATCTGGCACGTTCATCGAGAGGCACGGAAGCACAATAGGCGTAGACTTTTCCATGAAAACCGTGCTAATCGATGATAAGAAAGTCAAGGTACATTTATTCGATCCATGCTCGATAGGCTACCGAAGATTTTCCACTCGGTCGCAATTTAACCTAGATACACCCTGTATACAAGCCTGTTTCGTCGTGAAATTATTCGAAGAACTGTGATTTTTTTGCAACAAGTAATGTAAATTGAAAGCTCCTTTTCTTTTGTTGGAAAGTGCTTTTCATTTGTAACAAACTTTGTCATGGTCGATCTGCTACGATATGTGTGTTAGTATTTTGCAAATTTGATTACTTTAATTGAGTCTTTTTTCATTATAACGAATTGTCTATAAGAGTATATGCTTCTTCGAGCATCAAAGTTGCAGTTTTAATATTTTGTAGAGTGCATTGTATTTTGATTGAAAAGTATTACGTTATCGTAGTTGCAAATATGGGATACAGCTGGTCAAGAGAGGTTCCGTACTATAACTCAAAGTTACTATAGATCTGCCAATGGTGTTATTGTAGGTAAGTGGCGAACATTTCTCTTTTCGAGTGGCTTTTATTTAAATACTCGCCCTTTTAATGATTCCATTGTGTTTCAGTGTACGATATTACAAAGAGATCTACGTTCTTAAGTTTACAACATTGGGTCGAAGAGGTACGAAGGTATACTTCGTCGCATGTGTTATTAGTCTTAGTTGGTGAGATACTTTTGCATATTCTGTATATCTATTATACGTGATTTCGTATATTTATTATACGCGATTCTTTCAGGTAATAAGTGCGATTTAGAGAATTTACGAGAAGTCGAGAAGGGAGAGGCAGAAGCGCTTTGCCAGTATCTTCCCGAAGTGTTGCAAGTAGTAGAAACGTCAGCCAAAGAGAATACCAATATAGATTCTGTATTTTTTTACCTGGCATCCGAGCTTAAAGTGAGTGCTGCCGCTTCGAAGTAGTGTAACTAACGGAGTACAAAGTATCGCAGCCACAGTGGCGGACGAAAGAAAGTTTACAATTTTTAAAATCGCATAACTTTCTTGGAATTGGAATTCTGCGATTTTTAAGCGTTTGTAGCTAAGAGCAACGTTAACCGATTTTAATGAAATTTTGGGCATACATATAGCCTACTTCAATCTACGAACGGGTTTTTTGAATTTTCATTACAAGCTCACAGAAAATAGTTTAAAAAACGACCTTTACTATTTTCTTTGCTATTCCGACCAATTGCCATTTTTTTGAAAACGACGAAACACGTCACTCAGCGAACTAATCCTTCTAGCTTCTCAGAAAAACTCAACTCGCTTGGATCAATTCTAAGAAAGTTATGCGATTTTAAAAGTTGTAAACTTTCTTTCGTCCGCCACTGTATGTTCCGTGTAAATAGAGGGTGTAATTCTGTTTGCTCGTTTTCAGAGACGGCATGAAAATCGACAGATAAATGCTAACGAAGACGAAGTCGTCAGACTCGGGACAGGGCGAAAGTTGTCTTCCTGCTCCGGCTGTTCGTACAAAATATTTTAAATGTTGGCTCTTAGACAAACGGTACGCATAATCCTTTCAAGTTCAAATTTGTATATAAAACGGGGAAAGCAGAGTACAATATTCTTACGACCACTCGAATAATGTGATAGTAAATGGTTCCAAATTTCGTATACCTAGCGTCTTAAGCTGAGGCGCAAAGTGCGCGCAATTATATCCTTAAAGATAACAAAATAATGATAATGGCATCAAGCCAGTATTTTATATAATTAACTTTTTGAAGTGCGAGGCCAGAATTCTACGAGCGATCGTTCCATTTACAATTTTACCAGAAATTTACGATCAAATATTTTAAACTTAATACTCTTGTAAATATAAATTCTTAGATTTTACATATTCAATTACATGACAATTGTGTACTTTAACTATTTATACATGTGTTTAGAGTGGGCGCTCGTATTTATTTATGAGAAGGATCTATTAACGCAGAAATAATATATTAATATATTTTTTTAAGCAGATAACTCATTATTGTACTGTTTCTAAATGTTGTCGCAATATTTAAATTGTCGGAATAAAATCTCAGTAATGTTCTATATCGAGCTACCTTTTCTTCCGTGATAGATCGGCATTATTCCGCGATGGCTTAGTCGATATGGATAATTAATAATCAATACCAACACTTTATTATCGAACGAATGTATCACTTTATAATTTTTAAAACGTACAAAACATAAATCCGTTTTTAAAAGAATATTACATAACAGCATTTAATAGTTAACATTTAAATAGTCGTATATATATATATATATATAAAGAGTTTGTAAAACACAGTGTGTGCTTTGTTTCCACCAATTAGAATGTCGATTTGTTTTTAATATACGTTGACAATATATGTACATGCTTATCAAATTCATTTACTGATAGTGGCGTTCAGTTGAAAATACATACGGTATATATATTTCATTTCTAAGGCACATTTCCTAAGGTAATCTTTATCAGCACCTTTATAAATACATAAATATCGATCGTTCTCCTATTAATATTAACGTGAATAGCAGTGTAACAGATGACAAAAGTCTCTTAGAAAAACTGATGTTCCGTTTGAGGAATTTCAATCGTACAAAATATTTTTATATATTATTCACCCGTGTGTGAATATTCTCGTTATAATATAGCACATCGGTTCTGATATTTCTTTCACCAGAAATATAAACTGTACATAATGCGTACATTGAGAAAATGTACGTAAACAAATATGTAAAACTGATACTTCTCGTGGGAATAACATTAACATTTATTATATTTTTTACATCTTTTTACAGGACAGTAGCTCTGTATGCGCGTTAAAAAACGACTGCTTTCGATTACTTCCATGTCTATAAATTTAATTACAAAATCAAGCGTATAACAGAGTCGCCCTAGACTCGACGCATGCCAATACAATTTTATATCCTTTCTTGCTTCATGGAAATACGGATTCGATAGGAAACATTTAGTACATTCTTAAATTATATAAATTAACATTGTCGTGCACCGTTAAGATTTTTATCCGACGATTGACGAGGCCCCCAAGTTACTTCGTTTTTCCGAGTGTTAAATTAAACTACCAGTGTGTTAAATATTGAGAGCTACCACACAACTATCATACCCTCTTATAAGTCCTTCTATATTTATCGTCCACTTTCTCCAGATAATATGTCCCTGGGAACATGTTAGCTGTGCTACTCTGAGGAGTGAATGGTACGGTATGACAATTCTGTTCCCTCCAGTCCAACACTTTTGTGTAATCCGTCGGGGAGACCTTCTGACGAGCCTCCAGGTCCGGCTTAATGTGCGAGAGGACCGATACGATCTTCTTCAAATTAGATCCTTCTCCTATCTCTTTTGTCACCGTCAACGAATACAGAGTGGAGCAGAGCCCCGAACCGTACGAAAATACTCCCACTTTAGTACCCGCTAATTCATTAATGGGTTTGTTGACGAGCAAAGACGCCAACCCAGAATACACAGACGGGGTGTACATGTTCCCAACTTGGCTCGATATAAATAAAGAAGGCTGCGTTTTCTGGGTAAACTTGGCCTTGCTTAGACTCATGAATGCTTTCTCGATGTCTTTGTCCGTGTAAGTATCCTCTCGCTTAACATTGTGGAACTTGAGTAATTCCGGATACTTTTTGGACACTTGGTCCTTAGGCATGTTGAGGAAATCCATGAAAGCCAGCCTGGCGAATGACTTTTGTACTAGTTTACAGTAGGGAGAATGAAACAAGAACGCGTCGAAGCTATCCAAAGTTACGTTCTCTTTGTACATTTTCTTAACCTTCTCGCTGTAGGTCTGGTAACAGTTATCCAAAGCGCCGAGGTAACATTGAATCGACAATTTCCCATCTACAATAGGATATTCTGATTTTAGATTCGGCTTGTAAAAGTCGTACGCGTGTTTCATGTACGAAGACCTTATTCCGCGATCGATTATTAGAGGAGCGTCCGGACCAACGACCATTGCGATGGCTCCAGCGCCGCCGGTGGGCCTGGCGCTCCCAGGGGAATACACAGCATTGTCGGCGGCGACGACTAAGGCTAATCTGCCATCCCAGGCGCTGCTCTCTACCCAGGCAACGGCATTGAAAAGAGCGGCTGTACCTCCGTAGCAGGCATTGGTCGAATCCACTCCTTCTATGTCTGTGCAACCGTGAGGCTCAAACAGCTGCATAAGGATAGACTTTATCGATTTGCTCTTGTCTAATATCGTCTCTGTTCCAACTTCTAATCTACCGACGTCCTTTGGTTTTATGCCGTACCTATCCATTAGTCGGTGGACCGCAGTTAAGCATAAGGAGTTAACGTCCTCGCGATCGTTACAAAAGCCCATCCTGAGTTGGCCCAATCCGATAGTGTATTTCCCAGCCGCCGCTCCGTCGAACTGCTCCAGCTCTGTTTGGTCGACGTACTGGGCAGGGAAGTACACTTCCATCGCCCTGATGCCAACATCTTTCGGCCACATGACGCTCAATTATTACGCTTCTCTCTGCTAGCTTATACACAGTGTTCGCGAACGTGCCTATCTTCCTTGTACGCCCTTTAGAACCTTGCACTCATGACAGCGCGCAAGAAAGAAATATCTCTGTTATCCACAGGTACACGTGATACCGGCCGACGGAACAATGGTCTACGAAATATTGTTGCGTTTATATAATACCTCTTTGGCAATCGATATCGGCAGTAATATCGCCAAGATAATAGCGGTATCTTGCAGAATTCCAAAGTGCCGCGGCTTGGTTCCCTTCGAAATCGGTATGTTCGGGTGAAGGAAATATGTGCTTCGAGGGCAGTCGGGCTTACACTGGTAACCGGGCCCAGCGACAAATTCAGGTTAGAAGTGAAACTCGGCAGGTGAAAATTACGGTCACCGAATCACTTCCTATTGCGTGCTTTGGAGCTTGCTCGGCCTTCCCTTCCGTTCACAGACCGGCCCAAACGAAAACCGTCTTGCCAAGCAGCCGAACTTACAAACTAACGTTTCCGCGAGCAAATGCTGCCCGTCGGGCTGCCGCCACTTATTCAACTGGTCCCTCTGCTAGGAGGGGATAAGAAATTCATGGGGCTCCTCTTTTACCGAATACATTACACGCATACCCGTCACGCTGACTTTTGTAACTTGACATTTTACCTCACGAATCATTATTCATTGCGACCCATTAGAACTTTAAGTATACCCGCTTTGAAACTGCCTCGAATTACCATCGGGACTTCGCGCCAGTTCCAAGAGCGACAGATAACGGGCACAACTTTTTTTTTTTAAAAAATATTTTTTAGGATGCCTGCTCGGTACATCGTTGTCTTCTTGTGCAGAAACGCGAAAGCAGGATTAGCGTATTATATTAATAAATTAATGTGTACATTGTGTTACTGTAAACGACTGCCGAAGGACGGCTTATCGACGCTTGTACAGTTTTAGCCGTTAATTTTCGTAGAAGCGATTATAGATTTGTGTATAGAAGTTGGATCGTCGGCGTTTCGACGTAACGTAACGGTACCAATGAAAATAAGCATCGGCTGGAATGAATTTTCGTGAAAGCGAACGGCACGACGTGGAGATGCCGTAAGTATTAAGGGCCAGCTGGCATTCATTTCTCAGATGACCACGTGGAATTTCACTTTTCGCGCTAATTTCGCCGAAAACGCGCTCGGGCAAGTTTCCAATAACGGGGCAGAGTTAATAGGGCCCTTATGATTCGTCCCAGCTGGTACAATGGACTTCTCGCGTTGATCAAACGGGGTCAAACCGAGTGTATTGATCAAACGATAGATTAGAAAGTAATTACGCACGTGGTAGTCAAGTACGTATGCGTGAAACGAGTCCTCTTACTTACTCGACGAAACGATCGGATGAGACCTAGCTACCTATATGATTCTGGCATGAATTTTCAATGGCGTTTCTCGACTTTTGTGTTTTCCCGTCGATGTCCACGTGTGCGCGATAGCAAAAGCCTGGCGAGGGGAGCAGGGGGGGGGGGGGGGAGGGGAATAAGAAACGTTACGCTTTATGGGAGCTGGGTTACACGTAGAGGCGATTTACGGAAATAAGCGTGCAATTTCAAGCCCAAGTCCCGGATGATAAATAATTCAACGAAAAGTTGAAGCGCATTTCGTTTTGCATTCCAATCGCCGAGAACGAATTTCAATATTTCGACGAAATGACTTTACCGAGGTAGGAGTATGTATTTCAGGTTCGAAGGTCAGCTACCTTCTTTTGTGGAGCCCGATACGTAGAATCCACGGGGCGAGATTGATCAGAGATGATCTGTTCAGATATATCGTGGCGCAAAGTGCACACGCGCGATTACGGGTCTTTAAGGGCAAAGGTGTATAAGATATTTTAACGGCCTCGCGGAGCCGCAGTAAAAGCTTTTTGTTGGTAGAAAAAGTGAAGCGAAAGTACCGGATGTGTTGCTGCGAGGTTTTTGTAGCTCTGTTACTTGACCTCATCCGCTACTTTTAAGTAATCCATACTATATCTATTCTATTGCTATATTACACTTGCGATTGTGCTGCTTAAACGTTCGAAACTATTATCTCAAATCTAAAAGGTATGCGCATGGATTACGCAGGAATTACAGCAAACAGTTATTAATTGGTAGCGTACTGTACGTTCATTTGCATCTACTATCAGACACTTCCCATGTTTTGTAACTCATTACACATAAATTGCCGATTCATATCTAGGGTTGCCATACGTCCCGTATATACGGGACTGTCCCGTATTTCACTGTTCCCGTGAAATATTTTACAGAGTAAAATAAACCATTACCTACCCACCTTTTTCATGTTTTATTTATATAGCAATTAAACGTCCCGTATCAATGTTTGGCAATTATGGTAACCCTATTCATATACGAAAAGCGTTTGACAGTTTATTGTTTTTATGGACACGGACGCTAGCGTCGCGTAGCGGTGAAAGGCGTGGACTGAAGTCGGCGTTAAAACACGTTTGGTGCACCAGTTGGTGGCGACCAGTGAAGACTGGCGTTGGCGTTACATCATTTTTATCTTTTTGGCATATCTCGGTATATGCGCCGCCTTAAATGTTTAAAATATAGTCCCCGAAAATAAAAGTTAAAATTTTTTTTTCGCCTTCATAAATAAAAAGTTTCGAGAAGGATTCAAATATTCAAAAATTGAAAAATAAAATTTGTTTTTAGTTTATTCGGACTTTTTTTAGAGAATCGTTTGTCGCACGATAAAAAGTAATAGAACATAAAACATGCCCCTTACCCGGATCTACAATTTTTATCTAACATATTTTTTAATGTAATCAATAACTTGGAGGATATTATATCGATGATTATATAAAATCGACTTGGACCGAGTCGATAACGTTGGGTGTGACACGCAAAATGGTTAGGGGGCTCACGCCCCCCCCCCCCGAGCGCGTGACACAAAATTACATTGAACGATAAGTCTATAAAACGCAATATAATGAAAATGTACTCATATTGTCTGAGTTTTAAATGGACAAATTATCTGGCAGCCTGCGAGGGGGAAGGTATGGGTATCGATGATCTGATAATACCTTGCCTGGCCACGCCAAGTATTTGACTTCCAGGCCGCGGATATCTAGGCAAATGTCTAGATGTTACATTTTATCTTTACATTATTAAAATGTCGGCGATGTGAGTAATGGAATGTATGAACACAGCATTTTAGCTGTGTATATGTAGTTGTGTCATCTTAAGCGCAGGTGGAAAGCACCTTTATGTACTTGCAGCTCATTTTGATTTCACATATTTTTGACAATGTATATTTTCTTCTATTTTTTTGTGATTTACTCTTTTACGTCCTCGATTTTATCATCTACTTGGCGTATTTTTGTACTTTTTTGAAGTTTTTTCTGGGGATCTCACTTCTTTTTACAAAGTATGTATGTATTATATATACATAAAATCCTCAGTTTAGTTACAAATAAAAAACAGTTTGATAACATACAAACATGTCACAATTCAAATTTCGGCAACTTACCTTGTGTTTGAGACGGCATTTTGGTTGCAATTCAATGGTACAACGATACATATTTGTAAAAACACGTGGGATCTCAAATTTTGAAAACTTACTGTTAGAGACGTTTATATTCCGCGCATTTACTCGCGTGAAGCGGTCGCGATATAACTTATGCTTGCCTGACACTGCAGTAGGACCACGTGACGCAACGAGGTAGTATAATCGTGTGAAACACAGACAGCGCGTGCGACAAGGATTTTATGGTGCCACCTACTTGGATTATGCTCGCCTGATACTTCTGTGTCTCGGGTAACAGGCCCGCATGACGCGGTAGGGTGGCGATTAGTGAGAGGGCATGCTGATTAGAAAAGGACAGAGACGCTGGGAACAGGTAGGTTTCTGTAGTTCCAAGGTCGCCGCTAGGTGGCTAAGGCGGTTCTCGTTTGAAAATTTGAATAAATCTTTTGAGAAGTGGTCAATTAATACGATTCTAATGAATACTCTTACATAATAGGCGACAATGTCTTTGTAAGGGGTTGTAAGTCTTTGAGATGCAAATAAATGAACACTGGTTAATATATTGAACTGTTTAATATAATTGTATAATTACACCGTAATTACATTACCGAATCGTGTCTGCAGATTTTCAAAGTATTTGTTGAGAATGAAATTTCGAATGTTTCAATTGTATTAGCAATTCCCAACCTGTGCGTCGCGATCCCCAAGTGGGTCGTCACGGTTTTTTTATAAAATATTATTAAGTTGGAATTATATTCTGAAATACCTGTTTTTAATGTGTTTTTTTTTACCCTATTAAATTTCGCTTACTTTGTATGGGTGGGGTCGCAGGTTATTTGAATATTATAAAAGAGAATCGCGACTCAAAAAAGGTTGGGAAACACTATGATTTATGTGGTTAGAAAGTAGGCGAGAAGCTTGAAACGGTATCTCTGCGGTTTGTTTAAAAGTTTAGCGAATTAGCTTCTAAAGAGACTGCGACTATTTTGCTATCTTTATGTCGTATTATAAAATTGTAAATTGCTATACGAGGTAACGTCCAGCGTTGTTTATTGCATCACGCGAACTTTGCTAGTTTCTATTCCTGCCGGATATAAATCGAACAGAAGTGAATAATATAGGACGAATTCCACTTGTTCAAATCACCCGTGGATTCTACTTGAAAGGTTGTAAAAATCTCCTGAAATATGGAAGTGAAACCTGCGAAGAGGGGGCCATTATCGGAAAATACATGTTTTCAAAATATAAATTACGACTCGAAAACAGGAATATATAATTTGTGATATAGATTTAATTACAAAAGCGAAAAAATCCCACGATGGTGGGCGCGGGCGATTTGGAAGTAAGTGGAACTTGGTCATAGCATGAAGCATTTAAGCTGAATAAGTTCAAGTTGTAGAAGCATTTACAAAGAGCGAATTCTACTTATGCCCATATCGCCAGTGATTTTTATTAAGGTAGATTTCCCAACACCCGCGACTGGACGCAACGTCAAGAATTTCCAAAGTCGATTTTCTCGAAAAATTTTATTCCTTCCCTTTGGATTTGTGTACTTGTTACAAGTCGAAAAGAAACAGTCATCTTTTTTTTTTGATATCGCGCTTCATGCTCGAGAAAATGGACTTTGAAATTCTCGACGTTGCGTCCAGCCTCGCGTGTAGGGAAACCACCTACCTTAATGAAAATCACGGTCGATTTGGGCGTAGGTGGAATTCGCCCAAAGAGGTTGGAACGAATCTGTTTAAATAGTTTAATGTTCCTTCTGATTTTAATTCCGAGCGCTGCTGGTATGTACATACTTGTGTGTCCTTAAAGAATAAACAATTTCATCTTGTACTTTCTCTTCCCGTCGCGGCGAATGGAAATAAATAAATCCCGCCAAGTGTATTATGTCTTCACAGCACAGCACCAAGTAATTGGGTTGGTATCCAAGTTACATCTAATTATATTACTATCGCCACAAACAAGGCCCACCTGCCACAACTCATCTCACGATTATGTTTGTCACGGTTAACAACATTACTCGCGATCGTCACTGCGACTTGCAGATAAAAAATCTATTACAACCACAGGAAAATTATAAGGTAGATCTGAATCTTGTATTAAGCATAATGGGATGGCGGCATCGACAGATCTTGCAGCACAGCTAATTGCTCCGACGTGAAATGCTGCGCATACCCGCTTACGCCCCTCCACCCACCGTAATGCGTTCTTTTAAAGTCGTCCAGAGTTTTCCTAATCGTCGTCTGCGCACAGAATAGGATTAGAACAGCGTGCAATCCAATGAAATTCGTGACGTATAAATGTATACTAACCGGTATAGGCTGCGGATCGTTCATGTGGGGGCTGAGGTTCTCAAAGATCGAGGGTATATATTCAGGTATGTCGTACGGGTGGGCCTGAACGAAAGCGCACATTCCCAGTACAGCCGCATGGCGAATGCGTATAGCGTCCATTTGCGAATTCTTTATCGTCTCCTCTTTACTGCAATTCGACCGTTCCCTCCTACGCAATTTGGTTTTCGCCTTCTTCTTAAACTCGTCCTGAAAACGTTAGAAAACATTCCGTATAGACCAACCTCTGCTTCTACAGTTCGTGGCAGAATTTCGCGGGACACTTACTAGTAACTTCTCTTGTTCAGGTATAAACGTACAATGCAACAGGCCGCTCAGAACCTGGCCTGCGTTCTTTCTCACTTCCAACCGTTCGTCCTCCAGCAAGCGGAGAACCATGTCCTTGACGGAATCGACCCAGGCCGGGTTGCTCAGGAACGTGCTCATGTTATGGAAGACCAGTACTTGAAGGAACTGCAAGCAAGTGGACCTCATCCACCAGGACGAGCGTTTCGACATGTTTATCACGGCCTCCAAAGCTATCGGCATATGGCGCGGCAAGGTGAATGCCTGCGCAAGAACAGCCAGGGTGGAGGTGCACAGTTTCCGCAGCTCCTCGTCCGTCTCGCAATTCTCCAGCTGGCACAGGATCGGGTATATCTGGTAAAATCCCCGCTGAAGACCGTGCTGCGTGCGAACAACGGTCCTAGTCATCCATTTACAAATCGTCTTTAGCAATCGAATCGCCATTTCCCTGTTCTCCGCTCTCCGTTTACTGTCTCTCGAGGATTCGTTCGCCGACAAGGCATCCTCGTCTCTGCCGAGTATCGTCGGGCTCTCCTCCACGAGGAATTGCAGCCTCGGTACCACGTTGTTTACGAGATCCTGCATCCGCGGCGTCGGCGCGTTACTCGCCGCGCCTGGGAACTGTAGATCCGCCTTGAACACTGTTACCAGAACGGAGCCCAGTCGCTCTCTCACGTTGTCGAACGGATTGGTGAGCAGCCTGTCCTCCGTGCGCTTCAGCAAACGTTGCAATAATTCCGACACCCTCCAGGTCTGCTCGTTAAGGGCCACTTGCAGGGTGACCAACCGGCCGCATTCGACGAAAGACGACTCCGAATCGCCCAGCCTGGGCTCCTCCATCAAGCATTCCAGTAACCAGTGCTGCCTGTTTGGGTCCCTGTGCT
This sequence comes from Andrena marginata, assembly GCA_963932335.1. Classification (NCBI taxonomy): domain Eukaryota; kingdom Metazoa; phylum Arthropoda; class Insecta; order Hymenoptera; family Andrenidae; genus Andrena; species Andrena marginata. The sequence continues at coordinate 686,117 of OZ010661.1, forward strand.
GTTGCGCCGTGGCGAAGCACGCGCACCAATTTACGAAAGACTCCGCGGTTAAGTTGGACAGAGCGAGCCTTATAATCGGCAGCAGAGACTCCCACATCTCTCGGACCATTTCGAACGGCCAGTGTTTGGCGCCCTTGATCACTCCGGCGATGATTTCTGCCGCGCATCTGTGGCTGCTCTCCTGCTTATCCGTCACCATCTGGTGCAGATGCGGTAGGAAGTGCTTCAAGTACACTATCCCGTGATTGCGGAAGACACTTTTGAAGAGGAAGTATCTGTAATCGTTGAAGTTGTCCTTGCCTTTCTTCTCCTCCAGGCTGAAGAACCGCACGAGCTTCTCGATATTCTGCGGATCGCTGAAGAAGTGATCGACTTCTTCCTCGAGATCGGTTAACTTTCGAACGGCCGGGTCTAGACAGGGTTGCGAGGACGAGGGCGCATAGATCTCTAGCTTCTTTGGCCACGTATAATACCCGATGTACGGTTTGTGAATGAACCTAGGCTCGTCCCACTGTTCCGCAGTCAGAGGGCGAGTTTCGTAATTATACTGAAGCCAAAGGTTGTCCGGTCTCTGTCCTGGTACCAGCCTCTTCGGCCGATTCTCGCCTGGCTCCTCTTTCTCTGACAACGTTGGCGGATCGATGGTTATCTACGGATTAAGAAATAACCCGTTAAGCGACATCGGAATTATACGCGAATTATTCGCGCTCACCTTCAGATGCTTCCTCTTTTGCTGCTTCAACATGTACACGACTACATCGATGGCAATCTTCCGTTCCCGCAGCGAATCGTGTATCAACGCCCCTAAGAAGTAACGCACCAACTTCGCCGGATACTTTTGATCCGGATGGACCAGATTTCGAATAAAGTTCATTGTCATCAAGCGATGCCGCCAGTGTAGATTATTCTCGAGGAGGGCGGACAGCAGGTCGCTTATCAGATCGTTGTAAGACGTAACATTAGATTTCTCGATCTTTCGCAGCGTTTCCAAGCCGTTGGCAATTTCCTCTTTAGCAGGCTGTAGCAGAGTGGGCTGTGGATAAGTTGTCCACAAGTTGGTCGCGATATCTAAACATGCATCCGGCACTTCCATCGTAATGGCGAACGTTGCGAAACGAGTGTTTATAGATTCCACCAAATTCTCCTTTAAACGGATCACAGACAGTTTCTCGGACGTCTTGGAGAGCACTATAGCCAGCCATAAAGATCTGAGCATTTTCCAATCGTGTTTGATAATGATGGGATCGTCTGGAGGACCGAACAGAATGTACAAGGCGCCCTGTTTAAAAAGATAAAAAGATGCTAAGGAATATTATCGGCAGGGATCGCTCTACTCTCGTTATTGCTATTACTACCTTGTACGCGTCGTGATGTTCTTCCGCGTCCAGTTTTAACACATCAACTAACCGCGGAACGACGAAGGTGTAAGAGTATGGGAAATGTTGAAGAGCGCAGAAGAGGCTGGATTGAGCCTGCGAGCGCACGTCAGCGTACCTGCTGGTGGCCAACGTAAGAAGCTCGAACATTATAATCTTGTGAGTTTCCGTAAGGTTGAAGGACTGTACGTGAATGCGCGTGTCGTGTTGAATTTCCGCGCGTTGCAGTATTAAGGACCCCCTCAGCCCCTTGTTTCCCACCAGTTTATCCTTTGTCCTTTTGCTGACAATTTGAAAGTTTTTGCACCTCGCTTCGTGAGCTTCGGATAAACGGTTTCTTCCTAATAAAAGGCTATTCCAGATCTGAAATCAAAGGCTCGGGGGTTTTAGTTGGGTCGTTAATGGACCTCCAGCGGGTATTATAATAAATTAGATACCTGTATCAGAACGAAGAAGCTTTTCGTGTCGTCTTCAGAATTCTCCAGTATCACTTTCTGCAGCTTGCTCATAAGGGTAACGAAATAGCGTCTCACGTTGCTGTTATCAGGCATCAGTATCTTTTCCTTCATGCCAAGCATTAGTGTAAAAGGCACGCAATCTAAAGACGAATCTACCACGACCAATGGCTCCTCTTCCCATATGGGCAGCACGGGCTCGCAAGCGTGGAGAATGCAGCTTACAATATGCAAACTAGTCAGCAGCTCTTCTCTGCAATCATACCATCCATGCATCATCCGATAATAATGGATCTACTCCACGGCACGAGGCTCTGGAAACCGTAGTTTCCAAGCGTTGCCCGATCTGTTAATAACTGACCTTGTCAATGTATTCCAGTCTTTGCAGTATTCTTGCAGTCTATTCACCTCGGGCATTAGGTATTTGAGGAATAATTTATTTAACGCGGCGATCTCTTCTTTACCGGGAATGTACCATTTTACTTTCAATGTATCGATCTCCAGAGTTTTACCCCAGTGTACATCGTTATTGGTAGACTCGAACTTGCACGGCATCGTAGTGGCTAACGAGAAGATGATGGTTTTCAATACTATACAAGCTAAATTGTTTCCCTCCCTCGATTTTAACACCAACACGCGATCAAGCACAGTGGTGAATGTGTCCATGTGCGGCAGCAAGTTGTCCCCCGACGTATCGACAATGGCTGACAATAGCAGCATCCCGTACAGTAGACGACCGTCCAGATTCTCTTCCTTTATTATGTCGTTGCTTTCTCCGGTGATGTCCAGAATGGTTTGCGACAATACCGGTAACAGTGCGCGCAGGGTTTTCTCCCCATTGACTTGGGCGAACGATCGGCACAGCACGGCGGCCAGTTGCCCAGCGACTTTGGTCTCCAGGATACGCTCGGTTATGAACGTGCGTAATTTGTGTAAAGCAGCCTTGAAGATCGTGTCGTTGGTTTGAATCAACAGGTTCGTGCACACTTCCCTCAGCACGCCTTCCGTCACCTTCTCTAATTTACTCTTCCCAGCGCCAGCGCGATTCTCCAATCTAACTGTCTCCAAAGAGCTCGAATCGATGAAAGAGAATATTCTGTCCAGGAATTCTAAGATAAAGTCCTTGAATTTAGACGTGGTCTCGTAAACCATCCTTTCCTCGTCGTCCACCGCAGTGAGCGATTCGGAAGAGTCCACGATCGGTATGAAAGTGGCATAAACTGAAATAAGACGAAAGGCAACGAAACACTTTTCCATATCGTTCGGATCGATGCTAGGTAAGAGTACGAACAGCAATGGCAGGATATGCGTTGGTCCTTCTGGATATGTATAGCCTAAAGTGAAAGATGTTGATTGTTACTTTGCGTCGAGTATGTTTATACGATTAAGTTTAGAATAGCGAAGGTTATTTTAAATCAGACAGAGATGAGACAACTCCGCATACCTTCGTTTACATTTCTAGATCCCTGCGCCATCGGTCTGGCTATAGCCTCCATACAGCTCAATGTAGCATTCAATTTATACGGCTCCAGCATAGAAGATATTTTGTCCAGGACACTTGGGATAACTAAGCTAGGCCTCATAGAGGCTAAGTGCTGTAAAGCTTGAGAGGCAGTGCGAACACCTAACGTACTAAACATTGCTGTCATGGCCACTGGCATCATGCTTTTGACGAACGCGTCGACATCACTGTCGGTTAATTTGTACTCTTCAGGAATAGGTGTCTCCCATGTTCGTTTAGCAAATCTTTCTCTGAGTAGAAGTAAAATAAATATATATCTCAGATCTCTCTAATAGGATTTCAAACAGTACAACGATTCTCACTTGTGCAAACGCGTGACGAAGCGATACGGGAGTGTTATAAGCAGATCCCTCAATTTCCCAAGCCATCGTCCAACGTTGGCTGGATGAAAATAAGTTTCTACGGTTTTCAAAAATTTCTCGAGATACATCTGCGCGCTCGACCCGTTTCCCTGAAAATATTGGACGATGCATGCAATTCAGTTCGATTCCTAGAAATATTAGTTAAAATCAGTGCCCGAAATCCTACCAAAACCGACGTTGTCCATATCGCTATGAAAGACATATTAATCTTGTGGTCTTTAGACGATTGCGTTTGACTGTAGGTCACTGGTAGCTTTAAATATCGCACAAATCTGGTGAACATCAACGGGATATATGGTTCCCAGTCGATGTATCCAATGTTGTGAAAAGCTAGCTGCGCTATTAAACACATCATCTCGTTTTCCCACTCCGGCGCGTTATAACAAACTTCCCATAACGTCATAAACTCGTTGAACCATAATTCGTAGCCAATCGAATGATGCTCGGGTGGCAACTGTACCGGCAGGAACCATTCCAAGGCTTCCAAACTTTTAGTCATCATTGCGTCGTCGAGGGGGCACAGATTTGGTCTCAATTCGTCTAATATTTCCTGCGTCGCACTCAACTATCGCAATGAATTAATATCGACCCTTTCACCGAGTAATCTCGAAAAAAATAATCACTTACAGGAAAATAAACTTTCAAGGCATGTACAAGTACGTTTAATCTACCTATCGCGCAAGAGAAGAAACGATACATTTCCAAGAAACTCTCTCTGCTCTTTTCTATCCGCCGACATAAATTATAAAGAGGCTTCCATGGAAGTTCCAACTCGTTGGGAGATATTAATCCTTTCTTCCTGAAAATATTAGAACGACAATGAGTCTACTACTTAATAATCAACTGTAGGATTGTAAGAGAAGCATTGAAAGTCTCGTTGAACTTACTCCAGTAATAAAATTAACGTAAAACTAAAAGTGCTCACTAAATATGGTTCTAGTTTTGGTATCGTAACCAATTCGTACATTAGTTTTACAAATATAATATGATCTTCTTTAGAGAACTTCATTCCATATATCTTTATGTACCTGTAACAGACGCACGCGTCCAGTATATTCGCATATATTCACCTCCGTGAATGATTAGAAGAATACCAGAATAATCATGAAAACTGTATACTTACAAGCACAACCTACTGACCCAAACAACACAGCCTGGCTGCATTTCACGGAGCATAACAGCCCGTCCTAAATTCGCTTTGATAAGGGCTAGCAGAGCCTGCGATTCCGCCTCCAAATCGTCCACATACGGCAGCAATTTGTTGTAAATAAGTTCCTTTTGATATTTAATATTGACATCTCCAGCCACTGAATCCATGGTTTCTTTGTTCCCCGAAGTTTCGCGGTTACAAATCTCTTCGCGATCGTCGTCCATGATTACTTGGAGCGTATCGTTGTCAGCAGCGACGGACATTAGGCAACCAAGTCTATCCTACGAAAGAGCACACGACACAATGCAATATCATGTACCTTATCGAGCAACGACAACTTGCTTATTCCTCTTCTTCATTTTCATCCAGTCATGTTGGAGTCATGTTTTGCATTCCCATTCCACTTTTCAGTGGCCATATTCGATATACTAACTGCGGGGAGAACCATTCACCTGAAGGACAGTGCGCCAACGGTGCCAACCACTGACGGTTTTAATTTCGACTCCGTCAATATATCGATATTTAGGCGCGCGTAAAATCATCGATACGAAACGGGTGCGATCGAGCGTTGATTTTTCCGCCTTTTTTTTTCGAAATTATGTAACTGATAAAAGGATTCAATATTGTTCCAATAGCACGACATATCATTAATCAGATTTATCTAAACACAGCTGAACCGTGCACTCGTGTGTAGAACGATTGTAAAAATCGAAAAAATCTTTCCTGACCAAAACTGTTAATTGCCGGTAAGCTACGTTTATGCAAATGAATAATAATCAGAATTTTTTTATTTAATGCGTGCGTGTATCCTTGTTGCTTTACGTTAGCAAACATGCATTCACGATATTGCAGGAGTGTGTGTTGTTAGTGCGTAAGTATGCGTAAGCGCACGTTAAACAGTAGGGGAGTATTGTTTGTCAACGTAACGTCGACGCGTCAATGTTTTCTATGAAATTCATTTTATATGAGCCGAAGAAATATTCTATTTCGAAGACTCCTGTCCCTTCGACTCGGACAATGAAACCTTTTAATACAATATTTACATGTAATCTGTGAATGCGATGTAGAAGCTAGGTTAAGTTTCGGTATTATTGTACGGAGATTTACAATATGCTCCAAACTCGAGCTACTCGACGTGTCTTTTAATCGTTATTAACGGTTTTGCTTGATACAGAACTGTACTATATTTCAATCGATTAATGTACAAAAATGAGGACTAGAAAGACATTCGCGATTCTCGGAGCGGGCTTAATCTTAGCCTGTTGCGTTATGATATATTTAATGATGGATCTCGCACTTTTCCCATCCGGACAAGGATCCAAACTTTCAGTCAACGATGTAAGTTTCTTGGAAATATGGTAGCTGCATTAGCAACAAACATATAATCCTGCATTGTTTACTTTTAGAATCAGTGGCTACATTTTGAGAACCGACTGGCAAAGTTGGAGAAAGACTTCGACAAGCATCACAAAGTTATGAACGCGTTGCGAGAAGTAGCAGAGGCAAAAAACTTTGCTCCGCCGAGTCACCCTATGAGTCGTTATAATCACTCTATATCTTCGAACTCCTCTCGCCTGGGGAAAGTACTTACGTGCAACTTTAATATACAGAAAGTACCAGAGATAGATATACAAATGTTGGAGATGTATAGGCAGTTGGAGTTCGATAACGCGGACGGCGGAGTTTGGAAGCAAGGATGGGATATTACTTACGACGACAAGCAGTGGCATCCGAACAGAAAGTTGAAAGTCTTCGTCGTGCCGCACTCTCATAACGATCCTGGTTGGCTCAGCACTTTTGAAAAGTATTACACTTTTCAAACTCGAAACATATTGAATAATATGGTGACCAAATTGGCGGAAGACAGAAGGCGTAAATTTATCTGGGCAGAGATATCGTTCTTCCAGCTTTGGTGGGAGGATCAACCGAAAACGACTCGTAACTTGGTCCGACGTCTAATTCACGAAGGGCAATTGGAAATTGTGTCCGGAGGGTGGGTGATGCCGGACGAATCTGTCTCTCATTGGATAGCTCAGCTCACCCAGCTTACGGAGGGTCATCAATGGTTGAAATACAATTTGGATTATACGCCGAATTCGGGCTGGGCTATCGATCCGTTCGGTCTCTCTCCGACTATGCCGTACCTCTTGAAGAATGCTGGATTACAAAACGTGCTGATACAAAGGGTCCATTATTCGGTGAAAAAGAGGCTGGCCAAAGAGAAACATTTAGAATTTCGATGGAGACAATTGTGGGATAACGATGGGACGACAGAAATATTTACGCACGTCATGCCGTTCTATAGTTACGATGTCCCGCACACCTGTGGGCCAGATCCGAAAGTATGCTGCCAGTTCGACTTCTTCCGGCTCCAAAGCTTTGGGCTAACTTGCCCGTGGAAGATAGCTCCACGAGCTATAACCAAAGCGAACGTTGCGGAAAGAGCTGCTCTTTTACTGGATCAGTATCGTAAGAAGGCTCAACTTTTTAAGACTGATGTGGTCTTAGCACCGTTAGGAGATGATTTCAGGTACACTCATTTCACGGAGTGGGATGCTCAATATAATAATTATCAGAAACTGTTCGATTACATGAATCAGAATGACCGATTGAACGTTCAAATTAAATTCGGGACGTTGAGCGATTATTTCGACGCAATTAGAGAGAAATATAATATAAACGAATTCCCTACTCTGTCCGGTGACTTCTTCACCTACTCCGACAGGGATGACCATTATTGGAGTGGATACTACACATCAAGGTACGTCCAAGTAAACGTAAAGAGTTATAGTAAAGATGCACTTAAAAGTGAAAAATAAGTTTTTTCCTTATTTAATCTATGACTCTCAATTTTTATGTCGGCGCCTTATCATTTGACGTGTAAATCTAGCGCCGACTTAAAAAAATTCAGAGTCATAGATTAAATAAGAAAAAAACTTATTTTTCACTTTTCAGTGCATCTTTATTTTTTTGAAGTCGGTTTTATTCGAATCGGAATTTTTTCATTTCTTACTTTTTTTAGTTGTTTAAGTTGTATAACCACATTTACTTTAAAAAAGATGGGCAGGCCTGCAAAAGAAGCAACTCGTAAAAAAAGAACCGTTTGCTAGAAGCTCGGACTTTTGTCGAAAACCGTTTGTCGCGCGAGAAAAAGTAATAGAACATAAAAGATGCTCCTTGTCTGGATCTACAACTTTAGTTCGACATATTTTTTTATGTAATGTAATCTATAACTTGGAGGATGTTATATAAAATCGACTTTGCGAGCTGTTAAGTAATTATAAAAATGTTCAAGGGCCCAGAAGCATCCTTTTCGCGCTATCTTGAAAAAAAATTTCACCAAGTGTAAATAAGAACCATCCTGATAGATACATACATACAAACACATCGAACTGAGAACCTCTTTATTTTTAAAGTCGGTTAATTAATAACGAATATTTATTAAATATCTTTCAGACCTTTCCACAAACGACTGGACCGTGTATTGTTGAGTTTATTAAGAGCATCGGAAGTACTGAACACTATAGCTTGGACTAAAGGGAACGAGAAGGTAGTAGAAGGAACTCTTGCGCAGCGCTTAACCAAGGCGAGAATGTGGCATTCTTTGTTCCAACACCATGACGGTATTACTGGAACTGCTAGAGACGAAGTAGTTATAGATTATGCGAAGAAGATGATAACGGCCTTGAACAATTCCGCTCATGTACTCCAACAATCTGTAGTGCATTTGTTGAAAACTCCGCAAGAGAAGACAGTTGATATGGACACTGTATACATGTCGCTAGATGAATCTAGGTTCGTAAGAAATACTCCAAACGCTTTCCGACATCTATGATATTAGCGTTTGTAATATACTTTTATATTTACAAGTTACTTTTTACGCCAGATTACGTCATACCAGTGCAGGAGACAAGCACGTGCTTACGTTAGGAGATGAGAGTCCTTTAAAGAAAGTTATCTTGTACAATTCTCTTCCAAGGCAGAGGATAAAAGTACAGACATTAATTGTCTCCACTCCGTTCGTCAAAGTCACTGACCGCATGGGTCAGCCGGTCCAGTGTCAGATCTCTCCAATTTGGATCGGTCCGGCCGCGTTAACCGCCGCCAGATACGAGTTATCCTTTTTAGTTACCGTGCCTGGATTTGGCATTACGACATACATAATTCATGCTCTGCCCAAATCATCCTTTCCGCGGTACGATGGTTTCTTTATTCAGGCATCTTCCTATCTACTTTGTAGCCGTTTAACTTTTTCAACTGCTTGTTGCCTGCAGGGAAGTGCACGTCGCAAATGTAACTGTTTTCAACACGGACGTGAATCTTCCAAAGATACCAGGTTTCGATCAAATTCAAGTTACATCGAACTCGCAAGAATTCTCGATTACGCAACGGCCAGAATTGTCCGCGTCCTTCGGCAAGTCGGGCCTTTTGAAAGCGTTAAGGGTTGGCAACACAACGTTCCCTGTCCATTTAGAATTCGTCAGGTACGACACTAGAGGCTCTGGTAAAGATAAAAGTGGAGCCTATTTGTTTCTACCCGATAAACCAGAACCAGATTTAGTATTCATGGACAATAAGTGCATCGTACACTTAATAACTGGACCAATCGTGTCTAAAGTATTTGTAGAATTAGCACATGTACGTCACACTTGTACTTTGTACAATTCCCCTGGCGGTGATGGGCTCGGATTACACATACTCAACGGAGTAGACATATCAGAGACGCAGAATTATGAACTCGCTATGAGACTGAGCACAGACATAGCTTCGGGAGACCAATTCTTCACAGATTTAAACGGCCTTAATGTGAGTATTAAACAATCCGCATTTCAGCTACATATATCAACTGCGTATAAATTTAAAGTAACGCTTATTACTACTCAGATGATTAAGCGTCAAAGATTTCCAAAGCTGCCTACGCAGGGCAACTATTATCCGATGGCAGCGAGCGCTTATATAGAGGATAAGAGAGTGAGACTAACGGTAGTAACGGGACAGCCATTAGGTGTAAGTTCCATGGCATCTGGACAAATCGAGGTACGTATTTAGTATGCGCTTCGGTTTAAGTGGAAACAAGGTAGCATTAAAGTACTTGGAAATACTTGAATACAGATTATGCAAGACAGAAGACTGCTTCAAGATGATAACAGAGGACTAGGCCAAGGTGTAACTGATAACTTATTAACGAATCATTTATTCACGTTCGTTCTTGAGAAGAAAAAGCCTCTTTGCCCGACCCCGACGCCATCGACCAGTCATCCAGCTGGATTACTATCGCTTTACGGTCATATAGCGTTAGAAGAGCTCTTACATCCAATAATCGCGATGCATCCGCAAAACGTTTTACCTTTCGAGTTAAATGCTTATTTCTCGCCACTGCGCTACGATCTTCCTGTAGATTTAAGTGTCGTTAGCTTTCGAGTGTTCCCTATACCCGAGGGGGCTGGCAAGGGTGTAGGAATGGTTCTGCATCAGGCAGCATTAGATATGTGTTGGAACGACAACTCTTATTTACGCAACTTCAACGTCTCCGAAACCGGAGAAGTTGATTTAACGAAATTCTTTAATTACATAGACGATTGGATTATTAGTAAAGCTCCCCTTACGTTTCACAATGTGGGGCCGTCGTTGAAGTCGCCTATAGTTAATTTGTGCCCCCACCAAATATTACCGATTCTTTTTCATAAAACACAGTCCTAAGATTTCGCGGAAAAGAAAACTTGACATTTTATTCTTACATCCTTCGATACAAACTCAGCCTTTCTTTTTGCTCGTTATTCCACTGTCAACGGCCTTACTCAGGATGATGTAGTGCGACTGATCCGATACCGGAGGGTTGGTTTTATCCAATTTGTAACTGCAACAGTATTAATTGATGGACCGTTAAACACGATATGGACAATGTATGCACTTTACAAGACTAGCAGCGTAAAAGAATTTTGTTCGACTGTACATATTATACTTGCGCATAATTAGATTGCTTAATGTATCGACGCGCGTTACGAGGAATAGCACGTTTCTTTTTTCTTAAAAAATGAAACATTACTTTTCGTAACGCGCGTCGATATGTTCTACTTTATACAGTGAACTAGACTAGTCCTATAGTTTTTACTGCCTAACACTTTAACGATATTTATCAAATTAAATGTAAGTAGCGTTAGACGGAATTATTATAATTTTAGTTCACTGATACTATGCCATTACTACAGAGTCGCTTGATCATGAATATCCGAACGGGCAAGAACATTGTAATTATAGAAAGTTTAGGTGGATTCTTAGGAATAATGTCTCTCTTCACCGATTAAGCTAAACCTTTGTATTTACCGGAACATTTCCTCTTATTACTGTGATCTATTTATATGTAATTCTATCATAATAGAATGGTTTGATCGTAAAATTTCATACAGATAACAATCAGCTACAGAGATATTCCCATCGTCGGAAGCATTTAGATGGGATTATTGATGGGCAAGGATGAATACAAATGCGAGAACGTAAAAAGCATAATAAAAGTAAAGGTTGCAGTTTTTAAAACGGAAGAGCGCATTTTCATACTAGTCGTAATAATACTTTAAGAAATGTAATTTTATACATCTGCGATGTATGATCCTCTACTATGAAGCATTAAAAACTCTTGTACTAAAGTCGAAGAAGCAAGAATATATTTTTTATTATATTTGCTAATTTCTTTATTATAGCTACGAGTTTAATTTCATTACCCAAGAGAATAGAAGAACTGCACAGCCGATGGATTATCCTTAAACACTGTCAGGACTATTTTACGCATACTGCTGTCCAGTGCCATGAATTCGAGGGCTGACATCATGAAATGACCGAGCCCTTTCCGCCTTACCACCGACTCCAGTTGTATTTCATAACTATACTCAAAAATAAAATACTCTTTTTCTCTTTTCCACGTTTGGTATTCTATAAAAATCGTATATAAAATCTATGCACCAATATAATACTTCCTCCCTATGATCTATATCGAATCGAAAATGAGAGAACCCAAGGAATTCGCCATTAGATGATGCTACTAGGTACCGAGCACCAGGTTCCGTTAGTTCTTTCTGTTTGGCAATCGGATCCCAACCCCAATCGCATTGCTCGTACATGGATTTCATGTTACGCTCCATAATGTCGAATATCCACGATACGCATTCCGGTCGAGCGTCTTTGGCTCTCATACAAGAAAGTTCGATAACTTGTCTGTCCTTTGTTACATATTCGTGGAAGGAACGTAAAGACTCTAAAGGGTTTATTACAGAATTCGCAGTGTCAACTAACTGTTTCGCAGTAGCTTCTTTCTCTGCCAAAAGCTGACGCCGCGTTTTCCTTTTCTGATTAAAAGAAATTGGTGCGGAACTTGTTAACGTTAAATTAACATTTCATGATAATTCACTGATACTTTAACAACATATTATTCAAGTAGTTTAAATGCTAGAAGACTTACGCTAGAAGAAAGTATATTCACAACACATACCTTCATGTTAATTAAAAATTGTATTTCCCGCGTATTTTGAAGATATTATGATTTTAGGCTGTATTCCTCCTTGCAATGGAACGTTCGAAATAGATGGATAATTATTTTTACATACAAATGGAATAGATACAATCAAGTTACTTTACAGCTCCAAACATTTCTGCCGATTTCTATCCTCTCTCGCGCTGTCCAAGCCAGTAGATGGCAATAGCCAGAGCACGCGTACTCCGTGACGCCGGAGTAGTGGGTTTTCGAGGGTTGTGGAGAAACCGCTCATGGCTGGTTCAGAGTGGGGGAAGTTACGCACGTCACACATGCGCGTGATGACACCGCGACGTCGAACCAATTAACGCCAAGGTGGGAAACGAAACGATGCCAACGTCGCTGGGGAATCGGTTGTCAACGCTGGTTGGCGCGGCCTCGCCAAAGAGTAGGCAAAGAGTAGGTATAATAAGAGGCGTCACTCCGGGCGGAACCTTTGAAGTCCTTGCTTGACCTTGGCATTTAAATTGGTTGTACATTCGAGCGGGATATTCAAATCGACTAAATGTACCTTACCGCAGTTGGCTGATTATTGTCGAAGTTTACCGATCATTGCCGAATGGGGCCGAATGGGCATTTAAATTGGTTGTCCACGAGCGGTTTCCCCACAACGATGTAATAAAAAGTACCAATCATATGGCAGAGTATACATTGTGTATACTATATACTGACGTATACCCCTATTCACGTTTAGCCGTCGACATGCGTGTGTGTGTCAGTGTTTTCGATTTCAAGTTATAAAGAGAAATTGCAAGTAACACAGAGTTACAATACGGTTGATAAAATATTACGTTTGCATACATGTCAAGTATTTTCAAGAACTGTTTGCGGAGAGTCGAATCCTGACCACCCCCGATTCACTGGAAATAATCCCAACGGATTGGCAACAGATGCATTTTGCACTTTATCGTTAGTGTCTCGCAGCACGTATTTAATACACAATGTTTACTATTCATTCTGTATCATTAACATGTTCCTCATTTCTTTTAACCCGTTCATCTTTCAGTTCCTTCGATTGATATAGGTTAAGTAGTTTAATCACATATTACTTTTTCTTTATGCTTGTACACCAGAGCATAACATATGTTGAATAAGGGATAAATTAATTAGCGATTACTAGGTCTAATAAATGTTTTTATCAAGCCAAGCGATATAAATCGGTGTCTTACTTTAAGGGGGGAGCCTTATTTAGAATGCTAAGAATGAGGCGATTCTTGGGAATTTTTTTCCAAGAAACTGTTAAGCGAATCTTTTCCAAAATTTCAGGATATTTTAGTTCACATTCAAACAATAAAAATTAATTTTTACGTTACAAAGTGTTTGGTAGAAATGAAGATTTGCGAACACGTTTGTCGGGACTCGCGCGCCAGAGTTGCAAATTGGCGATTGTAATGGTGGGCCCATTTCTTCCCTGAAATAAAAAAAACCAAGGATTTTCTTATACCTAGTATAATTACATTGTTGATGAACATAAGATATTGATAAATAAATTGAATTAAACAACTCTTTTTCCGTAAATAGTACGAAATATCTTGGGGCGAAATCATAATTCTTTCATAGTCCCACCAATTTGCCGACTTTTAACTTTTTTTTTCATTTATTAGGTTCATCGACAATGGAATTATATTGGAAATAAGAAAATCCTTGGTTCTTTTTATTTTAGGGAAGAATTGGGGCCACCATTACAATCGCCAATTTGCAACTCCGGCGCGCGAGTCCTAACGAACGTGTTCATATATCTCCATTTCTACCAAACAGTTTGTAACGTAAAAATTAATTTTTACTCTTTGAACGTGAACTAAAATACCCTGAAAATTTGGAAAAGACCAGCTTAACAGTTTCTTAGAAAAGAAATTCCCAAGAATCGCCACATTCTTAGCGTCCTAAATAGGGCTTTCCCCTTAACAACCCAAGTTTACATATTCTTTGGCGCCGAAAATACCTTTTATAATGATAACGTTGTTCTTGCCTTATTTCAGATTTTGCAATCGAGTATTGAGGAATGGCCGAGAATGTTACCGTGTCGAACGCGGAGGAGAAAGCTGTTTCCTCTGCCATGACGCAGTGTTATGAAAACTATATTATAGTCGACGTGGGCGCCAATCTTACGAATAAAAAGTATAGTAGGGATTTAGATAGCGTAATTCAGAGGGCAAAGGATGCCGGGGTGCAGAAGATTATGGTAACAGGCGCGAGTATCCGATCTAGTAAAGAGGCACTGCGATTAACTAGGATATACCCAGGCACTCTTTATTCCACCGCTGGAGTGCATCCGCACGACGCAAAGTCTTGGGAGAGTCCCGACACTCTACAGGAACTTGAGAGTATAGCTAATAACCCAGAGTGCGTGGCAATAGGAGAATGCGGTTTAGATTATAGTCGCGACTTCTCCGATCCCGAGACGCAGCGAGCTGTGTTTCATAAACAAGTAGAACTCGCGTGCCAATTGAATAAACCGCTTATAATACACGAGAGAGGCGCTCAAACAGACGTCGTAGAAGTTCTCGACCATTATAAGAATTGCTTGCCGCCGGTTTTAATTCACTCGTTTATTGGTACCGCGGAGGAGGCGCAAGTTTATTTAGATCACGGCTTTTATCTAGGGATTACGGGATACTTGTGTAAAGATAAGTCTGATAGCGGAATCAGACAACTGTTAGAAAGGGGGCTCGCGCCTTTAGAGAGAATATTAGTAGAGACGGACGCTCCATTCATGTATCCTAATACCAGAGCCAGTAAACTACCCACGCATGTTAAAGATGCTCTCACAGAACGTTCCATGACATTTCTCCATCGTTATTGTACTTTTCAACGTAACGAACCATGTGCCTTGCCAGCAATAGTGGAAATGGTAGCGGCGTTTATGCGAATCACTCCGGAAGAAGTTGCCTTGGCTACCGCTTTCAATGCTTTAAAGTTGTTTGGTCTGAATCAGTGATACCGGTAATCATTATTTTAACCTTTGAGAATGGTGCTAGTTGGTGCTATTTAACATTTTAATCCTTCTGTTATGAATCTATACGAGTCGTTTTTGTTTGAGAACATTATTTGTGTGTTTATACGAGCATACCTCTTACGGGAACAGCGATATACTTGCATTCGTATAGTCTGCTGACGAGTAAATAATTGTAAGAAGAGAACATGTCGAAATTTTTACGTTAATCATATGTTGATAGATACTGCCTTCTATATATATATATATATATATATATATATATATGTTACTTTTACGCGCATACAGAAATACTCATCCACACGTTAAACTTAGTACGGTATAAATATCTCATTTATTACTATATGATAAAAATTTTTTAGGAATATGTATAAGATACATAAAGCCCGAGATCGTGCGATTTTATTGTTGGATGCTGTAAATATTTTCATATAAATAAATTGTTACACAGATGTATATCTATATTTTCTTCAATTTTCTTACAGTCTGCTATTACAGGCGGTTTAAGTTAACGTGTAAATCTAATCGTATGTACAAGATGAAATCTCATTGAACTTATTTTGTATAGCTAGCCGAAGGAACATGTTCTTTTTATATTTTGGGATTCTATCCCATAAATATGGATTTATAGGAAGAGTTTTACATCCTGTCGACATCTCTATCAAGCGTAGAAGTAATCTCCACGTACTTTGCATCTTTTGCAGATTAATAGAGTACGCTATCTTCGGAAAGACAAAGACTAGCAATCTGTAAAAAAAAATATATATAGTCCCTTTATTTGGTCGTTTTAAACAATATGTCACAAATTCTCCTCAATCAGACTGCCGCTAAAAATTTTACAGAGGGTTGAAAAAAACAACCGTTTTTCGCTAATATCTCGTTATCTATCAGTTTTGCGACAAAAATAGTTATTATACATTTTGTAGCCTAGGAAATTCTTTACAAAAAATGTTCCACGAGCTTTTTTACCAACCCCCATTACATTTGACAAGACACCGAACCCGGAAATTCGAAAAAATTATGAAACTGAAAAATATGTGGGAAAAGTCCTCCCGAGTACAACGCAATTTGCTGCCAAAATTTGCTCTAAATTATTTTGTATTATTACTCGCAAACTGTAGAAAAAAAAGTGTTCAGGAAAAAGTTAGTTTTTTTAATTAGGAAAATCATTTGGTAAGTTACAGTTCTCACGGTTCGTGAGTTATAACACAAAATCGAAAAAAAAAATGGATTTTCAGAGGTCAATTTCACCCTGTGAACTGATTAGGCTGTGCAAATATTGGATCTCACTTGAGATGTAAAATTTCTTACTTGTGACAATCTGGCGGCAGCACCAAGTCCTCGACAAATGTAACATTATTATTGAAATCATTTATAGTCATAAGGGAACCATCTGGTTTCAACGCAATGGTGTGCTCTGAAATCACGCGTGACAACTTAATTCAACAATTTCTATTAATGATGATACTCGTACAAGTTACTAAATTAACTGCTTACCGACAAAATCCCCGAGCTTTGTTCTCAGGCCAGGTTTTACGTATTCAACACCTCCAACTGCTTCTTCAACATGTTTACCCAAAGGATGAAACGTGTCGTGCTGAGACGTTGCTATAAGCTTGTCCATCATGTCCTGGCTTAATCTAATCCCATTATACTGAGGATAAAGATACGAGATGGACTGATGTAATTTTAAGATGTGCCATAACGATCCTTTATCTTTCACGTTGTCGGACGCGCAGTAGTATAAAGTAAAAACTCTTTCCAACAACTCTGGGCTATAGCAATCTAACGAAATCATGCGATAAACAATAGTTATTAAATTGTGGATCGAATAATTTGTATTGATTATATAGTTTAGCAACATCGCTTTCATGATTTTCCATTGATGCGAATTGTAATCAGCAATAACAAAGCTCCTTATCAAAGTGTATATGTCGAAAGGTGTGCAGGTTTTTAAGACATCCATATCTTCGATAAATTTTTCAGTTATGTAGTTCAGCAAAGGAATACTGCTGTGAAACAACCTGTTTAATTTACTCAAGGTTTTAATACCCCGAATGAAACCTAAATCGTTGTGTATGACAGATCTACACAATGCGTTTATTACGTCCTCGCTGTAAAATTGCAGTTTCCTAGAACAGGGAGAAGAAGGAGTAAGTACAATGATATTAAAGCTACGAATGTAAACAAGACAATTTAATACTCACCCGCTTTTAAATTTAAAGATAGTAAGAAACAATATGGAATCAATGTCCCTGAAATCGAAAGATTTGTAATTGTTCACTATTACATCCTTGGTTTTCAACAAAACTGCCATAGAGGACCTAGTCAGAAACGGCAGTGTGCACAGCGCGCGCAAAGTCGGCGTAACGAACTGTACATTTATACTTTCCCGATTTGTGCTCAAGATATCCATGATATAACTCAACGTTTCTAGATCATTTATATCGCAAGCGAACGAAAGAGCTTTGAATAAAGTATACATATTTCTCCTGTCGAGCTCGACTGGTACCTGATTACGAAAGACATGAGGCAAAGCTTCGAGCAGAGCCTTGACTAGAGGTGTAGTCTGCCGGTTACGTAACAACCGATGCACGATTAATATCTGCCCCACAGACAAATCGTTCACAGAAACTCTTAAAAGTTGAAGTAACGTTACGACTAGTACGCTGTTAACAGGGATATCGGACTGTATTAAAATCTGTAAAGCCTGTATGATGTGACCATTGCTCAAAGATCTCGCGTCTTTCTGTATTCGCTCGCACATTTCTGCAAACTCTGCGGAGTCTTTCATGACGTCCGTGCGTAATCCTTTTTTCAAAGATATATCGAAGCTGGCCATAATTTTTAAAACTTCCTTCCCACCCATTCCCTTATAATTCGGCTCGATGCTTTTGATAGTATTTATAGGGTCGTTGCAGGGGTCCGCCATGATAAACTTTGCCATATTCTCTTTATCGCTCTCCGATTCCTTGCACATCGAGTTATCTGCAAAAGCACGCATCGTTAAGGAAACCTCTCGAGCGCTCTCAGTCGGATATTCGGTACCTTGTAGCGGATCCACAGAATTCAGCAATGGACTGTGCGTCGCTATGCAATTCGACAAAGTCGTCCAGTGGCGTAACTTTATCGTGTTACTCATTAATTTTCTGACAGCTTTCTCCATTGTAACGGCACCGAAATTTACAAAATAGTCTCACAAAATTATATCATTACTATTCACGGTTCGCATAAACATACTATTGACAACAAATCCTGTTTGAGGTTAGAAATTCATTTGTTGATTCGGTTACATATTAATCACGCTGTTACATCTGCAAAGTATCAAGAATCTCGTGTTGCAAATCAACGGGACGATTTTGCTGGGCGGATTATTTTAAACGAAAATGTAATTCGAGCAAAAATCACAAGTACTCCCTTTCATCTTACATGCAACACTGGAAGTATCGGGGTTGCGTCCAATAGCGTTCCACGCGGGTTAAACGCGTTTCACGTGAAGGGAAAGGTGTTTGCTATATGTATATTGGCTTATTGGCTAACTGAAAGATAGTAATTTTCGAGGATGCTGACGGAAAGTGGCAAAGTGTTCGAAGCTTTTGGCGCGACGATTGGTCCTTAATCGTTGAAACGAAAAGGCCAGGTTCTCCCAGAAGATAGGAAAAGAGGCGGGGAAATAGATATTAACGTTACGACGAGTGTCAAATGAAATTTCGCCATCGTAGACGTTGGATCCTGTTATCTGTTAGAATGTTGACGCACGCTGGCTAATAGAAGGCGTGCATTGCTCGTCTCTTTGTGCTATGCCCATTGAATTCTGGAAAAATGACAAAGCAAGTGGGAACGTTGGAAATAAATAAATGCATTCTGTCAAAATTGTGGTACACATCACTCGTTGTTTATCAGGAGAGTGATAAGAATAAACCTCTTCCTTGTCAAAGTGACACTGTAGATTTTGTTCAGTCCGAGACCTTGATCACCAACTTGATGTGAGTACGATAGAATTCTGTGCGCTACTGTCGAATATATTACCAACATGCTCGCGGAGCAATAGAATTGTAAATTGCTATTCGTCGCAAATGTTTCAGTCATTCTCAAAATGAAAATCAGCACCAATGGATTACCCAAACGTTGCTGCAAAAGTTCATCGACAATCTGGCGTCGGACTTTAAAGATATTAAGAAGCAGCATAGTTGCGTAGAAATGATACACGCTCTGCGATTGTGCAGGAGCTCGACGGGTCGTTTGCGACAGGTAGTCGATCGGACCGAGTGATACATATTAATCGTCGCTTGTGCTTTTCATATATTTTGTATGTTTTACTATGTATCTTCTCTAGGGTTTATTGAAGATGCGTGAAAATGATTGCGAACAGATGAATTCGGAGATGTTCGAGAAGATACGAGACGAATTTTTTATATTCCTGAAGCAAAATGTTTATAGTAACCCGACTGTTGTGTGTTGGATCGTTAACGAATTATTTCCAATCAGTTTAAACGCACCCACCGCTCTTATCGACGCTTTGCAGGATATATATATTTCTCTTGCGAAAGAATCGATAGAATCTCAACTGTCCAAGCGTCGATCGATAAGCGGTAGTTCTCCTGGATGCGCGTTATGCGTCATGTCGAAAATGTATATAAGCGAATCCAATATACTAGAGCTGTCGAGGTGGTCTTTCCCTGTGCTGTTAAAAGCGTGTAATACTCGAGACATCGACCTTGTATTGTATTCAAGGATGGATAGAAAACTTTTCGACGCATGGTGTGCCTTTCTCGACGAATTTTATGCACGTTCTAAAGTCGCCGACAATTCGAACATTGGGATAAGAATTCGAGAGACATTGCTCGATCGTACTCCTACTTCCGGTCCGCTTATAAATACAAATAATCTCATGGGGAGAGTGATTAATATGAAGCTGCATTGGGTCATAGATATTTTGGTAAGCGATGACGTAAAACTAATCGAAATAACAATTAGAATCGTTATGTTTCGTCTAATAATTCCATTTCTTCCAGGACATTTGTTACGTTTTAGTGTTAAACGAAAAGTACGATGACATTTCATCGTTACTGTCCTGCGAATTATTAAAGACATTTTGGCCAGTTTTATTGTTTAAAATTTTAAACGACTACCCCAAAGAAGACATTCTTCCTAGTAAAATCAAAGACACTGACAACTTTATATGCAATTCAATCAAGTTTTTAATGTCTAAATGTAATTTTCAATGCGATTCTACTCTACAAGGACTTGACGTTCTGTTAAAGAAACATGTTAAAGTCGTGGAATATATCTTGCACTGGACGAAGGAAAGTTTCGAGGCTAAAGGTTCCAATCAACCGCAAGGAACGATGAAATCAATCGATCCGTTTCATCAGAAAATATCTGTAAAACACATGTTCAACCTTCTGCAACATTTCAACTGCCTTTCAGTGCTGAAAATGATGACGAATCTGCACGAACAGGAATACAAAAAGATAACGGACTTAATAAAAGATCTCGGTGAATCGGAGAATATTTTTTATGCATACTGTAGCGTGTTGAGCGCTGTGAAAGCTATTTTATTATCCGATACTTATAACGCGAAACAGCCCATTATTGCTAGTCACTTCTCCGATATGAAACATTACGTGCAAGCGTTATATCCGCTCAGCCTGCGCGTACAGGTGATAGAGAATATATTTTCTTTACTTTTCTTGCGACACGAGGACTTCGATCATACTCGGAATAGTTATAATAAAAGCAACACGAGTTCTCCGGACGAGCAATCAAGACTTGAGAAGAAACTGGTGGAACAGCGTTTAATGGGTTTTATGTGTAACAAATTTGTCGTAAGAGACATATTATTTCACTTGAAAGAGATTATGCTGGCTACAGAAATTGAATGCACGAAAGCAAGGAACGAATCTACACGCGCGGAAGAAATAGACCAAATTCAAACGCACATTTCTTCTATCAACGCAGCAATAATGGATGCCAAATGGAGATTAGAACTCTACACAAATTTGCAGCTTACCGAAGACACCACTGATACATCCAAGGAAGCAAATAAATGTATTCCGAGTAAAGCGAAAGTTCGCATAGATGGAAAGTTAACTTCCAGTCGCTTCAAAGAAAATATACTTTTTTACCAAGAAGGCAGTACATCGGACGAGACAAAGATTATATCCGACAGTAGCTCCGAATCAGAATTGATAAATAACAATACCAAATGGCGGAAGCGTGCCAAGAATCTAGCGTTGCTAACAGATTCTACGACAACCAAAGACATCACGCATAAACCATTATTCGTGAACTTTATGTTGGCATCTAAAGAAACGCTAATTATACAGTGTTTGTGGAGAAACGATTATGCGAAAGCTCAGGGCATTATAGAGGTAACTATACTAATATCGAAGAAAAAAACGTTTATAGATTCCTTATCGCAGCTTCGAAGTTTTCATACTCGTCGAGTTCGAGTTCAGTAGGTTCGTAAGTTATAATCCGCTGCGCCTCCTCTTTCTTTTTAACTGGTATAGACAGCGTACCAGGAGGATTATCCGCGTAATACTGTTTTGCAAATAGAATTCTTCTACGGGGGAAGCAGAACTTGAAACGAAAACAGCAACAGCTCCAACCTAAGGAATCATACATTGGCATTACGCGCGTTACGCGTTCCTTCGCTTCGATAAAAGTATTTAATCGAGAAACTTGCCGTACTGGCACCAACAAGGAACCGCAACGCACACGTAAATCAGGGACCAAACCTTAACGATCAACCATGTCTTCTGTAGCGTCTTTTTTACAACAGGATTATCTTTCTCACGTTCGTAATTGTCAATCAGGCAGTCGATTGCTTTAACGCCAAATGTTTTAGATTCTTCCGTGCAATTTTTAAAATCGAGCAGGGCCTTTAGCGCCTCTTTGGACTGCTCTTCTGGCTTCTCTTCGGCAGTGTCGTTTAACGTTTCATTACTGCTTATTATATCCTGCTCGATTTGCTGTTCGTATTCTTTGTTGAACTTGACGTAATCATAAACCTCTTCGCCAGCTTCCGTATCTTCATCCTCTACGGTAAAATGTTTCTTGCTGGCGGTTGTAGGCTCATTAAACTCAAACCCGCGTTTTCTACGATACGCTTCCTTGGGGAAGCATCGATTTTTAATTTTTCATTATCTGAAATTAAGTATCGATTAGAGCTACAATATTTTTATCAAAGGTTCGTCGCTTAATCATTAAACACTTTATCCAAATCTTCTCTAAATCCAGCAATAAACGGTTCGTCGATGTGGTCGGTGCTGGACTTTTCCCACACGATCGGTGCCAAGTGAGCGAGCACATTTATTAGTTGCATCTTGTTCAGGCTTTCACGTTCGTTGTAACTTGCTACGAAAGAGTGGAGCGGCCTGTATCTACTCTCGTCTTCTGTGTAAAGTTTCATGCTCGCAAGATCGGCAGGTTGAATCATTTCGTTTTCGCTTTCTTCGTCGTAGTCTTTGTTATCGGATGTAATCTCAAATACTTTCTTATCCTGTAAATTGATCTACGCGAAACACAAGTTGTAGCAAATGTGATATTCATTCATTCATACTAAACTTTATACAGCGGTGACGAGATAACAGAAACATTGAGTAGCATTAATATAATTGTCATTGCTCGGAATGCCATGTTTAAACGTTCAAGCGTTGGTCTTTACTTCGGCAGGCATCTGACATGAGAAGTACGCAACTGAATGGAGAAATGGAATTCTCGAAGGCGTTGCACGTGTTTAAGGAAAACATGTGTAGACAAGCGAATACATTAAAAGATAAGAGTGAAACGACAGAGAACTTACAGTCTTCTACTTTGGAGGTATGCCCTATAGATTTATGTGCTCTCATTCGTGTGAAAGATATTCAACATAAACTTTATTTTATTACTGCAGAACATAAGACTAGTCGCTCAGGAAGGCGTGCAGTCTTCTAGGCAGACTAGCCAACTGGAAACGTTCCTGGCATCTCAAGAAGCTAACTTGCGTACGCTGAGCATAAACAATCTCAACAGCAACGAAATATTAACAATATGCGTACTAGATTTAGCCTTAACCACGAGTCAGATCCGCTCCGTCTCGAAGAACCTCTGCGAAGTTGCAATGAGATATTTAAAGCTGTGCAAAACATTTGACAATACCGAATATGCGAACTTCTTTGCCAAGATCTATCAACTGTTATACGAAAGAAAAGACGAGTTCTCTGTGGAGAATATACTCTGTGATGCAAAAGTATCGTTGTCAGTGAAAGCGTGCAGAGAGAAGGACGACCTTTGGGCTGATATCGCAACGACGCATCACGAATTCAAAGAATCGCAGGCAAACAAAAACACGATCAACAAAATCTTGAAAGATGGTAGCTATTTGCCGGGTTTGAAAGTACTCGGCAAAATGGCTGCGATCTCTAGCGGAACCGAGAAGTACATGCAAAACGTATACTCTCACTTGCAACTTCTACACACCATTATTCCATCCGAGCATCCGATACTGACGGTGTCCGATTTATTAAGAATCTCATTGCAATACTACTTTGGCCATCAGATATTCGAGCTGGACATTGAGCCGAGCAAACTCGAAGCGATCGCCCACAATTTACAAGTGAATTTAGTGTACAGCATCCTCGCGAACGCTTGTCCCAGCTTATTTTACGAGAAAACTATAAAGTATCCTGCTTGCAATAAAGACGTCGGATGTATTATCTTAAACAAAGCCTCGAGTAAATCGGTACGTACATTGCTTCTCACAAAGTAAAAGTGTAATCTGGAACGATGATACAGGAAAGCGTTGCTGTTGCAGGATCCAAGCCATAAAATACAGGGGCCGAATCAGTGCGTTTCGGAGATATTGACCGAACTTCTGCAGAGTTGGGAGAATTTAAACTTAGGCCAGCTTCGCTTAAGCCACGACATTTGCGAAGCTACGTCCAAGTACCCTGGTATTCAAGACGCATTGAGTAAAACGTCTCGCCTCGCCAGCCTAGATTTGAGCGAACTCTCCATGGGGGATGAAACGTTGGCTTTTCTCATAAACACTTGGAACCTGATGTTTCTACACGCTAGCTTGGCTGTCTGGGCGCACCACCCCCCTACCAACAATTTACAGCACGCGACCTCGTCGATGTCGATCGGTTATTTAATCGGCGATTTAGGCTTGGTAACACTTGCTGCGCTTAAATCGAAACTGCTGAATAATATTATGTCCAGCGATGAGCTTTTTATACACCTTGAAGAGCTCAACGAGCCGGTATGGCAGGATTTGGATATTACGCATGATCCGAGAGTGATCTTTATGATGGCGAACGAGCTTTATGGGACGCCTTGTATCAGGGTAAGTTATCTATCTCTGTTTTATTATATTCTCTATCAACAGCTTCGCTTTCTTCGCAGGTGTGTAATGCAGAATCGTTGAGCAAAGATCTGAATTGCGCTTTCCGCGAATATTTAGACTTCTATTCGTCAAGGTTGGACAAGTCGGCGCAGAATACAGAACAGCAGAGGACAATTTTGCTGCCTGACATTGCGAAGCGATATCAGAATTTCGTCACCGAGAGTTGTAAAAGCGATTTGTACGACGTCGGTAACAGTGGCAATCTGCTGTCGGTGGAAGATTACTTTAAGCTCTCTAATAGTAACATAGTTATACAGTACATGGCACCTACCTATTCGTACGACATAATATTAAAATATTCAAGCTATTCCAATGCAAATCACAAACAAGTCAGTCAGCGTAAGGGTGTATCGAAAACTCATGCCATAAGATCGAGCTTATTGCAGTACTTGGAAGGTCACTGTTGGGTAGTCTCTTACCTCCTGCAAAGGATACAGAACGAGAATCCGACGATTTTAGAAAACAACTGCGACAACTTGAATCGCACTGCTTGCCTCGAAAATCTTCTATGCTCGTCGTGGGTGAAAGAGATGAAACTGTTGTTCGAGAACAATCAAACTCTCGCTGCTATCTTTGAAACGATACCTGCGCAAAAGTTATGGGCTTATTCTGAAGCTGCGTTAGAGGGGAATCAATGGGACGCTTGCGTGAGACTTATAAACGCATTGCCGGATGATTTGGTCAGAAGTACAGAATTACAATGCTTTAAAGACAAAGTCCTCAGCTGCATAGTATCCAAAAGCGATACCGCGCAGGATTCGGAGACGTTGCAATACGTATATCAAATGAAAGATATATATTCGCTAAGCCAGACAGTATTGTACAATATCGACAAGTGGCACGTAAATATCTGCGAGAACGCTTTACTTCAAGCTGTGCATCACACGGACAGCTACAAATTACCTGCGCACTGTAAACTCCAACTCATCGAGATCCTACATAGAATACTAATCTTTCATAAAATGCTCCCGTACTGTGTCACTAAAGCTAACGGCACTTGGTACGACGTTGCTTACTGCACGGAAAAGATTGACCCCTTTAAAATCGTCAAGTCGTTGATAAATGCGGAACAGTTTGAGATATGTTTGGAATGGCTGGAGAGTCAAGCGTTCTCCTTGGAAATACACTTCTCCGTGATGCAAGACTTCTTGATGGGTCTATTGAAAAATGAATCTCAAAACTTCAAACAGATGTTGAAGGTATTACGAAGAACATCGAAGCACGACCGCCAGGGTTGAATAAATTTCTATTCGAATAATCTTTGAATAAAATAAAGCTACT
This sequence comes from Andrena marginata, assembly GCA_963932335.1. Classification (NCBI taxonomy): domain Eukaryota; kingdom Metazoa; phylum Arthropoda; class Insecta; order Hymenoptera; family Andrenidae; genus Andrena; species Andrena marginata. Next base: position 712,132 of record OZ010661.1, read on the forward strand.
TCGAGAATAACGAAGAAATTTTCCTAATAAATTTTCATTTTATTTTATAAAAATCTATTCGTAACAACTTTCGTTTTTACTCGCAATTCTGATTCGAGTTTGTTCTTTTCCAGTTTCTTCAAGCATTGCCTCTGAGCCAATCGGTGAAATTATGCAAAACCGTGTTAAAGAAGCTGGAATCTATAGACTCGCTGCAGTTTATCTGCAATTATTTATTGGACCATTGTAAAGCGACAGAAACGATCAAGTACAGGAGGACTCTGATAGGAATCGACGTTCTACGTATGCTGGAGATTAAAGAGAGGCCGTTGTACATCCATCTGATAAAAGAACCGTTATTGATGTTAGAACAATTATTAATGAACTGCAAATTTGGAAGTATCCAGGAGATATTGAGTAGAATCGAGGATAAATTGGAGCAAGTGGATATTTCAAGAAGCAGCTTCGACAACATCATAAGATTCTATGCCGAGAAATCGTTGGATTGTCGCGTGTCTTTGCAGTGCGATAACATCGAGAGCAGATCAAGGAACGTACAGCATTCCGCTTTAGAAGCAGAGAATACCGAGTTCATAATGCCCATTCTAGTTCCCACCAAGGACGAATGGGTACCTAACGATAAGGTTGTTACTGTCTAGGTTGTTACCCTACACACCGTAGTGCGTGTAGTATTCAACTTTTCCAACTCTGTTACTTCACAGGCCAGCGAGTGCAGCTGTTGCAAGACCGTCATATTCTCAATGTTCAACAGGCGGCACCATTGCCGTAGATGCGGCCGTATTATCTGCGCAACGTGTTCCCAGCATCGCATGCAAGTGCCTGGTTATCCGCCCTCTGTGCTCGTACGCGTGTGCGACGATTGCAAACGACAGACAGTACTGCGAATCCAAGCCCTTCAAGGAGCACCGTCCACGCCAAGTAGCGAAATGTTTGATTACTGGAGATTAACAAGAGATCAAAAGCACAACGAGACCATCCGAGAGGAGTTCTCATTCGAGTACGCTCCAAACATTTCTTTGTGCCTGGCCATTCTCAACTTACACTCCGATCACAAAACGTACACTAGGTAATCATTATTTCTGTAGATCGTTTTAACCGCTACTGCAAAGGTACCAAGCGTCAAATGCATTCTTGCAGCTTCTTACTGGACCGCTGCGACGAGATGAAACGACTGTTAGAACCTGTCAGCGGTGGGAAAGTGAATCCAGAAGTGGATCATACCGTGATCATTAAAATGATACGTTCCCTGTTGGTGGCTGCGAAGGTCAAGTGCGCCAAACTTGGTCTTAATACCGGATTGATGCATTGCGATCGCTTTCTGTCGCAAGTAGATCTTATCGCCACTCTCGTGCAGTCCGATTGCTTACAGTTCATACCTTCTGACAATTTACACGGCCGTACGTTCAGAAAGCTGAGAGATCTTCTGATCGAGAAAGAACAGTGGACCCTCGCTCTGGATGTGAGTACTAAAGCAGGCTTGGACACGCAAGGTGTCTGGGCGACTTGGGGTAAAGCGTGCTTGAAAATGGGCTACTTCGATCAGGCGCGAGAGAAATTCTTCCACTGCCTAGATAAGATTAACAACGAGGATTTCGACGACTGGGTCATTCTGTCCTATCCGAAGGAATCGACAACTCGAAACAGCGGGGAAGCTCGAAAGCCGGTTACCGAAATGAATACAATCGACGAGGATAAAGCGATTAAAGTGGACGATTCGGGCACAAGAAGGGCTGAATTTACGAGAAATCGTCCACTGAAAGATCCGCCGTTGCTCACAGAAATCTTGCAAATATTGAATAACTTGAGCACGCACAAATCTGTGCATTCGCATGGCTTTCAGTACAAATCTAGTGCCTCGCAGGAAACATTAAATAGCTTCGGTGGCCTGAAAGTAACGAGTCAAGGGCAATTTAATGTTAAACATCCATCCACGGTCATGCAGAACGTTTACTACCACGAAAGTCTTTATTATCTACTAACCTATGGAAGCTACAATTCGATCTTGGAATTCTTTCTGAAACACGAGAAATACAACGAGTGCCTTGCCTTCACTTTAGAGAACGATTTAGAATCCGATCTGTTTTTCAACGCCGTTTATATGTATTGTTTAAAGGACGGAAGCACCGAGAAGCTTCACGAAGCTATGCGAAGCGAAGATTCGAGTTTACTCGTCTGGAAGAAGTACTTGATACACGTCTGCCACAGTTTGGAAAGGAAGCAGTACTTGAATATTTTGTATCAGCTGCAACTTTTCATGAAAGACTCCGTGCGAGCTGCGATGACGTGCATTCGTTTTTATATCAACGACGCAAGCGACTATACAGATCTGTGTGCCAGAGGGAGTTTCCTGCTGGATGCGCAGAGACACTTGGAGTCTGAGCTACAGATCGAAACGTTGAATCGAAGGAGGAAAAAGAGCACAAGCTCCATGCACAGCAATCAAGGGATCTTGGCGATGGAGATGGAGCCCTCGGAGATAGACAAACATATAAACACGATATGTAGACAAATGGAGATTGCGAAATTTCTGGCGAACTGTGAGAAAGAGGGAAGGGCTCCCATCCAGTTTCTAAGCTTGCTTCCAGGAAAGGACTGTGATAGTTTTCATACCCTCGAACTACCAACCCTATTCGGCAATCAACAGCAGAAGATTGATCTAGCTGTTCTGGCCATCCTCTGCGGGCGCAATATTGAGGAAGGATTTGGAATAGCATTCAGAATAATGCAAGGTCTTACAATAATTTAATCATAACACGAATACCAGAGTTGGGTACTATTCGAATAAATTTTTATTCCAATGATCTTGAGTAAAAATTGCGAATAAAATAAAATTCTTCGAGAATAACGAATATCTTTTTTTTTAATTTGTTTATTCGAGTAATTATTTTTTATTCGAATAAATTTTTATTCAAATAAATTTTTATTCGAATAAATTTATTTTATTCGCTATTCTTAGTCGAGATCGTTTGAATAAAAATTTATTCATTATTCTCGGATAACTTCATTTTCTTCGAAATATTTGTTGGAAGATTACTCGAATCAATATTTATTCGAATAATGCCGAACTCTGACGGATACCTCGAGCGGTAAAGAAATGCAGTATCCCTTTACGTAAAACACACGTCTCTTTTCAGATTATAATCTTCCACAGCAGAAAGTGTACTCTGTCACTGGTCATATCCTGACGCTTAAGAATAAGATTCCCGCGATAGAGCAATTAATTAAATGCTGCCACACATCTGGAATTCCAAATTCACACATCATATCCGATTATGTTCTAACGCATTGCGTGAAGCTGCTATTGAATCGTTTGAACAGCGAGCCTGAATCAGTTCTAAAAAATGATATTCACAGTCTCATCAGATTGATAACTGACGTGGAGCTCAAAGTAAGTTTACATTACGCGCCGTCAATTTCTCAATTCCCCCCGACATATTCTCTGAATCTTTGAATTTGCAGATAAACGCGTACATCGAGTGCAAGCAACTGAAAGCTGCGTACCTATTAGCTGTTAAACATTCACGGGGGCAGGACATAAGAAAGATTTTGAAAGAATCCGATAGACTCGGTCAAAATGCAATAAAAGCGATATGTATAAAGTGGCTTCAGCAAGAACCAAAGCTGTAGTTTTAAGTTGTATCGTACCAACAAGTAAGATGCCTTATAAGTTCCTCTAATTCTATTCCTTACGCGATTACGATCTTGAGAGTTTTATAAGAATGTTTTTAAAGCGATTGTTTGTAAATATCGAGTAAGGTTTAATTTTTTTATCGCATTCCATACATGTTTGTACAGTGAAATGTCTAAAGATTTTTACTCTTCATGTTTTTGTTCTCCATTCGTTTTTATATCGTGTATCAATAAGGACATATATATATATTTTAACTTCAAATCATTGGGCAATACCTAATTAAATAATGCATCGTAAATTAATTAAGTAAGCTTAATGTTGTTATAAGAAGAAAGTGCAATAATAGTGACGTTTAAAAAAATTTATTTATATGAAATATATGTATGATAATAAATAACATCGAAACAATGAATAAAATAAGTTTTCATAAGCAAAATAATACATCTCTTTTTATCCCGAATTGGAATTATTCTGCTTATATCCAAACATGGCTACAAAACCTTTCCTCCTTCCTCGCAAAGGAGGAATAGCTGCTGAAAACGTGAGTACAAGAATCGACGTCGGAATGTATCGTAGTTACGCCTCGCGAACTCTAAGTTATCAAAATTATTGCAAAACTTTTAAATAGTTTCCGCTAGCCTTTACAGCGAATCTCCACTAAAATTCCATATTATGTCGATAATATAAATACAAATACCAAAAGCTACCGTTACACCGATCGTCTGCTTTTTCATTCAAAATTTCATATCGTATTTCTCAATTTGCGATTAAATAAAACAAGTTTGAATCTTCCGCGACCCTGCAGACTAATGTTATGGTTGAAATGTTTACGAACTCTTTTCTTCACTCACTAAAGTGGACAGCTTCTCTTCGTACTTCTCCGCGAACGCATGGTCGGTGTATTTAATCGACGCGAGTACAGACTCCTTCTCCTGCTGCGACCAATTGTTACTCCACTCTCGGAACAGTTTTACGCGACATTGGAATAGGCTCGGTGGTCTCTCGGAGCCCTCGGTGTATCCCAGGTTCTCCATTCTGGACACCAATCCGTTAACGAGGCCCGCTGGCCCGCATTGCTCCAGCAGCACGTCCAGAAAGTCGTTTCTTTGCATCTCCGACCATTCTTGAAACCATTCCACTATGTAGCGCAATTGCGCTTCGTTCGATAACATGGTAGACATGGTTTAACTTTAAAAACAAAAGCGACACTGTTAATTAATCACAGCAGATGAAATACACAACGTAAGAAAGCAGCTTGTTCGAATTTAGAACGAATCTCGCGCAGGAGAACCAGGAAGAGATAGAGAAAGGTGGAAGAAAGAGAATTAACTAACAATAAAATACCGTTTAAATATTACAGATGTACAGCGATATAACAGTGGTGAATAATTCGATAATTCTGATATGTTAAGGGGGGCATAGTATAGAAACTCTCTGATTTTCTAATTATCATTGCAGCACGTTAAATTTCTGGTATAAAAAAAAATCTCGTGTTTACCGGTCGCGTTTCCTCTTATCGGTGATATAACTTTCGCTCGATTATTTTCGATTTATTGCTTCTGACCATCACAGAACCTTCTGACCAGTTGCTTGTCAAACGAGGATGAAATGGCAAATATATCACATCGCACGCTTAATGATATGCGGGAATGTAATGTTTGAAATATCATACGAAACTTTTGTACAGCGAATAACGTAAACAATTACGCCGCGCTTATTAATCGATCAGTTTGCATTTCTTGGGGTTAACTTTAATCTCCTCTTCGAAATCCGAATCGCTGTCCGACGTTAGCCGATCTAAAATTGATAAAAATTCATTAGTTTTCTGCGGCTGCTCGGGGGCGAAATTAATCTCGCGTCTCCCGAGCATCTCCTTTCCCTTCCCCGCTTCTATTTACTTTCAACGCTAGCAGAACCATCCCGTTTCTCCACGAGGCTGGTTAAAAAATCGTTAATTTTCAGCTGCGCGTCCTTCAAACACGAAATTAAGCCGCTCAAATCGCTTGCGCTGGACTCGACGGTATTATTGTTCTCAAAGATGCACGCGTCATTTTCACCGATCTTCACGTGCACGTTTGTACCGCTCATTATGGTATCGTGTTTTCGAGAATTCTTTTTATTCGGCCGACGAAGGATTTTCTTTCCCCAGCATCGAGCTTTATATCGGTAAAAGTTCTCGGCGAGATCGTGGGGCCTGCACCCGTTAGTCTTCTCGATGCTTGTTACTAGTCTAACTGACTTTCAAAACGAACAAACTCGTATCATAACAAATTTGCATTTGCGGTACGCGACAAAGAACATTTCAAAATTACTGATAAGAGCGTATATAGAATACGTTAAGGGACTTTAATGAAATTGCACACGTCGGATTGCGTTGGAAACGCGCGTGGCAATTTACCGGCATATGAACCTCCCATAATGTTCGGTTCGTCGCGGTTGTCACTTGCGCTACTACATAAATATGCTTTCTAACCTATAACGAAGCTGTAACGTGACAAACAGTATTCGGCAGACTTTAAAGGCATATGTTGGATACAGCAAAATGGTTCTGCTGAAGAACGACGCGGTAATTTTTTGTACATCCGACGAGGTATCGTTACTTGGGGGTTCTACGTTAATTTTCACTTCAGTTTCTAGTGCAGCTGACACGACTCTTCGACAAGTCACGTATTAATGGCTCTGTGGCGTTGACTATCAAAAGGTGTAAGTATTCGCGTCCAAAGGCAGCGGGAATTATTCCGGGCTACGTCTAAACATCGCAATTGCCGTTTTAGTTAATGGACACAATAAACCGGTACCCAGGGAAGGCAGGCCACCGTTACCCACACCGAGCGAGTTTCTTTGCTTAGTAAGAGCCACGTTGAGGTCCAAGAAGATCAGTACCATTGTACGTTATTATCGCGGGAGTATACATCGTTCGTTACTCGAATCAGGGAAGAGTAAGTCGCATAGTCTGTGCGTTTTGTATTTCAGATCCATTCCAAGGACGTGAATAAGTTTCAGCGAACGTACTGGAACCTGCTGAAATCGAACGTCAATGGTCTGAAGAAGTTGAAGAAAGTGAAATCCGCGAAACCCAAGGTTCACTGACATCCTACGACATTTGCTATTCCGTTGCGCGCTATTGTAACTTTTGTATAACAAGAAATACAATTTTTCCCAACGTATATGATACTGCCTAAGAAATGAATTGAATTTTATGTAAATAATACAAATAAACGATGTGTAATTGAGTGCACCGCTTCCCTAGCAAAGAGATACGGGGAAATCCGTTGCGGTGAAAAGAGAGAGAGCCGAGTTATCAAGTACAAACATGGTGGCAGAAGTTTGACTAGGCTAAACAGCTTTATATTTAATGAGACGAAAGGAAAGGCCCGTAGAAAGATATTGCGAAATATCGTCTCAATTTCTTCGCGAACAACCACTTTCTTTTCCGATCGTATCGCGTATTTTGGAACATCCTATAGAAGAAAAAAACGGATACGCGAATTCGCCAATCGTTGAGCGACAACGAAATAATACGTGCGTATGATGCCCAGTTTAAAAATTGTAGAATAAAGTCGATCGATTACCCCTTAAATTAACATCCTACCCCGTATTCGGTATATCTAATAGAAATTTCTCAAGTTTAAATAATTGCGTTATATTAAGACTCGCGAATTATTAAATATTATTAGATAAAATGAAATAAATAAAATTTTATGCTTTTTCATATCGAGAATAACTATAAGAATTCGTCCGAGACACGAACAAGCATGATTTCCCCAATGAAATATACGATTATCGATGAAATACGCGTAAAGTGGAAATATGGAAGGCGTGCCCCTTGACATAGGCCATTTTGTAGTGCGTTCAGGCTCGCAGGGATTGTTCCTTCAGGGGCAAGTGGAATCGATCGAAGGAAGCTCGGAATAATAATAAAAGTGTCAGAGGATCATCGAAATCCTCGGTCTTCCTCTAGCAATCTTCCCCTACAGTAATTTTCTATTACAAGTGTAATCGTCGAGTTGCAAGACGCAAGTGCTATTAAAATGTAATATACGTGGACGCTTCGCGACCGCAAGCTAGGAGCACACAAGCGCAGTTCACTTTGGGGAAACCCAAACAATTCTTGCCGTTCTTTTTAATCGTAATAAGCAGGAGACACCATGGAGGAATTAATGAGTATGCATAGGCGTCTATTTTTATTTAAAACATCGTGCCCTTTACGTCGGCTGTTACGTAGCGTGCGAAGAGTGTATTATTATTGTTATAGAGATCGTGAAAGTGGAGGAGACGGTGCTGATGAAGAACGCGTCTTTGGACAGTTTGTTTGGTAACGTTTAAACGCGATCTTGATTTGTAACGGTAGCTTTAATATTAATTCATAGTTGTTGCAGATTCGGGTAATCCAGAAGAAACTATGGTAATGTCCATCGAAGACGAAGCTGCCGACGTTAAAGGTATACCTAACGGGCATAGTCCTCGGAATAGTTTCGTCGCTTTATTTCCATTTTTCTCCTATTTCTACGTTACCTTCGCTGTTACAGTTAACGCCCAAGGCGATCAAATTATACAGATCGTCACTGATTACGAGTGCGTGACGTGCCGCCGCGTTTTCCAGTCTCAGGATGTAAGGATTTGATCGATTTTGTTCATATCGCCCTGTACGTTAGTTCAAAGTCGAACCATCTGCAGTACATCGTTAAAGAAACCTTTCGTCGTTCCAATAGATGCTGAAGGAGCATTTGGACATCTGCAGAGAAGAAGAGGATTCCATGTACATGTTGGAGCTGAGTAGCTTTAAGAATTATGATTCGGAAGAGGACGGAAGGGAGGGAAAGGATCAGAGCATCGAAAGGGATGAGAATGACGAGAATGACGAGAATGACGAGAATAACGAGAATGACGAGAATGACGACAATTCGGAATGTGCTGATAACGTTGGCGAAGGTGTATATCGAGATTCGCGCGCAATTCTTTTAATCTGTAAATACGTGCTCCGAAATATGAAACTGTGATTGCAGAGTCTAATCCCGATCGGAGAGGTAATAATAATGGGACAGTAATCATGCCTGTGCCCGATACCCAATGCCACTGTTGCGCCGAAGAATTGAGTACCGCGCACAGCGGTGGTAAGCACAAGTGCTCGAGCTGTGATCTATCGTTCAAGGAGAAGTCGTCTTTGGAGCGACACGTCGTAGTGATTCACTGGCAGTGCGATTCTTGTACTTGCAAGGAATGCGGAGAGACGTTTAGGGATAAGAAATCGTTGAACAAACATCGTTACACTACTCACGGCGATCGAAAGATTTATAGGTAAGCACGCGCTTATACCGCGAAACTACCGCGTAGTTTATGCGTCGCTCGAAAGAAATGCAAGTTCAACAAATTGCAGATGCGAACCCTGCGATACATACTTCTCTCGGAGCTATCATTTAAATCGTCATATAATGCAGTCTGGATGTCACGGGAACATTCTCAATACGTTTAGTTGTCTAGTGGGTATTCCTTTGCGATATTTAGAAATGAAGCTCGCACAGCTGGTGGATTCCGAGCTGATTAAATGTGTATTCCGATAGGTTTGCGAGAAAGTATTTACACGGAAAGACAATCTGCGCGAACACTTGCGCACTCATACTGGGATAATTAACAGGCAAAAGAAGCCGTGTAAATATTGCCCTAAAGAATTCTGTACGAACCAGCAGCTACTGATTCACGAGCGCGTACACACGGGAGAACGACCAGTTCAATGTGATTTATGTCCGAAAACGTTCTTATCGTCTCTTGCATTGAAAAAGCATAGACGTGTACATACAGGAGAGAAACCATTTGAATGCAAATATGTGAGTATCTGTCTTTCAACTGAAACTTCGTTTTCCCTAACAAAGAATACATTTTGCTAAATTTTATTACAAGCAAGCGATACGGGCAGGGACTGTCGCGTAAGTTTCAGCGACCGCAAATAAACTTTCTAATATCACAGCAGCGAATTGTTCACTCTGTTCGATAGATCGCAGGAATTTCATATTTCACGAGCCAGCGTTCAACCATCCGCGTGTGATATTCATAATCGTTTTAGTGCCAGAAGAAGTTTGCTGCTAGAGAAACCCTGAATCGTCATCAGAGGACTCATACCGGCGAAAAGCCACACGCTTGCCAGTATTGCGGCAAGTCTTTCATCCAGGCAGCTCAGTTAAGGGCGCACATATTCCACCACACTGGCGAGAATGGCTTCTACTGCGACATATGTGGGAAAGCGTTCAATCGTAGAGCTCGTCTAAACGTTCACAAGAAGTTCTACCACGAAGGAGTAACACCGTTTACGTGCCAAGTGTGCAAGAAGAGATTCATAAGGAGGGAGGATCTCGTTAAACATTCTTTGCTTCATACAGGAATTAAACGTAAGCCAAAGTTGTTGTGATTACAGTTAATCGATAATTCGACTACAGGGAGCTGTTTATTTTAGCATTTAAATGTGATAAATGTGAGAAGGGCTTCTCCACAAAGTCTTCTCTACAAGCTCACCTAAATACTCATAGAAGGGAACCGCCGCAGTCGTGTATCGAATGTAACAGAGTCTTCATTCGACAAGATTGCTTGATGAGACACATCAAAGCGAAACATCGCGAACTGTTGGAAGATGTGATGAACGAGGTGGAGAAGAAGCATTTAAAAACACACATGTTTAATATCGCATCGAACGCCGCGGAGAGGACTAAAAACGGAGAGTCCAGTAAACTCTCCACTGATCAATTGTTACAAGCTATTTCGGACCTTCTAAAGATATTGATCGACGACGAAACCCTTCAGGTATGTACTGCTACGGTGTATAATACAGAGTAGCATTGACTCGTCTTATATTTTATAGCTGTTTGGCTGGCCAGACGCACCTATTCAAGATATCTTAGAAGCTGTAATTAGAAGATGCGGTCACCAACCGTTAACATCCGATAGCGATTTACCGTTTACCGAACGATTGAGGAGAAACGTGAAGCTGTTGTTCAGCGTTGTCGTAGAAGACGTTACGGTCAAATCTCTCTTGACAATAAAAACGGTGGACGATGTTATTATACACGTTCTAGAACTTTCGAACGAATACAAGCCGAATTTGTAGTAAATGTTCTCTTCTCTTCCGTTCATTAATTGCTTCTGCAGAATCGAGCCTGGCGTGTTTCGTTAAATGTGAGGGAATGATGCCAACGGATTTGTAAATGCGCAGAGTATGATTTGTTCCGCGTTACTGCTACAAAATTGTACCATATCTTTCAATTCCATGAAACCGTATCTATTCGTTTTGTAGATACATATATCTGTTTCGTTGGGCACGTTAGGTGAATGAATTAAATACACCTTAGTTGTAACGTACGGTTACGTTTGCTGGGAAATTCTATGTCAAAGTAGTTTATTTTCATGTATAGTATACTGTAATTTTCAAACCACACTTATATCTGGCTCTGTATATCCAGTATACAGGATATTATTTTCCAGGTGCAAAGCACTAGTAACTTAAAGTCAAACGAGTGTGCTTGACATCGCTAACTACAATCTGAAATGTTATATTGTAATGGATGTCTCATTTAATAAAAGAAGACTGGTTATTTTTTAAACGTTGTAACTTTATTTCAAATAATACATAGCGCATAGTTTATTTCTTGTCGTTCATTATTAAACACGGTAAAGAAAAATATACTAATGAAAGACACGACGAATCAGATTTAATTAAATCGCAATCTAATTTAAAACCGAAATTTAAAAATATTCACGTTTTTAGTATAAACTTGGTAAAGATCAGTTTAAAAAAAAAAAAATAAAAATTAAAACCGACTTTAAAAAAACTAAAAATGCACTGAAAAGTGAAAAATAATAGTTTTTCTTATTAATTAATCTACGACTATCATATTCTTCAAGTCGGCGCCAGATTTACACAGTGCAAATGATGAGGCACCGATTTGAAAAATATAAGAGTCGTAGATTAATTAAGGGAAAAAATTATTTGTTACTTTTTAGTGCAATTTTATTTTTTTCAAATCGGTTTTAATATTTTCTAAAAAATTTTTATTTTTAACTTTTTAGTTTTATGTATATTGACACAACATGCTGAGGAGATATGCGCGTACGTACATAAAATAATAATAATTAAGTGACAATAGTCTTTATTATTAACCAGAACTGACATAAAATATTGGGTCAATGTTGATGCAGTGTAGGATGGGACCACCGCGGGGCATCGCCTTTCGAATAAAAAAAAAGGTCATCAAAATCGGTCCATATGCTCAAGAATTATGCGGGGACAAACATAAATAAAAAAAATACAAACAGGTCGAATCTATAACCTTCTCCTTTTTGAAGTCGGTTAATAAGCGATTTTTTCTCAAAACCCAGGGCGGCAACTGCCCTTTTTGCCTCCCACTCCACCCTCTTTCGTCGGTATCCCTACAAGTTATTACGCACGATGTATATCAGCCACTATCCAATCAAAATAGAGACCACGTGGGAGCAGTAGTTCGAATAGTATCTGCTTTTCAGCGACATCTGTTGATGCTTGTTTATAGTGTATATATATTCTAATTGACAATGATCGCGTTAGACAATACAGCGAAAATCGGTAAATCACCGAAGAAGCCACAAGGTTAGAATTGAAATTCATGTTTACGTTATAACTTTTTCTGCGAAGGAAGCTTAGCTTCTGCACCTAACCTCTACGGAAGTATACTTGCTCACTTGAATTACTCGTTAGCAACAAGAATATTATCTGAACGTTCTCGTTTCACTCGGTAGAATGTATCGAAGCTTTATGGTAAAATGTTGTTGCAGTAGATTTAAGGGAAGAGAGCGACGAAAGTGAACAGGACAGCAACGAAGATACCATGGACACAGAGGCGCAGGAATTAGAAAGCGCGGACAGAGGGTTTGGGGGTTCCGAAGGAGAATCTGAGGAGGACGAATCTGGCATTCGTAAAGCCGACGGAAATCCTGGATGGGCGGACGCGATGCAGAAGATTCTGAGGGTAAAGAAGCCGAAGCGAAAGAAAACTATAGTGTTGTCCAAAGCGAAGAAGCTGTGCAGCGTTGTCCAGAAAGAGGAGGAAGACTTGACGTTCAAAGTCGAGAAGGTGAAGGACGAAGTGAAAGCGGAGGGAGAACAGGATTCCGAATGTAATGTACAAAAACCAGTTGCGCAATCGAAGGAAAGAAGGAAAGACACTTTGAGTATCAGAGTGAAACCGAGTGTGGCGGACAGGGAACGTGAAAGAATGCTGCAGAAAGTAGCCACAAAGTAACGGAATGATTTTCAAAGCGCGCACGATACTTTGCTCCTTTGGTTTAAGCTGTTAAAAGTATTTTCATTTGTTGCAGAGGTGTACTACAATTATTTAACGCGGTGAGACAACAACAGGGTGAAATTAATAAGAAATTATCGGAAGCTGGGCCGTTGGAGAGGAAACGGGAGAAGGTACTTAAGAATATCGACAAATGCGCGTTCCTGGATGTTCTTATGGGTGGAAGTAAAAGCATTCGGGTAGATAACGATGTGAAGAACGAAGGACAAGGAATTAAAAAAGATAAGAACAAGGTAAATATGATATGGTTTAAGTAAATGTTGCTCCTATTTACCGAAAAGAGATGATAATAAAATACGTTGATGTTCGTAGGAGGACAACAAAGTTTGGAATGTATTGAGGGACGACTTTGTTATGGGAACGAAGCTGAAAGATTGGGACCGTAAAAGCGCGGACGATGATTCTTCGGCGCCGGAGGATATGGACAGTGATAATTAAATTTGATGAAAAATAGTTATTTGTACAAAATTAATCTGAAGGTATGTCGTCGAGATCTCTACTCATAACGGTCCAAAGTTACAGAACTAATTAAAATTACATTTTTGACATACATTACGCAGATTCTACTTTGAACCCCGCCTTTACTTACATTTCTCTACTGCTAGAACTCTTTTTGGAAATGCAAAGACGAAATATAAGTTTCTTATATCGTAAATATTTTATTTTATTAATAACTTATGTTTGATATTTCTTGAGCTACGCAACAACAGTAATGTGTACAATGTATAATTTCTGATATTTTTATAACGCATACATGTTTCTATCTAAAGTTAATTTTTAATATTACCTTATTTACGCCACGTCAACATGGCCTTAGAGTAGTACCACAATATTCCGTTGTAAAACGATACAACGCATTCTTCTCGAGGACTCAAGCCACGGTTCTTTCGAAGTGGTGGGTTTAAATTTAATTTTGGGGGCACGCTCGGTCCATATACAGGGCTTGACGTGTCCAACAGTTATTCTATACGCGTCTTACTCGTGTCTCCCTTCTATCATCTGCCCACGACGGTAAGGTTCTTCGCAAGCTATCGATTTGATTGACATGTACAAATAGAAATTATAAATATTTTGTGCTAAGCCTGTATCGTCTTGGGTAATGCATGTTAATAGTAAAATAATATACAAAGCGAATGTACAATAAATAGTTCCTACCGCGAGTTACTAATAACATGTAGAAAATATTCAAGTAGATTCATGGCGATTATCTTTCTTAACATTTAACAAAGCTATTATGTAGATTAACCTTTGGACGGACTGAACTAACTTTACCTCATCGTTTCCCCCTCGATTATTGTGCCGCAATTAAATTGATTGTACATTTTTTCATACATATAAAATTATCTTTAGAACTTTATTCGCGTAATATTCGATGATTCCTTCTGGTTGCTCTGGGTAACGTACCTTTCAATTATTTAGATTAGTTCAATCGTTTGTACATATTATTATAGGCTTCCTTAGGTATCTTAGTTGTTGCGTGACGTTTGCCCTATCTTTGTAGTACATACAACAACAGAAACGTGATAACCGACCGAGACATTTAAATCCATCGCAGTTAAAATCTTTCGCTGTTTTTTCTCACGTCAGAACAGAAGTCTACTTCGGTACAAACGAAACAGCTGAGAAAGCGGTAACTCAAACATTGGATCGAAGTTGAATCGTAAATGAGATTTGAGATTGAATACTTTTACAATCGAGATTTAGTACGTCGAGAGATAAATGAAAACAACCATCGGAGAACTGAGAGTCGCGCGGACATACTATGCTCCCATTCTAATAGTACGCTTCTCCGCAGGGTGCAGTTATCAACATACATTTGGTCGGAGAGCGTTTGCCCGCTGATCGTTGTTCCTCTACACCTCCAAAGTCTTCTGCCAGACAGACAAGTTTCGTAGGTCTCTAGGCATCGCGTTACACTCGGCTCTCGCGAATATCTGCGAGCGCCCCGAAATTTCTGGTCTCCTCGTCGGAATAATTCGACTCACTTTCCAGCCCCGGAGATCTGCCGCTACCTTCCTCGGCGCTTCTATTTCTCAGGTAATATCCAACTGGATTAGATTCGTTGTTCTGATTAGCTTCGTCCGCCTGAACGGTCTCGAAGTGTACGTTTCTAAGACTGGATCTGTCCTCCTGCTCCGCCTGCGTCCTCGGCCTATCATTCTCGTTACCGATCGCGCACCTGGTCTGCGAGCTCTCCGCATTGCTCCTGCTCTCTTGGCTGATCCTCGACAAGCTCCTAGCAAGATTTCTCGTGTTCATCAGCTCGTTGCCCGTGGCCACGCTCCTAGAGACCTCGTCGGCGTTGTTCAGAGACACCCTTTCGTTGTTCCGAACCGTGTTATCGGGCGCGCAATGATTCCCATTGTTCGACAGTGTCTCAGGCTGCCGTTCACCCTCGTTCCCATTCGCCATATGGAAGGAAGTCTCGTCCTGGTAAGTCCTGAGGGCCTCGAAGTTCGCGTTGCTGAGCACCCGCGGCACCATGTCGTTGCTCATGCTGTACAATTCTAGCTCGTTGTCCACGTAATAGCTGTCGAGCGGATTGCTGATGATCGACGGGTTCCTGGAGATCGTTCTTCGCGGAAAGCTCTGGCTGGAGAAGTTCGTCACCGTCGCGTAAGGGTACGCCAACGTGTTCATCGGGTTGCCCAGTATGTGCGGGCAACCGTCCAGGCTCTGCATCTCGATCTCCTCTTTGCCGTCGTGGCAGTAGCTGTGCAAGTCTATCTCGTGAGGAAGATTGGCGAATCTGTTGGGTGAGAGAAGTTTAGAGATAGGAAGCTCCACAGGCTCGTCTATCAAGCCCACCTGTGCAGCAGAATATCCGAGTACGAGGGCGGCATGTCAGACTCCTCCTTCCCATAGATACTTTCGTAAGTTGGGGGTGGAAAGCACCCTACCGAGCCCAGGCTATCCTTGCTGGGCGTCTCTGCGTCCATCTCGAGGATGCTACCCTGGCTGTTCTGCAGTTGATGACGGTTTATGCTGCGCGGGTTCCTTTGCGCGCGTAGCACGCTGTCCCCAAGCTCCACCAAATCTAAACCTGTTCAAAGCAGGCACAAACCACGTAGGATCATTTCAATTCCTCGTCAGTCTCTGTACGTATTCTAGGTGCGAACAAGCGATATTCTCATGTTATATTAGACAGCTTTAAGGAAGCAAGGTTTTCGGACATAAGCAGTGCCCTCTTTGATAAGTCTATCGATATCTTTATCCGTGATCTGAAGATGCTACCAGCGATACTTTGACCAAGAGCCACACAGTGCTTTCACCGAAAAGCCTGAAGCGGAATACTCTCCAAGAGCCAGAGCTGAAGGATGCCCCGAACGGTCTCGGATCACATGCTCCATTATCTACTATCCAATTGCAATCTCACCAGTCGGATCAGTTTGGAACTGCGTGAAGATCGTACCGTCCACAACGAGCATCCTACCGTGTGGCAAGAGGATAATCGTCGGCGTTGCTACCATAGCCTGGTCGCTGTTGCCGAACCGCGAGTCCGGCTCGGGGTCCTCGAGCCTGCAGCAACAGTGCCTTCTGCAGAGGGACCGGCAGAACGGCGCGCCCCAGCAGCAGTACGCGAAGATGAAGCAGAGGACGGCTAGCATCACCAGGAGGGCGGCCACACCTTGACCCTGCTGAGCGGCCGCGAGGGTTGGACCGCCGGCGACGCCGACACCGACGCCGACGCCGAATCCTAACCCTCCGCTGCTGCTCATCTCGCCTGAAACATTGCGTTTAGTATTTAGTATATTTAGGTTTTCTAATAATCGAACGCGAAGATTCTTTAGGCACGTATTCGGTTGCGAGGATCCCTGGACTCGGTAGCTTTCATCGAGCCGAGCACAAAGCATCCTCTTTGTGGAGTAACTCAGCCGAGCTGCACGCGTACCCAAAGAATTTTATTCCGCGCGTGGAACGGATTCTTTATCTGTTGCACCGCTAAATTTCAATCGCGCCTCTGTCGATAATTCTTTTCCTTTAACCAAAGTTCTCCATGCATCTTCTCATCCTCTGTTTTTATTATCTTTTCGGTGTATTCTCGCGAGGGTGTGAGTGTTTCAATAGCCTCAGCGTCGGCTTAGGATCACCATTACCTTACGCAATAAACGTGTTTGAAACCGCAATGCGGAGCAAACGACGATACAAACGTACGTATTCCTGGCAATATTCCAGTGTCATACGACAGATTTATCAGCTGAGCTATCTTTCCACTTGGAAGTATGAACGCCGCGCCGTTTATCCAGAACCGAGTTCTTACAGGAAAGTAAAGGTGAAATTTCGGGCGCCGAAGCACTCTCTCTTATGCTAATAGAATAAATTTCGTTAGCCGCCTGGAAGAAAGGCGAGGTGAAAGTGGAAAAAGAGTGCGGTAATCTGGTCGTATTATAACTCGACCGCTAGTAGGTCACTCCTTCCATCATGCTAAGGATCACGAACCACACGTTTCGCGTATAAACTTAAATTATTCACGCTTACAGATCAATCAAAACACGACCGTCTACCTTATTTTAAACATACTATACACTTATGTCTAAACACGATAGGCATCAACGGTAAGATGCATTGTGTCGAGTTTCGCCCCGACAGTCGCGTGTTCCGCGAAATTTTCCAACTCGATTCTCCCGAAATAGAAAACTC
This sequence comes from Andrena marginata, assembly GCA_963932335.1. NCBI lineage: Eukaryota > Metazoa > Arthropoda > Insecta > Hymenoptera > Andrenidae > Andrena > Andrena marginata. The sequence goes on from OZ010661.1 coordinate 729,727, forward strand.
GCACAGAGCGGAACTTATTCGATATTATAAGGATGAATTTTTACATAGTTACGCTGTTGTTTAAGCCTAGCTTGTGTATGAAAAAATTCAATTCACCTTGAGTGGTAATGTTGTACAGCCAAGCGGTCCCCGTGGTGGTCACTACTTCCGCTGCCTTGCGCGACCCGTAAACCATGAAAAAGACCTTCCTGTGCCTCTCTGGAACGACTATCCCCTTTCTTCAGCAATGTTTAAATTTCAGGTAGTCACGTGGAAAGTTGTTGCGCGCAACGCCTCGCATCGCGCGATCCCTTAAATGTTTATAAACGAGCCGCCGACGGGGGTAAGTGAATTAAACATGGCGCCTCTGTGGTCACTGGTAACACGGCTCCTGGTTTCCTTCCACCAGCAATTCCATTTCCCTTTCACTAAAAAAAAAGTCCTATTTCAAATATCCCGCTGCCCGTCGTTGCTCCGCCGCGATTAATTGGGAACCGACAAGTTCCGAAGCCCGTGGCGTCGACAATATCGCAAACAGACGATGGCGCAACCGGAAGCAACGGCGTTGTATCGCAACTTTAATGACGCTCGCGACGAGCTCCCGGGAGGATCTCTTCACGAAGGACATCGAGTGCGAAGCCGACTAACGTACACTGTCATCGCGGAGATACCTCTTGACCCATTTCGATATCTCCCCACTTTGTATCAACCTGCTGCTTTTCGCCTTCGACGCCTCTATTTCACAATCGGGAACCTCCTCGTCCGCTGGCTCGATACATTTCTTTCATTGCCCCTTCGGCGAGCCCCCTTTTCATTCCGAGTTACTTGTACGGCTTGTTCCGTAATTTTATTTAAATTCCCCATCGGTTATATCGCCCTTCTATCTTTGCCTGCCCGCGACCCTTTTCGATATCTCGTCTCAATCGTGGCAATGCTATCAAAACTGGCCCGAAGAGAATCGCAGTCACCGTTGCTGATCGATGTCATCAGACGCAGTGCGGTGTTTAAATAATCACGGGGTCAACGGCGATTCCCCGTGTCTCGATAATCGGAAGGAAATAACCTTTGCTTCTCGCGCGATAATCTTCACGGGAACAATGGACAACGTCGTTAAATATTTCTCTTCTATTCGAGGGCTCGATTACCGCCAAGTGTATCTCGTTAGTTGACCATTTTCTGTGCAGCGACAATTGGCTGACGTAGAGGTTGGTTCGTCGGCTGTTCGACGGGAACTTAATTGGTTCAGGTTGCGCTAAGGGATCCGCACATCCTGTCCAGGCCTTCTTACGTCGAATCACTCGCATCCCCTTTCGTACGTGACTTTGACGTCATCGACTGCAGATGAAGCCGCGCCATATTATTTACCATCGATGCATCGTGCATTAGCGCGACACGTCTTCGAGTCGTTTCCCCCGTTTCCCTGACGTGCGTCAACGTCTGGGCACATCACTGTCGTATCTTCTAAATGGCAATCGTCGCGATGCTTGCCAGCTTGGTAACAGCAGTCAACAGCCCTTCCAACATTGAAATTGATCAGCCACGATATCGGAACGATCGCTCGCTCGTAACGCAAAGGTATCCGAATAATCCGAGCCGATGAGATTTGCGCGCATTATCAGCCTCGAGGACGAAAGCCAGCCGATAAGTGTGGCAACGTGTGCGTCAGGTCCCAGGGGAAGGTTTCACCTTTCAGTTTCGAACTGTATCTTCGCACGCTCGCGATTTACAAATATTGATTTACAAGAAGTAGTGCGCCAATAGCTTTAACCTTAATTCCTTTTCAGTCTTGGTTCCCTTTTGTCCTTCTTCTTTTATTCGTGGCAGATAATTCGTACGAATCTCGTCGTTTCTTCGTTGTATGCTCGATAATATGTGGGGTGTATGGGGTAAGTGTGTCTGGCCTTATACGGGCCAGTGTGTCGAACGTGCTACTACCCTCGAAACTGTCTGCAGTTTTGTGGAGCGCAGCTACCTTCTCGCAGCCCCCCGAAACACTGGTCGACAATTCCTCGATGTTTTCCTCTGTGGCGCTTATCCGTCTTCCCACCCCTATGCACGAGTGTGCACGAGGTAAAAAAGACTGCTGTTGCATCACAGACGAGGTACAGGATAAACCTATCACCTTATAGATGGTCGTGTCGCCACCCAAACTGTGTTACCGACCAATAATTTCAGGACTGAATGTAGTGGCATCTGCTCATGAACAGCGTCCAACTCGGCAACTACTCTGAAATGTGTTGATTTGCTGAAAGATGTGTACGTGTGACTTGTTTAGAGCGAGAGTTGAAGATAGAGGGCGGGCTTTCGCTAAGCTAAGCATTGGCTCGGTTTGTCAACGACTCACGCCGGATTTCTCTCTGAAAATCTATTTTGGGGACCAGGAGCCTATATGGCGCTAAAATATGACACTTCTTGAAAGCTTATGCGAGCTATAAATTGCAAATAAAATTGATCGTTAGTATTTTACGTGTAGTGGAACATTTAACTAATGTTTTCACGTGTCGTACGCCGAAAAATATTAAAAATTGAGGCTATTACTGACATTCCCGCAAATCTCTGTACTTCGCGCGTGTCTAACTGGACGGTGCCCATCCTACGATACGTAAAAATCATTGAAAATAATGAATTGAAACGTTTTTGTAAAATTTATATTCGTAGTTTTTGGGACCCGAGGCCCCTAAATCCCTATGTTTCATTACAAATTGATTGGCTCTGTCCTTATTAACTATTGAAGGGATTTAAAAATTACAAGAAAAATCTACGATGTAAATACACGAGCGTAGGTATCTCTTACGTTAAGATCCATACCTCGTCTGTGGTTCTTTCTTACTCTCAGTTGCTCCAGCACTTTTCGTCTCTAATATTTCTTTTTGATTTGTCTTAACGAAGAAACGTTAGCCGTTCTCTTGAAAATGCCTAAGCGAAGTATGCGATGAAATAAATAAAAATGATTTATTCGATCTACAAATCGATAACAAGAATTATATAACTGTACGTCACATTCTTTCTCGCGGGATCATAGTGGCAAGGATTCATGTCTCTGATAAAATTTCTAAAACCCACTTTCTGAATGTCTCTAGCTCGGATCTTGTTAGTTCGTGGCCTGCATCGTTTAATCGAATAAATTGACCCTTTACTCCGGAATCTGTTAGGCTCTTGTGAGTCTCTTCTCCCCATTTCATTGGAACCAAATCATCCGCGGTGCCATGGAATTGCAAAAGAGGCGGCTTCCGGGTCTCCGGATGTTCTTGTAAATGCTATAATAGGAATGGCGTTGGCGATAAGACGAAAAGGCGAATACTAAGAGAAATTCGTGATGTAAGCACCTTGTATACCGATGAATTTTTATTCAGAAAGCTGGACATGGCGAAGCATCCAGCCAGAGATGGCTTGTGTTTATACGTTAAATATAACGACAGTGCCCCGCCCATCGAGAAACCACCAACAATGATTTTGTCGCGAGGGATTCCGTTAGCCACCTCTGCGTCAATCAGTTCTGATACGTTGCCACATATCGATTCCATTGACTCTACGTCTTCGGGAACGTTTATGGACAGGCTCTTGCGATCGAACCATACGTAGCTAGGCTGCAATAATAGTTGTGCTTTATCTTTACTCCGCGTATCAAATAGCGTACACCATACGGCTATGTTACCATTCCATTATAAGCCGTATACGGTTGCAGAGGTGCAGAGGGATATATAATTTTTATGTGCGGAAACTTTAATTCCTCCCTGGTTAATATATCGACCCATTCTTTTATGGCATCTCCAGAGGATCCTAAAATTTAAGAAATTACAAATTACACCTCGCAGCAACACGTGCAAATATGACGTACAGCTATAGCGATGCTTTACCTGATCCATGAAAGAAGAACAAAGTAGCAGTGTGCTCTTTAGTAGCGTTTACAACATTAAACTTCGATATTCTCCGAATCCCGGCCATGGTGTTATCACAATCCCTTGTCAGTTATTATATAAAATGAGTAAATTACTTATCGCACTGTTTATCAACATTCCTTTTAAAAGTTTCCGTGCGACCACGTTCTCCAACATTCATCTCCCACAATTCCCAGATCTAACCGAAATGTTCCTAGTCCTACGGGCTAGTTCTCATCGTTCTAAGCGCGGCTTTATTTTTTAAAATTAGAATTCCGATTAATGAGATTTTAGGCTCGAGACTTTTCTATCATAATTTCAAAAAGTAGAGGCGCGCTTAATTCCACTTACGACCAGATCGCCCGCGAATTTCATTAAGGTAGGTTTTCCTACACGCGACTGGGCGCATCGGCAAGAATTTCAAAGTCGATTTTCTCGAAAATGAAGCGAAATATCAAAAAATTTTATTCCTTCTTTTCGACTCGCGTACTCGTTACGAGTCGAAAAGAAAGAGTAATTTTTTTCGATATCGCGCTTCATTTTCGAGAAAATCGACTTTGAAATTCTTGACAATGTGTCCAGTCGCGTACAGTAAAACTTAGCTTAACGAAAATCACGGGCGATTTGGGCGTAAGTGTAATTCGCCCCACGAGACAAAAATCTCCGCAACAACTGAATGTAAATAATGGAAATAGTCGGGAGAGATGGGTTTTTTGAAAATATATCGCGCAAATTGTCTCACGAGGGTCTAATTTCATGAAGTTAATATCAAGATAATTAAAAAATAATAAAATAATTGTCTCGTGAGATCAAAGCCTCGTGTGAGATACGATACTTTTGCCTCATAGTGGATTTGCACCTTTACAAATCGCCAAACAGGACCCTCGCTCGTATCCCTGCAGCCCATCTCAGAATTTAAAATTCAAATCAGCACGTTCCTATCAAAAACTCCGAACTCCATTCCCTTTCTGCAAACGCGAAAGCATCGAGGCTCGTCGATTCGAATCTCGCGGGCGAATGTATTTAAACGGTGCGTAGTTGGTGCGTTCGATCGCGAATTTGAACCGTTCCGCGCAAGGGCGGCCCCCGGTGTGACAGTCCGTTGTTTATGGAAAGTCATTGCTCCGGGGCAAGCGTGGAGCATCGGCGAGACCGTTGACATAACCGCAATTCCTGCGCACGCATGTCTCGATTTCCATTCTCGAGGCCCTTCGAGATCGTTTGAAAAACGCGTGCCATACAGACGGGCCCGGCTGCGTTGAAGGCAACCGAGACGGCCGCGTTGACAGAGTGTGTTGGTGTCGCGTCGATGGGCACGTCGGTGGTGGCACGCTGAAATCCCTCCCGTCGTCGCGCCCGCCAGCAGAGTTATGTTTAACGGGCCGTTGTAACGACTCGCCGGAACGATGCAGAGAAGTGGTGAGTGACCCGAGCATGTTCGATCTACGGGGAGACATTGGGATTCGTTGGTACGCGGGTGACGACCATTTTGAGGGCGCCAAATTTTTGCGTCAATACACAGCGCCGTGGCTGCCCGGTCAATACGGCAGCCGACCTAACCTACCAACTATGCATTCCCTGAAACACATCCCGAGGCTGCTTCAATTCCAGCCACTTAAACTGTCTTATTCCGTTCTCTTCGCGGGCCCAACGATTCATAAGACCTTGGAATTCAGATTCCTCTGCTTCTCGCTGCCATTGTCACAGTTCGCCATAATATTCGATGGTCTCTTTCGGTCGTACACGTATGCCTCCTTTTTTTTTCTTTTTTTAACCGAGTCCTGTTGACAGCAGGATCTTACGAGAACGTAACACACGACATTTATTCGACTCGGGTGTTTTAGTGAAATAGTGTTGGCGCAATAAGCGATATTCTGTTACATCGGATGGTAATAGATAATAATAGATAAGAATCGTAGCGATAACGATTCATTGCGTGACGTCCCGTTGCTTCGGGAGATCGGACAGTGACGGTTTCGACTTGGCCCTTGTTTTTATAAGAGGTCGTCCGTGATTTCGCTTTTTCTGCCGTTATGAGGCATCGCGAGGTACGTGGTAGTTTTACAGCGTGGTTCGAAGGTAGGTATGTTTCCCCTCACTTATCACTGCCACTTATTCGAGTGTATACAAGCAGCCTAAACGGCCCGGTGTAGATTGCCGGCTGAAATGAAACAGGAGGGATATCGAAATAAACATTTTCCGAGAGCGCCACTTCTGTCCCGTCTTCCTGTTTAGATTAAACTCGGCTTCTAACCACTGAACGTAGGTGTACGTGTAATAGAATTCTGAGTTATTTAATTATTAATTTCAATAATGACCGAATGATACTGAATTTTACTTTTGGACTGTGATTTCGGGTTCCTTGCAACTAGTTACCCAAAATCCACATTCTGATGAGCAAAGTTCGGAAAGTATTAGTCGCAGGATCAAGTTCAATATCCCGATGGGAATTTCGAGGGATACATAGTTAATAGCTACGTCAGCGACATTTCTGTTGCGCGTTTTGCTAGCCGCGTTATATGGTGCTCTCGACGGGCTCGTTTCCTTCGGTACATGTAACATTAAACTATTATTCTACATGGCTCGGTGAAATCGTATCTGCCGCGTATACACCGTGCCTAGAAGTAACGCAATAATAGCAAGTATAGCATCTTGTCCGAGCGTATCTGTGCTTTCTTCTCGAGAGGCGTGCCTGGCTTGCTTCGCGTGGAAGAAAGTCACGACAATATTCTTTCTGTGGTGTATCCCCAATGATGCGATAAATAATTAAATTCTCTCTTTATCTCGAGTACATACATATTGAGAATCAATCGCTTGCGACGAGTGGACACGGGACAATTGGGGGCAGGCGAATAATGGTCGTTTGTTGTTTGTTCGCGACGCATTCCGAGCTCGGTTTATTCTACATTCATTTGTCTGACCTCGGAGCTAAAGTTGAATGAATAGCGATCTGTATTTTAAGAATGCCCCGGGATCCTTGTCGCCCCTTGCCACTGCGTCGTGCATTATGTATTTGGGGACGTTACTAACGATTGCTGATCGAGTACCCACAGCTTCTTGGTCACATCTTGAGACCGTCAGCAAACGTAAATGGAAATGACGCGAGGCTTGCACGAGTCATGGACATCCAATCAATAATTTCTACGCTAATAAAGCTACATTTCTAATTTTCTACACTATATACATCGGAATAACGTTTCGCTGTAGGTTCCGGTCTCGTTCCGATCTTATATTCTTATCTTCGAGAAATAATATTAATAATAATTAACTCCTGGGGTAAATTCTATTGCAACCGGACTACCATCGATTTTAGTAGCATTCTGGGTCCATTCGATCGCGTTCCCTCCGCCCCGGCAGTAAAACCGCTTTACCGCTCGTTTCGCTGGCGATATCGACGGGATGGATAAATCGCGATGCGCGACGCGTCGCGAGCGTAAAAGAGTTGGACGCCTGATCGACGGCGCGGGCGAGCTTGGCACCTCGGAGAGCCGCGGCGGTGCACGCCGACTGACCCGTGAAATAGAAAGAAGGGAAGAAAGAAAGAGGGAGGCGGCAGGCGGCAGGCCTCAGGTTTAACATTATAATTGTCCCTCGCGCTCCGAACAGTCGAGCACTTCTTCGCCGGCACGTGAAACACGCGGACAGGCTCGAGAGGCCGATCGTGAACTCGCGCGAGTGGCTTCGTCAGGATCTCAGTGCACTCTCCGCCTTCGGCGTTACTCTTTGCCTCGCTTTCCTCGCGGTGCCGTCGATACGCGTACTACAAATCCGACCGCCAGGATGACTTTTCGCGCGTTCTCTCGCGCGCAGAGGGTTGTAAAAGGAGGGAAGTGCAGTGCGGCGGGGAATTTCGTTGGCGGACAAAGGGCTCCCCGAAGGATAAACTAAATAGGCTCGCATCGTTAGCCCCCGCGACGGCCGCCAGTGATCGATCCCCAGGATTCTACGCCGGGAATTTTAATCGACCTTACTCGTCCCCGCGCGCGATTCCCAAGCTGCTTCCATTCCGCGCGGCTGCCCGCTGGAAACGCGAGAGCACCGATCGTTGCCCGGACCGTAATCCAATTTCATCGTTTTCCGTCCGCTTTTGTAGCGCTGCGAAACCTTAGGAATCTCGCCTCTATCGCGAATATCTCCGCCAGTATCCGCGAACGGCCGACACGCTGAGAAGCATCCAGGTGTTGGGACCCTGCCACTCGTTCCGATCGATCTCGGGATCCAAGGGAAAATTACCTCCCCGTGGATTTCAAACTCGACCGGGGCTGCCTATAACCGTTTCCCCGATCGGGGAACCGATCAGCGTGAATTCTCAACGACCGATCACCTCTCGTCACGAAGGAACGGCGTCCTCGAGGGGAGCTCCCCGGCCGGGGGCCGTGTCGAGAAGAACGCGTGGCGAATTCGGCGATACTTGAAAGATCCGAGGCATAGGGAACTTGCTCTCTGCTCTTCGCGATATCTATTTTCGGTGCGAGTTCGCTGTTCGCCCCGGTGTTCCCGCGATTCCGGCGAACCGCGGGAAAGAAAGCTCGAGGGAAAGAGTTCGATAAAGGCGGTAGAGTGGAGTCGTGGCTCATGATCGAAATGGAAGCTTCCACCGTGGTGTTCGTACCACAGAATACACGTAAGCGTCTTCTTTTCGTTGAATTAAATGAGAAACTAATGTTCTCGTCAGCCCGCGCCCGGCTTTCAATTAGTGGTGGTGGCGGATCGGGGTTAATTCGATGAGAAATAAATCGAACTAAATATTGCACGCTTCAGTTCATTGGTTCTCTATTTCTGTCGCTTCTTTACTGACCCCGGAAGAATTTCATTTCATTTTGGGAGAGATGCGGAGGTAACCGGTGAGTGACGGAATAAGTGATGAGTTACGTTGTTTGTGATAGCGCTAGGGTTGCCAACCGTAGTATAGTATTGTATTATATGCTTGTGTGCTACATACTGTTAGAAAAATATATGGTACGTAAAAATACTATATTTCTGATACGTCGATAAAATTCTACAATTTGTAATCTTTTTTTTATTGTATGACAACAACAAAACTTTAATTTTTCGAATTTAAACTTTAACAGAGAGGATTTTATTTATCTATGAAGCTATAAGGAATATAAAGTGAGGGGGGGGGGGGGAGAAACAGGGGCAGTCCTATCTCTCATAAAAATTTTGACATCTTTGTTACAGGCAATTAATTAATTAATCATGCGAAATGCACGGGAAAATATACAGTTAAAAATAGGATGTCGTTGCTTTAATGTAGTTTTATTTTGCACTATTTTCCTCTGAAAGGTACTGTATTTTTTCACGATGTACTATATTTTTAAAAATATTTGGGCGTAAAATACTATATTTTCCTGAAAGAAATTGGCAACCCTAGATAGCGTTCAATTTGTTCAAGTATCGAAACCGTGCATTTATTCTTTGGGTTGTTTGTATTTTGGTATGCGGGTATAATTTATGCAAAAAGTTGTCCTTTTTAATTCAACTTTGTCGCGATTCGTTCAGCGTTCGATAGAAGCTTGGAAATGGATGAAGGATACACTGCTTCTGTCACGTTTCCATAAAAGTTACTGACAAGTATTTATGCGAATGCATCTTCCATGAAACGGTACAGAACACGATCGATTCGCAATATATTATCGGCGTTTCGATTAAACTGCTCGGTCGGGGCAACGCCGCAGACGTACCTTTTAATTGGATCGTCACACTTCGTTACAATTGCTGGAACGAGAGCAACGTTCGAGATAACTTCCACGCGAGCCGATTTTCTTTTTTAGTCCGAACGCCCTGTTTATTGAATCGAGTTCGCTACTCGAGTGTCCAGGCATATTTTAGATAAAATTCCAAGGGATTTCGACGGGGGTAGTTTGAATAAATTTTTATTCGAATAATCTAGGAATAAAAATTTCGAATGAAATGAAGTTATTCGAGAATTACGAATAAATGTTTATTCGAATACAAAATTATTCGCTATTTTCGAATAATTTTATTTTATTCGCAATTCTTATTCGAGATCATTCAAATAAGAATTTATTCGAATAGAAATTTATTTTAATAAGAATTTATTCGAATAGAAATTTATTTTAATAAGAATTTATTCGAATAGAAATTTATTTTGATAAGAATTTATTCGAATAGAAATTTATTTTAATAAGAATTTATTCGAATAGAAATTTATTTTAATAAGAATTTATTCGAATAGAAATTTATTTTAATAAGAATTTATTCGAATAAAAATTTTTTCGAATAATGCTCGACTCTGCTCTGAGGCACCACAGAAATCTGATTGGAACGTGGCAAGCACGAGTCGTCGTTTGATTCGAATGGGTTAAATAAAGTCCATCGAATAATTCAACCCTTTGCATTCCGGGTTGGGCCCCGGAAGGCAGAACGATTACGTGACGGAATTTATTATGAAAAAATACATTAGGTATTTTCGTGTAACAGACTTTTCTCTGTGGCGCACGGTTTCCGAGATATTCGGGCAAACTTGTTTCTCACCCCCAACTTTGAGAACTTATTTCACCCCAGATACGGACGTTTAAACAGAAACAAGCGTGAAATATTTCCTCGAGAACTATAACCTACAAGCTATAGTGTCGGACAAATGTATTGGGACACCCTTTAAAACAGAGTACCTTTTTTAAAATTGATCCAAAGGAATTGAGGTTTTTGATAAGCTAGAAGGATTACTTCACTACTTAGGTGACGTGTTCTATCGTTTTGAAAATAAATTCCGATTGGTCGGAGTAGCGAAGAAAATACCGAAGGTTGCTTATTCAACATTTTTATCTGAGCCTGTAATGAAAATTTAAAAATTTCAAAATGCTATTTAAAAATTTCAAAATATCAATTACAATTTATTTAAAAACTACGAAACACCTTCACCTACTAAACTAATCCCAGTAACTTCTAAAACCAAAATTCGAGTCCTTTGGGCCAATTTGAAAAAAATTATTCCGTTTTAAAGGGTGTCACTGTACCTAAAACTTATCAAACGTAAGTTGGAGCGCAAGGATGGGCCCCATTCGATAAGAAAATTACTGGGCCACCACCATCGACAGACTAATTATAAATTGATTCTTTCCCCTCTGTTTCCCCGGTGTGCATCGCTGGTCCCCGTCCTTATCCTTCCTCCTTTTATCACCCTCCTCCCTCCGTCTCCTCGTACTTCTGTTTCCGATTCCGCGCGGATGTCGGACGACCGCACGCCGCACGATAAACGCCTCTGCGATGACGACGACGATGGCAACGTCGTCTGTGAACCATTACAACGGCAACGTCACGTCCACCACGGCCGCTTTGGACACCACGGCAGCGGTAAGTTTCTGATAAGGCTAGTCGCATTCCGATTGCCGAGGGACGCGCGTGCAAGCGCGCGCACCGTGCTCGCAATACCGATATACACCGCGAGACGGACGCGCGTTCCGCCGGCAGTTCTGCGCGAGTTTCGATCCCGCCCGGCGCCCTTCAAGGAGAATCGGACTCGCGTCCGCTTGCCCCCTTCGCCTCTGGTATCGTTTTGTAACTCGCGTCGGTGACGCGCGATATTTATCGGTAGCTATATCTGTCGATATTCTTTATCAGGCTTAGCCAAGATTATCGATATTTTCACAAAAATTATCGATACTCGTAATTATTAATGTTTGAAATATCGATAATTTTGATCGCGCCTTCTTTCGTTCAAGCCAATTAAAGCTAATAACTTTCGAATTACTCCCTGTAAGTAAAATTCAGTAATTCTTTCTCATACTCTTGTAAAATATAAATTCTAGTTTCATTTACCAATACAATTTGAAAATTAAATTAGTCGTTTTCATTTTAATACTTTGAATCTTAATTTGAATGAAATAATTTCCTAATACTATACAGATACTATCTTAGAATTTTTTTTCAATCCGAAATGATATTTTCTTGAATATATGTAGCTTATTTTTTATTGGTAAATTAATACAATTCTCGATACTTTTTGAATAATATATTTCATGCATTAATATCGAACGAAGAAATATATGTCGATAAGCATGAGCGAATAGTTGGGACGAATATCGCGAATCACTAGCTTGCGTCGGCTTCGAATAGGATTCAAAGTGTAATGGGACATTGATGGGCGTTCCGGGACGGGAACTGCGTCACCGCTGTTCCGATCATTCCCTTTAACTTTCAACACTTTATCGTCTGATTCGGCGTTGACAAACTCGCGATCCCTTATCGCGGGTAAATACAGATATTTTTCGAAAGTATCTGAACTCGATGGAGCTCCTTTGCCTCCCTCGGGGGGACATTGTATCGAACCGTTTTGAAAGTAATCAACTCCTATTCACGTAATACATACATATATCCCCATTCAAATACTATATCTGTTCCCATTCACACGATACATCAATTCCCATTCATATCTAATCCTATTCGCGGGATTGAGAAGTGGCGAACGCAAGCCGTCCCCCGAGTCGCTCGATAAAGTGTCGAGATTAATACCCGCGTAATATTTCCGAGAGGCCCAGCGCGATACTTGGGAAGCGCTGCATTCTACGCGATCGTCCATTCCGCGGAGCGTGATTCAGTTCGTATCGACACGTAATCGGGATCGTAATCGCGAGCCACGCGCTGGGAACGCGAGGTGCAATACCCGCGCGGAAGGGAGAATCAGTGACACGGTTTGCGCGGTGGAATCGCGATAACGCCCGGCTATCGCCGCCAGTCGAATCTTTCGCGCCGCGAGGAACGGTTGGCGGTCTCCGTTTCACCGAAATTGCCGGCGAAATTGGGCGAGCCCGTTTATCTCAATCGCTCCGAGGAGAGACAGCAGCGGTCGACGAGTGTCTACGGCATCGAGTGCCGCGCGTCGATTAAAGCCGAGCGAACGGCAATAGTGTAGGCGAACAAGTGTACCCGTCCGTGTGTTTGCCCTGGATATCGATCCCGCGATCGCACGCCCGCTCGTTTCTTATCTCTGACGCCAGCAGCCGAAAATGTCACGGACGTCAGAGGGATGCGCCTGAGATCTGATAACCCCGGCGAGGTTGCAGCGACTGGCTCGATTAATAAAGCAAACGGGCCGCTGGTCGGTCACGGCGGGGCCGTTGAAATGTCGGCGCCGTCGGCGTCGAGACGCCGTCTCAACTCGGCGATCCTCGCCAGATACAATAATCGCCAGGGCGATGCCTCTCAACAGGTAGTTATGTCACTGAGAATATTTCCATCTAATACGATCTACCGCTCCAACCATTCGCACAACTATCGGGGACGTTTTCGGGGACTTCTAAAGCTTGGGTTTTCATAACCACGGTTTAGCGTTTAGATGAAGCTGGATGGGAGGCTCGATATGCTAGCAGTCAAGGTCCCGCGATCCTTATCTAACGGCGCCAAACTACTTTCTTCCTCCTCCGAGTCACGCGACACAAGAATATCACCTCCAAGGATGTAGCGTTTAAAACGTTGAAAGCGGGTCAACCGTTCGAGCGGCGTATGGTTTTGGGAAACGGGGCCCTTTTAGTCGGTCGTAGCGTGGGAAGCACTCTTTGCTTCGTTTGTTTCCGAAGTAAATAGCCGGAGACTCTTGCAGAGTACTTTCAGCGTTTTGTAAAATGTATTGATGCGGAAGCATGCCTGGTGTGCCAAGCTCTGGGCGTGGAAACGCGTCGTTGCCATTTAGAAACTGGGGGAAAGCGAGAGAGGTGGTTCGCAGGGAAGCTTGTCCTTTTTAACCGAGGCTTCCGCGGCATCGGAAGGGTTAAGGAACTCTGCCGCGGCTGTCTCGAGGCGATGGTGATCTGCATCACGTTCCGCGACTTCATTTTTTACGGTGTCAACGATCGCTGACTACCCCGGGCCTTCGTGCCTGGTATTCTAACGCGACACTAGGAAGTACGCGACGGAATACTTGGAGTATCATTCTGGCCTTAATTGGACACCGAGCTAATAAGAGCATCGAACTATTAAGCCTGCGAGTGTATCGCCGCATGTGTTCGCCAACGCCACCTGCATTCACGCACGTGCTATTTTCGCCCTCCGCGCTTCCCCCCTCCAAGTCTTCCCTCCTTTCTTCCGCGCGGGGGAACGTAACGCGCCGAGGGCGTTGTCATTGTTTTCAGCTTCGGCGGCGCGTCCCGAATGTACGCGACGCATCCTTCGCGCGAGGCGATTCCCCTCGAAAAGGGCCGTAGAAAATGTGGAATGCGATTTCTTAGTACGAAGCTTCGTTTACGAGGAAAAAAATGTTACCCCACATTTTGTATATGATTTTCTTAACACTAAGGTTGCTTTCGTGTATCGCAATATCTTGCATCGTTCGTGTTTTTCGACGAAAGACACATTTCGAGAACCAAGAACAAAGTTAATAGCCAGCCGTCTAATTGGAACGCGCAAGCTGCCTTCAATTGCGACATGCGTATCGCGCGCTCCTTTTCGACGTGCTTAACAATCAAACGAGGAAAAAATCTCCGCCAGCACGCAGCGCCATCACGCTTGAGAACCTGGTCTTTAGAATTACGTTTCGCATTGTGAGTTCACGGAGACAGCCGGTAAATAAGGGCAGCGCTAATTCACTCCACTTTTAATTATCAAGCCAAAGCACATTCGGCAATATTTATCCTAGTATACAATTCCAGCATTATCGCTCTCTATTGCCAAAAGCAATATTTCAAACAAGAATTCATCGATCCTCTTCGCAATTATAAAAAGAACATTTGACAGGCTTATAGCAAAAACGACCGTTGTCCACAAGTTTACGTTTTATTTGAATACAGTATGAGACTACACGTAGTTCCTTGGGCTATTTAAGTTTGTACAACTTGAAGTGCCATCTTTTGGAAGCTACCGATGTAACCAACAAGAGAATAAACACCTAAACCTTAATTGGATACATTTCTTTTGCGATATAATCACAGATACCACCCACGCTAATATTATACAATATGACAAACATTTAAAACAGAAAATTCAATTCTATTGAAAAAAAAAAGATGCTGGAGTATTTTTTTACCGTGTCGTTTTTGTTACTCGCCACTTGGTTGCATTTCTGCGATAACCCAAGATGCATTCCCATTGCCAATACGGAAAGACTGTCCGTAGCAACGACAATTCGCGACATTAACCAATTCCGTGTACCCAGAACAATATGTTCACTGATCCGCCAAGCTGCTCGTACGGCGGCCAGCGATTGGCTGGCCATCGACTGTCTGAGCGCATGCGCCAATGGAGGGGCAAGCTACGTTGGTTGTTCCGCAAGGCACAAGGCGGCAGTGTAGTAGATTTCCCCCCCACCAGCGATAGTAGCTGCGTCAGGCGTGGTCGTTCGTTAGCCGCCGCAGTATTTTCGAGTCGGGCGCGTCGCGTGTATCGTTGGAGACAAAGGTTGACAGGCGGGCTTCTGTGTGCGTGCATAAAAAGGGTGCGCGCGCGCGCGGGTGAATAGTGTGCGTGTTTGGCAAAGGTCGTTTAACTTTTCCTCCCACTCTGAATCCGGCTCGAGTTGTGCTCTTCTGTCGCGTCCGCCAGCGAGCGTTCAGTTGTTCCGTGCGCAGAGAAACGGAGGCGGAAAGAGCGCTGGGTCGAGGATGAAACAATGCACAGAAAAGTGAGAGTGAACGTGGCCACGTTCGGCCGGTTCACCGAAAGCGTGAATCACCAGCAACACCAGCAGCAGCAGCACCGGCGTTCGCGAGCCCACGCAGCAGCGCTCTAACTCGATGCACGATTCCTCTCTTTCTCTAACCCTCTTCTACACATTTTCTCAGCCCTATCGAAGCCGCCGTCGATCCCCCTCGCGCGTACGTGGTCGGCGGCTCTCCGTTGCACGAGAGCCCCGTTGTACACGCGCGTACGCGAACGCTTAGTCGCGGCCCGTGACAGATCCCAGCGCGTGAAGCGTACACACAGTGAGTACCCCGTCGTGCCGCTTCTTCCGAACAATTAACCCCCGACGCGCCGCGCTGCACGCGTGTGCGTAATACGCTCGAATTGTGCGCCCGCTCGTAACATTACCCGCGACGTCTATGACCGTGATACGGTTTCTGTTGATCCTGTGCGTAACGAACGCGCCTCCAAGGGCAAATCGTGGGCTATCGCGTGCCCAGCCGCGACACAAAGGACCTTGCACTCTCTGCCCATTGTTTTTCCCGCAGCTTGTCCCTTGTTCGTTCGCTTTCGTTCCTGCGTTATTCGATTGTTTAACATCGAAAGCGACAGAGTGCAACGCTTGGAACGATTCTGCATGGAATCACTTAGAGCAGTGACTTGAAAGCAGAGATGGGCAAAAGATTATTTGAAATAAAAATTTGTGTAGGAAATTTTTATTTCAAATAATTCTTTGCCCATCTCTGCTTGAAAGAGAGACTTGTAACGTAGCTTCGTCAGAATATTCTCGGATCACAGAGACCGATATCTCACTCCCATCGCTGTACCTTTATCCCGCGCGTCGAAATGACGCCTTTTACGGTAGACACGCCCGTGCGTTTTCTCGCATTGGTGGAATAAATTCTCGAAAGATACATTCTGTAGCTTTACGATGCGTCGTATCGGCCCCGAGACACATCTTTCTTTGTGCGCACCATTCGGGCTTGACCGTGCCGACTCGCTATCCCCCTGTGTTCTCAGAAAAACGAGAAAAGGGAACGTTGAAAGCATGACTTAACCCTTGATTGTCAGTTTGCTCGGCGATAGAGAAGGACAGAGGGAGAAGCAACGCCGGACGGGACGGGGGAAAGGGAGAGAAAAAGAGAGAGAGAGAGAATTGTGTTGAACCAGTGGTCACGTGACACACCGTGGAAATGTCGACCGAAAATCAAAACGGCTCAGCCGGCGCCCAGAGCAACGGCATTAAAACCTCGATCGGCGTGTCGTCGTCGGCGAGGACCGCGTCGAACAATTCATCGTTCCTGTACAGTAGCAACTCGGTGCTGAACCGCGAGAAACCGCGTCAAGTGCCGCCGCCGACTTTGCCCAAATACACGTCCAGCTTCAACGCCGGCTCCAACGGCAGCGGCACCGCCGAACGATTGAACAGAGATCGAGAAGTCGGCGGTAGTTACAGGCTGGCGAGCCTCGACAGGCTTGCCCTCAGGCAGAGGATACTAGACGGGGAAAAGGCGAACGGCGACACCACGTCGGTAAGCCTACAGTCTGTGGCGTCTCATGGCCTTCTTTGCTTCTTTATTTTTCCTTCTACCCAACCTGATTTATCGACACGCTGACGCGGAAGGTACCCGGGAGAGGGATCTCCCAGCTAATGTGTAGATAATTCGGCGAGTTGGAATTATAACTGTTCCGATTGAAATGATTATTTTAATTGTGCTGGTCATTATTAATACTGTAGAATCGTATATATTCGCGTTTCGCTAATGACTTTTTTGGAACGTGACGCAGGTTTAAAATATTTAAGTATTTTCCTGTTATATTTGGGATCCGGGGGAGCAGGTCAGACGTTCTGTCTGCTGGAATTAGCTCTCACACTAGATTTCATATCGATCAAGTTAATCTGGCGCGCTTAAAGAACTCGGGTCATGGAACTTGTAAGCTTAGGTGTCGTAGGGGAGAGCATCCTCGTCAACCCGAAGTCGATAACTTTATAAGAACGACAGGCCTGTTTCAACCGTGGAATCGCTGACTACATTAATCATAACAGATTTTAATTAACCGCACGCAGTGTGCGTTTCTTTGTTATTCTCGCGTTACAGTCGCGTTGGAATCGAACTGTACCGGGAATTTTAATCTACCCCTTAATTCGAAGGATTAACCTCGTGCTTTCCATTTATGTGTCTTCCACTTTTATCCGCCAAGTAAATGGCGAGTGACTCAGAACTTCTTGCGCGTGTTTCGTAATTCCGCAGACGTCAAATGCACGCGACGACTGAAATATAAAGCCCGTTCACACCTCCATATGTTTGTACGCGTTAAACTGGTTATTTCAAATTTCCGAGCTATAGTAGCTCCTAACGGTGGGTCTGAACCGTTCGTTTTATTTGGGCGATAGTGAATAAGTTCCTTTTATAGAAGTCGTTTCAGATTTGAAGACACATGGGGGGGGGGGGGGGCTCGTCACGTAGCTCGTGACTCCGTAACACAATCCCGCCACTCGAAGAATCAAATTTTATACCTACACAGTGGAGGTCGCTCGTCTCGCCACTCGAGAACCCCGCATAAAGGGGCACCACGTGACGTTCCCGTTTATTCCGTGGCTCCGTGAGAAAACTTGCTGTGACTCACGGAGGCGGGTCTCGACGACGGTACAGAAAAACAGGAAATTATCGTGCTCGATCGGTGCGACGAGATCTATCGCAAAAGAAACCCCCAAGCAATTCTAATTACGAAACAAGAAGTGGCCTTTAGCGCAACTTCGGAAATAAATGTTTACGATCATAAAATATTCGGAAATTGCAACGATTGCGGTGTTTTGATCATCTCTTCTTGGGATCTCTATTTATGGACCTCTTGTTGCATCCATGGAGTGGTATAATTGCGTGTCACGGATGAGTCAGAGATCGATGAGAAACTCTGTGCCCCGAACACGTGGCAAGTTCACCCTACGCGGCCGCTCCACCGCGCTGTTCTGCACAAAAGAGAGAAAGAAGGAAAGAGAGGAAGATTCGCCTGCAGTGGGATGCAGGGCAGAGAATGTAGTGGAGAAACACTGAGAGGGAGGAACATATGGCAGCGCGTTCTTATCTCCGTTTTCATGGGCTTTCGGGCGCGCACGAGAAAGAGTGCACGCCCCCGCACTCTTTAATTCTCCCCTGCCTCCTCTCTCGCGTCAAGCATGTGCTTTCGATTCTTCAAACCACGCCCTTACGACCCCGCTATTTTTACCCCCCTGGTTTAATGACCGAATTTTCGTGTAGCTTATGGGAAACGGCAATTCCGCAGTAGTGTTCTTTTATCTGTCACTTGTTTCGCCCACGATAACGTCTTTGCGGTTATCTTATCGTTTTAAGTGTACGTATTTAAAGATCCCATTGTTCCTAATCGATACACCGAATTCGACGAGTGACGGATGTTATGCGTCGGATATCTAGCTTGAAATTCACCTGCTGTAACTCACTTCGCTTATCTGCTCACGGTTCTCCAATGTCAACCGCACTTCTGACTCACGTAATTGCTTTAATCTCGCGTAAAGAGCTGGAATACTTTTTCACTTCTTTATCGCTTTTTTTCTTGAATTTCAATTCCCTGATACAGTTGGAAATTTAATTCTATTGGGCACTTAACTCCGCGAAGGATAGATAGAAATGAGTCGAGAACGGGCCAGCTGGAAAATTTGAGAGCCACTGTTAGAGCGCACATGGCCACCCCCTCGCCCTACATGTATATTTCGTCGAAGGGCTCGCGTAACTACGGGGGTGGCTTTAAGCGAGGGTCCTACCCTCCTGTGCTGCGTCACAGACAATAGGAAAATACATCGTAATTCGTGACTCACGCGGAGCGGGAGGAAAATAGATACACAAGTTTCAGCTGGAACAAAAGTATTTAGCTGCAGTGGTGGTTAAAAGAATGTTTGAAACTTCGAAAATTTTTACATGCCTGCGTAAGTAACTTAATACGCACTAGGGTTTAAATCTTATATTGGTACTACTGACCTATTTTAACAACACCCCGATTTTTATAAATTTGAAAACAGAATTCATTCAAAGGAATATTTTTCTTTCTTTCAACGGCGGCTGTGCGAACAAGGGTAGCGAGGTGTTACGCACCGATTTCGACGAAACTTCGCAGAAAGATAGGGAATAAAAAAAATCAGTTATACGATTTTGTTTAATTTGATAAAAAAAATGCATTAAAAATTAAAATGATTATTTTCCTGTGCTACAATTACGGTGGTGATATACCACTTTAAATAAAATCTTGCGGCAGGATATTTGAGGCTGTGAGAGCAACAACGGACTAACCCACATTGAAGAAAATTTTGTTTCCCTAGTTTATACATATAATTAGTCAAGCTTATTGGAATGCATTATTACTACTAACTCAATTTCGAAAGAAATGTGAAGAACTGTTGCTCTCATTGCCTCATTTCATTGTTCGTTTCGACGCTTGATTCTGTATTGATTCATATCCTGTTACGACATATCTTGCCCCACGATTTTATATAAAATGACACATCACCATTGTAAATTTGGTACAAGAAAATAATTATTTTTTAGTCTTTACTGCCATTTTGATCAAATAAAATAAAATCGTCTAACATAAATTTGTTTTTATTATTTGCGTTTCAGTGTTTGAGTTTTGCAACTAAAAAGAACTTGAAAACTTAAACTATTTGTACGTACTTTGTACCTGATTGCAAGTTTATTAGATTCGTGGTTATGACTTAAAATTGTAGGGGATGCAATTCTTTCACCCCCACGGGGGTGTTTTTTTTCAAATTTGTAGTGCCAAACTGCAAAATTTCAAGTCTATTAGATTTGTGGAAGTGGTTTAAAATTGAGTTACACGATTTGAACGAAACCGACAAAAGCGCGAAGCTAAATAAAATCCTTTAAAAACATTTGATTCGTGTTCAGCCGTTAATGCATTATTATTCGGCATAGAAATCGCGTTGGAAGATTGCAGTTCCACGAGCGACCAGGAATTATCAGCGCGTACGATCAGCCCTTGAGGCTTTCTTACCGCCTGGAAGCACGCACCACGATGATGGAACAGTAGTCGCGCGGAAGTTCCGAGAAGGGCGGAGAGGTTGCCCGTGTTCGATAAAGTGGAAATTTATGACTTCCGCCAGCGACCTTAAACGAGATCATTGTTCTGAGATCGATAAGCAGGACCCTTGTACCGAATCTTAAAAGTTCCCGTTTTTGTGCCTTGGTTCCGAGTAATTTGGAAAAGACGGTACAATGAATTATAAAAGAATTCTTCAGAGAGTGGACGTAGAAAGGAATTTTTCTGAATATATTTCGAAAGCTCGTGTTCAATTTTCCGCAAATCCACCGCAGCTCCCTGGATACGTCCCTCGAGGGTGGAAAAATTTTAAAATGTCACGGATCGCTTACGTTGACCTGGCAAGGACTGATAAGAGCGAAGGGCGATCGTTGCTTAGTCTTCTCCTTTCTTTTTCCAGTCCACTGAAACCTTGAGCTTAGGTATCGTTGAAGAAACACGAAGATGAAGCTCTTGCGTGTGTAAATGCATACGAATGACCCTGGTAGGATTCCGTGGCGCACGTAGGGGGAGCTCGGACCGACCGGCACACAAAGTACCCTTTCAGAAAAGCAGGGCGCGTCCCACTTTTTCTCCCTGTTTTTTTTCCCCCAAACAACGTCCTCCCCGCGTTCCTCGGCGCGTGTTGTAGTTTCAACCCCTTAGCGGCAGATACGTGAACCGAACCGCTTGTAACGCGTTCTCGTGCCGTTTTACATGAATAGCGAAGGACTTGAATGAAATGGGACCGTGAGTGGAGAAGAGAAAAATAGCCAGGGAGGAGGATACTATAGCGGGCAGGAATTGTTTCGTACCTCTCGAACGGACTTCCGCGTTGGTACAGAGTGCGCTGCTGCCTGCCGTTCTAGCTCCAAGAAAAATTCAAGCGAAATTCAGTCACATATGAAGGGCGAAGGAGACAAACAGGGAATGTCACAAAGCAGCTTTACTTAGAAAATTAAGTTTTAATGTAGGAGGTCCGTCGGTAAAGAAACCAGGTTCGATGAATTTACTTTTCTTATATAATTTTCTCCTTAAATAATTTCTTGTTTTACCAAATCTTTAACCTTATCTTACGGGGCTATTTGAACTTCATAACTCTTTGCGATTCGACACCTCTGTGGTCCCAGATGTCACCAACAAAATATCCCATAAATCGGAAAATCACGAAAAATGGTCATTCCCGGTTTCTTACCCTTACCCTTTACATCATTTACGCGGAGGAAGCAGTCCCTCCAAATTTCAACTTAGAATCATCTAATTTCTGATTGGTCAAAACTCGAGCACTTATTTTTTAACGCAACTGTTCGTTTCGGCTAGTCGAGTTCAGAAAAATGAAAGATCACCACGTTTCCCAGATCGTATACAGAGAATTAATCCTAGTATCAGGGAGGATTTTTCGCGTGCCATTCACGTGCTTCTTTGCAGCCGGGGAATGCTACCGAGAAACACAGCAAACGCACGTGTAATTGCACGTTTTCTAGCTCGCTACATTCCAGGAACTCCGCCATTACGTGTAAACGTGCTCCTCGCATTTCTATCACTGAATAACGAGAAAGTTGTCTCTAGCTAGTTCCCAAGAATTTTGCGTTATACCGATTTCTAGGGGGCCGGTTAAAGATCAGCGTCCTCGTAGTCTGTCTGTCTGTCGCGCCGGGGATTTCGCAACGATATTAGCGATCGACGCCCGTTTCTAAGAGTCACGGCTTCTAATTTTGCACGGCCCCTCGTTTAGGGCCTTAAGCCGCCTGGTTAGCCGGCGTTAATTGAACGAAATTAGCCGAGACGTTGCGCTGGCACGTGCGAGACGCAACGTTCCTAGGTGGTAGAGTTTCACGGGGGCGTCGCGCCCTTGCGAAAGAGCTTTAATTAAGGGGATCGGCGCGGGTCGAGGACACGCCAGCGAGGCTCCGCAAGACGCAGCGAATTGCACGCGAACTGGGTTACATTTTAGGCCAGCCTCTGACCCATGACCGAAAGCGGAGAATCTACTCTCGCCATTCCTCCAGATCGTTAACTCGCACACTACGCCTCGGCTCGCCAGTTCCACGAACCGGGAGAATTATTGCAATTTTCAAGTTTCTAGAGCTATTTTTTTTTGGAAAACAAAGATCTGTTAGGTTGTTTAGGTTGCAAGAGGCAGAAGCAGTGCTGAATTAACCAATAAGCAAAATAACCACGCGCTTAGGTCGCCAGAAGAAAGGGGGGGTTCGATGGAAATTTTCTGAATTTTTAAAATCCAACTTTCGCCAGTCAGGTGTAGCATTTGTTGTTGTATTCCGTATGTTTCAGTTTTACTTTTATTTTATTAAATAACTTTATACAAATAACGGAAACTAAGACGATTACAGATACTTTCTAGAATATATATTCAGAACTAGATTCTCGTGTCCAGACTATTCGGACTGAAGTACTCAAGTGCTACTGCTAGAAGAATTGTGTGTAATATATATATGTACGGTTTTCGGTAAGCTGGAAAGTGGGGGTTGTCCTGAGTTTAACGGTCGTTAAGGGATGAGGCATAGAGATCAAGGTTCAAGGATGAGTAATAAGGAACGGATAAGGGCATAGAAGAAAGAATTTAGGATGCTTACTATTGCTATCTGGAAGACTAACGCGTTGACTAATACTTTGTTTAGGATGCTTACTATTGCTATCTAGAAAACTAACGCGCTGACTAATACTTATACACAGAAATAGATTTAAATGACGTTGGTATATGTACAACAGGGTCTGTTAGACGAGAATCCTTCCTTAAGTGCTTAGGGCCTCCAAAGGTCTTAATTCGGCCCTGGGCAGAAGCGCGAAGAATACCCGAATACTCGCCAAGCTTCCCTTCCATTTCTCTGGTCCAACTATACCAGCTGGTTCGCTTATTAAAACGTATGTACACGCCACTGGAATCACTGCTGACAGAGTATGACGGTTTGGAGAGGGCCATTCGTTGGGAAAATTGGTTCCGCTCGGTCACACAGGGGGAGGGGGGGAGTTGGCGTGCCATCAATCCGCGCCGCGAAATCGTTTTTTCGATGCGCGGTGCTTTCAAGCCTCGAAGCATGGACGATGATCAGGGGGTGTAAAGATCGAAGGACAAGTGGAAAGGCGAGGGAACGAGCGCTGGAACGTCCGGTAACAGAGTTATTGGGTTACGGGGTTCTTGAGGCAAACAGTGAACCCAGAGAGGGCCCAGAACGGCACAAAAGGTGATTTCGAAATTCCCCTCGCCGCGATCGCGGCGCGTATCGTCCTGCGGTCGCACGGCGATTCTCGCTGGCGTTTGAACAGCAAAGGGAGTGACGAACCATGGGAATCGATTTTGCAGAGCCTGCACCGTAAATTCATTAGCAGGCTTGCCTTGCTTCCACCCTGGCCACGTTAAACCTTTTACGCCTCTGTAGACATCGTGCACTTAATACGGCTGTGATTAACTGCTGATGGAGCGATCGAATTCTTCCTCGTTTGTTAGAACATTCGAAATATATTGAAAGTTTAAACTACCTATATATTTCAGCGTCCATTTCTGATAATATCCTTTCAGCAATTTAGAAATTCTATAGAAAGTATGTTTATTGGCTCGCGATTAAAAATATATTCTAAACTCATCGATAGTAACAGAAAATAAGAAAATTTTAGATTTTTAAATAAGTCGTGTGGTGCATTAAGAAAAAATTAATTCTTCAATTTTCAATGTTTCTTGCGAGGGGTCTGATCTTGCTAAAAGTAGGCAGTACAAATTTTATACGAAAATTGTAAATTATTGCAGAAAAAAATTCTTAGAAAGGCTTATTTTTTTCCGAACGTGACAGTGGTGTTCGCCCTTAAAAACTGTCCCTTGTATAGCACCTCTCCCCTAACTTGGTATCGACAACTGATATCGATACTTGACAAAGTCGCTACTAAACGATATCGGTATCGTGACGACGATGAATATGTAAAAATCGATAACTGCTTAAATATATACTCGACCAGTACTTCGTTCGAACCGTGAATTGTTTATTGTACCGTTGTGTATTATAGGCTTGCGAAAGCAAGCCGAGGGATGATTGCAGAGGACGGATTCTTTTAAGCAGGCATCGTTTAGGAGTGCTTACTACTCGATACTTGTATATCCATAAGAATCGATCGCTAATCGAGGAGTGCCTATTATCCTCGTCGCTAGTATTAACCAGCATTTCGGAATTCTCGATGTGCCGCTGCAAGAAGCTTCATCGCCGAACCGTTGCTGGAACCAGCATTCAGTTCCTCCCCTTTCATCGGGCCTACCTGTTTCTCGTGTTTCGTTCTTCTTTCAAAAAGACTCGATCCCAGCGAAGAAAATTTCCGCGGCGCGCAACATTCAGAGGTAACTCTTTTTATCAGCATGTACGCCATTCACGAGCGTCGTTGCCCGTAAATCGGAGAGGAGCCGCGGAGGGTGCGTCGCGCGTAATTATCATCGCCGGCGCGCTCGCGCGGCCCAGATTTACGGCGTCTGCCGTTTAATTCGCGCTGGATTCCTCCCGATGGATCCCGAGGCGAGATTCAGCAGCTGGATGCAGTCCCGTCGCATAAATCCCAGTCTGTAGCTTTTAAATTCCCTCGTTGAAATTGATCCAAGGCACTCGGGCAAGTTCTGCGATACTCGTTTATCGCGGCTCGCATAAATCTCCGCGCTCCGTCGCCCTGGAAACCCCGGGGGCGACTCTGTAGAAAGAAGGTGGTACTCTAGGGAATCGACAGTGGATCCCACGTCGAGGGAATCAGATAATTAGGCGAGAATTCTGGCATCTTGAAGTCGGATTCAAAAAAATGGTAAAGGGTCATTCCACGCGAAGTCGGACACTTTTCGGAGTAACGTTTCGGATTTTGGCGCAACTTGGATATGTTGTAGTCTTTAGGGGTATATAAACATATATCAAAGGATTTTTCGAAATGTCAAAAATTGTGGATGTTACAGCTCTTTGAAATATAGTGTATACTATTTTTCAAAAAATTATAACTCTAGAACTAATAAACTGATAAAAATGACCTTTTGGGTGCTTACAGTGGAGATATAAGAGTACCTAATAAAAATTATTTCACTTAATAAAAACGAATATTTGACCATTTATTTAGCAATTGTTCTTAACAAATGCAATTTTATAGGTGAAGGCACCTTTTTAAAAATTTGGAAAAATATGAGGATAAAGCCCTGTTTCTCCCCTTTACGGACACGTTTCGAAAATCGTGGACGTTTTAAAATTGGCCAAATGAAAATTAATTGAATGTAACGCTGCGTCAAATCACACCGGCTTGACTGGCTGAGCCGTGCGGTACTCGCAACGGCCAAGTGCTATTCTTATACAGTTTTCTCGAATATGGTAAGTATTTGTAAAAAAATGAAGAAGGAAAACTTTTACTGTTTTTTATACACAACATAATATGGTAACTCAATTTTTGGTGTTCGCAATATTTTCCTTGAAACCATGGTGACCCTCAGTTTTTTAAATGGAATGCTATATATTTGATTATCCAATATGAAAGCGACTGTCAAGACAAATTCAACCATATGGTATAATATGAACTTCAAGACCACACAAGGTTAGGAATGAAATAAATATACGAACTATCTATCTAGTATATTGAATTTCTTCTTTCATTCCTAACCATGTGTGGTCTTAAAGTTCATATTATACCATATGGTTGAATTTGTCTTGACAGTCGCTTTCATATTGGATAATCAAATATATAGTATTCCATTTAAAAAACTGAGGGTCACCTTCGTTTCAAGGAAAATATTGCGAACACCAAAAATTAAGATACCCTATTATGTTGTGTATAAAAAACAGTAAAAGTTTTCCTTCTTCATTTTTTTACAAATACTTACCATATTCGAGAAAACTGTAAAAGAATAGCACTTGGCCGCTGCGAGTACCGCACGGCTCAGCCAGTCGAGCCGGTGTGATTTGACGCAGCGTTACATTCAATTAATTTTCATTTGGCCAATTTTAAAACGTCCACGATTTTCGAAACGTGTCCGTAAAGGGGAGAAACAGGGCTTTATCCTCATATTTTTCCAAATTTTTAAAAAGGTGCCTTCACCTATAAAATTGCATTTGTTAAGAACAATTGCTAAATAAATGGTCAAATATTCGTTTTTATTAAGTGAAATAATTTTTATTAGGTACTCTTATATCTCCACTGTAAGCACCCAAAAGGTCATTTTTATCAGTTTATTAGTTCTAGAGTTATAATTTTTTTAAAAATAGTATACACTATATTTCAAAGAGCTGTAACATCCACAATTTTTGACATTTCGAAAAATCCTTTGATATATGTTTATATACCCCTAAAGACTACAACATATCCAAGTTGCGCCAAAATCCGAAACGTTACTCCGAAAAGTGTCCGACTTCGCGTGGAATGACCCTAAAAGGTTAAAAGCTCGTCCTTGAAACAAATCGAAGCTCCGGAGCAAAACCGTAACTCGAGTGGATCGCGAAGTGTTTTCTGGGCAGTCGGCCACGGTTTTCTTTTTATTATTTTTTATTATTATTGAGTTAGAATTACATTCGTTGCGTCTTTGCGGACCTCGAAGGTTAAGCTTCCCGGAGATGAGCGCGTTCGTGTTTCGAGAGGAACGTCTCTGGCCAAGCTTGCCCCGAGCGCGTTACAACAAAGTGACGTTATCTTCCAATACGTGATCCCTGGCAGGTCGGCTTCGCGTATAAATAGAGATGAATTAATCGCGGTTGGACGAATGGGTGACAAGTTGACGGGCCGGCGCATCTAATCTGCGTTATCTGCGCGCATAATTCCCGTTACAGCACCGCCGTCCCGCGCCAACAATGCCAATGGTGGAGCCGATTACGGGCCTGGAGTTTTTCACGCCCGACGCTTATCGAACCCCGTTCCACGCCGGGAGCTTCTGTGCGCGGGGATATCTTCTTCCGTGCTCGCGGATCCGTGGCATGCATATGTAGCATTCGGAATACAATACTGCGTCGGCATGAGCAGGAGCATTCTTCTCTCTTCGTGTCGACGATGCTGCGTCGTTCGTGCTCACGAGTCTGTGAACAAGAAAGTCTGCAGAACGGGCAAGCTCCCTGGTGCTCGCTTTTCAATATGACTTTCGATGTCCATCTGCGCCGCAGTGCATAATATTCGGATACTTTAACCCTCGGTTGTCACAGTGGGTCAAATTGACCCTGCGTTTTCTTAAGCAAAAAACCTTTTTGTCGAAACTCTTATTGCTTCAAATTTTTTTTACGCATGATGACACTTTAATTGTCAACTTTCAACGATGGGTATATATTTTACAATGTTCAAACATTATCTCAGAATTTTTTAGACTTAATTTAAAAAATAGTTTTTAAATAACAACTGATGAAAAATTGACCCAGTGTGACAATGACGTTCGAAAAAGTAGGTGTGACAACCGAGGGTTAAAGGTGCCTTTAATAGTGGACAGTGTGTGGGGTGGGGGGAGGGGGTATGGAGACTTTCAGCTTCGGGGATTTTATTTTTTTATTTAGGTTATTCGAGCAGATTTTCTAACGATTCCTCGCGGCGCAGACCTTGACACGCTGTCGAGTGCATCGCACTGGTTTAAAATGGTCTAAACATCCCAGTGCCATTCGCAATGATTAAGTACAGGGGAAAAATGTATTTCTGTTGTTCAAGACATTCTTAAGGGGTCTCTCCACTGTGACATCCTGATAAAGTACCGCTGTTTGGAACTTTTCTTTTGTCACAAAAGAATGTGTTTACTAAAGTGACGTTTTGCCTATTTATTAATACGTGTTTTGAGGATACAAAATTATTTTTTTCACATTTTTCTAATGTTTGCTCGCGTCGAAATAGGTGGGTGTAGTATGCGCTGTAAAAAAAAGACACCCCGACCGCGGACGCGATTTTCGAAAAACCGTCTGTCCGAAACAAAAAAAACGAAATAGATTTGTAATCAGTATGACTGTCGCTATGGCAGGGACTAAGATTAATTACATTGATGAGGAATTAACAAAATGGCGGACGTCCAGAATTGAACTGTAGAAATTAGCTAAAGTTTTTAATCGTTCTGCGCCGCAGAAGATGAGAAAAAAACAACGAAAATGTATGATTCTAGTCCCTGCCGTAGTGACAGTCATACTGATTACAAATCTTTTTGGTTTTTTGTTTCGGACACACGGCTTTTCAAAAATCGCGTCCGCGGTCGAGGTGTCTTTTTTTACAGCGCATACTACACCCGCCTGTTTTTGCGCGAGCAAACATTACAAAAATGTGGAAAAAATAATTTTGTATTCTCAAAACACGTATTAATAGATAGGCAAAACGTCACTTTAGTGAACACATTCTTTTTGTGACAAAAAAAAGTTCCAAACAGCGGTACTTTATCGGGACGTCACAGTGGAAAGAGCCCTTAATACAACGCAAAAAGTACCCTTAAATTATCCGTGGTAGTTTCTCTTTAATTAATTCCTACAGATCACCTATTTTTATGGGCCCCA
This sequence comes from Andrena marginata, assembly GCA_963932335.1. Classification (NCBI taxonomy): domain Eukaryota; kingdom Metazoa; phylum Arthropoda; class Insecta; order Hymenoptera; family Andrenidae; genus Andrena; species Andrena marginata. The sequence goes on from OZ010661.1 coordinate 758,672, forward strand.
GAAGGAACATCCCCTTTACCCAAAGTTTGAGTCTGTTAGGCGCTCGGCAATTTGAAAGCTATCAGAAACTCGAGTACAAAGGGCGCGCGCCTCGTCGTGTGCACACCTACCCTGCACTTGGAGACCTATTTGCAGACAAAACTCTTCTCTGTTAACGTGCTCCCCGTGGCATGTTTGCTCATATGCTCGCCAAAGATCGGCACGGAGTTTCCTTTGACCGGTTATCAGGGGTTCTGTTTAACTTGCACGCCGCCTTCGAAACGCCTCCCCCTCGTGGCTCTGGGACCTGTGCTCCACACAGGACGCGGTCTCGCACAATCTTATCAACAAATTGTCCATCCATCCCGATCTCGTTATCGAGCGAACAGACTCTTCAAACACCGCGCGGTGTATATCGAATCCCGTGCACTGAAATTTCAAGATTCCGCGCCAGGAAGTTCCCGCTCCTCTTGTGTACAGTGGAAAAATAACGAGCGGCTTTCCGCTGGGAAATCAACGGGCAATACGGGATTATTTTCACGCGCGGTGGTGCTACGCGATCCTTCCCTATTTATGTCGATAATATTTATATCGATCCACTATCGGTGACCTCGGTAACGGGAACAACTGAGGTTCGAGATAATTAGGGTAATCTGGGAATATTTGTATTCAGACGTCGGCGGAGGGTTTATCCAAATCTTTTAAAAATTCAGGGTGATTGGGAAGACCTTATCCAAAAAGTGTCGAAATAGGTATATAATATTCTTCCTCGAATATTCACTTTGAGAAAAAAAGCAAACTTCGCTTTGTGCAAAACACTCTTATGTTGGGGTTGTCGGTTTTTAAAAACCGTTTTTTTATAGATAAATTTGTAAAACTCGAAACCCGGTTTTTAAATTTAAAAGACCGGTTTTAGATGCTAGAATTAATATGTAAAAATTAATTAATTGTTTAATTAAAAACGTTAACATTTTGACTTGAAATCGCCTCGGGCACAAGCACATTGTTGTACAAGTTTACTGCAAAACAAATATTCATGAGTTCATATATGACGAAGAAGAAAGCTACTAAATAAAATAAAGATTTATATTTTATACGTGCTTTAGTGATTTTAGTTTTTAGTTATTTGGTTTTGTGTATATCGAGTATACTTTATTTTGTTATATTTTTGTAATTCCCTAAATATTAAAAAAACTGATTTTTTTAAAAATAAGTATAAATATTTTTTACCGTTTTAATTACATACATCTTTGTAAAAATTTTAAATCCTGGTTAAATCTTTTTTTTTAATACTCGAATTCAGAAGCTCTCCCAGTAGAAGGCTGGACTAACTTAAAGGGTCATTATTAAAAGCCAGCGCCACTTAGAGAGTCACCTCACGCTTTGATGATCAATTAGCAAGCCCAACTTTCCGCGAGCCTGTACTCCACTTAACATCTGTCTCCATGGCAGTTAACATCTGCCGCGTAGAGAATCGCGCGTATAGTCCCGGTTGATTCGCCTTATCCTTGGGCATTATTCGTACCTTGGGCCGAGAACGTGACAGGTGTTCCACGATCACGGAAGCCATCTGCGCTCCAGCAAGTCTGTCCTTAAGGTTCTATCGCTCTATCTCGCCCACAATAACACCCGCCGCTCCACGTTCAAACGGAATCAAAACGAGTAAATAGAAAACGAGTGTTCCAGAACAGGAAACCCCGTATCGCACGCATCGTTCACGGGCATTATGCCGACAGTAACAAACAAAGGAGGTTTCCACCGATCGTCGAGGACTTTTAGCAGCCCATTTAAAAAAGATACGCGCAGGGAGAGAGAGAGAGAGAGAGAGAGAGAGAGAGAGAGAAGCGTCTCTCTCACCGGGAATTGGGTCGATTAAAAGGGAATATAACTTCCCGAAACCTTCGTTTCCCGAATTCATGAATGCTACTGGGGAAACCAGTTGCCCGACGCTGAGCGCGAACCGATTTTTATTCTCCCCGCTTCCCCTCCTCCGCCGTTACATGTTTCATCGGCGTCACGCGCAGGCCGCAGTCGCCGCGTCGCACGTACGCGCCACCGATATCTGTATTACAAATTACGGGCTGGAAAGAGTTGCAGCTCGACCGCAGCGACCGCTAAAAGTAGCCTGCGCCGTCGGACATTCGAAACTTCTGCGGATCCCGCGGAGGATCGTTCCGACATCTCGCGTTTTCTGCGCCAAACAGGGGGAGAGATAAAATGGCAATAATCCCCGGGGCGAGGAGGCGTGCCATCGGTGACGATCTGCGTTGCACCGTCGAGATAATCCCATTGCGAGCGTTCTGTTACCTTTTTAAGCCCGGCAAGTCCGCCGAAAGTTCCATTAGAAAGTTCCACGAAGAGGGTTGCGCTCGTCGCGGGGTTGCCGTGTATACTCGGCGGTTGTACGGGCGCGCCTGTAAGAGGAGGGGGAAATCTGATAAAATGCAATTGCTCCCCCTCCTCGGGGTTAAGCTGCTTTCAGCTGACGGTGCACGAGTTAGGAATTTAAGCGCGAGAGACAAGTGACCGGGGACGATAGCTGGCGATAGTCCCCGGCTCATTACGGACCGCCTCCTTTCCCGGCCGAAAAGTGGCGTCGGGGGAATCGTGAAATTTCCTTTGTCGCCTGTGACACGAATCGCGTCGGGGCGAAGAGGCGAGGTTGTTTCAGCCTCCGGCGAGGGAAGGAGGTCAAAATAGCTGGTGTATCGATTCCGACGGAGCGTTGTCTTCGATCTTGCAGCGATCTCGTATTTTATTAGCTTACACCGCTAATGTAGGACCTCCGCTAGCCGATACACCAGCCCGCATTTAGGCGAGCGGAGTGTGCCGGTTTCTCGTTGTTTTCTTTTCTGGTATCGAGGTCACAGCGAGGCACTTCTATCGGCGGAGGTTTAATTATTCATCGGGTCGCTGATTAATGCACAGCTGGCGCACGCGAGTGACGCGGGGGAGGTGGCGAAAAACGCGCGAATCTGGGAAACACCGGGCGAGAGAGATTTACACTCGTCGATGCCCTGGCGAGGCTTGATAGCGGGGGGCGAGGTGGGAAATCGTGTTACGGGATCGCGTGTGCCACTATATGTCCCATGGTTACACCTGCGGGGAGACGAAGCTGCGTGTGTACGCGTAGGTGCATGCACAGGGTGTCTCGTTTCGATCTGCAAGCGGGCGTGCCGGAGAAAGTGCCACGGGTAGAAAAGAAACCGATGGCGGGGAAATTCAAACGTGCCGATTGCGAATCATGGAAATTGCAGGGAAAAATTCCTGGTCCTTTATTCAATTTTTTTTGTTGTTGTAAATATTAAGTTGACCTTGGGGCGACCTTGGCGCCTCCGCCTATCAACTTCTCGCTCCATAATTATACTGCTTGGGATCCACGCGGTCGTACGTTAATACTTACCCCGCTTCACCTACGACGCAGATAGGAAAGTCGAGGAGTGGAGTGAGCGAAGGTGAATAATCTCGTTGGCGAGCCTCCACAAAGCGTCATCATCATCGTGGCGCGCAAGCCGATTAAATCGATTGCTTTGAGAAAAAGCACCGAACGGTCTCTTCCTCCCCGGGGCTAGAATCTCTTTGTTCGGGGACCGCACCGGTTCAGGAGTGGCTTCTTTTATTTTACACGATTGGGGGCAGGGGGGGCACTTGCGAGGTTCGAGCGAAACACAAACGAGTGGACTATTAATTAGCGACAAGCTTGATCCGACTCTCGACGTTGCCCTAAGGCAATCGTTGCCCCTCGACGCTACTTCCCGTGCTCGACTATTCTCCTAACCGACGTCTTGCCCGCGCATAAAACTCCGCGAGGTTATTTATTCGGTCGTGAATCACCGCGAAGACCCGAGTAAAAGCGATGGAGATTGGGATCGTAACGGTAACATCCATCGGCTATGTCCCCCACTCTCCGCGATCCCTTTGCTTGTGTATTGGCCCCGCGCAAGTGCTCTCGATGGTAATGTTTTAAATGCGTCGGTAATGTGGGTCACCGGCGGTTTTGTGCCAGGGATGATGGTCGAAAGGGAGGTCGAGAGGCGAACGGTAAAAAGGGAGACAGTATTCTACGGGGGTATCGGGCCGAAGCCGTTCCCCGCGTTCTGTACGAATAATCTACGCGAGCGTCTGTTCGAAGCAATTACCGCGATTTAGCACTAGGGCCGAGCATTTTCGTTGATTGTACCGGCGACCGTTGCGTAACAGTCGCCCGGAGTTGTATTGTTCGTTTGAGAGCTCATCCTTGGCGATGGCGGAGGGATGGGTAGCCGGGAATATTCTTACATTCCAAGAAGCCTTCTTTGATTCTCCATTGTTCCGTGCTTCTGGCCGTGGAGTCTCGAGGCTGAACAGAGGGAAGTCAGTCGCACGGGTAAATTGTCACGGTGCTCGTCCGCCAGCACCGCCAACAACAACGGCACACCGCCGCCTTTGGATCTTTTAAGGGACTTCGGAATGAGGCTGTCTCGCGGTGTGTGCAGTCTTATGCGCACTGGACCGGTTTCTGTTCCACGATGCTGCACTCGCTCCCGAAGCCTCCTCTCACGACTGCAGTGCACCACTCTTGCTTGCATTGTGCCATAAATAAAAGGGCGTCTCCCGTAATCAACGTTCGCACGGGATTTTTCGTGGAAATCCATTCCCATAGCGGGCGAAAGAGAGAGAGAGAGAGAGAGTAGGGGGGGAAGAAGGGGGAGAGAGAGAGAGAGGCCACCCAGGATCGATCGCCTCGCTCTGGCCCAGCGTTTCCCAAACTCGTTTGACCGCGGTGCATATTCTTAGCCCGTCACAACGAAATACGTCTGATACTTTTTTCTCTCTCTACTTCTCCTTCCAGCGCAGCCCGCGCGCCCCCTACTTTTTTACAGGGTCACTCTACCAGCGCTTGGGTTTCTGCTTTCGGCTCATCGAATCGAGAAATACCGGCGCCTGGCGTGTAGCGAATCCAAGCTTGGCTTCTCCAGAAAACCGAGCAGAGTTCGGTTATATGCTGTTGATTTTCGAGTGGCGCATATAGCGCGAGCGGTCTGGCTTTGTGGAGCCTCTGTGTCCGTGCAAAACACCTTTAAAGTGCAATCGTCGGTTCGTTGACTCTCGGCGAGCAAAGGGTTTCAGCCGAAAAGGTAGACTGCGCTGTGCATGTAGCGAAAATGCCTCTCGCGCGGCTCGACCGGTAAATTCGGGGCACTGTGAAACTTTCTTAACGACCGACGCGGTAACGAGGAGCGTGTTATTTATCGTTATCGGTAACAGGGAATCGATGGGGGATAGTGATCGATCGATAATGAAAATTGGTTTATTTGCGCGCGCGGCGAATGTAGAGTCCTTACTTACAGGGGCGAGTTAATGAAAAATACGGCGTGCGGTTCGTTTCCGCCTTGACCTTACGCACGTTCCGTCGCTCCTTAACAAGCTCGCGCCGGCTATTCGATTTATATTCCGCGCGGGGGTAGGATTGTATCGTAACGGGAACACGTAGCGTATTACGATTCTCCGGGCGCATGCTTTCCACTAGGCTTTGGCACTAAACTGTGGTGTAGGAAATTTTTCTTTCCTTTTGTCGTCCCGGGCACTCGTCTAGCTATGCGAACGCCTCTCTTTGACGCCGCGGAATGCAACGAGAACGCGAGAGGTTCGCGCGCTTCACATTGAGAGCGCTTTTGCAAAGACGCTGCTCTTCCAGCCAGAAATACATATCTCTCTCTCTCCCTCTCTCTTCCTCTGTATGTAAACCCGTTGGGTATAACATTCGCGTTGGATTTATTTTCGTGGAACACGATTATGGTTTGTTTTTAGGGAAGAAGAAAGCTTGTTACTTGGAAAGCTCCCGTTCTTGCGAGGCTGAAAGTTTTATGCGATATCGGAAATCGCATTTCGCACGAAGGCATAGATAGGTTGCGTGGCCCAACTACGCGAAGTTGCTCGCGTATGCCACGTATATCGTTCGATATATACCAATCCTCGTCCGCCTCTGGTTAATCCTACGTCTCGGGGCCAGTTATGCTCCTCGACTTTGTCAACCGTATTGCGGTCTGCGTTTAGTATATTGGACAGCGGCCACATCCGGCCGGAAGTTCATAAGACACTGCGGCACTCGAACCTGACCGTAGCTCCTCGGTGTTATATGCAAAGCATATCGATCGCGAGCAAACAAGCGAGCCGTTGCTTCGCGATGCGGTGGTATCTCCTGGCCTGTTTGTTTGTGCTTTCACGCGCGTTTGTTGGTCTTTTCGGACGGTACTGTTCCCCCGCGTACATAACCTAAAAAGAGGAGGGTAAAAATAGAATGCAACAAACATGCAACGTGGTGGAGAAATTATATTAAAACACATCTTATTAAATGATAGTGTGCTTTAAAATCCCGACGGTTTGGAACCGTTTATGTTTAATAAATAAATGAAATCTGTAGAATATTTCCTCGGAACGGAATATGTCTCTTTGGGATAATCCCATACCCCGTATTTTGCAACGCCCTTTAGATGGGGGCAAAGTACAACGATCGGTTGCCTATAATTCGCGCTGTTGGATCAATGATCGGTGCTACTAGGTTACTCCTATAGCGGTGAATAGAAACAATCGCGTAGGCCTGGATTGCGGGCGTTGAATAGCTTTTTACGCGAACGAGACCGGGATTGAAACTGGATCGAGCGAGTATCCCTATTCGACGGGAGAAAAACGAGAAGGGGGATGAAGCGTGACATTTACATCGCGGCACAGAAGCTGCACGGGAGATCGGGCGATATTATTTTCGCGCGTCAGCGCCGGTTATTGGCGCAGATGGGTATTTTCTGAGTCGGGTCTCAGTGGCATAATACCCGAGGATGAGCAGTGGCATCAATAGAGAGTACTGTGAGGCAGGCCCTACGTTTACGCCGATAAAGAGGCACGCCACTTTCCCACTCCCCCGAACCGGGGAATATTCCGATACGGAATTGCCCATAGCAGCATTGAGCTGGAACCTCCAGATGTCGCGGATTATAATCGTTCGAGTGACCTGCTCGATTGAACTTGCTATAGTAAATACCTAAGGTAAATCGCCTCCCCATTGGCGATATTTCCTCCGCGATCGAACGGCGTGCAAGTCGAACGAAAAATTCGAAACATTGAATCTGTAACTGTCGCGTTTAAAATGGCCATTTTAAATCGGGGCCCACTATTAATAGGCGTGGATGCTTTCGTTTGCAGATACAGGCGAAGCGCGAGCTGTTCTTCAAAGGCGACAACGCCGGAATAATATCGTCGCCGTCTGTGCCGTCTGTACCTCCGCCCCAGCCGCCCTCGCAGGCCCCGTCGTCGGTGAGCACGTCGTCGACGACGACCACGACCACCACGACGCTCGCCTCGCCCAACGCAGCACCGCCAGCCTCCTCGACCGTCTACACTAGCGTCACGTCCTCGGCGCCTTCCTCCAAGCCACGATTGCCTCCGTCCACGGTGATCCTGAACCAGAACGATGCGTCCGAGGACAGCAATAAAAGAGAGTCGAACAGGACCAGCGACAAAGAGACCGCTGTCCTCCATCATCCGCGACCAACGCCGCCCACCAAACCGAAAGAGCTCGACGGATACGTGGGCTTCGCGAACCTGCCCAACCAAGTCTACAGGAAGGCTGTTAAGAAGGGTTTCGACTTTACTCTCATGGTCGTCGGTTAGTGTGCTCTCTTTGCCAGCTAAGTTCGCTAGCCTCTTACCGGTCGATAAGAATATTTTCTTGGCCTGTTGTTGGTTAATTGAACGAGTCCATGTATTTGGAGGGTCAGATAACCTAACTTCTATTTTTTTTATATACATCGTAATATATAAAGCAGAAAGTGTTTGTGTGTTTGCCTGTCGCCTAAAAACTTTCGAACGGTAAACTCTGGGGTGACGAAATGTGTCCCAGCTCGTTCATTATGCCTAGCTGATCCAATGAACGTGACTTTTTTGACAAAAGATGAATAAACAAATTCTTTTTTTTTTTTTTATAAAATCAGAATCTAAATTTCGGGCGAAGCCGAGTAGTAAAGCTAGTACTCGTATAATCGTCGTGTCAGTGATTCATCGCCGTTCAGCCCAAACCCCTGACCCTTGAAACACGAAATTCGGAGGGTGTATTCCTTTTGCGACTTAGGTGCTCGATAAGAAGGGATTTCTTGAAATTCCAACGCGAAGGGGGTAAAAAGAGGCGAAATATGTTTTCTTAGACTTCTTATTATTTCTTAGGCCCGATTAGATGTCAACTTGGTTTTTACTTACAAAAGTTACCCACGCAAATGCCTAAAAATCAGATTTAGCATTTTGCCTTAATCAACCCCTAAGGTAGTGAAACGGGGTAAAATATATTTTCACGGATTCCTCAAAATCTTTTAGGCCCGATTAGATGTCAACTTGGTTTCTACTTCGAAAGGTTACCCACACAAATGCCTAAAAAGCAATTTCATGATTTTGCTCTAATCAACCCCCGAGGGGGTGAAAAGGGGTGAAATGAATTTTCACGGACTCCTCAAAATCTTTTAAGCCCGATTAGATGTCAACTTGGTTTCTACTTCGAAAGGTTACCCACACAAATGCCTAAAAAGCATTTCACGATTTTACCCTAATCAACCCCTAAGGGGATGATGAAAAGGGGTGAAATGCGTTTTCATGGAGTCCTTAATATCTCTCAGGCCCGAAGCGAAGCGCCGGGAGTATTTTGCTAGTTGAGATATATTATATAAACTCCGAGGAAGCAAATCTCACGCTGTTGGAGGAGTTTTAAGAATTAGAGACACATCATCGTAGAAGTAAAGGTTTAAGGGGCCATTCTCATCAAATCGCTAAAAAACGGATTATATTTAGAATTTCTTTTGGAAAGAAGTATACAAGTTGCAGTAAAAAAGAAAACATTATGCCTTTATTTATTCGTTAGTCCCGGATATGAGAATTTTTTTTCATTTTCCTTTAGTGGTTCGATTTCTACGTGGTGCTTTGTGCCCTGTTACAACAAAAGCAATCGTCGACGGTATATCGGCTTCGTTTTCCAAATGAATCCTCTAATTATCCGCGGTGAATTTAAGTAACATAATTGGCATTCTTCGGGCATGGAATTGAGGGAGAATGCGAGGATCATCTGAAAGGATCGCACAGAAACGTAATGACCGTTATATCGCGGGGAATGGTCGACGCGCGTACTCTATTTATTCCGAAGTGAATTCGTTTTCGCAAATGGGTCGCGAAGAATGCATATCACGACTTCGTACGCCTCCCTTCGTTAACCTCCATTGTGCAAGCGGACGGGTACAATGGGCGTACACATCGCATTTTTTCCCTTTTCCTTGCCGAGCTCCTCACATCGGGAGACAAAAAGCTCCGTTTCTCCTGCAGTTGGTATTTCATTTTCGTCGAGGATATTGCCTTGTAAACTTCCATCTGCTCACCACGTGCAGAACGTTCTTTCGCCCGGTTGCATTAGGGCTGTCTTCGAGCAGCAGGGGTTCTCATCCTACATTAACGTCGGCCCGCTTAAATTCACCGTCCGCCGACATTAAGAATTTTTCATGCGCAATATTCACTGCCAGGCTCGGGGAACCGTTCAGCGTGATTTTGCGGCAGGGAGGGCGACCGCGCGAGAGTTATCGCGTTAAACGGTCGCCGAGATGAAAGTTTGAAATTCGAGAATATAGGCGGAGTGGCGCTATTATTAGTAGCGGTATAAACAGGGAGCCATTTCTCCGTAAATAGAGCAATTGAAACGCTTAGCCTTGGGGAGGAGAAGGCGCGGCTGTTTGGCCAGTTGAAGGTACGCGAGGCGAAAGGTCAGGGTACCGTTTGGTATTTAGGATTGCCCCGAAAAGAAACTAATTGTAAGCGCGACATTCGCGGCCCGTTACCCACTGTAAACGTATTAATTCACTTGCTTTCTCCTGCGTTTGTTTACAGGGGAGTCTGGGCTGGGCAAATCGACTTTGATCAACTCGATGTTCCTCGCCGATATATACAGCTCCGAGTACCCCGGTCCCAGCCTTAGGGTTAAGAAAACCGTAGCCGTAGAGACTAGCAAAGTGCTGCTGAAGGAGAACGGCGTGAACCTTACGCTGACTGTCGTCGACACGCCTGGCTTTGGTGACGCGGTCGACAATAGCAATTGGTAATTGAAATTTCTATAATCGCCCCTAATCGGCGACGAAAGAGAGGCTGGGGTTTAATAATCCGTATATGCTTATTTCAGCTGGGTACCTGTAATCGAGTACATTGAATCAAAATACGAGGAGTTCCTGAATGCCGAATCTCGCGTAGTGAGGAGGCAAATACCGGATAGCCGAGTGCATTGCTGTCTCTACTTCGTCGCGCCGTCTGGCCACGGATTGAAGCCACTGGACGTAGAGTTCATGCAACGTCTCCACGACAAAGTTAATATCATACCAGTCATCGCTAAAGCTGATACCATGACGCCGGATGAGTGCGCTCACTTCAAGAAACAAGTATGTACCGATGCCACTTGGACCGTGCCACGTCCCAGTGGATAGGTTTTTAGGCCGTCACGCGTTTCGGAGTCATTCTCTCGAAAACGAAGTGATTTCGTCGACTTGTAACGAGTGAAGAAGTCGAGAGAAATGAATCAAATTTTTCGATATTGCGCTTCGTTTTCGAGAGAATCTACTTTGAGATTCTTGACGAGGAAAAGCTACCCTTAAAGAATCCACAATGTGTGGCGCACCCGCTTTAACTACGGTGGTTGAGAATATTTTCTTCTTGGTTCAGATTTTAAACGAGATAGCGCAGCACAAGATCAAGATCTACGAGTTTCCAGAAGTGGAGGAGGAGGAGGAGAGCAAACTGCATAAAGTTCTGAGAGACCGAGTGCCATTCGCAGTAGTGGGCGCGAATACCGTTGTCGAGCACGACGGCAGGAAAGTTCGGGGAAGAAAGTACCCGTGGGGAGTGGCGGAAGGTGGGAAATTCTCTGTAACTTTAGAATCGCTTCGATCGGGATTTGTATCGTCTTAAAATATGCGGAGCTAATCATGCGTTCTTTCTCCCGAATTATTTAGTGGAGAATTTGGAGCACTGCGATTTCATAGCCCTTCGAAATATGGTAATTAGAACGCACTTGCAAGACTTGAAGGACGTGACAAATAACGTGCATTACGAGAACTTCCGGTGTCGCACGTTGGCCGGCGTCGGGGTGGATGGAAAGCCGACGAAAGTCTCCAATAAGTAAGTGTGCGCTACCGTTTCCGATACGTAACGTTTATCGAGCTCATATTCGCTAGTCAAGCAAGTCATACGCGTTTATTTAAACCGTCAAGCCGTTCACGAAAACACGGATATTACTCGTTTAAAGTGTACGCTAGGTAATCTGTAAGCACAGAGCGAAAAATAACGTGGCGTAACACACGAGCAGTTTAACATCCAATAATACGTGAAATTCCTGCGATAAGTTTCGATTGCGTCGACTTCTTTTCTTCGTCATTTTTGTTTCTGTTCGCAAAATAAGTACAACAGCTTGTAGCGTATTGTTTCCGTTATCAGTATAAAGATTTGAAAGAAGCTTGTGCATGCAAACTATCGAAGGGTAAAGATTACTTTCGCAAACTTCTGTACTTCGAAGCCGAATAACGATTAGCGATCTTAAGATGTACCGTAGCGTAAGTCAGAGACGAGAGTGATCCCGAGAAAAGAAAAGAAAAGAAAAAACGTATTATTCTGCGATAGTACAATCCTCTACTTGAATTTTAATGCTGATTTCTTATTGGTTAGTTTGTGCCCCCCAGGAGTGATGAACAGTTTCATGACCGTGTGGTAAGTCTTTTTATGGCCAGGATCGTGTAATATAGTTTTGTGTGCACAAGCCTTGTCCGATTTCCATTTACTGCGTATTAGCTTTAGGTGCATTTATGTTTAGTTCCAAGGGGGTTCACTTCACTAGCGGGCGGTAAACATTGTGCATTTACACTTCGATTACGGTAGGGTCACGATGCCGCGGCAATTACATCGGCTAATGTAACGGAAAATGTGTCGATAGATTCCACCGATAGTGAACCCCCTAATTGACCGTTTAGTTTCTGCAAGTAGATCGCATTACAAAGTGTACCTTGTGTTCCTCTTATTTTCATTTTAGCGGATCAAACATGTTGCTACTTCTTTTTAGTATTATTGGGTATATTACATGAATCTGCTTGCTTTTAGTACACACTTCATTCCGTTATCTCTCAGCGAGTATTCTCCCCTGATATAGATCCACACACACACACACACACACACGATATAACTCTAATTCTCTTCTCCTCCATTACATCGCAATTTACCCACATGTGTAGATAGATCACTCGATCAGACGCAAACTAATAATTAGTATCTAAAGCAAAGAGACAGACAGAAACATTTATACTTAGCGTCTATCTCTGCGCAAGCATTTTGACTCCGGGACATTCTGGTGTATTTTGTAGGAACCCTCTGGCGCAATTGGAGGAAGAGAAGAGGGAGCACGAGAATAAGATGAAGAAGATGGAGATCGACATGGAGCAAGTGTTCGAGATTAAAGTGCGGGAGAAGAAGCAGAAGCTTAAGGATTCCGAAGCGGACGTGAGTATCGGGGGTTCCCTTAGTTCGTAGGCAGGCGGAATCGTCGGAGAGAAGTCGCTTTAACGAGAAAGACGATCTGTGTTCGCAGTTGCAAAGAAGGCACGAGCAGATGCGACGCTCTTTGGAGCAGCAGGTGCGGGAACTGGAGGATAAGAGGCGAACGTTCGAAGCCGAGAAGCTAACATGGGAGCAACAGACTGGCCAGAGTATCGAGGAATTACGCAGGCGCAGTCTGGAGGCGAATTCAAAAGAGTAAGTATATCGTTTGACTGTAACAGGTCTGCTTCCGATTGTTTATATCCGTACGATCCATCACGTTCCATTTACTTTCTCTCTCCCGTGTGAAAAGATATCGGGGAAAAGAGACAAGCTTCTTGCACGAACGGAGAGGTACTTTCCGACCCAAAGAACCTAGCTTTTGTAATTACAATTATAGGGAGATGGATAAACTGCTTATGTCTTTGCTTCGAAGATCATTCAGCCGAACACGCGCAGTGAAAGCATTTGTAACTTAGCTTATAATACGGATTAATAAATTGTATCTCGTTACGAACCACTGCTACTAATCTTAATCGTACTTGCAATCTCTGATAAATTTTGAACGCTGAGAGTTTCGAAAATGAATCAAAGGTTCTCTTCCATAGACGCTGTCTCATAGCGAAGCGCTTAGCCCTAATAGCAGGAAATCGCTAATAATTATTAATAAGCATGTTCGACGTGACCATCTTTCTCAACTTGATTGAAGTCAATTCAGCGATTGTTCTCAAACAACGTTGCCTCGTTCCAGGGTATCGAGTTTAATAACTTTCCATCAGAACATATAGAAACGCCTTAATAAACTATCCGAAACTACTGTCGCTTTCGCGTTCCCTTCTAGAACAAACGTTACAGTAGCTTTGTTCTTTGTTTTAACGTCTCTTGGAATAATCGAAGGAAGTATGATTTTTACATGTTCTAGATTGTGTGTCGTGTCTGTTCAACATATGCACCACATTTACCTAAAGCAATAACCGTGAAAGAGAACGGATTATATGTCGTACAAAGATCTCTCGTCCCTTCGGAACGCTTATGTTATAAAGTTTAGCACTGAATGCCTCGTGCGATGTGACAAGTACCAATAGATAGTGTAATACTTTAAGAGAGAAAAAAAAAAAAGAAGCTTTACGGACGAATGTTATGTCATGCTTGCGCTTGTTTGTTTGTTGTGTGTATACCATATCGGGGTGTCCCTAATTTAGGACGGGATCTGTGTCCTCCGAGGGATCTGGCGGTGGCGGGGGTACATTGAGGGGATCCCGAGGGATAGGAAGTCTCCTACGCCGTCACACCAGTTTCAAATCACCTCAAGACAGCCCTACACAGATACAGCTTGTCATACAACATCCCGAGCATCCTTAGTAGATCGTAGATTCTGTCTACATTTACTTACGAAAGCTCCTGCGTCGGTCTGTGTTCAAGGGCTAAATCTTTGGATCCGAACAACATCGATCTCGTTTCACGCACCGCGGCACACGTCACACTTCACCGTAGCATAACGTGCTTGGCGTTGTACGCGCTCACTTGGAAATTAAACGCTCGTCACGCGATACCTGCTGGAACAGTTACGAACCAAACTGTCGGACATTTCGGTTTCGCAGCTCTCGGTTTACGTTTCTGCTTTTACTTCTGATATCTTAAACGATGAGAACGATGTTGTAGCCGAAGCATACGAAGCATCCTTGAACGCAAAAGTAAAGACGTACATGTTCGATGGTATAAGAAGCACCGTTGTTAGCTCGGGACCGAAGCGACTAGCGATACTCGGCAATGATCACTTGTTACACCGACGCTTGTCTGATTAACGAAAGAACCGAGTACAGACGGTAAAATTTTGCACCGTAATTGACTAACGTTTAATAGTTGATAACGTTTAATTATAGAACGAGAGACGAGGAGAACAGAATAGACTTTGTGCTGCGCGAGAAGCCGAGCTTTAGATTAACGAGTAGGGGGAAGAAGGTCCATATCGAAAGAAGAATCTCGATAGTAATCTTTTACACTGGCCCTATAGATATATTTAGAAGGGCGTATTTTTGGCACAAAGTTTGATAAACTTTATGTACGAAACGCAAAAGACCTTTATATTCCTATGAACGTCACACTGTTTTTATATCCACTGTAACGCGCGTCACGCTCATACGTAACTATCTGTACGACACTCAATAACACTCACAAGAATTTCGTAGAGTACGGAAAGCCATTGTAAACTCTGAGCAAGCTGTCCCGCGCCTGGTTTTCGTCTCTACATTCCATTCTCGCATGCCCGGCATTCCCGTTACGAATCGGCATCTCTGTCCAGATTATGATTCCTCGAAGAGACAGCTTGATAAAGGGTAGTACCTCACACGACCAATAATAATTACTCGCAAACCGATTATTATACATTGTTAATTTCATCATTGAACCTTTTTTTCGCAAATAAACGTAATGCTTTCCTAAAACATTTACTAACCATTTTCGTCGCCCCCATTGTCCAGCCTCTCTTGTGGACGAGTACAAAAGGCATTGTTAAATGTTTGCTTACTTTTAATGTGGTTTCACAACAAAACGAAACGCGAGCGTAATTGTTCTCTGGCGTCTTTTAATTTCGCGCCTAATTGCGATCCACGCTGTTATTGTTCAACTTAAACATACGTGTCTATGTCTGGAACTTTCGTTCCATCGCAAGTTAATGTAAAACTGCAAGCTGCCTCGATGATTTCCGTTGTGAAAGTACGTCGCACCGCTGTAACGATTCATCGATCGTTAACTAACGGGCTTCGTCGCGGCGAGCAGCTGCTTTTTAAACGTAAGGATCATGCGCGAGTATTCGAGAGAAATGTCCGAGCAGCCACAAAGTACAAGAAGCGGTGCCACACATTAACACTCGGATAACCAAGAGTACCATTATAACACTTGCGAAACAGCAGCATGCGGCTTAATGGTCGTGGCTCATGAAAATGTATATATTTCTCGGAGCATGATTTTGGCATGACTAGATTTTACATTTCTGTATTGACACTGCTGTTACGGATGAAAGTGCACAATCTTCTTGCGACACGCGGTAAGATTTCTAAAGAAAATCTGAGCGCTGAAAATCGACGATGTCGCTGAAAATCAGTTTCCTGCAAAGGACGCGTTCTGGTTGTAATTAAGAAACGAATATCAAGTGTATTCGATGGGGGATTGTTTGTATACTCGAATCTCGAATAGCAGAATGATAGTGTTTGGGGAAGCATCAATGTTCTTTATTAAATGGGTGCAATGCCCAGGGCAGTGATTCGTTAACACTGTAAGTTACGCTGTCCGTCTAGCAATCGCAGTATAATCCCCCCCTTTTCTACAGCACTTTAATCTTTTCCAGGGCCGTCGACGGTAAGGATAAGAAGAACAAGAAGAAAGGACTCTTCTAAGTCGACTCCGGGAAGGCAACGCGAAGAGTGAGCTTTTCCTCGAAGTAGTTCAAAGATTCGTTTAACGGGCGATCGTGCGAAAGATTATGGTCCGCTTGAATGAAGAATCGAGCAGAGGGTAACGTTTCCCCTCGACAGATTCGTTAATTATCTCTCGTACTACTGTGCGTCTAATTTTTGCATTTCGACTCGTTAAGAGAACACTTGATGGCACTGCTTGGAAGGTAGAGCGTGGTACGAGAGATAAGTTAATGAATTAACGAGCATGCGTCGCTTAAGTCACACGGTTGATGTGTATACAAACGTGTATATCGCCCCAAGTTTCTACGACTTTTCTCATTTTACGAGCATAACGTTATGCTTTCAGGAGTGAGACGAAAGAGTGTTTCTTCTATCGTGTTCGCCTGTGCTTCTTTGCGCTTCCTATTATTAATATTCAACAAATCATACTATAGCATAAATCGACTTATGATATTTGTACAAAATGTAGGCATAGTTTCAGAGGACGTAATTTTCTTTCGACAAGAGCGATCGAGAAGAAGCAATGATACCCACCCCCCCGTCATCTTGTCATAAACCCATGATTTCGAATCGTTTCTCGTGTCACTTTCAATACTTGTATTCCAGTATCTAAATACGAGGCGGCTTGGAAAAGACTCGCTCTCGCAGAATCGTGTGTACCATACATAATCATATGAACATGTTCAGTTGATCATAAATCGAGGAACCGTTGCAGGATTATTTCAGTTAAAATCGAAACGCGCGATACATGCGTGGACCTAACGAGTTAGGCGAGTCAAGTCTCTATGTCTAGGGATAGTGTAACGAAATTGGATGTCTAAATATTATTTCATATCGTTTGGAAGTAACTAGGGAATAATGCGTTTCATTATAAACTGCAGACGTGTCGCGAGGAAGAAATTGTACAAAGAATTCTTTCCAATCGTGAAATCTTGAATTCCGGGTACTCGCGTTGGATGCTTCTGATTATCGATGGCATGCGGAACGTCGCTCGCAATTAATCGTTTCGTTCAACGGCAACGCGCCATTCTACGGCGGAGGGTTGAATGTGATTTACGAAGGAGGTTTATGTATAAATGAATCGAAGATATCCGTAAGTTTAAGTACGATTCGTGTAAATTTAAGTTGTACCGATAGCGACGCTGATCAACTGCGCGGCAAACATGGATTGTATAAATAAATGTAAGTGCGTTGGATCGTTGCGGTTCGAGACGGTGCGTGCCATCTTTTCTTTACTTGTAAACCCTCGAATAATAGTAGTGATAAGTTAATCGCGGAGAGCGTAGCTGGGTGGCGCGTAATCGCGCGAAGGAAACGCGGCGTCTCGAATCTGTCCAACTTATACGTCGGTAATTCTATACGAGCAAGGATGGGCAAACGAGCGATGTACGTTCCTTAAACATTTTCAAGACAGCGTCGCACATCCGCCGCGCAGGAGAAACGTTTGCCCACTCTTGGATCGGTATTCTAAGCTAATTAAATTACTCGTGTGCCAAGACGAAGAGGATAAGCATTTTATATAACGCTAGTACGTGATTCTTCGGTCACTGCAAAGCAAGATTCGCGCAATCTTGAACCCAGGGGGAGGGCGGAGGGGGAGGGAGAGAAATGGGAGATAGGCGTCGTCTCAAACGATCGGCAAGAACCACGTGTCACATTCCTATTTTGTACGCAATTTTTCTAGTTAACTCGTCAGCTCGAACTTCGCCGTCGCCGACAATCCGCAAAGACGCTCAAACGTTATACTATTCGAAACTAAAAGTAAGGAGAAGAAAAAGACGAAAAAGAAATCTGCGAAGCTAAGATAAGATATACAGCGATTTGTATTCGAAGGTAGAGCTAAATGAAACACTTCTCCGAGATGCCCGCGCTAGTTTCTACTACATGCAACAAGAATTACGCTTGGATGTCGCGGAGCCCTCGACGCGACGGAGCGGCAATGGGTTACTTTATAAGAACGGGCGCTTTAGTGTCGATCGAACGGCCCGTATTTTTCTGCACTGATAACGTTAAACTGAATCATCACTAGCGTTCAGAGTTCATCAACGATGGCCCACCGAGCTACGATATTTTTCTCTAAACACGCGCTGACCCCGCCATACACCACGACTCTCGTTTCCATGTACAAATTCAGTTCTACAAGAGAAAAAATGTCTCCCACTTTTATGGGCGTTCTAACGCGACGATCATATCCGTGCGTTTCAAGTACAAAGATACTGTAAAGCCGTGGGAATCATTCAGCTTTCGTGTTCAAGGGACGCAGGGACAGACGAGAAGGAGTTCGTCGAACGTAGAGTACTTAAAATTCCACTTCGGTGCCATTGTGATTCGTTAGCCCGTCGCGATCTGCTCCGATCGCACGAAGTGGTTTGCCAGAATTCTCGCATGTACGATAGAGACGATCGCGACGAGTTGAGATATGGTACTCGAGGGACTCGCGGCGTAACGCAGAGGGAATCATTGACGTTTCCGTGCGCTGTCTTTCGACGGAGGCGGTAACGAACGATAGCTTATCTCGATTGTAACGATTTTATCCGAACACGTGAGCCGTGTACGAATCATTGCTTGGTTCAGAGAACGAAGCTATTTATACGTTTCATCGGTGTTCTATCAACATTTAGCTGTTAAGGTCCCAGGGATAGACGAAACGGAATAAAGATGTGTCTGTTACTGTATGTGTGTACTTCTAATCGGTGATGCTTGCGATAATTCATAGTTAATCGCGTCAGGATCATGTCGGAGACATGGTGTCATTCTCTATGTGCGAGGACAAAAGGGGAAGGCGAAAGTAGATAAATACGAAAACACAAACTATATTTTGCCGTGCCAGACGAAAACAAAGCTGCCGCCGCTACTTGTAGAACACATTGTAATAATAATAATAATAATAACAATAATAATAATAATAATAACAACAATATTCATGAAATCACGATTAGTACATTATCATACTTCAGGATTATGTATTCAGTAAATTATATATAAAATATCGTAAGTGTTGCTACGTTTTCAAACCCCCGAGTCACTCTGTTTCGCTCTTCGGTGCATTGAATGTGAAGCTTTTTTTTTAATCAGAGGAAATACATGGAGGAATAAGGTAAGGAAAGTTTGATGTATGGTGAAAAGTCTGATTATTATTTTTTTATTTATATGCCGTCTGAGGTCATGGGATTTTTGTACGGGCTCTATAAATCATTATGCAACCATGTTTCAATAACCAAGTTCTTTATTCGTCGCTAAAAAAAAAGTCATTTATACATTTGTTCAATTTCTTTTTATCAGAGAATTGTAATCATTCATTTACATATTACAAAAATTCAAGAATGACGGGCACAGAAATGCTAGCGACGCGCAGCGGTGAAAAGCGTGAACTAGTGTGAGCGTCGACATGCCCAACAGGTTCTCAATAAGTTCATTTTACCGTCGATGGTTGCGCTTAAAATTCTAATGAATTGGCAAAAACCATTTTAGCTTTTACAAGTTCAGCTTTTGGAATTTTTTCTGAATTTGTTAAATTATGAAGCAGTTTCCAATATCACCAGGGATAAAATGATACCCATTATTTATAAAATAGAATTTGTTAAAAAATGTGATTTCGAAATAATATGCATTGTAACAGATATTCATAGAAGTTCTATGATTATTTTTTTTTCTATTTTTTTCCCTTTCTTCCGACTTCAACTTCATTAAGTATCGAAACAAAGTATCGATGTATTAGTTGGAAAGTATGGATATTTCGATGTATCGCTACTGTATCGCCATCACTAGTCTCAAGTCTTTAGCTATGTTCGCACGATACTGTACATTGTCAACAATTGTCAATGATTGTCGAGATCGACGAGCAATGTTACCTACTCTCTTCATAAACTTTTATTATAATAAATCAATAATTCTTTGACAGGGAAACGTTCAAGAAGGCGTAATTACAGTTTACGCGCAGTTTCATATCGAATTTTTACTTATTAAATAGTAATATTCATTCAAAATATAACTA
The DNA here is from genome assembly GCA_963932335.1 of Andrena marginata. Lineage (NCBI taxonomy): Eukaryota > Metazoa > Arthropoda > Insecta > Hymenoptera > Andrenidae > Andrena > Andrena marginata. The sequence continues at coordinate 778,634 of OZ010661.1, forward strand.
TCGAGTTCATGACAAATTGTAAACGGATCGGACGAAGGTGGCAGCTGGACCGATGTGTCGGGTTTTATAAACCAAGTAGCTGTATAACGTTGGACGGTTGTCGAAATTTTTGATTGTATTGCTGAACTCGTGATTGAAAAGTAAAGGTGTATGTTATCATTTTCGTACTTTTCCATACATATTTTTGGACGTTCCATACGTTCCTAACCCCACCTACATTGCAACGAAATCACAGAAAGAGAGAGAGAGAGAGAGTGTGATAGCCATGAATACGCAAAAGATGATGTCGATTGTGTCAAAAGATTCCGAAGTAAGGGATAGCGATGGTAGAGGCACGATCAAAATTATAGATCGACCTACCTTCATATTGAAAACCAGAGAAGGTGAAAGCAGAGCTGTTTCGCCGAGTCAACGGAATAATGGCAGTACCAAGTAAGCGGCGTGTGACTTGGTATTCTTTGTACAACTTGACATTTAATTTCCTTTTATTTTTTAATCTCTATCGTAGGAAAGAGGTGGACTCGTCGATAAACGTTCCATCCAAAATCCATCAAGACTGTAAGTGGTCCCTCGACCTTGTCCGCGCTATCGTAGTAAATCACGGCGATATAAACCGTACTACTGTTTCAGCGACTCGCATCGCGCTGCTGCCGCCAACGTGCATTGAAATGACGAGCTGCGTAAAATTCATGGATGAAAACATGCAACTTGGGGAAAACCCCCTGGAATTTTTGTACGATCAGCAAGATTTCCTGATCGTAGGTTGCTTGGGTCCTCAAGGTGTCGGAAAATCTACTATAATGTCTCTCTTGACTTCTGGCTATGCGTTAGTATCTTCCTGAAGCTCGTACACTCTTGTCAGAGTTTTTTTTTTTAAACGCAACTCTTCGTTTTTCCTCCCACCCAGGTCCGATGATATATTTCCGGCTCAAGATATGTCGCATCACGAAAGTGGTTCGAATTGCACATCTGGTATCGACTTTTTTGTAACGAAAAATCGAGTAATATACTTGGATACTCAGCCTATACTTTCTGGCTCGACGATAGACTATTCTACTACTACTTGTTACGATCAGAAACAGAAGCCAGCGGCAGATTTTGCGAGTATGGAAACTAATTTGGAGTTGCAATCTTTACAGTTCGCGGCGTTTCTGTTCTCGGTGTGTCACGTTGTTCTGTTCGTGCAAGACTGGTTCGTCGATCCGAATTTGGTTAGGTAGTAGTAGTTGATGAGTACGCATTTTACACGTAATCGTTTTTTTCGTGATCGACGAGCGTAACGAATGCTTTCCGATCGTTCACAGGTTTCTGCAAACTGCGGAAATGTTAAAACCATCTTCGACGAGTAATATGGATCAAGACTACGTCGAGTACTATCCGCATATCGTGTTTCTGCATAATAAAGCCGAGTTACAAGATTTCACTCCGAACGCTGTCGAGAGGATCAAGGTAACGTAATATTCGTTCGCGGAAAGATTCTCCGACATTGGAAGAAAAAAAAATATAGAACGAAATTACTTATGGATTTGCAGGAATTTTATAGCAAAGTATTTTCCAGCTCTAGACTACAAACCCACAGTGGCTTGGATGCGAGTGATTATTCGACCGAAGCGGGATTGAATTTATTCTTTGTTCCACGAATCACAAGCGAAGGTACGGCGCGCGACGACAACGGTCGTTTAATTATACCCTGTTATTAAACTCTCGCATTTCTTCCCTTTTCATAGAACCTACTATGCGTCAAAACGAGAAGAAGCTGATAGAAAAACTGAAAACGAAAATACACGGTGTGAACAGGAATCCAATGACGCCCAGTACTTTAACGGAAAAGAATTGGTAACTATGCGAGCGAAATCGCGCTTTCCATTCTCTTTCTCCGATTTCGATATCGGAATAGTTTAATCGAGTTTTATTGTTCTACGGAATTTAGGTATCACTACGTTTCGAGAGTGATGGAGGCGATTAAGAAAAGTCATCTCTCTTCCGAATATGGAAGATTAATGCCGTAAGCGCCGAGTGTTTAAGAATTTCTATATAAATATATATGAAAACGTACCGGAGGACAAAGATAGCAGCAATAGTATTGCTACTGTAAAAAATTAATCCAAACTGTTTCTTTTTTCGCGACAAGTGCTAATGGAGGCGATTGCAATAAATAGTCATCTTTGCAAGAATGCGATACTCCGATGTTCTTTGAAAGATTTCCCTCTGGTTCGAGTACCGAATCCCGTCCGTGTCTTGACGTACAACTCTCGTAGGTCGGTGCACCGCTACGATAATTTTTCTGTACTTAAGCCGGGAATCCACCGGGATGCTAAGCTATGCTACGCTATGCTACGTTTTAAAGAAATTAGCTTCAATACATTCTTATGCAACAGTTTCCACCAAAAGCTACGTTAAAACATAGCATCGCATGGCATAGCTTAACTTAGCTTCCCGGTGGATTCCCGGCTTTACATCTTGTTTCCCTGTCCTTGCAAGAGAAATGAGTAAAAAAAAAACTGTTTCCCTTTTCCGTACGCTTGCAAACTGTGTTACATCGCGATCATTGTTGCTCGATTAGACATGAAAGAATTCTACAAGATCGCGAGTAGACGTGACTCGAAGGGTGATTCTTGGTCGTCGTGTGGTGTGCTAACCAGGGAGATTCCTTAGAGCATATAGACTAAGGAAGTATATGATCTAAGGGAGGTTCTAACCAAAACCGAAGTGCTTCGCTATGCATTTATTTGACCTTGCGTGTTATAATAACGGATGACAGACGTTACAGGACAGACGTAACATGGCGGTACACGAGATTTTGCTATACTTGGCAATAGCAAACATATACATACCAGGGGCATTGGAAATTTACGTTGATTTTGTAACGAATCAGAGGCACTGCGTTGATATTCTTCGTAACATTCTGAATTCCTTTTTTCGTCAATATACGTTCGCTTTGGTAAAAAGTTCCAGTACCCTTTCGAGAGGGGTATAAATAACGGGGAGAAAGAAAACGAATAGCATCGCTATCGCTCGTAGACCGATCGTTTGGTTTGCTCAAATTTTACGTTCCATTTCTTTCCGAATGAAAAAAAGATATGACGACAATGACCACGGTAGCCTATACGCGCGTGTCGTGTAATCGTTATACTAATAAATACAAACTGTGAACGGAAAGGTAGATTCGTAGCAATTTTAATGCGACGTTAATTCTCGCTATTATCGTTGAACGGGCGGAGCCATTGGAAGACTCGAAGCGTTGACGTTTGACATTGCTGTGTTCGGTCCCAAGAGAACTTGCTTCTGCTGGGTACGTTGCACTTCTTCCATTTGCGCTCGCTCTATTTCGAACAATATAGGCGCGAACAGAATAGCCGACGAACTGAAGAATAACCAAGCCGCCGAGCACGAGAATACGTACAATCCTGTCGAAAGGGAGAACGTGTATGCATAGAAGAATAAATATTGGCGAAATGGATACATACCTTTCATACAACTATACAAACAAGTTCCAACGTTGTACCCAAAATTGCGTACTTCTTCTGGGAACATTTCCGTAAGGCCCATCAATCTTTCTGCTAGGCTTTCGTCCTAAACGTATAAAGAGAGAATGATTGTGGTTGTGTGTCGATGGTAATTGCAGGCGAGAGAGGCACAAATTGTTATAAAAGAAAGATGTAAGCCGATGAACGAACCCCCCGAATACCGTGACTCTGAGAGTATCCACGATGCGATAATTCTCGAGTAAGAAAAAAATAGTTGCGACGACATGCGAGAGTCGAGACGAAATACACGTGTGCCGCGTACCTCTTCGTCGCCCTCGTCATCGGGCAGAAGCGATTTCACCTCCGGAGAACGTGCGTCGCTACTACCCATGCCGCTATCCAGTTGATCCAATTCTTTGATCGAAGCCATGTAGGAAAACAATTGATGACCGAGCAACGAATGGATTCGTAAACACGGTGCTCGACTACTTTATTTCTGGAGAATGAGATTTCCAAGTTTATCCTGGTCGACCGGCCGCGTATATCCGGATAAATATATGGCGATTCACGCCGGTGAAAAGCGGGTATGCATGCACTTGGGTAATGTACAACGCGACTCGAGTGGACTCGAGTCTCACCACACGAGTTTCCCAATTCTTGCTCTCGCGTTCGCACACGCGATAAAAAGTTCCTAGATTTCCTAAGTTCCTAGGCGAATTCCACTCGCGCCTAAATCGCCCGCAACGCCCGTGGTAAACATTCCAAAATTTATGAAAATCTCTTCAAATATGGAAAAGAAATCTGTGAAAGAGCCATTATCGGAAAATACAGGTTTTAACTATAAATTACGGCTGGAAAACAGGAATGTACAATTTATGATATTCATTTTATTACAGAAACGGAAAAATTCTACGGTCGTGGGCGATTTCATTTCATGTTGAGTAAACAGTTTAGAGATAAGTCTCCTTACTCTTACTTCATGGTTTGTGCCTGTGTCACAACTTGTGAGTCACAAGAGAACACCGCGAACCGCACTCACCGATTAGAACGCAACTTTTTGGGTTTATACTGTTTATAGAGTATAGACAAGTATAGAGTGACTCCACTGAATTTATGTTGTACGAATCGCTTTGTCGAAAACAGATTCGCTCACGATAACATCTTTATCTTGGCGAACATAATTTTCATTCTTACGAACAAGTGGAGTGTATATAGTCGAACGTTGCGCCAAGTACTCTTATGTGAATGCATACCACCGAGGGTTATACGTAAGAAAAACGCTTTCGCGTCTCTTAATACGACTGTCTATGGGCTGAACCCTTTTTTATTCTTAATAGGATAGCGTATTAAAACTCCAGCTACGGATGACAACCAGCAGAGACGCGTGAACAACGCGTTGTTTGTTTTGCGATCCGACCCGCGATCCGATTGATCGCAGCCGCACCGGATCAAGAAACACACACTCGGAACGAAGGGGATCATTTCTGTGGCAATTCTGCGTGCCCGAGTATATCTATAAACATAGATGTTGACGTATTTGTACGCGTTAAGGGTGGTTGTATGAGCGTCGATCAAGTATATAAAACGTATCTCTACTTGAATCACCAGCAAGATGGCAAATACAGGAGTCTTACCGTTCGTACGTGGGGTAGACTTTACCAGCAATGATTTTGGAGTGAGTATCGTGTTTTCTGAAATACGCTCGCTATGGAATCTTATAAAGTTTAGACCTTTAGCAAATAGCTACTTCTCTTAACTGTGTTTGCAGGGTGGTAAATTTCCAGAATCCGTTCGTCTCATGACTGGGATACAGTGGCTCAAGTTGGACAAGACCAACCTGACAGAGATTCCGGAGGAAATGGGCAAACTGTTGAAGCTGGTAAAATCTTTTCAAGTTCGATTATTATTTCTATGTAAAGGAGAGAAAAAATTTAGTACGCGATCCAAGCTCGGTTCGATAAGCTTTTATATAGTCTTATCGCTTTTGAAACAGGAACATCTTTCGTTGGTTAAAAATAAACTGGAACGCTTGTACGGAGAGCTGACGGAACTCGGCTGCTTAAGGACGTTAAACATCAGACGTAATAATATCAAATCGAGTGGTATTCCGGCGGAACTGTTTCACTTGGAAGAATTAACCACTTTGGATTTGAGCCGTAATAACTTGAAGGAAGTACCGGAAGGACTGGAACGAGCTCGTTCTTTGCTGAATCTGAATTTAAGCCACAACTAGTGTGTATCGCGCGCGCCAGTGCGTTAACATCGGGCTATCGAAACTCGTGATTCGCGAGATAACATAGCGGTCTCTTTTCAGCATCGACACGATTCCCAACGCGCTGTTCATTCATTTGACCGATTTGCTGTTCCTGGATCTTGGTAACAATAAATTGGAGACACTGCCACCACAAACTCGTCGCTTGGCCAATTTGCAAACCTTGAATTTGAATCACAACCCGCTGGGACATTTTCAGTTGAGGTGGGCAGAGTACTGTGATCGAATATCGTCGTCGATTTCGTCGACCAACGAGCGACTATTAACCCCTCTGTTAACTGTTCCTGTTTAGGCAACTGCCGTCATTGATGAATTTAACGACTCTACAAATGCGCGACACGCAACGAACGTTGAACAATATCCCCTCGAGTTTAGAGACTTTGACGAATCTACAGGAGCTCGACTTGTCGCGAAATGACTTACCTCGAGTACCGGACGCGCTCTATTCCCTGCTGAATTTGCGTCGCTTAAATCTAAGCGACAATCGGATAACCGAACTCTCAACGGCTATTGGTAGGTTTTGGTTTGCCCCTTTCTTCTTCTTCTTCTTCTTCTCTCTTTTACGATGGTGCGAGCGTATCGTTGCAGAACTTTGGAGTAAACTGGAAACATTCAATATATGTCGTAATAAATTAACGTCGATACCTGCCTCCCTATGCAAAATCACCACCCTGAGAAGGTTGTACTTGAACGACAATCAGTTGGATTTCGAGGGTATTCCTTCGGGAATTGGCAAGCTGTCGTCGTTGCAAGTATTTTCCGCGGCCAACAATCATCTGGAGATGATACCGGAAGGTTTGTGCAGGTATTTTCATCTCCACTTTCTCGTCCGCGACGGATTCTATACGACGAAAGACTGTGTGCTTGCTTCTCTCTAGATGCGGATCGTTGAAGAAATTGATCTTGTCGTCCAACCGATTGATCACGGTACCGGACGCCATTCATCTTCTTACCGATTTAGAACAATTGGACTTGAGGGATAATCCGAATTTGGTGATGCCACCGAAGCCGACGGAGGTACAGAAAGGATCCGGTATCGAGTTCTACAACATCGATTTCTCTTTGCAACATCAGTTACGACTGGCTGGCGCTAATGTACCGGCACCAACACTTACCGCAAGTAAGTACCTAATCTAAGTTATTGTCTATCGACGCATTCGCTCGTCCAAACCGCGTTCCCCGTACATTCGCGTGTTTAATATAGATAGCAAAGATCCGATAGCTCGCAAAATGAGACTGAGAAGAAGACGGGATCAGGAGGAGGCTGACCAAGATCAAGCCAAGATATTGAAGGTATAGTAGTAGATTGTGTGTTAGAGTTGCCTGCGTTGCTCTCCGTCGCCGGGCGCGAAACGCGACCACGAGATGCGGGAAATTTACGTTGAAATTCTTGTTTCTCCTCGCCTAGGGTATGAAGGATATAGCAAAGGACAAGAACAAGGACAGCGAGTGCGAAGAATCTAGAGCGGAATCGTTAAAGTAAGATTCTCTGTAATGTGTTCGCCAGAATAATATTCGCTCGAGGTACGCGGTGCGTTCGTGTCGGTTGGACGACGATTAACGGAGCTTTGTTTTTATTCTTGTTCTTTGCAGACCCAAACGATGGGACGAAACTCTGGAGAAGCCACCGTTGGACTATTCGGAATTTTTCGACCAAGATGCTGGCCAAGTACCTGGTTTGTCGGTATGGGAGATTGAAAATTTCTTGCCCAACGAGATGGAGAAAGTGGCGCATGGGAAATTTTACGAAGGCGATTGTTATATCGTTTTGAAGACCGAGGTTGACGATGCCGGATCGTTGATTTGGGCAATCTATTTCTGGATAGGGGAAAAAGCGACGGTAGGTGCATGCCCCGGCATTGGATAACGAAAACGGCGATTAATACACATTGTGACTCTTTGTCTTTTCGTTCGCTGTGTTGCAGCTGGATAAACGAGCTTGCGCCGCGATCCATGCCGTAAATTTACGAAATTATCTTGGCGCGCAATGTCGTACCATCAGAGAGGAGCAAGGCGAGGAATCGGATGAGTTTTTAGTGCTTTTCGAATCGGGTATAACTTACATCGAAGGAGGTCGCACTTCGTCCGGCTTTTATACGGTCGAAGATACGGTTCGTGGACAATTTTCGATTCTACCGATCAAGTATAAGTAGTCCATCTAACCCAACGATACTCATATCTCTCTCTCGTCACAGCCGTCCGTAACACGACTGTACAGAGTACATGCCGCGGGTGCATCGATCCATTTGGAACCTGTACCCGTACGGTTCGATTCCCTGGACCCGGGTTTCGTGTTTGTTCTGGATACGGGCAACACGATCTTCATGTGGTACGGCAAAAAGGCAAAGAGCACGTTGAAGTCAAAGGCGCGGCTAATGGCTGAAAAGATAAACAAAAACGAAAGGAAGAACAAAGCGGAAATCATAACGGAGAGTATGAATTCCGAGTCGGACGATTTTCTGTCGCACTTGAACGCGCCGGCGGATGTATCGCAACAACTGTCGCCGATCGCCGTAAGTGTCCCGATCGCTTTATCCCCTTGCGCGCGCCGTATCCGTACGCGAGTTTCACATTTCAGGAGCACGTGGATCCGGACTTCGTACCCCTTCCACCGCGCCTGTATCAAGTTCAACTCGGTATGGGCTATTTGGAATTGCCCCAAGTCGAAGTGCCTCATGGGAAGCTAACGAATACGCTCTTGAACAATCGCAACGTTTATATACTGGATTGCCATTTGGACGTTTACGTCTGGTAAATACCCAACCTCTTACTCGGTGCTCGCGTCGCGTTCATTCGCGAAACTTATGTGATGTGACGATGTACTGTGCACGCAGGTTCGGCAAAAAGTCGACGCGATTGGTGCGAGCAGCCGCGGTTAAACTTTCCCAAGAACTGTTTAATATGATGGAACGGCCAGAGTATGCTATCGTAACCAGATTGCAAGAAGGGACCGAGTCACAGGTATCGCTTTTATCAATGGTATAAGGGTGTTGAACAAGTATAAATGATACGTGCGTACTCCTAGTTTGGTTTCTACCCCCGCGTAGATTTTCAAGTCGAAATTTACCGGTTGGGACGAGGTTATAGCCGTAGATTTTACCAGGACTGCCGAATCGGTTGCTAAAACTGGCGCCGATCTCACGAAATGGGCCAAACAACAGGAAACTAAGGTAATCGCGCGTAAAGAGAGACACGAGCATTTGTATAATATGTATGCGAGCGCGTGAAAAAAAAACTTGCCTTTCACTCGCGGGATAATTTATTATTAATCATTAACGACAGGCGGATCTAGCCGCGTTGTTTATGCCCAGACAACCGTCCATGTCGTTCGCCGAGGCTCAACAACTCATGTCCGAATGGAACGACGACTTGGAGGGAATGGAAGCATTGGTATTGGAGGGAAGGAAATTTGTGCGTTTGCCGGAGGAGGAGTTAGGGCACTTCTATAGCGGTGATTGTTACGTTTTTCTTTGCCGGTACTGGATGGTACGTAAATAGGATATTCTTTTCGTTGAATCGGACAGATTCGAAATCTCGTGAAACCACGATACCTTGTTATCGTTTGCTTCCTAGCCGCTCGATACAACCACGGAGAACAACGAGGACGGTGACGAACAATTCGAAGAGGATTATCAGTGCACGGTATATTTCTGGCAAGGCAGAGACGCGGGAAATATGGGGTGGTTAACGTTTACCTTTAGGTACGAGAAATCGTTGTCTCCGACTATCTCGTCTCGCGTCTGGCCACGTTGATTTCGAGACCACGCGATTTCTCTTTCTTTGTCTCTCTCTCTCTGTTCGTAGTTTGCAGAAGAAATTCAAATCGTTGTTCGGAGAGAACTTGGAAGTAGTTAGAACTCATCAACAACAAGAGAATCTAAAGTTCTTGGCGTACTTTAAACGAAAATTTATTATTCACCATGGTAAGCGTAAACAGCCTAAACATCCTGGTAGTAACAGGGTGGAATTTTATCACGTGAGGAGTAACGGAAGCGCGTTGTGTACTAGGCTGATACAAATACCAGCTGACTCGACCCTACTGAATTCTTCTTTTTGGTAAGATTGTTCGACGACATCTCTTTCGCGTATAAATACCTATGCGAATCGTCGTTATAACCGATCGTCGTTTCGCAGTTACATACTGAACGTACCGTTTAATAACGACGATGAAACGGGGATAGTGTACGCCTGGATTGGCTCTAAAGCGGACACCGAAGAAGCCCGTTTAATCGAAGAGATCGCCGAAGAAATGTTCAATAACGTATGTCGTATCGCTTGCGTAGGCGTATCTGATTCACCCTCGTATTCGTAGTAATTATCAAGTATAACGGTCCCACAGCCATGGATAAGTCTGCAAGTGTTGAACGAAGGCGAAGAACCGGATAATTTCTTCTGGGTGGCCCTTGGCGGAAAGAAACCGTACGATACGGACGCGGAATACATGAATTATACCAGACTATTTAGGTGCTCCAATGAAAAAGGATACTTCACGATCAGTGAAAAGTGCACCGATTTTTGTCAAGTATACACATCCTGATATATAGAATTGATTAGCTTACGTATAAGAAGGCTGGCAGCAGCAATTAATATATATATCGTGGTTTCTCTCAACGCCGTTCGCAGGACGATTTAGCGGATGACGACATCATGATACTGGATAACGGCGAACAAGTATTTTTGTGGTTGGGAAGCCGATGCTCCGAAGTAGAGATTAAATTGGCGTATAAGTCAGCTCAGGTAAATCAGAATAATACTGTATCACGATCAAGTAATACAACAACAACAACTCAAGCAAGAGCGTTCACTTTTTTTAGGTCTACATTCAACATCTGCGAGTGAAGCAACCGGACAGACCACGTAAATTGTACTTGACCGCGAAAGGAAAAGAATCTCGTAGATTCACTAAATGTTTTCACGGTTGGAGCTCGCATAAAAGACCACCTCAATAAAGAAATATGTTTCAATAAAAACTGGTCTCGATGACTTATAATTATTAGACGCGATTTGCTAAATCGTAACATTGGGTATCGTTTCTATACCATCTATATAGACAGGAGAAACATGCAAGTAGTTTTAGAGACACAAACAGCGTTGTAATGTCGCCAAGAATGCTTGCAGCCAGTCTTTGATCCAACGACACGATAATTATTATATTCCTTCCCGTTTAATCCTAGTTTCCTCCACTTGAGAAAACCACTCCCCCCCCCCCCCAAAGCAATGGGGCCCAACTTTTTGTAATGCTCGATTACTTCGAGCGTTAATTTCGTAAAAATTCTTCGTTTCTTTCGCGATATTGAACTTGCGCGGCTACGTCTCGCTAAAGCTTCCAACGGCGATGGCGACGATCCAAAGTGAACGATTTTACAAGAGCCGACTACCTCGCACGACGGACGGAAATGCTGTAAGACCGCGTTCTATCTAGTCGTCGTCGTCGTCGTCGTCCGAAGGGACGAATAGTTCTTTCTCTTCCAGGAAATTTGCCATCATTTTGCTGAGAGTAGCTCCTATAACTAGACCGGCCACGACACTGCACATAACTCCCAGGAAACCGAAACGCGTCCTTTTTGGTTCGGGAAGAATGGCGCCCGAAGGTGTCGTTGTCCTCGGTCGAAAATGTAGCTTCTGTTCTCCACCATCGGCCCTCCTGAACTTACCAGCAACGGTTCGAAATATAAGAGATGTACGTTGCAATGTCATCATTCGTTTTGAGAACGTCCCACTGATGCGACGAAAAGCGAGCTGTGGTCCGACAAAAACATGATTATGCGTGGTACTGCTTATGGGGCAGAGATTTTTCACGGGTATTTACATACTATTACGATAATAGCACCAACGAGTAGGTGTATATATGTATATATACATACCGACAATAAATGTACGCAATTGGGTAAAACTCTTTGATCGACTGGCACACTGTGTCACACTTTCAGTTTAGGAATTCCTTTGAACCACCGGCCATAAGGTGGTCTTTAATCGCAGCGTATTTTGCTCATCTCATGTCCCGACTTGAAAGTAATACATGACGATCAAACACGACCACACTTGCTCGTGCAAGTTTCTAGATTCGCGTAGACTCGCTTCGATCCGAGGCGCGCGCGCGCATTCGACATGTGAAATTGAGAAAATGCGAGAAATCAAGTGGGAGAACTGGAGAAGTATACTTACTTATGGATAGGTACATACTATTGTACAAAATTCGAGGATGTGCTTCCTGCCACTTCCTGCAATGGCCGCGATTGGTATCAACCGCTGCACGTCACGTCACGTTCATTCACCCTCCAAAACACGAATTTCTAGAATTTTCATAAATTCAAATTTTTTAATTTTATTATTAATTTTTATATCATACAACAAATTATAGGTTTAATTTAACTAAATGACACCCCCAAGAAATTATAAATCTACACACATATTTGTAAATATATGAAGTATATATTACTGGTATAAGTAGTTTTTTTTATACTACTAATAATTATATTTATGTCTTTAATGTATATATACTTATATTATTAGAATACAATCTATTCTCTTATTTATCTATTTATAAATTTTAATTGTTATACTTAAGTATAATAATAATTATACTTAATAACTATTTAATTAATATCACCGAATGTGAAAATCAATCCACGATCTCTTTTGTTGCAATACGATCTTCGATTCGATCCCGGTTTCGAGAATCGACTTAAAAAATCGAAAATCGTGACAGGAAAGATCGATTTTAAATTCGCATCCCTATCATAACACTCGCGAGAACTCGCGAGTCCCGTGTGGACTGTGGTCGCGTGTTCGCGCATATTCGCGATTCCTTTCGTTTACTTCTTACGCTCGTCTCCTGGTTCGTACACCCCAGTTCCACGCAAAAACTTGACAATCCTCGACTTTCGGCTTTGCGTAAATCAGAGAAAGAGCACAGTGCGTGGTAGGTACAGTTGGAGAGAGAATCGACGAGAATGTTACACGTGATTGGGTTAGGTCTCGGTGATGCAACGGACGTCACTGTGAAGGGACTCGAAATCATTCGGAAATGCGATCGCGTTTATTTAGAATCGTACACGTCGCTGTTGTCCGTTGACGTGAAAGATTTGGTAAGTAGACAAAAAAAATAATTAGATACATGCTAGTAATTTTTACATAAATATGTAAAACACGGCCGTGTTGCCCGTGTTAAGCGATATCATCGTTACTCGTGTATACTGCGAAACGCCACGATATTACCCCGATACTTTGCCGTATCGCGTGTATATAATTCTTTCGTGCGTGAGACAGGAAACCAACGATAGCGTGTTGTTGTTTATCATCGAATTAGGAACAATTCTACGGACGTACGATATTTGAGGCCGACAGAGAACTAGTCGAGAGCAATGCTGACGAGATCTTGCCGAAAAACCATGAAGAGAATGTTGCATTCCTGGTGATCGGTGACCCTTTCGGTGCTACGACACACTCCGACTTGATACTGCGTGCCCGAAAGAGGGACGTAAAGGTGCGAAGAAGGATCGCGAAACCGGTTCGGAAAGGTGATCACTGATTAATGTTTTCTGTTCAGGTCAAGGTCATTCACAATGCCTCCGTCTTAACTGCGATCGGTTGTTGCGGTCTGCAATTGTATCGTTTCGGAGAAACAGTTTCCATTCCATTGTGGAGCGAAAATTGGCGACCCGAGAGCTTCTTTGAAAAAATTGCTCTGAACAGACAAAGGGGTTCGCACACACTTTGCTTGTTGGACATCAAAGTGAAGGAACCTACACCGGAGAGTATAACTAGAAAGAAGAAGGAGTATATGCCACCACGATTTATGACCGTTTCGGAGGCTGTCGCGCAACTAGCCGAGATAATAAAGGGAAAATCCGGAGAGCCCGAAGTAGAATCAGGTGAGAAAAGAAGAGAATTTGATTTTGTGGCGGGCGTAGAAACCGACGCGTCAACGAGTCGATTCTCTTTTTCCAGCCCTTAACGAGTGTAGTATCGTCGTTGGTTTAGCCCGGATAGGGTGGGACGATGAGCGCATCGTTGCCTGCTCCCTTCGAGAGATGGCCTCCGTTGATCTTGGCCCTCCTCTTCATTGTATGATTATCCCTGCGAAAACGTTGCACCCTCTTGAATCGGAATTTCTCGCTGAATATGCGTCAAGTGAAAAGATGATTGACGGCGCGGCGCAACGTGAAAGCGAGCGGCATAAAAATAAAAATGGTTCGTCGTAAAGAGTGTGTCGTGTTTGTTCGTTCCTCGTCACATTCCTGCGAATCGTTCCTTCCCGTCTTGCGTCTACCGCATCAAACTCGCGCGCGCGAAATGTCCATCGTGTCCGAGGCACCAACGGTCCCAGAACTTTCGAGCCATCGCGTAAATCGTACTCGTGCTATTTCACTCGATCGCTTTGACGACCGAATCGCCGAACGATCGAGCATCTCGTCACCTGAACGACGATGGCTTATATCGCAAGTATGTATATTGTTTAAATCGTCTGGTGGAATCTATCGCACGAAAAAGCCAAGAGTACATGCACAATTACAGCGAGGCGTTTCTACGACGCCTTTGCGACGCGAGGCGTCAGAATTACTTTGACACTGAAATTGGAGAAACGATTGGAAGATATTTAAATGTTGTACGCGTAAAGTGTAATATATGTGGAAAGGAAAGAAATTGTAGGGCTCTGTCAGCAGGGGCACCTACATACCTACTTGTGCACATACATATAAACAGCGATCGATTCGATGAGAATGTTTACGGGTTCGTTTCGCGTCAAGGTTACCGTCGCGGTTCGCTTCGATTCGTAAACGCAAGCGGCTTAACGTTCACCTCATTCCGCGGAAAGAATCGCGGCGTACCCGTTACAAAGGCTTTTACTGCGGGAACAGTGAGGACGGGGGTTATCGCGGAGCTGGTGAAACTGTGCGTGAATACCTACGCGTGTAACAATGCGAATCTGAAACGTTGGATCGATTTCGTGCATGCATATATATCCATGTACACAAACGTATGTACGTATTGCGAGTTTACAGTTCATCCTCTCGTCGCGATTGCTTTCACGTATCGACCGTTATAAAGTGTCGTGTGCGTTTTCGTTTTTGCCCTTACCCTCTCGCATGCCTACGATTTTTTCCATTCCCTAAATATTACTAAAGATCGATGAATTGTTGCTTGTACGATTCCCATTCCGCGTGACTGTCATCAGCGGCGTTGCCTGCGCACGTAGTATGCGTGCGGGTAGGAATCGAAAGTGGGAATTTGTTGGAGCGGGTATGGCTGCGTCAGAGAGGGAATTTATATTCGCTCCTCGGATACCTCGCGGCTTGGGCTCCGCGGTGGAAGGACTTGCGAGGGAAATTCTGCGGCATCGCCCTCGAGATATTTACGGGTTCGCGGCGCATCATTTTGAGGAATTGGTGAAATTAAGGGAAAAGGTACGGGACACCGGCGCCGATTCGCCGACGCGCAACGGACAACAAGATCGTATACTCGATTGGGATCACTCGCGGACTCGTAAAATCGTAGATTTGATCGAAGGAACGGCTATAAAGGAATTGGTAGTACCGGCGGCGGCGACGGTGTCGAAACTCGAGAGACGGAGAAAAGAAGCGACAACGTATAGGAGGAGCGGTTGGTCGATAAATCAGACTGTCGTGGTGTTGAAGAGGCACGAGTATTCGAGCGTTGATAAAACGGAGAGACTCGATACTAACAGGCAATACCCCGAGGAATGTACACCGCGATCCGTGAGGAAAACGACGCGCGGTCAATTCGCCCTCCGGTCTTTGTCCGCTGGAGATGTACCGGCGAAAACAGCCATCGAGTGCCAACTGAAAGACAGTCGAGAGAAATTCTGCAACTCTGTCTCGGGTAAATATGGCACAACTGACACGACTGCGGGAGCAGGAAAAGGCGAAGGCGGTGAAAACTCCGGGAACGCGACGACGATCACTACCTTGAAACGACAGTCGAGTGCCGACGAGATTGAAAGGAGGTGCTGCTCGTCCGTAGATGGAAGTAAACACCGTCGGTATATAACCGATTCAAGGAAAACTCGCTCCGCGACAAACGGTAGATGCAAAAGAAATGGGACGACCACCCGTGATACCGAACAAGGATTTCGACACGCGGAAAAGGCTGTCGTTCAACAGCTAACCTTGAAAGCTGATCGAGAGCAGGAGGGAGAATCAAAGATTACCATCGACGAGCTGGGACCAACAACCCTCGATTGTGAGTCGCGTTTTGATGGTTTTCAGGACCCGAACCACGGCTCGAGGACCGCGAATGGAGAAATCACCGAGAACCCGTCGTTATCGATCGTTCTTCCGTCGGTGGTGGTTGCAAGACCGTCGTCGTCGGTCAACAGCAACAACAACTCTAACGGGCACGACGGGTACTCGAAGAATGGCTCGCGAAACCACGCACACTACGACTCTAGAGAGGAGAACAGCAACGATCTGATTTTACCACCGATCTCGAGCGACGTATCGAAGCCGATTAAGAAAGAAAATACCTTAACGTTACCATATTTACACGCTACGAGTACGTCCAAGGCAACGGAATTTGAGGCTGGCCAACTTCCGGCGACGAATGCGAAAGAGCGTTCGAAAGCTGACGCGCTTCCGGAAACGCGTAACCCGGAAGCTGTGAGTTGTGACTATGATTCGGTCAGCGTGCAGCAGGAAGCTGTCGATCCGAATGCAAAGGTGGAAGCTACCTCGTGTAAACATGAAACCGACGAGATTTCTGCCCTCGCGCGGACCGACGAAGGGGATCTTTTGGAAGAATTAGAAATAACGCGACATTTAAACTTGCCGGAAACGGACGTCGACGAAAGTTTCAAGGACAGTTTAAATGTGACGCCTGATTCGATGGAACTTGATCAGAGACCCGACTCGTTGGAACACCTGAAGGAGAAGAATTCGCCTGTTCGGATGCAGGTGGATGATAATGCTGCAGAGGAACGAGAGGTAAAAGAGCTAGGGTGTCGGCGGCAATCGAGCGAACTGAAGAATAAGTTGATCGAGATAGAAACAGTGGAGAAAAGCATCGAGAGTGCGCTGGTCTCCTCCGGATCCGGATCACCGATGCCGCCTACGTCTTTCCGCAGTTTCGAAGCGGGAGAAGCGAGCAGTTTACGCGGAAACGAAATCCCCTTCTGTACGGGCACGAGGGAGCAAGCTAGTTCGACAAACGATTCTTCTCAGCATGCCAAGCTGAACGAAGGCCAAGGTACGGACGTTGACGATCGGTCGAACGACCCAGCAGGGACATTTGATGAACCGTCCAAGGGAGTCGATCGTTCCTGTTACGTTCTTACGGAAGGTTCTCCCTGCGAAATACCAGAATCGGTAACCACCGTAATTATATCGGACAAGATACTACAGCGTGGCGATGCTGCTTTGAAATCCGATCGGCAAGCAATCGAAAATGATAATGATGACGATGTTGCCTCGAAACCAAGGAGTTTACACTGGAATCGGGAGATGCGGCAAGAGCTGGAAGAAGAAGAAGAATTTCCCGCCCCTAAAGGTAAGGAGGATGACCCCTTCGGAGAATACGTGTGCCCAGAAGCTGGCAGTGGATATTCGACAAGCGTCGACCTTGAGTTTCTAGGCGGCAAGCAAAATCTTGGCAATATTAAAGAAGAAGAGGAAAACGAGAAGCAAGTATTACCTGCTGATGTGGTTGGTCACGTTGATTCTTGCCTCTCGGAAAATATATCATCGGTGGATCGGATCGAAAGCGATTCGGTGCGCACCGATTCGGAACCGCTTGGAACGAGTCAAGACACAAAAGTCGACGAGGGTGTTGATACGTCAAGCATCGTATGCTCGAAGGAGCATGGAGAAGCATCAGCGCTCAACGAATGCTTCCGCGACTCTTCATCCTCCTCCTCTTTGTTCGATGCAGCCGGACCGCCGTACGTTCCCGAGTTGAACTTGGATTCTCTCCGAGACGTAACCGTTGCATCCTCTTTCGAAAGAAGCGACTCGAGAAATCATCCACATAAATCTGACAAGGAAAACGGCCACGACATTACTATCCACGAGGATGGACAAACGTTGTCCTCGATCGACACTCTATCATCGGGGGAAAAAGCGATCGTCGACCAAGCCTTGCCCTCGAACAGCCAACTCCTCGACGTAGAAGAGCTTCCCAACGTTCGCGAACAAGGACAATTGACCAAGATCGACAATGAGATTGGCCAATGTTGCGATAAAATTGGGGCTCAGGATTCTCCGAGCACGGAGGACGAGATAGCAAGAGAATTGATAGAAAATTTGACCCTCGAGGCGCCACCTCCGCCGCCGCCGGCACTTGGAGAAATTCCCAATACGGAAAATGCGGCTTCTCTTTCAACTGAATTTCATCCTTCTGTTTGCGAATTACCATCGCCGCTAGCGATTGGATCTGTAGATGTAAACTCCGCGCTTTGCCCGGAAACTCCAACGACGACAATAACGACGACGACAAGTTTTCAAGGAGAAAGGACGAACTTGGATTTTCAAGGTGAAAGGAAAGAAGGAAGCTGTTGTTCGCTCCTCAGCGAAACAAGTAACGGCCGATTAGAACGCGATGATTCAACTGCGAATTTCCTTGAAACCGCTTGCGAAACTAGGTCCGAATTGGATAACATTCCTAAAGATCAAGATCAAGATGAACGTGACAAGTCAGGGATTGAAGCCAACAGTTGCCTAGAAGATGGCAAAGAAATACACGCGGATAGAAGCGTGGAAAATGAAACGCCGTTGGATGCAGACACTGTGGCCGCGGCGGTTAGAAAAATTCAAGCCTGTGAGTACCTGCTACCTATAGTTGCAACGTTATAAGAACCTCGAGTATTTCTCTCCTCTTTAAGGGACTCGCGAGTTTGTACTTGGGCAGCGTTCTTCACCAACCACAGCCGATGGACATCCGAAGCCGATTCAACACCAGCCGCATCAGTTGTCGGCCCAAACAGGGGGAACCAGTGAGGTGAGAATATATGTATATCTTACATTTTAATGGTTTTGCACCGTAATTGGCGAACAGTGACCCGAGACTTTTCCGTTATTTCTCTCAGGAATACCTCGGGGAATCACCATCCTCGAACGATCAACGCCACGAACATTTCAAAGATCGAGGAGAGTGTAAAGAATTGGATGCGTCAACGACGACGACAACAACGACGACAACGACTAGGTGGAGCGACGTCAGGCAAACTGGAGAATTTCACGATTCTTTGCCGTTACCTCTTTTGGAACTTGCACGAAGCGGGACGTTATCCAAGGATCTGTCTGCCTTAACACGCGT
This sequence comes from Andrena marginata, assembly GCA_963932335.1. Classification (NCBI taxonomy): domain Eukaryota; kingdom Metazoa; phylum Arthropoda; class Insecta; order Hymenoptera; family Andrenidae; genus Andrena; species Andrena marginata. The sequence goes on from OZ010661.1 coordinate 797,642, forward strand.
GTATAAACACTGCGAACCCGATGCGCCAACTTTCGCTTTCGGAACACCTCGGGCGAGCGTTCTTTGTAATTGTACCGTCCACCTTCCGGAAACCCTCCGACTAATTGGCAATGGATCGGGCTGGTCTAGTCCTTGCTCGAAGCTCCCATTCCGTGTCGTATTATCCGGTTCCGATGATGGTACTGGGGTTCCTCGTCTCGCGAGAAGAATTGTAAATTCGGCTACCGACGACGACGACGAAGGCACCACCGATGCGTCGTTGGTTCGCGAACCACTAGCCCTCGTTGACGATGAGACACCGAACTCCATTCTCATAGAAGAAATCTTAAACACCGACGAAGAAAAGGAACGGCAGTAGTCGGTTTCGCGACAAGAAGTTGGTTCGCTCCTAAAAAGCATTCCTCCGATCACAAAGCTTCACAAGCAAAGGCTAGACGAAAACGTCACGAGATGATGCATCGTCGTCGGCCTATGAAACGGCGGTACTCGTTTGCACACGGAATTACCTCTCGACTTTTCCATGTCGCAAGAATCGCAAACACGCGAGAGAGGAGAGTGATGCGTAGAGGACAAGGTGCAGTAACGAATGTATCTCAACATCTGTACTTTAAGCAGGTAAACATTGTACACAACTACTACGTACAATGTACCACTTCGGCATACATAGCTCAACACTTTTTTGTAGGAAACGGCGAGCTGGGTCGATTGGCGTGCTAAAAAAATATATAATTCTATTTAAAAAAAAAAAAAAAAAGAAAAAACTTTATTCCACCACGAATTATCCCTCCTCCGGGACCACTTTTATTCGACGACGAAGCACTTTTCGGTATAGTACATATGTAATAAACAGTTTGGAAGATTTTCGGAGGGATCGACTTATAATTAATCACTCGTCCTGTATTTCCGCAGATTGTTGCACACTCCCCTTTCTTAAGCATACCCTGCGATGAACGCGTCGGGGTCGAGGATACTCTCGCTCTGAGCTCCGCGCAGGAACAGAGACACGGAAAGTGCATGGATGAATGTAGCAAGTATGTAGTATCGCGGAAGAGTGATCGAGCAGTTGGAAAGCTTAAAGAAAACGCATGCGCGAACGCGAGCAAGCAACGAGAGGGTTACGTATTTTGGACGAGTTACGCGATTGCCATACACAGTGTCGTACGCGGATTTGTGCGCATTCACTCTTGAGCAGTTGTTCCTACGGAATATGTAGTAGGTACGTTCAGCATTCGCGTACGTGCCTACCTTGGACCGAGTGCCGCAGTTGTCGCCCGAGCATCTCGGCTCTTTCGTGATTTCGTATAAATGCTAAAAACAGGCGCAAGTTTTGCCATTGAGACGTTCCTACGCACCGCACACTTTCACAGGCGTGTATCATCCTCGTCTGTTGACGGGCGAAAAGCATATTAAAGAGAGGTCAGTGTATTCGATTAGAGAAACCGAAGGAAGGGAGAGCATTGCGAATTAAAAGGAATCGAGGAGAAAATAAGAGAAGGTCGAGTTTCGGGTGATTCGTGATATGATGCTGCTGCAGGATTGCAACAACTCCGACGCCGAGAACATGACGAAGGCGAACGTAGCAGCGACAAGAATTCAAGCCAACTTTCGGGGCTATCGAGTGCGAAAGCGTTTAAAAGAATCGACCCGAGACTTGGAGCTAGAACCGTCGAGTACCGCTGCGGTGGTCGATCGCGAAGAACGTAGCCGCAGGAAAGAACGATTGGAAGCGGGCGAGGGGGGACGATCCACGATACCGAACGAAGAAAATAGAGCGAAGGAAACATTGGAGGAGCAGTCGGCGACAAAAATTCAGGCTCGAGTGCGTGGATTTTTGGTACGGAAGAGGCAGCAAGTAGCTCGAGTGGCCGCGACTAGAATTCAAGCCGGTTTCCGAGGCTTCAGAACTAGAAAACTGTTGAAAGAAAGCGAGCCCGAATAGCCTACCCATTTCTACGTTACGTACTTGGGTTTTACACAAGTGTCGATATAGTTTCGAGTCTCTGTGCTTCGTTAGTTGTGTGAGATGATGTGTGATCGACTTGCAAACAGACAACCAACACACTGTAGTCTTCTTTATTTTATCCGCCGAAAACTTGACGCGCGATCCTTGTCGATACATAGCACGTATCTGCGCGCATATGTACACGTGTATGCGCGTCATGTATGTAGCATCTGACGCTGGTGCTCTTGTATTACCGACGACACGCTCGACAGGGATCTCTTCGCAGCGAATGCATCCATAATTATCGAGGAACAATCGAAATAGCATCAGTGGCGGCGGTACATCTACCGCGGCGATGTTGGCAACGACATTGACACTGCGCGCGCGAAAATACACGCGCAAGTAGGTATAACGTCCAGCGAGACCAGTTGCTTATTAACCGTCCAACATCCAAGTCTAAACCGCAAAGAGCTCGCAACGCGATACATATTTCCTTACATTTCCAACGAGAAACATTCCGCAGCGGTGCTATCCACCGAGACTGTTCCCTTCGATAGTTGTGCGCCCGCGTCTTCTATGTGAGATCTCGAAGGTAGGCGAAGATAGATCGACTGTGCATCTCTGTTATTTTTACAACGGAATTATCAGGTACTTGTACACGGACGATTCAAGCCTGCTTTTTCATTACACGGGTACATGCGCGTGCATGGCCCCTTGGACAAAGTAGAATTTTAGGATCTGAGCATAGATAAGTAGATACCCACGAAAAGAATAACAGCGGGAGGAGTAGAGGAACGGAGGAGGAGAAGAAGACATCAATGGATGAGAGCTTTTGGTAACCGAATCGAATCTCCCGATTCGTTTTTATTTACGAAAGTACAGGGTATGGCGCTAATGTTGAGTTTCAACGGTGTATAAATACACTTTTCGGTTCCGAAGCGTCCGATGTAAAGAGGAATGTTTGCCAAATTTAATCTTTCGTCGCAACCGGTTCGCGGTACACATCGACTTCGCAATTTCACGTATAAATAATCGGAACGAACGCGCTAGAGGCTTAACCCGATCTTTCATCCTCGGTTCCGTTGTGTCGAGCGAAACAAGTTTATTCGATTCAATGGAATATACATATAATTCAATTTGTAGCTGGTAAAACGTACATAAATAAATGTGTTGGTTGAAAAAATTGAAATCTGACAATACGAAATAAAAGTCTCTCTCTCTCTCTCTCTCTCTCCCTCGCTCCTCCTCCTCTCAAAGTGCGCGCAATCTCTCGTTCGCTCTCGTTGCCTCGATCGCTCCACTACCCTCCGTCTCCCCACACTTGTGCGTTCCACGTTGAACCGCTGCCCGCTCTATCCCCGATCGCGCGAGCACAGGTGAGAAGTATGTATGTACAAAACAGACGCGGGTGCTCGTCAGATTCGGTTCTGTTTAATTATACTTGTCCCGTATATCGACTCGACCTTTCGATCCGCATTGTAATTATCTTCGTATCGCATTGCCAGCTCTGCCGTCAGTTTACGCGTACAAGTTGACAATCCGCGCGAAAGAAAATTTTCCAGCTTTCGGTATCTCTCTTCGGTGTTGATAAATAAACGGCGCTATTTTAACGGTTCGCTTCGACGATCAGCAGGTACATATCCGTCCAGTTAATGATGATACGGTGCCGCGAAGAAGTTGGCGAGCTTTACTTGGTAATCGGAATGTATCGCTCGAGGGTGTTTAGGAAACTAGATTTCGAGTTGCCGGGCAAACAGGGCTTCTTCATGGTACAATTAAGCTTATTCGTGCTGCAACCGTCGCATCTATTACAATTGCAAAACATACCATCGCCGCAAACACCCCAAGCGTCTGCGTACCCACCGCATATCTGGTTAGGTCCCTGCGTAAAAAAGAAAAAATGCGTAGCTTCGATTGCCAGCGGCAAAGTGGTAGATGGAATTAATGGTAACGCCTTCGATAACTCACCTTCGCGCACACTCGGCCGCAATGTGGCAACGTTACAACGCCGAATTCACATTTGTTACAACTATCCCCGCAGCTCGAGCAGGAACCCCCTCCAGGTCTCCCTACTGGCCTCTGTCTGATGGATGGATACCCGAAACACTTGTCGAACCTAATCAAGCGAGATCACATCGGTTATCGATTAGCAGGATGTATAGCTAACTGTATCAAATTTATCGAACGGTTGTTGGGTGCTTGCAATTCGTACATTCGCATAGGTACCAAGCACGGTATTAGGTACACGAATTGCATCCAACACCCCGCGTCGGCTCGCGGCTCCCGTGATTCCCAACGTGAATCACCGTTTCACGATAATTATCGGCGTTCGAATGTAATTGCGACGAATGGAATGCGATTGGAATAACGGAGCCTTTCCAAACAAAGCTTGATCGGTCGTGCAAAAGTCGCGCGTAGAATGTGAAATTCTTACAGAAGCACAACGGTTAGCAGTAGGGCTATGCAGACAGTCTGGATGGCCGGCATTTCGTTTTCTGAATCTGAAACACAAATTTCAACGGGATCAGTCGGTCAAACCGGAGGACTATGTGCCCGCTATCGCGACGATAAATGGATGTATCGTTTTTCGCGCGCTATTTCTTTTAAGCGTGCGCGCGCGCAAACAGGTACGTGTACGCACGTAGTCGAAGGTACGAAGATTTTGCGCGTGCGCGGCGTGTACTCTAGGTATTACCTACGTAGATTTCCCAAAGGAATCCCCGAAAACCTCTCTGTAACTCTTTATGTTCATCTATGCCCGTTGCTGGTTTCTATTCGACGCCATATACCTAATACGAATATTTCTGCAGAGTTTACACCGAGGTGAGAATTGATCGATGATAACGTATCGAACGAAGGATGCGCCTCGGCAATCCCGGCCGGACCACCGCCGGGCCGTATTGTCCAAGTGTAATTCCGATTTCAACTAGATCGGGGGGGGAATCGAAACGGAGAGCGGATGCTTTAAAGATAATCTCTGTCTACTCGTCTATATTCCGGTGTAGTACTCCTAGAAGACGCGAAATAGAAAATGCGAGGAAAGCACAAGGGTACGGCCTCCGTGTGGCCTCGATACGGCGGTGTTTGCATGGAATATCGATTTCACGATGTCTTCAACGGTTCTGAGGGCAAAGACTGCTGCCAAGTAATTGATCGATAGCCGAAGCGCAGAGACAATTTTCCTCTTGCTCTTCGACCTTTCGCCTCTTCATCACAAGCGAGCCGCCTTTACCGCCTTAACGCTGTTTTACCATATCGGTTACCGACGCCGCGCCAACTGCTTCGTATTAATCGTATTTCGTGCGAAGCATGTTACGCTCTGTGCGTCCATGCGTACGCGTAAATATAATCCTACACATTTCCGTATGTATGCGCGCGTATGTATATATCGTTGGTTTGCTTATTACTCGAGTAGTACGCTACGCGCGCACCAATTTGTCCACGACATTCGCGGAGTATTTAGGTACTAACGGATATTTCCTTCGTGGAAAAAAAAAACACACTGGAATGTTTATGAACTAGATGTCGCGTAGGGCCGTAGGCTGATTGCGAGCTTCACGGTCAAGCCCGACGGAGCAGGACATCCCCTCTGTGTTCTGTATACGTGTACTAAGAATAGCGAGAGGATTTTCGATGATTGCGGTCGACGCCAGATTCTCTTTTGGCATTCCCTCCTTTCCGCATTTCCACTACCACTGCATACCTACTTCTTTACCTACCTAAGTACCTATCTATGTATCTACTATCTATGTCTTTTAGCTGTTCCTTTCATTTTCCATGGGTGCTTCCTTCCTCTCTAACGTCTTGCCACGACACTTGCAGTGTTATACGTACCATGTACACGCGTGTGCCTATAATACACGTAGGTAGAAAAGGGGTATAAACAGGTCCACGACAGCGAGCATCCTACTACACCGCCCTCCTTGGTTAAAATGTCCTATCTAGAATTTCGAAACATCCGAGGAAACTGAAGTTCTATCATTTTCTTCGTGACATCCTTGTAAAAACATAAGTAAATTAGACCGTTTCCAAATTTCCTAATTTTACTTAAAATCTAAAACCACGCGTGGAAGTTCAAATATTTCAAGATTTCTCGAAGAATGGAAGAATGCTAGATAGGACATTTTACTTAAGCAGAGCAGTATAGGTTATCTAACATTTGCACAGGTATTTGCTCGTAATCAGAGAAATCGGCTCGGCTCTGAATAATCAAACGCGAGCGTGCAAGCGTAACGGGTAAATGTGTGAATCAAAGTAAATAATCAATCGATGCAATCGGATAAACGTAGTAGCGGGAGCAACGGCCGTGCACCAGGCAAATTTAGCGAATTTAGTCTGTCGGCTGTGTTCTGAGGAAAGTGTAAAACCTTGCTACGACGATACGAGGGAGATGGGTAATCAAATTATCGCTAATAATCGTCTTCTCGAAGGGGACAATAACGTGCCAACCCCGAGACCGCGATAATTGGTATTTCCGATCGAATTTCATCGTCGCTTTTCCCCCCATTCTACCGGAAACGTAGTGCGCACTTTGAGGGTAGGTGACCCTAAAAAATTTTCGAAAATTCGATTTTGGGATTTTCGCATATTCCCTTAACCACATCTTTTCTACGTATTTTAAGCGTGACTGGGCCCCGAAATTCCAAACATTGAAGAAATTATGGCAAACAATGTACGAGCCTGCACATGAGATCGCATAACGACAACACTGCATGTCCAACTTTAAACGCGACTTCCCAGAAACTACGTTTTCCAAAACGGTCAACATAAAATCTCGAAAACCGCTCCGACGGTTTGAATGAAATTGTACAGGGAGCTGCAGAAAACTATTCCCCACAATGTGCCGGGAGCACATTTTCAATATAAATTCTTAAAGAGAGATAAAAAATATTTTTCCCACGAAAAAAGAAGGATAAAATCATGTACATCAACATAAAAATTGTATTAATTTGCAAGATAGGGACTGTCTTACAGATAATAAAAATGCCTTTACTTTGTGTTTTACTTAATTCACATGTCCGGAATCGTGTTCACCATCAGACGGTGCATCGCGCACACGCTATCACATTTATACTTACAACTTTTTCCCTGTAAATATATTTTAAATTTTCTTCTTGTGCATTAAATTCAGCGAATCGACGATTAAAAATTAAAATTAAAATTTACTCTATATTCATTTATTACTTCAGAATATGCGTTTGAAAAAGGGCCGGATTTTGGGCTGTTGAGGGTTACCTACCCCCTTAAGGGGGAATACCACTGTTACGGCCGGAAAAGTAAGCCATTTTTAAGAATATTATACAGGACTAATTTACAGTTTACATAGAAAATTTTTATCATCTACCTTTGGTACGCTGTCTTAAGTGGTTATGCAAAAAAATAAATAGAAAAACATCCATAAATTTGAATATATTAATTAATCTTCTAGAGCCCTCCACGCGAGCTTGTCGAATTTGTAACAATGGAACAGCTGGTCCGAAATCAAATTTCATTTTTTTTTTTATAAATTATACGAGTGTAGTTTCCGTTGTGCGTGCGGATTTTTTGATTGAAAACAAACTTTTTGAAATACGCTCGAAAAACTGTCCATCTTATTCGCGGATTTTCGAAACTTTTCTTCTAAAGCGCACCATTTTTACAAAAATAATTTGTTTAAGAAATCGGTACGCGCAACGGAAACTACACTCATATAATTTATAAAAAGAAAATGAAATTTGATTTCGGACCTACTGTTTCATAGTTACAGAAGTAGTCTAGAAGATTAATTAATATATTCAAATTTATGGATGTTTTTCTATTTTTTTTTGTATAGTCTCTTAAAACAGCGTACTAAAGGTAGATAATAAAAATGTTCGATGAAAACTGTAAATTATTTCTGGAAAGAAATTCTTCAAAATGGCTTACTTTTTCGACCGTCACAGTGGTGTTCCCCCCTAAGAAATTTATCAGGGTCTGCTTACCAAAGCGATACCTGTTGTGTAAACGTTATCCTACTTTGCCCCCACCTTTCACCGCCATACTATGTTTCGTTTCTTTAATTCCACGCTCTGCCTAACGAATCCAACACTTCAGCATTAAAATGGCCAGTTGTATGCAAAACATATTTGTATACCTAAATACATATTTTCTACATCAACTGTCCTTTCGGGAAATCATGCGAGGAAAAATGAAAGTTTCGGGCAGAGTAGCTTCTATCTCTAATCGCTCCCTGCCTTTTTTATTCTTATGCTTTTTCACTCTCCATTCGCCTCTTTTGATTCCAAGTATATACCTACCCATGTATACAAATTAATGTACCCATGTCCAGTTTTCATACATACGACATATAACCTCTTGATTCAAAGATCCATTGCAATTCCCTAAAAAGTCTATTCGGGTTGCCAAGTGGATACAATTCAGCACTTACAGTACAATTCCATGCACTGGAATGCTTTGGTTCTTGTCTAAAGTGTAATAAAGTGTACACTAATTATGTACATACATACATGTATCACTGCCCTATTAAATTTTAGTTTTACCAGAATAGGTAACGGTTAACCGCTGGGAAATCCAAGGAAATCCCTTGTTCCCCCACTTATTCAAGATGGTAAGCAGGTATACCTAATCCGTTGGCCCACCCTTCTCTCATTCTCCTCGCTCACCCCAGTTTATACCCGGTTGCCCCTTCAGTTTACTCCTCTCCCTTCGCACGTGCAAAGGGAACCGAGTGGGTAAGAAAATAGGTAAATACGTAGGTAACGGAATCGGATAATCGTCGTAGAGGCATACGATGCACTCGGTGCTGCTCACCCTAAGCGGATGTTCCGAATACACAGTATGTATCTCGAACACTGTCGAGTTTACTTTCGATTCCAACACAGAACCGCGACACGAATGAGCAAAGGCGGAGAGACGTTAAATGTGCCATCGAGGCCAAGTGCGCTTTGCTTTATAGGGGCGCGAAGAAAGGGAAGAAGAGAGAGAGAAAAATAAGAAGAGAGAGAGATCGCGCGCTCGTTTGTTCATTCACCCGTGTCTTCGTTCCTCCCCAACAGATGATCCTCCTCCCCCTCCTTCTCTTCTACCCCTAAATCATCACGTCCCTGTAGACACGTCTCCTCCTATTTGCATGGATTTTCTTAACGGACGTCTACACATATTAATATGTAAATTTCTCATTACGAAAAAGGGGGATCATCATTCATTGGCGCGTTGCTTTCGCTTGCTCGAATCGCGTTGCCAAGTATACGCTCGTTATTGATGTCAAACGTATTTAAAGTAGAGAACTGCACTTTATATTATTTATATTGGAGAGAGAGAGATTCATTTTATCGTACAAGTACAACTATTTGAATTTACCAATTACGAGCAACGGAGATGGATCGAAATTATTAATGTTTCCTGTCCATTTGGCTCGGTGATTCTTTTGTAAAGGTGCTACCAAGATGATCTGTCGACGTTTAAGCAGATTTCTGACACAATGTTACAAGCCAATCGACCAGCTGGAGAGCCTATTCCTTCGTATGAAGAATATTTCCACGATGGCGAACCAAATTATATTTCTAATGCTAGCCGATCGAGTGCTTATAGCGGAACCTAAAACGACGTGTCTTTACACCTTGATGTTTTATAACGTTATCACTTACGGTGTCAGCTACATTAAGGAATTAATCGAAAAGGAAGATTGGTCACCGTACGTGACTATCACAGACACATCCAAGATTAGACACTTGGCCATGTCTGCTACCAAGATAGTCCTCGAATGGACCAAAGCTGTCACCTTCGTCGTAACGTTAACGTTCACGCTTCTCGTATTCGCTTTGGAGCAGAGCCTTACGCAATACAAGTAAGTAGCTGTATACCTACCTCCTACGCAACGGCGAATCGACTTTCACCATAAAAGAAAAGAAGCGGAGAGTTCGCGAAAAAGGATTCCCGATAAAGGATTCCCGATGTGTATAATAAAATTCTCGTCAATTAATGTTATAGACCCTCGACGTTTTACACCGTAATAACATGGATCTATTACTCGGCCACGGAGAAAGTATTCGCCGAGATGTTTCCGTCCATGTTGAAGTTGATGCGATTGGAGGCTTTTGAAAATATCGAGGAGCTTTATGCTCCGGTAATATTAACATCGTTCACCATTGCCATCTCGGCTCTATTCGCCTTGATACTTTTACCGGTTGCGTCTTGGAGATTTCTCTTTGTTGCTTGCTACCTGAACGTTTACATGAGGCTGAAAGACCTCGTGCAAAAGTCTGCTGCCACGTTGCAACGTGAACGTGGGATCTTGAATCGCTATAGAAAAGCAACGCGTAAAGAGATTGAGAAATTCGACGACGTTTGCGCCGTTTGTCTTTGTCGTATGGCCGAGGCGAGAGTAACGCCTTGTCGTCATCTTTTCCATGCGGACTGTTTACGCCAATGCCTGAAGAAGACCAGCGACACTTGCCCTATGTGCAAAACGCAACTGAAATTCCAATGTTAATCCGTATAGACATGGCGGTAACGTGTCACATCGTATGTATTCACTTTGTTGCCCAAACGACGTTGATCGTATCGACGCGACGGTAGAATTTATCCATCGTCCCGACAAAACTTTTCCTGCGCGAGCGCAGTTTTTCTACCCCGACTAGCAGACTAGCTAACCAACAGAAATACACTATTGTCGTCCGACTCCGAGTTTAATCGAATATTGTACTTGGTGCTACGTACGTACGATCGAGTTCAATCGAATTCGTGTTGGATAAGCGAAACGAGTGAGGCGTACTTTATTTGTAATCGACCACAAAAAAATCCTACATTCTTCTGTCGAGCGAGAATGTTACCAGAATAAGAAGCAGAATCAACGAAATGGATCTTTCGCCTATAGTTCTGAATTGTCGATTGTAGCAACGGTCGAGATAATAATGGGAACTGAAAGTTCTGCCATCGGACCGATAACAGACATGTCCCATAAAACTCTACTTTCGATTGCGTTCGGCCATCGTTTATTTCGAATACATGTATCGGGTCCATCTAATCGGTCGTCGTTGTACACGCGCGCGCGAGCGCACTTACGTATCTCCCTCGTATTTAAGCGTAATATCTATATATTCACCGTCGGGGCTATCGTAATTATTTATCGGTGGAGTATGTACCGGTCCAATTGCATTATATGGCAGAATAGAGTCGTCGAACTGGGGAAATATATGTAATTTCATTCGCTAGTTGTGTATGCAAGAAAGGAACAATTGTTTACCAATATTCGAGTTATACGTACTTCTACCGCTTTCTTATAAAGTTGTTCCGACGAGGCTCTTAGTTCTTTCAATGCTTTTTCTTGCGAGAGCACGATGGATTCTATAACGCGCAAGTTATTTATCCATTGTTCCTGTTTATATCTGTTCCATTCCTTTTCCAATAACGCTCTCCTTTCCGTTTCCTCCGTGGAAAGCGGCATAACCTGACGAGATAGTTCCCTAGAACATTGTTGCTCCTGCACGATGATATTGAAAATAAAATAGCTGTAATTCTAAGCGCGGTAACATACTTTTCGCGACCGATCAACTCCGGCGGTATATCGACTTCGAACAGTGGTTTCAACTGCTTGGATATCTTTTCCATACGACGGATTTGTTTCTCCAGTTTCTTTTTCTTCCTCTCTTCTCTAGCTCTAATGATGTTGGGATCCAGTCTCTTTTTCTTTTTAAGCGGTTCTCCTCTAAAGTATATACGATATGAGTGGATATCTCGTAGAAAGGATCCTCGCAAGAAGCGGGAGTATAAACGTTACTTACAGAAGTATGTTGGTCGCCTGGAAATATAAGGGATACGCGCATGTGGTAATATTGCGCGGACCAGTGACCGAGCACGCCGATAGCCTGTATCGGCATGAAAAACAATCGTCAAAATATAGCGATCGAGAAATATACAAATTACATTTCACTCGTTAACCGTCGTTACCTGGCGAAAGTATTTACCACGTTTAGTACACTTGACATTTCTCCAAATTTCAACCTCCGATATCTTTTTTCTTATCCTCACTCGGCTATCTTTAACCCTATAACCTCTTTCCAACTTTTTCTTTTGCTTCTATTTACGTATAAAAATGACACCCACACAGGTTCAATATCAAGTAGCCGCGAGGTGAATCCGTAAAGGAAATCACAAGAATGACTGGAATAATATCTTGTAGAATTGTAGATATTGGTAAATACGGATGCAAAGAATGATAACAAATTAACAGATCTGCAAATCTGTTTGAGCGTGATGAGCGCAGAGTGGTCGAGCGTTGAGCGTTGAGCGGTGCCAACAGAATAAAGTCGAACAAAGTTGACCGTGTGTTAATTGCAAAGTAATCGAGGAGAATTTCTCTGATTTGCAGCTTTAAGTAAGAGTTTTAACAATTTTAAACAAATTTAAACTTGTATCTACAATAAACAACTCTCGATGAACGACAATCAAATTGAATAGCATTCATTTTGTAGTGGTTGAATTCAAATTCCATTCACCGCCTGTAGTACAGTACTTTGGGCGGTATTTAAAGTCGCTTCTTTCGACTATGTAAGATCGCCCTAACTTGGCCTGATGATTCAACTATATGCACACTTGCATATGTAGTCTTTGATTACAATCAATTACAATTGAAGAGGACAATAAGAATAAAAGGTTTATTCGTATAACTGGAGATTCAAGTTTGCTTCAGCGAGAGAGACGAAATTAAAATCGCCACGAATTGTGCAGGGAAAAGACTACAATTATAAGGAGCAATGTGTACGTTAAATATGTTTGAGTATGAAACTTTTGAAGCGGACGAAACGGTGGCAAACACGTGAGTGCTTCGTCGCACATTAATTTCATGTTATTCCCTAAATAGGTATGTATTTTTTCTCTGAATCACGTTATCCGTGTTGGTTTACTTATCGTAGAATAAATGCCTCTACCGATGCCGCTACACTCGCAACCGATGCTAAAACCTTTTGCGCAAAATGTGGATGCGATAAAATTCATGTCTCGTTGAGGAGCAAAAACAGATATTGTAAGGCGTGCTTCTTGTCTATATTAACGCACAAGTTTAAAGCCACGCTTGGTAAGTCGAAATCGGTGCGTCCGAACGATTCGATACTTATCGCTCATTCAGGAAAAGCGAATTCAACGGTACTGGCGCACCTGGTCGAAGCTAACGCGAACCAATCGGTTCCCAAAAGGCTTCAGTGTCGATGGACAATTCTTTATATAGATGGTAAGGATACGTATATATAGCACATGTGTTACGAGTAATTGCGCGCAAAGCTTGAAAACTGTTGTAATATCGATTTCGGATCTCGAAATGGTTACGAAGAACCTTTATTCTGAATAACTGTTATGAAAAACCAAAATTTACAACTATTTATCTGATTCGATTGTGGTTCCTATTTCCCTCTTCATATCGGTTTCAAAACCATTATTTTTTCGGTTCTAGAATAAATTCTTGTATCTGCTTTTTCCTACTTGATATCATTAATTATTATTGCAGCTGCAGATTACTGTATATGTGCATATTTTTTACAAAATCCTTATAGAGAAAGGAGAAACATTTATAAGTATCATTGATTTCTAATAAAGCGCTGAAATAAATAAATCAGCTACATATTTTTTACATTCACACACTATATTATTCAGAATAGGAAGTTAAAAGTTTCTCCTGTTTCTATAAGAATTTTGTAAAAAATATGCACATTTACAGTAATCTGCAGCTACAATAATTAATGATATCAATTGGGGAAAAGTTGATACAAGAATTGATGCTGGACCCGATATGAGGAACCGTAAGTGAAACAGATAATTGTAAATTTCAGTTCTCCATAATAGTTATTCAGAATAAAGGTTCTTCATAATAGTTATTCAGAATAAAGGTTCTTCATAATAGTTATTCAGAATAAAGGTTCTTCTTAACCGTTTTAATCAGAGCCTTTATATAAGTTTTAGACAGTTATTTTCGGGACCGTTTCAAGCCCCGATTGCGTGTCTTTCAAGATGATCTTCCATGTGCTTTTTTTTCACCGATCTGTATAGATGGCATAGCAAAAGGGCGTACAATCGAAGAGAGGGAGCTCGTTCGAAAAAGGCTAGCCACAGAAGCGAACGATCTGCGGTTATCAATGCTCGTACTGCCTTTGTCGAGGTGTACGAACGATAATCTTTGCGACGAGATACAATCGATAAATGTGCCGTGTGCAAGCATCGCCGACAACGATGTACTCGTGCAAGAAATGTTCAGCAAGTTGGAAAGCGACACGGCGAGGGATGAATTACTCCATCAACTAAGACGCGACTTACTTGTGTCCGCGGCTCGGAAACTGGGTTGTAATAAAATCTTTATCGCCGATACATCCGTTGATCTCGCGATAAAGGTGCTTGGAAATGTATCGACCGGAAGAGGCTCACAATTGTCTCTTAACGTCGGCTTTTCTGATGCGAGATGCGCCGATGTAATGCTTCTTAGACCACTGAAAGATTTCACCGAAGAGGACGTTGTTGGCTACTTAGAATGCTGTGAAATAATTCCGGTTTTTCCTTCTCTAAACTATAATCAACCTTTTCCTGCCTCTATAAGGAGCATTACGGAAAATTTTGTTCGTCGATTAGACTCTGAATTTCATAGTACCGTGTCTACGATATATCGTACTAGTGAAAAATTGGCGACCAAAACAGATGCCAATGCTGATATTAATGGCATCTGTATAATTTGTGGTTTGACCATAGATTCGTGTTACTCGCAAGAGCAACCATCGGTTGTCGAGGCGAGGACATTCTCCAGGCTAGTTTCAACGAGTACGGATTGTTCGTCAAACATGGTTTCGGGGTCGTTGAATCTTTATGGGCAATCAAAAGATAATGAGCAGGTAGAAGGTGCGAGTAATTTGGACAAGAAATCATGTATGTGCAAGAGTACCGCTTGTGCTGGTAGTAGTCTCCCAAATTTGCTACCTCTACAACCCAAAACACTGGAAAAATATCTCTGTTATGGCTGCAGACTAATTTTCTTAAATTCAAATGGAATGTGTACCGCGTTACCTGCTTTCATAGTTAATAAAATCCACAAAGAATTACGTGTAACGAGTTTACGAAAAGAAATAGCAGACTTTCTCTTATAATCGAGTAAACGAAGAATAGACGCAACTGCTGTTAACGTAACGACAGAGGAAGAAATAAAACCTAAGTTACTGTACAAGCTGTAAAATAATACCTTGATCATGTTGTTTAAGGGGGTATTATACCCAGAAATTCGTTTATTTTGTAACAGTTACGAAAATATGTTCCAAAAATATTAAGGTGAAATTCGTAAAACTCCTAGAGTTATTGGGCTGACGCTGCAGCGTGCCACGTAATCGTTCCCTCGACCCTTCTATCTAAAGAGGCTATGACTGCCAGCAGAGAAGAGAGAGCTGCCCAACATGATTTTTTGAAGCTGAGGAAGCTTTCCTCTACGGTCTTTGTATAGCAGATTAGGGGTAAGTTACAGAAATTAATCGTTATCTACCGTAACTTCGGTCGTATAGGTCGCAACTGCATGAAAAACTTTAAACGCGTTTTTCTCGAAACAAATTTTTTAGATCGGGCGCACATTTTTCTGAAAAACTACTGGCCCGATTGTGCTAAAATTTTACACACATTCAAAGTGAACGTGTACCTATAGCCCGTAGCAGAATTATATCGATAGTTTTAATACAACCTCCCCCACACCTAGTTTTAGCTCAAGAAAAGTCGAAAAAATCAAATATAATTTTTTAAACAGCTGCGATTTCGGTAAAAAAATCCGGACTTGGTTACATCTACTACGGGCGATAACTACACTCGTATAGATTAAAGAAATCTTTGGTGCTTTCGTTTCAGATGACTTGGACGGCTGCAATTCGTGTGCCCGATGGGGGCCGGTGTTTGATAACATGACCTCCCCTTAGGCGTATAACTTGTACAATTTTCAATATAATGCATTGCAAAAATTTGTGTCGATAGTTCAAATACTACTAAATATGTGTGCAAAACCACTGCCCTGTAGGTGCGATAGATTTTCCAGAATTAATTTCCAAATATCACCTTCAAAAACGAGTGTCTAGACGATAATACCCCCTTAATCGTGTATTACTATACACACAGTTTACGTGGATAGTCGCAATATATAGCTGTACTGAACAAGGATTGTACGCGCGTACAATGTCTATACATTGATTCTTATATATGTACAATATCTTCATCTTACGAATACGTTTCCCGCACAAGTTAAAAAATTATCACTTTTACACAAAGTGGGGCGTCGGCTGTCTCAGGTACACAAGTGCTGTGTTCCGACGAAAAGAAGTCTGCTAGAAACTCTAGGGTCCGAATTGTATATCCCTAATAGCAAAATACCCCGCGCTTCGCTTCGGGCCTAAGAGATACTGTGTCCGATTTTAAAAGAAATGACGCTTTATGGGTCGAAATTGCCCAAGAAATAAACGGAAAAAAAACAAAAATTCAGTCTAACAGGAACACAGTGCATGAATAAGTGGTCCAGCTTAAAAAGAGCTTATAAGAATATCTTCTGGGATCAGAACAAACGTAGCGGAAATATTTTATAAATATTGATACATACATATATTTAATTCTAACGTTTTAATTCGAAAACAAATTGTAAATATTATATACAATATTAATTAGAAACGAAACACGTAGAAAGATTGTGTTTGTGGAGAAACTAGCCATCGTCTCTGTATTACTGTGCTCCGCTGAATTCCAGAAGTCGGTTGAGAAACTCTAGGGTTCAAATCAGGGTCCGAATAGTTCAAATTAAATCGTACGTACACGTTTTTATGAAAGACATTTAATTTGTAATTGCCTAATTACATATTTAGTATATACAAATATATATATATATGTAGGTATGCAGAAGTAGTTGAACTTTTTCAGTTGACTCACTCGGGCTGATTCATTTTTGTTTATATATGACTCTTACTGTACATACATACATACATACACACGACTGTTCCAAAGTGCTTATAATAAATTTTAACCGAGCTTTCCGCTATAATTTTCTCAACTTCCCTTTCATTAAGCCGGGAATCCATCGGGAAGCTAAGCTAAGATATGCTATTCGATGCGACGTTTTAGCTTAGATTTTGGTGGAAACGGTTCCATAAGAATGTATCGAAGGTAATTTTTTTAAAACGTAGCATGGCACAGCATAACATAGCTTAGCTTCCCGGCGGATTTCCGGCTTTACTCTCCACGCCTTGATTGTCAATGCTATACGCGTTGCTTATCAAAGCGTATTCATTGCGTGTTATAAAAAATATTTTATTCACGGGAGTTATAAACGATCATTAATGTATAGTAGCATACATATTATGTATTACCGACCCGCGATTAGCGATTACATATGACTGTCCCTGGGTTCGAAAACGCTTTACATTTTAATACTTCAGGGTGTTTGCGAGCCGTTGAAATATACGCATAAGTCATTTTAATATTGACCATTAAATAAACTTGAAATTATTTCGACACTAAAGAATTATGTAATAACCCGTTTGAAGATACACATTTTACCAGTAAGATTCTCTTCTCGCTTTTCTCCCAACAACCATAAATTTAAAACTCGTTACCTTGCTTCGTTTCTCTTTTAATCCCGCGCCAAAAGTAACGTTCGCCGCGTAACAACGTCACATGTTCATAGAGCTTTGATTAAGCTTTGAAAATTCGTACTACTCGCACTATGTATTGTTTACATATCGGACATTCGGACATTTGCTTGCCACAATTGAGACAACAGGCCATATGACCGCATTCCAGAATCACACATTCGATCGGTTCATCCCAACAGATTTTGCAAAGGTTTTCGTTCTGCGTTTCCATGTCTACTGAAACATACGTGTACATGTATACGCGTGCCTATGCGTTGAAATATATGTACAAAGGCATTTTGGTCGAAACACGCCCGACCAGTTATTTCTTACCAGCTTTCGATCGATCATGATGTTTCCATAATCTGCAGGCTCTATCCAATAATTCGGTCCTCTCTACGCATCCCTTATAGTCTACACGATTCGCGGCTAATAAATTCTTCAATTGTTTTACACTTAAATATTCCAATTCCGATAATGCATTTATATCGGACAGTTTGACGAAGTTGGACCACTATATCGGGAAAGTGGATGCCCACAACATTGTATTTGTATCGAGAAATTTAAATACGGTTTCGTGTAAGATGATAAAAGTACCGCTACATACCGCAGGAACTTCTCTATTATCGTTAGGGCGCAGTATATCAGGAATTTTTGAATCTACACCCTCTTCCGAGATTATAGGCTCCGATCTTTGGCTCGGGCTAAAGTTGGTCTCCAAGATTTCTTCAACTTGGTCACGATCGATACTCGTGGTGCTAGTTCCATGCGCTCGATTTTGAGTATCAGCGGTGCTATGATCTCTCATGTTTGTTGGTTCAGTCGACGGCATACTACCACTGAAATGAAACTTTGATGGAAACAAAATTCTTGCCCCTTGTCTCTTTGCTAGTTACTAATTACTACACATTTACAGTGGGGGACAAAAGTATGGGAACACCCTGTAAAATCGTATAACTTGTTTAAAATTGGTCCAAACGACTTGAGTTTTTTTTGAGAAGCTAGAAGAATTAATTTGCTAAGTGACTGTTTCGTCGTTTTGAAAAAAATTGCAATTGGTCGAAATAGCAAAAAAGATAGCAAACGTTTTTTTTCTTCAATTTTTTTACGGAGCCTGTAATGAAAATTCAAAAATCCCGTTTATAGATTCAAGTAAGTTGTACAGTTGTTCATAATTTTATCGAAATCGGTTAACGTTGGTCCGAGCTATAAACGCTTAAAGATCGCGAAATTCCCGATATCGGCGATTTTCGACCTTGTTCTACGATCTTTAAGCGTTTATAGCTCAGAGCAACGTTAACCGATTTTCATGAAACTTTAGGCATGTATACAACTTACTTCAATCTACAAGCGGGTTTTTTGAATTTTCATTACAGGCTCAGAAAAAAGTTCGATAAACGAAGAATTACTTTGCCAAGTGAGGTGTTTAAAATAGTAAACCTTTACTATTTTTTTGCTACTCCGACCAACTACAATTTTTTTCAAAACGACGAAACACCTCGCTTAGCAAACTAATTCTTCCAGCTTCAAAAAAAAACTCAAGTTGTTTGGACCAATTTTAAACAAGTTATACAATCTTAAAGGGTGCCCACATACTTTTGTCCCCCACAATACATATATATAGATTACAAATGTTTGTTTGGTAAAGTTAATACCACATCAAATAAAATCTCAAAGGCAAAATACACAACGATGCTTGATATAATTAATACCAACGCTCAATACAACGTACATGTCTCGTGTCCTTCCACTTTCTGTATTCTCTGGATTTGTGTAAGCACTGCTACCATTAGCAAACACCAAGAGTAGCTGTATTAAATCTTCTTTCTCTAAAGGAGAAATAAATGAGAAACACCGATTTAAAACCACAGTGGTAAATAATTTTTTAACCCTTAACCGGTATACTGTTTTTTTTCAAACGTAACTGGTATCTTGGGGTCGTGGCAGACCCCACATAAAAAATGACACAGAAATTTGTAAAGTCGATATTAGAGCAACCTCTGTGAATATTTTGTTCTTAGGTACTGTATAAAATAATAGAAACGTAGACAGTTAAACTATTATTATCAAATTAATTAGAAATTCAGTTTACAAACTTAGACAACCAAATATTTTGCGGCGAACCTTACGTGCTCGGGGTCGCGACTGACCCCAGGATACCAGTTAAGAGTTAAGGAAAAGCACGAGGAGTTGAAAGATATTTTGATTATTCCATAGCCCGCACATACCGATACATCCTTTGGTGGTTACCTGTTTGGCCAACAGATATCGGCGCAAATCTCTAGCGCACATTTGCATAATTTGACTGCGTATCAGAGGCCTTCGCGATAACACGGCGCAACTGTGGCAGCTCAGTATATTGTCTAATCGCTTCATCGCGCACTTGGAGCAAAAATACCTCAAACAATCCGTGCATTGTTTCTGAAAGTGGGGCGCAATAAGGATAAAGTTACCTAACCTGCTAAAAGAATACGTGCGCTATCTTACCTTGCGCATGAAAAAGCGGAATTTTACACTACAAGATTGACAAGCCATGCCGGAAAGTACACGAATTTATAGGAATGCTGCAAGAACACGTATATGTATGCACTCGTATATTTAGGTACGTACACACTCTGATCGTCCAGTAGAAATTCAGAGGTTAGATTTACACGGATTCGCGGAAGCGTATTTGGTAAGTAAGTATATGTACCTATACACCTTCCAGCTTATAAATACTAATAATACAAAGGCACATTAGAGTGGGAAAAGACTGGAAAATAATTGCAGTAATCGATGCGTTTTAATCTACTAAAACTTTCTCATTACGCATTACCCATCCAAAACGTTAAGATTATGACAGATTGCGAATGATCGGGAGCTGTCGGTGAACCGAAACCAACCAAAACAGAGGGGAACTCCCTACCACCCTACCGCTGTTTTAAAGATGGCGTGTATGTACGTAACGTGCATATAAGTACTTATGCATGAATAATCAAAGATATCGCGAAATCAATTCTCGCGACGTTGGAAGTTGCGATTTCGTTGGCTTTAAATGGATCGCTCCGCTCCATTCTAATACTTTACGCGTTTCGCGTGATGCTACATACTTGAGTGCATATATGTATGACCGCATGATCACCAACACTTTTGTTCATATATACAGTTAGCGATTCGCAGGAGATTCAGCTGTAATCGAGTAAGTTGTTACCCCACAAAATTACCTTTTTTTAAAAAAGGTACAAAAAAGAGCGCCAAGTATATAATTCCATCATAAAGAATTCCATTTAAAAACATTGTCGTAAATTAATATAAATTTCTTAATATGCTATATTTAACTTTACAAAAGTTATGAGATACAACAATTGCGCCAATTATCACAATGGCTATTTATACAAAGAAAAAAATGTACTCAATAATATTAAGCCGACATATTTTTATACAAATCAATATTTTAATACGAATAAATATTTTATTCAAAATACTTGGCGATGCTCTCCGAAAAAATGTTAATTGTCTTGGTTAATAAATAAAACAAGACAAGACACCACAGAGACAAGAAAGAAAGAAAAAGATTTTAATGCAATTTATGCATATTTATTCAGTTTAGCAACACCAATTCAGAGAGCAGCGCCAAGTATTTTGAATAAAATATTTATTCGTATTAAAGTATTGATTTGTATAAAAATATGTCGGCTTAATATTATTGAGTACATTTTTTTCTTTGTATAAATAGCCATTGTGATAATTGGCGCAATTGTTGTATCTCATAACTTTTGTAAAGTTAAATATAGCATATTAAGAAATTTATATTAATTTACGACAATGTTTTTAAATGGAATTCTTTATGATGGAATTATATACTTGGCGCTCTTTTTTGTACCTTTTTTAAAAAAAGGTAATTTTGTGGGGATTTCACACATTTTGTAGTGTTTATTGATGACTGGATAACTTTTTCACCCCCTCGGGGTTATTTTTTCAACAATATATTATATCGTTATCCAAACTCCGCACGCTTGCAAAGCTACAAGACAATTGGATTGGTCGAATTGGTTTAAAGTTGAGTTTTCAGATATGAAGCAAACATACAAGAAGCAAACATAGAATCGAAGCTGAATAAAATCGTTTAATTAATATAATATTATGTCCGATTTATTTTTGTTGTCTGAATTATACAGTTTTCCACATTCATAATAAAACTCAATATTAATTGTATATACATATTTCTTAAAACTCTAGAATAAAATTATACATGAAAATGTGCTTATTTTTCTCATTTGCAGCAGGGTTACTTTCTCTATCGCTTCTGCTTCGATTATCTGTAAATATACAAAATTCCACATTTTAGTTATGACTTAACGTAGAACATATAAAAATAGATTGGCCCTTTGCGATGTTAAGTGTACAGACTACAAAATGTGTCCGAAGGAGGTGAGAGCGTATGGCAGAATGTCTTGTTGCAGGAAATTTAAATGCTAATGGTAATTCAGCAAAAATGAACGAAGAGATTCAATATTTTTAACGTACAATGTATTGGTATTGGAATAAAATTAATTTAGTATGTCTATATTTTTGAATTGAAATATTGTTAATGGGAAACTAATAAAATTAATGAATAGCGTAGGAACTACTGTGGATTTTAATAAAGTATTAGGAATACCTTTCCAAAAGAGATTGAAAAGTATCAAGGGAGATGCGTTTTCAGCGTACTTTCTTCACTAATGTGACTTGCTCAACGTTGCAAGCAGTACGCTATAATTTTCTTAATTCTTAATGCTACGCTACTTTGACAAATTTTGTCGATTTACCTTATTTGACAACTTTCCAGAAACTTGTGCGAAACAAGATGTTTTTCTGTCTGTCTAACCTTCTCTGGACAACCTCCAAGCCTGTGCATCCCCTTCATTTCTATCCAAGCTTGTGCGTCCCCTTCATTTCTATCCAAGCCTGGGCGTCCCCTTCATTTTTATTCGAGCCTGTGTAAAAATTGTTTGCTGGTATAAAAACAATATATTAATTTGTGGAAACTTGTGCGAAAGAAGATGCTTCTCTGTCGAACCTTCTCCAGACAACTTCCAAGTCTGCGACTCTACATAAGAAATCTATTTGAAAAATTTTGGCGACTTACCTTGTTAATTGAGACAATAATTCAGTCTCCTATTAGTGTAAAAACTCGTGACATTTCAAATTCCGACAATTTACTTTATTTGACACTTAGCACTTGGTAGGTTATAATATCTCTGCCTAGCTGTCACGTGACAACAATTTATTTGACACTTAGCACTTGGTAGGTTATAATATCTCTGCCTAGCTGTCACGTGACAACAATTTGTTACGCGATTGGCCGATGCCCGCATCCAATGAACAACGTGCCTGAGAGACATTTCCTCACCCTTTCATACTCCCCTCTTGCCTAGAAGTGTAGGACGATGACTATGACGATGCTGAATTTTAAGAACATAAAATTTAGCAAATTGCAACTTTACATCGAAATATCTCAGCTCATAAGGCCCGTAGGAACAAAACGAAGACACTTTTCTCATGTAAATCAAACCCAAGCTATCCATTAAGACCATTCAAAATCTAATTGGATCAGCCGTTATTGAGATTCGGAAATCTCAGGGTTCTTGATAGCGAGTCGTCGCGTAATAGAGCCACTCCGTGTCTTGCGCTGCGCATATATATATATATACTTGGCGCGAGACACTACCGTGTCTCTTGATGTATTTCCCTGATATAGCATTTCTTCTGCGTATAGGTAAGTATAGATACATATATATATATTATTTTATTTCTTTTAAGAAGAGCAAAGTGTAAGTAAACCCATATTGTACTCTTAGAAGTTAATATCGAGATTCTTTATTGACTATATAATAATAGTATCGTAATAACAGTGACTTGGAAACGCAATCTACGTGAATTTTTCACAAAACGGTCTGCCTGTAAAGTGCAATAGATATGCATGTATGTGTACGCCTCAAGCGCGAATAGGACGGTTCGTGATCTACTGTGTACACGTGAATATTTTTTCAGAGATGATGATACACGTACATATATAGTGACCGTAAAAGTATCGAGCGAGACACGAACGCACTTGCAGGGTGAAACGGTCTGTATTATATTTAGACGATTAAATAATTGATCCGAATAGCTAAACGTTAGTTTTTGCTAGTTTAACGTAAATTAAGTAAAAGAATATGAACGAATAAATTATTAGAAATAATATGGCGATAGAAAGTCGCGCGTATGCTGGCTCGCGACCACGACATAGGCCACAACGTAGGCATAGGCCAGCAAAGCGTAAAACGCGGATCACATACTTAAGTATTTGGTTTGCTATCGAGTGAAATGCGCAGCTTCTTTTCCCCCACTTGATCTCGAGGATCAGGGAACGTGGTTGGCAACTGTTAAAAACTTGATTGTCTTTTCTTGTAAATTTACATAGAAGGGTGCATCGCGTGTTTGGAATTTCGAGGAAATCGAGCTTCCCTCTGTGATCGTTCCGTCGAGTGGATCGACGAAGACGACCGTTCATCCACACCCTCCGGTTTTATCTCGACTGGTTCGGCAGCGACAGCGTTCTCGTGAAAGGCATCTTTCCTGAAGGAGGCGAAATGGAGGAAACTAGTAGGCTTTGTACACATCACATTGTCCGCAGGTCTGCATCTATGCGTACGCTTACGTATATCTATTTTCCGACGAACGAAACAACGATTTCGGGCAATCCTTGAAGTAGGGCCAGCATTCTCCATGAAACTTTCCTCTTCTCTCAGCTTCAACGTAATCTTGTAACAGATTAGCAAATGGTGACTTGCTGGCACTGAAAATCGATAGATATACTTTAGTTTAGGTAGTTAGGCATTAAAAGGTATTAAAAGGCAGGATCCCCGGTTGAAACGGAGATACGCTTACGTGAATAAGAGTTTTAGCATTTCCCCGATCAGGCCGAAATTGCTCAACGGGTGGCCTTGTATCTCGCAGATCGCTCTTAGCAGGCAGGCCTTTCCGTTCAGGCCGAAATTCGCCAGCATGTCCTCGGCGGTGCCGTATAAAAGGGCCCTTTCACCCCCGTAAAATGCGTTTGTTGGCGGATCCGCGATCGCTTCCCTCTTACTGACTTGCCGCTTCACAAACGCCGCAATAAACTCTGCCGTAGTCGAGGCTTGGTGATCCCTCGCGGTAGCTTCGAACGCCGATGGCAAGGCGCCATACGGGTTTTCGTTGTCGGTAAGACCAAGCTTGTCGAAGTCGACTGTAACGCGCGAGAAAAGTGAAGAGTAATTAACTAGGTACACAGGAGATAAGCGGAGAAGAAAGAATATCCGGCAACGTTTACTCACTGGTGAAAGGGAGACTGATGGTCATGTTACTGAGAAAGCCATAGGGTGGATATCTAACGAACGGTAACGCCAGCGTCGGAGTTATCGTCATTATCGTGCCCGGCGGTAAAGCTATCCGGCCGTCGTTGGTTATCCAAAACAGCCTCTTCTGCCGATGATGAGAGTATTTCGAATGAGAATGCTCATTATTCGTGCCGCTTTCGCCCTCGACATCCGACGTTTTCAGGAATAAAATCAAACCGAGTAATGCCACCACGCTCCCCCTCCTCCTCCTCCTTTCCATATTTGTTCTATCTCCTCCGAGCACGCGGGGAAATTGTTAATCTTCAGGGCAAGTTATTGTCCGATCGGTGTGGGATGTATCTGATTAAGTTTAAACAGACCGGGTGCGTGGCCGCTTTTATTTAATTAATGATCCTCGAGGCATTAAAGGATCCCGCGAGATTACAGGGATCCCCGTTAGGTATGTAAACTGTAAATAATTAATTGACAAAACGCGGCTTACCTTCGTATGCGGCATGCGGGGTGCGGTGCGGTGCATATCGAAACGATGATACCTAGGTGGGTACCACCAATGCTAATAGTCGCGGCTCGTCACTGGTGTTCAGCCTGCAACAGCGTTGGCCCGGGAGTACCGATCCAGAACAATTAATTTCTACGTAGTTGCATTAGAAATTAATTGACTCTAGCTCCGCGTTCGCAAATAAAGAGCCTCGGGTAGAGGTTTAGGTAGACGTTAATGTTCACAACAGACCGTTCGATCGGCGCAAGTGAAAAACTCGAGGAGAATGAGAACGGATGGGTGAACCGAGTAGGTCAAACGTGAAATATAAATTCTGACCACCACAGTCCTTCCGACATTCCTTCGTCAACGTCCACGCGTGCATCGAAATCAGAATCGAACGAGACCTGCCTGATGAATTGGATCTTGAATCGAATCGAGTTCGTACGAACCGTTAGGCCCTGTTGTAAAAACCGGGTCGTGGATCAAACGCGATCACGCGCGAATCCCGATTCGTCTCTGTTTATAGGTAGGTACTTTACCTGTACTACCTATAACTTACAATTACGTCTTCTTTCCTATATACTTTTATCGTTCTCCTCTTGTCTTTCAATCCATTATCGATACATTCTTGGTCCGCCCCTCGCTGGGCACGTGCGTCTACGCTCATGGGCGTCCTTAGGGACGAGGGGGGTAGGGGGAGGTAGGGGTAGTTGGGCCCCCTGGCCTTTGAGAAAAATTGCTAACCTTTCAAGACCGATCTCTATTAAGTTTATACTAGAAAAGGGAGTATTTTTAAATTTTTAACTAAATTGGCACTATAAAATGGGTTGAAAAAGGAAGAGGGGTATATTTTTCTGTCCCATCATCCCAAAGTTGCCCCCTCCTCCCTGGAAAAAACTCTCCGGAAGCCCCTGTCTTCGCACCTTTCCCCCCTTCATCCCCTACGTTACTATTTTTTAAACAAAATTTCGGATACCTACAGTTTTGGAGAAGGTGTAGAAATCAATAAAACTTCTTTCCTGTAGAGCTGGAGTACATCGGGTTGGAGACACGTATAACGATATCGCGCGAAAGGTAGTGAATAAAACTTTTCGTGGCAGTTTAAAGTATGTGCAAGAATCGAACAAGCTTAATGAGTTCAGGACTAGACTTGAAACAAAGCCAGTCCTGAGAGCTACCGATTCGTTTTTATGTCTGTCTACAAGACGGTATTAATTCGTTTTAAATCTGCCCTTCAAAAGGACTTGTGCACTTGAGTCCTGGCCCTACGTAATATGGATAATTAATTTAACTTACGATTAGTTCGCAATAAACGAAAGAAGCGATTAAAAAATTAAAGGACCCGAGATAAAAATATCCTTGCATGACCGGTAATCATTAAAAGATTGTCATTTGTCTTTCCTGCTTCTATAGTATCTAACGATAACCAAGTAGCGGACTTGAAATTGTTGAATAGGCAAGAAATCGATGAGAATCTTGTCATCGACGGCACAGAAAAAAGTTTGCAGTTAGGTCCGGGCTAAGTAGATGGCTATGTCTGTCAGATAGGAAAGAATGAGAAAGAACGAGAAAAGAGATAATCTCGTAAGAGTAAAAGCATATGCAACTAGAATTGGTTAAAAATCGGTGATCGCGTTGTTTGTTTCGTAGAGGTAGAGACGTTGCCGCCAGAGAACGGTCGTTGTACTATAAGTGGGCTAATTTTGATGCACGCTGATTAACAGGGCTACGGCATAATTGCACCTACCACAGTTTTCCTTGCCGTTGCTAGAAGGATAGATCCGATAGAAGCAAGCTCCTTCCGCCTCCAACAATTCGCGTAGTAGCTGCACAATTATTATTGCGGATAACAATAAACGTTTCGCGTCTAAAATCCACCAATTTTACGGAAACGTACACTGTGCGCAGGGGGCGCGCGCGCGCCTGCTTCTTGTGCTCGCTTGTAGCCAAAGGAAATTTGTACTCTGGCACGTATACACGATGCGTACAGCGCGTACGAACCGTCACTGTCGGCTTATCGGGCCAATGTTTGGCTCGCGTTCCTTAAGGCACGGTTAAACACGTGTAATGCTCGCTATGGAACACCATTAAAAGGGTCGACCGCAATGCCCGCTGCTGCACGTGTTTTAACTCTGCCAGTTACGTGTTTACGCCTTGCAATCACTTCCGCGCGTTCCAGTACATACCATAAAACTGACAAAAGGCTGGGGCTCTTTGCCACTCTCGGCCGCGGACTGTGACCAGTGACTGCAAGCGTGAGCCACGCTATCCTCCGTTACGTTGCTTCCCACTTCGCCTCCCCCCCTGCGTTTATTTCTTTATTCGTCGCCAGCTTTCTTTCGCTCCCTTCGCAGAACCGTTAACTCACGGAACGCTTTGCAAATCGGGAAGGAGCTATAGATATGCGAAATATATTCGATATAATTGATAATAAAATTCACAACGTACTTTATTGTAAACCCACGAATCGAACAATGCAATATTACTAATACTAAATTACTCCGAGAAGCCACGCGGGCCAGCGGGTACGCGTAATCGTGACTCGACTCTATCGGACCAAGGTAGCGGGTAATAATAATAATATTGGTTAAGTAAAAAAAAAAGTTGGCTACTTCTCGTATTCATAATCAACAACAAGCAGCGACGTGTATCGCCGAAAAAACGCAC
This sequence comes from Andrena marginata, assembly GCA_963932335.1. Taxonomy (NCBI): domain Eukaryota; kingdom Metazoa; phylum Arthropoda; class Insecta; order Hymenoptera; family Andrenidae; genus Andrena; species Andrena marginata. Next base: position 825,677 of record OZ010661.1, read on the forward strand.
TGCGTAAAATGTACATTATTGTATATGCATGCACGTGTATACGACGCACATAAACGGCCCTAGCAAGTCGAGTCGGAACACCGCGATCGTGACGATACGAGCACCGGGCATGCACACTCGCACTCATACAACCGACCACGCACGGAACAAAGAGAAAAAAGGAAAATGGCGCGCACTTTTAACGTGGAAACTAATAACTCTAATTCTAATTAATACCCGGCGATATTAAATTCCCGCTAAGCCTTGTACAGCGTTCTTCTATGGCACCGGATACACCCCTGTGCAGCTCGAAGTTAAAAGTAAACCCACGAAGCTACTTGCTATCAATCTGTCACTCGCTTCGTATATGAAGGAAAATTTTCTCCAAGTTTTCGTACATACTTTCTCGTACAACGCCGATTGTAACGGTCAAGTCGAGATTTCGAACAAGTCGAAAATCGCTGATTTCGGAAATTTCGTGATCTTGAAGCGTTTGTAGCTCGAAGCAACGTTAACCGATTTTCAGGAAATTTTAGGCATGTATACGAATTACTTCAGTCTACAAGAGGGTTTTTTGAATTTTCATTACAGGCTCACAAAAACAGTTAAAAAAAAAACATTTACTATTTTCTTTTATTCCGACCAATTGCATTTTTTCCAAAACGACGATACACGTCACTTATCAAACTAATACTTCTGGCTTCTAAACAGAACTCATGTGGTTTGGACCAATTCTAAAAAGGTTATGCGATTTTGAAAGTTGTACACTTTCTTTCGTCCACAACTGTATATGTACTATATTTACTGCTCCACACTTGGTAACGTTACGCTTCGGTTCAACACTCAGGACTCTGACGTCTCTGACGGCTCCGCCGACCGAGGGTTCGATACGATACTCGTGTACTCTTAACGTGTATGAATCACTTTAAGGGGGTATTCTCGTCTAAAAGCCCAATTTTTTGCCTTTCTTTAGGGCCGATGCACAAAAAAACTACACAGTTTTCACCGATGAGCATTTTACACAGGTATTTATTAACATTTCACTCAGTTGTAAAAAAAATTTCAACCACATATAATAATAATTGATGGAAATATGGGTCATCTGTAAAGAGTATGCAAAAAAGAGTAGCCTCATGGTACACACGATTCCGGCTGTTCCACCGATTCAAAACGAACGAAGCAAAAGGATTCTCAATCAGTAAGAGCGTGGCTATAACCGGTAGCAGATTTATGAAAAAAAAATCACTAAATGGTGGGAATTCGAATGTAAACTCATCTCTCCTGTGTTTTTTCGTCTGTAAACGGTCTTAAACTTGTGAGAAAAAAAATTTCTTCTTTATTCTGCTACCGACTAGAATTATATGTTTTCTGAAGGTGTACGAAGAGGATGGACCAGATTGGCCCACTAGAAGTTGAGATATCGTGTGTACCGTCATGAAAAACGTTTTGAGAAAAACCCATAGGTATCTCCATTAATTATTATAAATAAGAATATGACTGAAATTTTTTTTTACAACTTACTGAAATGTTAGTAAATACGTGTGGACAGGTCCGGATTAAGATTTTGGGGGCCCGGGGCTATCAAACCTTCGAGGCCCCCCGTGGTTGATTTTTGGGGCCCAGGGCGATCAAACCTTCGAGGCCCCCCGTGGTTCAACAGCGGGTGGGGGGTGGTTGTGAGCTAATCGCTTAGAACGAGGCCCTCCCCTGAAGGTGGGGCCCGGGGCTGCAGCCCCCCCTTTAATCCGGGCCTGCGTGTGGATAATGTTTATCGGTAAAAGGTTTGGTTTATTGTTTTTCCTGTTAAACAGGATGGCCTTTCAAGCATTTCGCTTATATTGCCCAACGAACTATAGTCTCATATCTTTTTCTCTCCTCTCTCTTCTTCGGGTCCCAGCAGCAGCGGCGCACCGGGAGAAAGGTGGTCGGTCACCCATCTTTCCCCAGTACCCGCCCCGTGATGTTTTAACTTCGGTGATCTAGCGAGAACCGGTGTTTTCATCACGGCTAAGGCCGCTGGTTTATCGGTAAAAATTGCGTAGTTTTTGTGGGTCGTCCCTAAAGACAACAGAGGATCTCGTCCCTCTAGACGGGAATACGCCCTTAATGCTATATACGGCATACGTCGTTACACTTTAGAAATCTTCTTTTCAACATCGTTAATTGTTCTACGCGCTTCCGTTGATTTCCAACCCCAAGCATAATCAGTGCGCAAAATTATATTCATAGCATTGGAATACTTAGTCGAACGTGTAAAGTATGTACTCGAGAACTTGGAGCATCGTTAAAGAGAATGATGCTATCGAATATTAAGTAAACGGTACAAAAAGGAACCAACGTGTGTCTGCTCAACCTACACACGCACGCACGCGCGCGCGCGCGCGCGCACCCCCAACCCAACGTTTATAATAAATTCTAGATCTCCTGATTCGGAGATGATCATTATGGGGGAGAATATGTTTTCCAATCGCAGTAGACACCGTCGTCTGTGCTTTCCTTCTATACTCGACTGCGCACAGCTCTTTCTATAATTCTTCTCCGCACACAACAATTATTATCTTCGAAACTTTTATATAACAAGCATTGCTATAAAACAGCATTGTACATAATATACATATACACTATATTGCAATCGATACGACATTTCTACACCGTTTCCAAACGAGAAAGGAAAAGAATGAGCAAACAGAGGATTCGAACGATATGCTTACTTTTTTACTTTCCACTTTCCCCAAAGTGTTCTTCAAAATAGTAAATATAGGTACATTAGACATAATTCGACGAATTCGGCGAACGTTTAGACGTTAATTCCCGTCAAGTATATATGATTACTGGTACGCGGTCAAGAACGTACGAGCGAGCAAGGCACTCATCTTATTGCTTTTTATAACTTCTTCCATCCGAATTACAGCGATCGACTCCTTTCAACATACACGCGCACATCCGTTTGGCCTGTTGTGTCTTCGCCGACTCTTCGATAGTGCAAAACATTGAATTATTTAGGAACTTGAAAGATTCGATGCTTCGATACGGATAATTTGGTTTCTATGTATGATCGTGTATACAGTATCCTCCCGCTGTGAGCACGCGACGAGCGCTTACGATAATTAGCCGGCTTGGCGAGTAACGGAGACGATGTATCGTACCGATTAATAAGAGAGGGAGGGTACTGTATGTATGAATGTATGTATGTATGTACACATGATTACGGCTCTGACTTTCTTCCCCTTTCCGTCACACACACACACACACACACCACACACAGAGAAGGCAAGAGGACGCGAACATCGGTTCACGATTTCAACATGGTAAAAAGTGTGGAATAGTATAACAACGACAACTCGTAATTCTAGCGTAATTCTAACGTATAAGTATGCATCTGTTGCTTGTGGTTCGTCTTGTCGTTATCGCCGGTTCCGTCTTCGTCATCTATCTTGTCGTTATCCGCACGTTTCGTTCTTCGTGCAATCGAGAAGGATTACCTCCGTGACGTTTGTTCTCTGTCGGGGGAGGGGAGAGAGAGGGGGGGGGAGAGAGAGAGAGGGGGAGAGAGAGAGAGATCCTTAACCTAATGCAAATTATTTCAACATTTTTTAACGAGCCGGTCTTGAGACCATACGGATTAATATCGCGATTTAAAAATAAATTTCAATCGTATTTTGTACATCGAAGAGCTTTGTTTTCTTTGAACACGGTTTAAATCTTTAAATCTAGCTCGCGTATCGATGCGTAGGTACTATTCGCGTACAGAACACAGTTTCGTGTTTAACGAGCGTTAGACGTTCGCATCGATTCACGCTCACGTCTGCAGTCACATCTCACCACACAATATACGCAACAAGGGACACTGTATTTATACGTTTCATAGGCACGATACTCCAACGCCAGCTTCCTTTTCTTCTTCATCATCTTCTTCTCCTTCTCCTTCTGTCTCTTTCCCCCTTTTTCTTTCAATCGCTCAGGCACACAACAAACTCTATTTACTAGCTATATAGTTTCGGCACACAGGACTCTATTTAAATTTATTTAAACAACTTGTTTATCCATAAAACTAACAGTTAAGTCTTTGGCGTTTGTACCAATGATTTTTCTATACGCGACTCGTATTTCGCCACGCTGATCCCCAATTAACGACTATCTCTTACAATTAAGACTTGTACGTCACATACATTCCACCATCTTTGTGGGTGTAAAATAGAAATCTATGCATACGTATGTACTCGATACTTGTACACACAACAGACACACACACACACACGCACGCACGCACGCACGCACGCACATCTCTCTGTTTTTGATAGGCACGTGCACGCTTATATATATGTTCCCGATGATACAACCAACGAGCGGCTCACGTGTCTCCGTGTATCGTTTGTTAAAAAATGTGATTCTCTCTCCCTTCGGAAGGATCATCGTCGATATAGCGCGCCGTGTCGACGCGATATAACAAATGGCTGATTATGTAGTCAGCGTCAGTGTGACGGCACAGTACAACCGTTTGAGGGAGGAAAGGGAGAGACCGTCTCAGCCGTATGCGAGCAACACATTAAAACGGCGAACGAATCTCTTTTCGAACAGTCTTATTTGTCTAACGTAAATGCGAAGATAAACGCAATTGCTATCTGAAGTACTGCATAATGTTTCGATAGTAACAACCAGAGGAAAGCTAAAACCAATACGCGTAAAATAACGTATATATTTCTCATTCCAAGTACCGTATAGCCTCGAAACATGAAAGGAAAACACACGCAATCGTTAACGTCATGCAATCAATCGCTAATCTCGATAAAAAGAAAATGAACAAAATTGTAATAATGATAGTAGTAAGTAGTGGTGGTGGTGATAGTGATGGTGGTGGTGGTGGTGGTGGTGGTAGTTGTAGTAGTAGTAATAGTAGTAATAATAATAGTAGTAGTAGTAGTAGTAATAATAATGATGATGGTAATAATAGTAGTAGCAGCAGCGGCAATAGTAATAGTAATAGTAGTAATAATAATAGTAATAGTAGTAATAATAATAATAATAGTAATAATAAACACAACGCAACGAAATGCTTTCAATGTTCTTTGGCTAGTCCCTGCCTTAATTTATCTGGCAAAAAAAAATACTATGGTACAAACGTACATGGAAACTGATTCAAAGTATGTACGTTCATTGCGAATGTCTGTAAACTGAACAATTATGCGCATTCGAGACACTTTTTCGCGAGGGAATATGGCAACAGATAAAACTTGACGAATAACATAAGCGATACTTTTAAACCCTCGGGGGTTCTGTATGGTTCGCACTGCACGACGTATCGTAACATCAGTTTCTCGTCTCCTCTATCATTCTCCCCTTTCTCCCTCGAAACATTCAAAGAAACACACATGCCCACGAGGATTCCACTACAAACTACGATGCACGGTGCGGAGAAATCAAGGGATGAAATTTAAATTATCATTCCGTTCAACTTTTCCTCCAGTTACACCGAACTTTTCGCTTGAAATATAAAATTTTGGCACTTGTTTAGCCGTTGACTTTCTATATATATATATATATATATATATATATGTGTGTGTTAATCCTGGCACTGAACCAGGATACGTTCAAGTACGTACCAAGAGAAGTAGAAAAAAAAAACGACACAATACGTGTCGCTCGTCGGGTGTGTGTATATATAGATATAATTTGAGCCGCGATATTATATTTCTCAGTCTCCCCAAGGAATCCGGCGGCACTCATTCTCGTTAAACTCGTTGTTTGTTCTTTAAACAGAAGAGGAGAGAAGAAAAAATTACCTAAGACTATGTCGACCGCGCGGATTTCAAACTGTGCGCAAACGTCGTTCAGCATATGTGGAAACACGTGCACACATATGCGTACGAAGAGAAGGCCGCGACACTCGGGGGCAATATTGTCGCATGAGAGAAAACGTTTGCTTGGCATTAATTAGTTCTCGAGTCTTGAGAGAGAGAAAGAGAGAGAGAGAGAGAGAGAGAGAGAATTATTAGCCGGTTTTTACACTGCGGTGGCAACTTGGTTTGCGCGCCGTTCGCTTGACTCCGCGCGTGCGGGACAGTTGCGAGGAAAATAGTAAGAGAACGGAAAGAATATTACTGAACGAGACTCGACGCGAATCGTGACGGTGGCGGTATCAAAGTGATACGATTGTTTAATGTTCTGTGTGCGGGGGGGGGGGGGGGGTAATGGAATCGGAAGCTAAAAAGGGTTGGTGTAAACGACAGGCAAGCAGCGCCGCTCTCGTTAAACCGGTACGGCCCCCTCGCGTTCCTTTTCCTGTTGTCGCACGGCAACAGCTGCTTCGACCAGCAAGTAGAGACACTTGAACTTGTCTTTGTCCTCCTCGGGTGGCGTCGGTGGCGGCGTCTCATCCGTATGCGGACTGTGAGCGTTGCGCGTACTATACACCTCGGTCTCGTGCTGCACATCGGGCGTTTGGATAAGATGCTGTCTGGGTGCGCTCCAATATGCAGCCTCGTTCCCCATGGAAGATTCATCTTCGTCCCTGAATGAAGAGAAACAGAAGAAGTACGCGTGAATCTCGCTCGGGGGTGAGCGGCTGTTAATTTTCGTGGGTTAACGTCGCGGAAGGATAGGGGAACCTACCCTCGTCGTCGCGCCGGATGAGTAATCGCCTCTTCGTAGGCACCAAGCTGACCGACGTTTTGCTCGATCTTTGTCTCCGAGTAAGGATAGACTATCACGCTTGGCCACTGAGTCGTCGGGCGTTCCTCCTCGCTATGGGAACTACTCTCGTAATCATTCGGGCTGTCTTCTTCGCTTCTGAAGAATCGAGAATCCACACGCGTTAGGAGACGATCGCATCCAACGATGATCGTTAGATATATATATTATTAACCGGATAGGGAATTGTGACGAACCGATACATTAATCCGGCAGGATCTTCGTAGTCATGGTCTCTGCTGCGTTTCGGCGCGCTCATGCCAGCCAACGAGTCCCAATTCTGGTTGGTCCTCGGGCCGAGACTGGACGCTTGCTGATGACTTCCTGCTGGCATTTTCTTGCCCCGGCGAGATATCGTGTACTGTAGAGGGTCGTGGCCTTCTCTTCGGATCATTTCCGGCAAAATTCGTCGCCTAGCATTTATGAACCAATTGCAGACCTACGTCAAATACAATGTGTTGTTTTTTTTCATACCCAAGAACATATACACACACACATCTACACGTGTTCGCATTTTCGCATTTTTCGATTCACGTCCCGTGGAGGAGAATAGAAATTAAATGGATCAGCACCGACCTGTAGCACCGTGAGGTTCGCTTCTTGACTGAGCGTCAGCTTTTCGCTGTCGCTCGGGTAGGCATTGTATCTGTGCTCGTAAAGCCACCGCTTCAGTATTTTCACCGAATGCTTCGGTAAGTTTCCCCTGCGTTTTCTCACGGAATGCGAACCAGAGTGGTGAAGTATGCCGGAGTGGACTTTAGCGCGCAATGCGTTCGAGTCCGTATCGGAGCCGCTTTGGTCGTCATCTGTACTACTCGAGGAAGGAAAGCGTTCTCTCGCTGAAACAAAATATAGTCGCCGTTCGATTACACTTGTACGAGTAGAGCAGGTAACCCACCCGTCGCGCCCTTACTACCCACACCGCACTCCACGCACATACATACTCTTCTTCCTGCTGTTATTATTATTACTCGCTAACGGCTCCAGTCTTTCAGCGTTTATCCGCCACTAAAAAGCTTTGTTTTTCATCGGACAAATCGTTCGCCAGTTTCACGAACTATATGCCCCGAAATTCTTTCGGCCACCCAAGCACGAAGTAAACACGTTACAAAGGCACCTACAGGTGATATTTATGGAAATAAGAAGAGACGAATGATGCGCAGCGCAGCTCGATTTTCTGTTGCTGCATTTTTTTCCCCCCTCCCACCGTTTGTTCGCGAAATTATATTCTCGCGGGCTGATTCTACGGTCCTGGGGTTAGATCGCACCGACGACTAATCTTAGCACTTGAGAGTTTGTAGTTACGTAAGGTCCAGTAACCCGACGGCACAAAATTAGGATCCAAGCTCCTCGTGGCTAGACGAATACCTACTATGCGTATGTGTACGTGTCACGATGGCGATGCCAGGCGGCGTCGGTGAGGGTGGTAGAAACGGCGCGCGGCAAGAAAACTGTACCGATAACATTATCGATGCGATACTATCGTCGAAACCGATATCTAGCCAAAAGAAAGAGGCACTCGGCGACCTTAGTTTAACCGGAACACGGAGCGTCCTCCTCCTCCTCCTCCTCCATTCATCTAAATATACAACGAGTTGCCGGCAACTTGACGAATGCACCGTGTGCATTAATAGCGTTTCCTCACCTTCCTGGGCAATCGAATCAAACCGATAGACTTGGCACCGTAAGAACGTGGATGGAACGAGGGAGGGTGCCCGGAATATTGGACGATCAGAGATGCGCCGCTAAATTTACGTGTAACTGCTACACCTACCCAACGAAAACGCCTCTCGCCGAAACAATATTTGTAATATTCCAACGTCGAGATTGTATCGGCCCGACTTCAGGCATCTACCTACGACTTATCCCTGAATGTGCGCGCCGAACGACTACAAACAGAGTCGGCCACCCGTAATTCACTCGGACCTTCTACAAAGCTCGTCCAATCGAAATGGGCCATGCTAATTAGTAATGCCCTGGTCACGTTCCAAAATATTATTGCCCATAATCTTTTTACGCCTGCCACTCTCGACTTTGCGCGTTTTCAAAGAATCGCAATCGCGCACACCCGCTGGATAGTCAAGTGTTTTCTCGTTAAGTGTCGCAGGAAATATGTAAACTCGGGGTTTTACTGTCTCTGTTAAATTGTGGGGGGGAGGGGGGTATCCAAGGGAAAGGAAATGGAAGCATGAAAAGTAGATAACAAAGTCTATTGAAATTGCATCGACCCTGACTTCTCGAAATATGCCTCGCTAATCTAGCAGCGATACGCGTTAAGGAAAAGAAGACGAAGAAGAAGGTGGAAACCGAAACAAGTCTGACGGCTAACCTTTCTGACATCTACTTGCGCACGCAATGTCTCGCGTATTTTGCATTCAATACGCCGATTACGAGCGTTCGACACAAATACACGCGCAACATCCGTAATTCCAGGTTACTCGAATTAACAGCAAAAAGTGCAGGGTCATCGGTAGCGCTGCAACAAAACCGTGTGCACAATGAAAGAATAGATATCCGTAGAAATTTATATTTAGAAAAAGTAGCGACCCACCCCCCCCCCCCCCCCCGCCCTCCTGCTTGATCGTAATTAAATTCAAATCCTCTTTCCAACAGTCGATTCGCTTAACCCGGCGCGCATAAGAATGATTGATTTCCAAGCCGTCCTTGTAATCGTAGCCCGCATTTTCCTCTCACAGTGGATAATGCTTTATGGATCAGCGGCAACGAATAGAGTTATTCTTTAAATCCTGGGAGCACGTGGTAAGTTGACCGCTGACGATTCGACTTCAGAGTCGAACCGTGCCACGGGGTTTACAGCGATGCCTACAGGGATTCTGTTCGCGCGGGCGCACACACATCTATAGCCTCACCATCTCCCGTCTTTCCCCCCGTTTCTTTTTTACATATCGCTCTGGATCACAAAGAAATCAAACTTGAAACACGGGAGGGACAATCCTCGAGGCGTGCCTGCACACAGCACGTAGCGTGTACATGTACCTATAACGTCTAACAATATATCTTGACGATTCGTTGTTTTCATGCACAGGTTGTTGATACAGCTTGGAATCTTGTTCTACGGACGATAAACGGGCGAAGAAAGAAGAAGAAGAAGAAGAAGAAGAAGAAGAAGAAGAAGTACTGTACTCGGGAAAAGTATGTATAAAGGAAAGGCAATCAGTGTGAAGCACGGTAGGCAGGCGAAGATACGTATTCGTCGCTTCTTTAGCTTTGCGCGCACTGTGCGAGCGAGCGAGCGAGAGAGAGAGAGAGAGAGAGGGGGAGAGAGAGAGGGGGAGAGATGTGTGTGGAGGGGGATGGGCGCCAGTTGCGCAACAGGCACGATTTTCCGTGCCAAGCCTAGGCTAAGACACAGCGGACGATCGATCTCGAAATCGATTCTTCACTTTTAGCCCCGATAGAAAAACGGCTTTGCATAATTTTACGTCTACTTTAATATTCGATTAACGACTCCTTTCGAGAAATCTACTTGAATCCGCTGGGATTACGACATGCGGGTCTTACCTGTCGCAAACATATTTGTACGCTGGGACGGAGACAATGTGTCGTTACATGATATCGTCGTCACTGACGACGATACTGGCGATATCGCGCCACGGCAATCCGAGTTTCGCGAATAACGGCGACGACGCGGTTGCTGCTGATGGTCGTTTTGACGATCGCGCGGATGCTGCTGACGATGGTGTCTATGACGACGATGATGATGATGATTATGATGATGATGGTGGTGGTGGTGGTGGTGCTGGTGATCGTTATTATGATGATGCCGACGACGACGATGGTTATAATCTTGCTGTTTCTCTGTATGCCGTTGCTGATGATCGTGATAATAGGAGTGGTTACGAAATTCTTGATGATATTGCTGTTGTGTACCTGTGACTTTTTCGGTACCGTCTTTTTGTTCCAAATGCACAGAGGCTGGTGGTAGCATGACGTTCTCGATATTCGTGCGAAACGCAAGAGTTTGGCCAGGTTGCGCAAGCATGCATCTAACTTCGCAGAGGTATCCGAAGTAAAGAATTTCAGCGACCCACGTTTTATCGAGCGCTAGGACATTCCGAATACGCGTATAGAAATTTTGTCCAATCGATTTTACGTACATACCATCGTCTCACGACCATCGCTATGATAACCGTTTTATGGTATCTATATTTACAAATATCATTAGCACGCGTTCTATCGCTATCTTTCCTTGCCCCTCTTTCCTAAGCTTCGCTCAGTGAGCATCAGAATTCAAACGATGCAAAATGGAAGATGTTTACTAGGCATCGCGGCAACGTACGGTACTTTAACAATTGGACGTCCAACGGCATCTAATGTTGCTATTTTCTTTCCCTCTATTGGACGATATTGCCTCGCCGTGGTCGCCGTCGTCGATGATAATAACGAAAAGAACATTAATCCCGATGCCGATGACGCTCCCTCACACTGTTCCCAGCGCGGCTGCATTTCACAGTCTTGTAAATTAACTTTAATTCTCAGTTATGTACTTGTCTTTTCGCACATTCCCCCTCCTTTGTCCTTCTCTTGCTCGGAAACTTTCTTCAAAGTTGAAAAGAAATCGAACGAATCTCGCTGCCCCTTGTATTTCTCGCGATTCTCACGTTCTTCTCTTTTTTTTCATTCACGATTTCCTTCACGCGCCGACTGTTGGCGCAGGCATTCTCCTCTCTTTTCGAATTGACATCGCAGTCATACGGCACTGCCCCCAGCTGTTTCTAACTGCTAAAACCCGATGATAAGACTCGAAGCGCAAAAGTGTCTAGGTACGCGGTTTTTGCCATTCGCGTTTAATTTCGGGAACCGACGACTCTCCGCTAGGTATACGACGTCTAGGACGCGACTGGGCCGCCGACCATGTTCGGAAGCCGGCTTGACAGTGCTCTGACAAGACGGGACAACACGAGAGCGAATTCGCGCGCGCGCGTGTGTGCCTGCGTGCGTGACAGTGTGTTACGAAGAGGAGGAGGGAGGGAGGGAGGGAGGGAGGGAGGGAGAGGAGGGAGAGAGAGAGAGAGAGATCTGCACGCGCGCCCGCGCGAGCCCACTTTTCGCTTCACGGCTAGTCATTGGACTCTCTCTCTTCGTTCGTAGCCGTTCGTAGCCCTTCCCTTCGCGTCTTTCCCGCCACGGAGAGAGAGAGAGAGAGAGAGAGAGAGAGAGAGAGAGAGAGAGAGAGAGAGAGAGAGAGAGAGAGAGAGAGAGACTTGGTGATCATACGACGAGACCCGTTGGCCCGCGTTGTCCTAGTGACGCGCCGGCGATATAGCGCGTAAAGTTGTCCCCACCATAGTACACATCTTCTACTTGTTGGCGGGAAACACGTTCCGCAACAGCTGCTTCTTCTTATCTGCTCTTCAGCTCGAAAACCTTTACACCTCGGAATTTCAAATCCTCCAGCTCCCTTAACTATGCTGCTATCTCGCCGTTTTTCTTTAATACATACTTGCTACCGTCTTGCACCGTAGAGAATTATCAAGAATCGTCTAGCTGCCGCGTGAAAAGCATAATTTTCCTTGGCCCAAAAGAGAGGGAAAACTTTTGTCGCGCTTCTATTCGAACGTGGGGGATAAAGAGAGGGGGGACGTAAATTCTTCACAGTTTCGGTGTGCGTGGAGAAATATGGTAGTCGGTACAACACCACCGTCACCACTGCGAAGACGAAGAGATACAAAGAGCGATAGTACGAGATAAGACTACGAGATAAAACCGTAATCTAAGAAACGAGAAAAAGCGTGAGCATTTAGAACGGGAACCTAGTCGCGAGACTCGAGCCACGATAAGCGCGCCACTTGTTCGTGTGTGCGTGTGTAACACCTCCGGACGAAATTCACAAAGTGCTCCCGTGATTAATTAAGTTTAACTTGCCGTTTATCGTCACGTAAACATCGCGTCGATTTTCACACAGCGGAGAGAGAAGCTACCAAACAAGCCTAAAATCGAGCATCGTACTTAGGTAGATGTATATCTAAATATTATAAAGTCAGCGGGAATAGGTACCTATGGTTTTCCTCTCATCTCAACTTGCCCAACTTGTTCAGTTTTTCCACGTGTCTGTTTATTCTTCCGATTCGCTGGCTCGGATACGGTAAAACTGTATTTTTATCTTATCGACACAACTCGCGTTCCATTTCCCTTATGATCGAGGGTACTTGTGTAACACGATAAGATGCGCTTAGCATATTAGTCCCTTGGTCCTATCTCAGTCGGTGGGCAATAAATTTATGCTTATCCATTAGTTACCGTCCTGTTTAAAAAAATAAATTCTCATATTTCTCGCAGTCCCCCTCCTAATCCATATGTATATAAAAATATCTCCGTGCTTCCTCTCTATCCTCGATCAACATGGGCATAATAACACAGCGGTGCATCTAAATGCAAAGTCGTAAAACCAAAAAACATTTTACATGTAATGTAAAAAAACGAATTAGGTAATAAAAATCGATCGATCGATTTGTTCCTTACCGAACCGTACAATTTATTTGTGCCCCCCACCCCCAATATAGTCTTGACGCGTATGTCTTTTCCCCGTCCAAATTTCGAATCGCCCAAACAGATTTTTGTTGAAGCGTAACTCGTAACAAATCATTTAGTAGCTCGTCTCTAAATGCCTCGCGAGTATTCGTTAGATTCCTTACAACAGTTTAAGCGAATGTTGGATGGTGCGTGCAACCAACCGACGAATTTGTACCTCTTGTTAGCCAACTACCGCTAACGTAAACCAAACCTATCCGAACCAAGTGTGCCGCCTTCGTACGTTCGCGCAGACGCTGTAACAACAACTACATTTGGCTGCAAGTTCAAACAAATGCTTGCGTTGGCAAAATAATTTTCCTCAATCCCACTAATTAAGAAAACCCCTTGAAAAGAGGCTTGAAAAATTGCAAATCGGTTCATCTCGTACACCGTTTAGCGGTGTTGGGTGGAGGTTTCAGCGAAGGTGCGTTTAAACCGAACGAACGAATGCTCGTTCGCCCCCCCACTTCGACAGAATTCAAGTAATGAAAAGTTGCGAGCGAAGATTGCCGTTTACACTAAACGAGCACGAATTTTGTCGAAATGAGGGGCGAACGAGGATTCGTTCGTTTCGTCTAAACGCACCTTTAGAGACGGCATTCGTCGCCGTAGCCGCGCCGCCGACGGAATCTTTCGCAGGGGTGTTTCGGGAGCAAAAGACAGCTGAGCTTCGAATCGTCGACACGCAAAGACGGACATCGAATCGAGAGGGGAGGGACATTCCTCGTAGGTCAGCGCATAGAACGATTTTAGCTACAGTCTTTGGGCTGCTCGTGTCTCGCGTCGCTTCGCGACTAGCTCGTGTCAAGAATTGTTTAATTTGGGCAGATGTCCATCGTGTTACGCTCCATGAAATCTCGTTGGGATAGATTATATTAAAAATGCGAGAAAACCTTTGTCCGTTTCCTTCTCAAATTTCTTTGCTCGTGCAATACCTATCGCTGCAAGTGTATTTTTTCTTTTCTCTCTCTCTCTCTCTCTCTCTCTCTCTCTCTCTCTCTCTGTTTCATCTAGCCAACGAGAACAGTAACCGTCTCGAGGAAACCTCGAGGGATCTCTTACCATACATTTTCCAACACCGCGCCGTGTGAAATGTGCCTCGCGATACACACACACACACACACACACACACACACACACACACACACACACACACACGTACAGTATATACCATCTACGATACCCTCTACGATCTTGCGACGCTCGATACGATAACCTCCAACATTAAATAAATAGCCCGTGGACACAACGAAAGAAAGGAAGAAAGAAAGGGCTAATGATAACGATGTCTTGTATACTTGATATATGTAATAGATGTTGCCGCGACGCGGAAGCTACGGAAATGCATCGTGAATGGTGGTAGTCGAATTGCCGCAACAAGATGTTTGTACGAAACATTTAAATCGGATGTAAGAAGAAACGTTTAGAATAGGTACCGTGTCGTAGTTAATTTATTCGCCCATTTCCGTACCATCGATACAACCAACTCTTTTCAATTCACTTTAATATTCGCAAATGAACCCTGGCGCACAGTAGTCGTGGCTCGTGCATCCGACAACGATCTTTTAAATAAAAGACTGTCCTTTCTGACAAATCCTCGCCGTTTCCAGTTTAAAGTAGGATGTAAGCTGTACACATTTTCCCATGTAGATTGGTGGTGGATTCGTCGGTGAAGGGGGGGGGGGGGGGGGGGTTCGATACATGTGTATCAAAGACTCTCGGAAGCTATCGGGGGAGCAGCCGAGCAGTGCGAAGAGAGAGAAAGAGAAAGAGTGGCAGGAGTGTGTGACTGTACTATCGGTTACGCAACAAACCAGAGATACGATGACACGAAGCTACGATCATTTTATGAAATACATTTCGCTTCGTCTGTAACGCATTCTCTCGATCCCATTTTCCCTTCTCCTCCCTCTCATCTCACCCCCGTACAACACTGCCAGGTGCCTCGCCATCTCTCGCGTTGCTCAAGTACAATGCGTGCACGCGCAAATAATAATAAAAACCGCGTTAACTCGAAGGGCTAACAATAAGAATCGCAGTGAATTATATACAGCGCTTGTCACTTGTGTATGTTTCCAGCGTCATCATTCTAAATTGATGTATTTACATAGGTACGCTCCACCATGTTTTGTTTCGAATCTCTAATCACCATCGTCGAATGTGTGGAATCGAACGTGCAAAGAATTTAAGAATGTGTATGTCGATCAAGGCTTATAGGCTCGAGAATCGAAAGCAGAGTTGTTTGCTCAATGTGTGCGAAACTATAATAAACGTAAAGGTTGTAACTCTACTTTATATCGATTAGACGGTATCCATTTAATAAAACTGCTTTTCGATATTAGTCAAGGAGAGTTCTATTACTCCAGACCCGAGACTATCGGCCGTTTACAGCTCGAATCAGATCGAATGAATTCGAAATTACTAGGAAAACTGTTAGAATAATAACCCGCATTACTTTTATTACTCACGCCGTTGCTACTTGTTGGTAGCACTGTTGATACTATTATTAGGTGTGTTACACAATAGTACTCTCGTGTCTTCTCAAACGAGTTTCACTGGCCATTGACCAAAGCTAGATAACGTTGTGTATCGCGACCCATTTACCGAGTTGCTAATCTTGGACTCTAATCCGAACTTGATTTTCCCCTGTATGTACCAACTAAAAATTTTCTCATTCTCATTTGAAACTCATCGTAACGGTGGCTACACGAAAGAATTTCGCGAGTTGATAGCTCGAATATCTATTCGCTACTCGTTATTGGTTATAATTTGTGACGTAACCATAAAAGGTCGTTTAACAGACACACCAGCCATCCTATTATTTCTTATAACCTATCTATATAATTTCGAAAACACCGCAGCAGACCACGAACCATAATTGAAATGAAAGATCGGCCACGCGTTTGTACACGATTACTACCCGACGCGTTTACGCCAGTACAGCATTTATTCGAAACTGAAAGAATTTAGAAATATTACCGCGATATTACGCGAAATTTCTTCGAAAAAGTTGCTACACTATGGCGAATACGTACCGATGTACGCATGGGTAGAGTAATGCGTAGTCGTGACGCGCGCGAAACGACGGTAAACGTACGTAGTAAACATATCCATACACGTACAGCGAATGGGTACGCGTGTACGCAAAAGCGAACGCGACAGGCAAGCAGGCAAGCGGGCGAGCAGGCGAGCCGGCAAGCAGTCAAGCAGGCGGGCAGGCAAGCATGGAAGGCACGACGGAAAAAGCAGAATGACAGTTGGTAATTATAACGAAGAGCGGATTCCGTGGAGCAAGGCTGGTGAGCCCCGTGCAAGTAACGAAGTCCGCGCCGCAGCGCGCCACCACGTGTCTGACTAGCTAGCTGGTTCGCTGCTGCGTGCTTGCTCGGTAGCCAGCCACGCGCTGTAGCACAGGCATAGATGATGGCGTCCCACGATACAATTTTCAATATAAGTGGTAGAAATAGCGGGTTTTATCCAACAAATTCGATATTATTCGACACGATCCTGTGAGCTTTAGACCGCGAGCATAATGATTATTTCATCGATATACACTTACCAATGCGATGGTCCATAGCGAAGAAATCGCAGTAGATGTAACGCACACGCGATGTAATAATGTCCTCGTGGGCCAGAAATGTTTACTCGATAATCGATCAACTGTCAAACAGAAAAGGGACTGTTAAAAAAACACGGGAATACATACACTGTTTTATTTGCGACCCGATAATTTCGCGTTGAAACACGCGTGCAGTAATTGGCTATGCGAGTGAAATGAAATAAACGACCCGGAAAAAAAAAGTAGAAAACCCGATGGACAATTCGCGCGAGGACGCTTGCACGAGCGTGATCGCGAAATTTGCTCCGTACGCGCCGCGTAAACTGACAAACTCTCTTTTCGCTGGTTACCGTAGTTTGACGGTTACGAGCAATAAATGAGGAGCACACCGAGAGCACAGCGCGTCCACACCGTTCAACAGTTTGATCACACGCGGCGAGTCTTGGCGGCTTCTTCTCACGTTTCCTTCGCAGCCCATCTAATCCGTCGTTAGACAACTCACCGGCGTATGCCCGCGTAGTTCTCTTGCGTTTTATTCACTCACACTGTCGTTCTCTATCCAAATTATTACTCGTTACAACTAAATTCTCAATGTCTGTGACAGATAAACACTACGAATGCGGCGGGTTCTCGTGTCCTGTATGCGCCAGCGTCAGTAAGATTGACAGTCGGCGCTGATGACAGACAGGTGCGCCCGCCTTCCGGCCTAACAAGTCGGCAACCTACCGTCGTGCTCGCGTATCTTTCTCTGTCGCTTGCGTACCCGTCCACCCGCCTGCCCGCCAAACCGCACGTAGTACGTAGGTATGAATCGGTATATGTACACACAAACACGCGCGCGCGCGCGCACACACGTTACGATATTCATTCCTTCGTTCAGCAATTGACTGCCATCTAGTGGCGACAGGCTCTAAACGCGTATACGCTATTCCCAATCACGCGTGCCTCTCATCATTGATTTCAACTGGGTAGATCCCGATCGTCACTGATCGTATTGCGCAACCGATTTAAACTTTAATACGTTTGTTACAGTAATTAATTATAAAGCCAAGTTGACGCGCATGAAGCACGTCTTCAACGCCTCGCGTACCATGTTGGGTAAAATAAGTAAGGAAACTGGAAGAAATTTTGAAGGATGCGAATGGGAAGAGACAGAGATTAAAATATATACGACATAACGTTCCATTTCTTTCCGTCCCGCTTTGCTTTCGTGCGACGCGTTTAATTTCTTATAACAACATTACTTGCCATCGGTTTGTCGTCGATGGTACTCGAACGTATATCAAATCATGTTTACACTATGCCGTCTCTCGCACAGACATTCAATGTATCGTACATGTTTCGCTATTCTTTATTCTAATGTACAAACATACACTTTCATCGACTCTATTCGATTCTGTATTATTACTTTCAATAGAGATCGACAAAAGGAGCAGGCAGATATTCCCTTTTTTGCCCCTTTGCCTCCTGACGCAACCGTTCCTGTTTCATCAAGGATATTCGTTTGTTTCGTTTCAGGCTGAACAAGCATTCTTCCAGGTCCTTGAATAACAAGTTACATTTTTCTTGCGATCTGTACCATCCATAAGCTTCGACGCAATCTACGAGACGTAACTCGAAATCTCTGCATATCGCATGGTCTTGAAAATTGTACGTGCTACCCAGTGCTTCTGTCCAAGGAGTTTTGAAGGCGGGTAGTCCATAATAGTTCATCATGTTTCTGTTTTAAAGGCATAGGTTACAATTGATATTTATTTAAAAACGGATAATATATACTGACGACAAAAAACCTTGTGCATAATAAACTAAACTGCAAACTAAAGAACAAAATTATCTGTCAATTTCGTGTTATCCCTTATTCATTAACCTAACCTCTACGTAACTATCGTTCGCGTTTCATTTTTTTCCTTTTCAAATCTCAGGACAAGCATGCACCGTAAAAATTAAGCATTAAATGAACACGTTACATACATTATTTAAAATCTGATTAAATCAGACTTATTTCAACAAAACTGACAAAAGATGTTGCCAACCATTCACCATTTACGTAACTGTACGTAACAATCGGTAACACTAACACAATTAATAACGCTGGCTACTACCCATGGACGAAAGGTCCATGTGTACATGATGCGTGTCAAGTAGCTTTCATAGGCATCGCCATCTGTTGGCAAAGTAATCGTTCTTCTTTCCTTACCACCTTACCAGTCGAAAAAGTCGAGTTTGTGACAATAGTATAGGGTGCGTTCCGTTTCGCGCATTCAGTGCATGCCAGTGATGGGTAAATCACTAGAAAGCAACGTAATTTTCGTTACGTGACATACGTGTAAAATACTAAAATATCCTGTATAAAATGTCCAGTGGACCTGCCTCCGCAATATAGAGCGTAGTAGGGAAGTTCCCACATCTTTTTCAAGCTTTATTGGGCTCTTATATTGCCGGGACAGGTCCACTGGACGTTTTATACACGTATGTCCCGTAACGAAAATTACGTCGCTTTCTAGTGATTTACCCATCACTGAATTCGTAATGCACTGCGCGCATTCATACCGTTCCGTTTCGTTACTGCGATTCATGCACTGTTGGAAACGGAACGGTTTTCGATGCGTTTGATGCTCGTGAGGTTGCTCGGGAATGTTCAAACTTAGCTATGTTACTATGGATTACTTTAAATTTAATTCGAGACTTTTGGACGTTGGTCGAAGCACGCTTTCTAATTACATCGGTTATTTCGTCCTTAGGATCGGGCTTTATTGGTTCCTGGATTTTCTCAACCCGAGATTTTCTATTCTTCTTCAACAGCGGCAATTATTGAAAGCGAAGACCATATTTTATCAATTTTACAGGACGAACTGCTGTTTACTCAGCGAAATTCGGTATGCAGATGTGTAAAGGAAAATTAAGTTATGGCGTCGCCGGGAAATAGATTGTCGACGCTGATTGGCCGTGGTTGGCTTTGCGTTGGCGTCACTTGGCTTGGCTTGGTGCTGGCGTCGGCTCGTTTTCCATCGTGGGGCGAATTCCATTTTCGCCCAAATCGCCTGTGAGTTTTATTAGGGTAGGTTTCCCTATACGCGCCTGGACGCATCGTCGAGAATTTCAAAGTCGATTTTCTCGAAAATGAAGCGTATCGAAAAATTTTATTCCTTTTTCTCGACTTATTTACTTGTTATAAGTTGAAAAGAAAGAGTAACTTTTTTTCATATCGCGCTTCATTTTCGAAAAATTCTTGACGTTGCGCCCGGTCGCGTACAGGAAAACCTAGCCTAATGAAAATCACGGGCGATTTAGGCGTAAGTGGAATTCGCCCGTGCGTCTCACGCACACATATACCGCCATTGCTGTAGGTGTTCCCCCTCCATTTCCCACTTCCCACTGCCAAGGATTTCCCTGGTATTGTACACCATTGTACACACATTGTACACATTTCAGAAGCGAATCAAGTGACTAAAAGACTGTGTATACTTGCATGTACAACGAGGAATAAATTGATCCAACAGAATTAGTAACAGAGAATGTCAAGTACTTAGAGGAAAGCGCAAGAATTAAGCAAAGATGAATCAAGCAAACGTTGAAAAGTTGGTTTCTAGGTTAAGGTACAATGTCGAACCAAAGCCGCGCAGGTTAAGAAATCCAGAGGGCCCGGAAGGAAGACTACGGAAAATTAGAAAAACGTTAACAGGTTTGATGAAATACGAGAGAATCGAATTGAATTATCCAAGGGCAGACGAGACAAGAGGTTACGTAGACCGAGTATGTATCACAGAACCGGTTGGAATACTTTCCATTCTCCGTGACATTCTATTTTTAATTTTCCGCAGTTGATATCAGAAGCATTGCGCCATGGACCCGAGCACAAAGAGACAATGGAACTTGCAAATTTTTGGATATTAGAAAAACAGCTTGTTCATAAACTGTTCAAAGTACTTGTCCCGAGATATCAGAACTACACAACTTCGTTTACCAGACTTCATAACGCGCCGTGTATATATCCCGGTGTACCATACAAAAGAGCTGTTTTGGAACTGAGAGGTAAGTTTTACGTTTTATCGAAGCTTCTGCATACTTTTAAGGTCATGGATACACCCGTTAACACAGGCTTGCTATTTTAGGGAACGTGTATCCTAGCGTAGAACAGCATAATCCATATCAGCACACCTTGCTTCATAATATATTACTGGATGCAGCCGGGAAAGAATTTCGAATAGAAAAATACAAAGAAATTGCTGAAAATATGAGCTCGTAGATTGTATGTATAAATTTTATTACCAATAATAGAAGGAAATACACTATATTAGCGTGAAGTGAAATATGTAATCGAAACAATTATTATCGTCATTTCGATTTAAAGAGATGTAACGGATAATGCTGATGAAACTCTGTAATATGGGTCTCCATGGAGTACATTTGTTTTCTATAAAAATTAAACAAAATGTATCGATATCGAGGAAGAGCTTTCAAGTTCAGTTGAAAGATAGTTGAGAGAGAGAGAGAGAGTAGGAATTAATGAACGTACCGTATATGTTTTGGCATCGTACGATACACATCCGTGAATAATTCTTTCCAACATGGTTTAATTTCCTTCTCTGCGCTTGCAAACGCAAGTAACACAGATTCTTTCATGGACTTGTTTAATTCGTCTTCTCGTCGCTCGCACCAGAGATCGACCGATTCTAAATAGTGACGAAACCTTATTATTGGCGCATAAAGATTCCAGCTAGCTATTTCGTCGGTCGAGCGATAGGCAGTGCTGTCGTCTGAAGTACTATGATGGCCAATTCTAAAATAGAGATGGACGTAAAAATGGATGAGTAACTAAACGTGTTCGAATAGAGTGCATGCAAGAAGAAGAATGTCCTGTCCTCTGCACCTATAAGTCATAGCTTCGATTAAGACAGGTTTCCCTTCCATGGTAGAGAATTCGCGAGCAGCTCTTGTTGCGCAATACATAGCGAGGATGTCATTTCCGTCTACACGAATCGTATGTATCCCGTAAGCTGGTCCCCTCGCGGCGATACCATCTCCTTTAAACTGTTCCAGGGAGGGTGTTGAGATCGCATATCCATTATTCCGACTTGGAACACAAAGAGGATATTATGGATGCATTTCATTGGTATATCGTGTGTTAGTTATTTCAACAATCCTTTTATATCGTATGTACAACGTAAGGGAAACGTACCATACAAAGATGATCGGACACTGCAAAGTTGCGGCAAAATTAAAAGCTGCGTGAGCATCGCCTTCGCTAGCTGCTCCTTCCCCAAAGTAACATACGACGCATGTTTTTCTTTTGGATCGTTTAAGCGCATACGCCGTTCCTACAGCTGAACATTATAAAAAGGAATCACGTGTTCCTTACTACTACTACTACTAATAATAAAGTAGATTAGAAGTAAAGTAGTCACCTTGTGGTAACTGTGTTGTCAAAGGAGAGGAAATGGTAACAAAATTCAATTTTTTAGATCCATAATGGACAGGCATTTGCCTTCCCTTTGAAGTATCTTTCTGATTACCGTAACATTGGTTCATAAATTCTGCGATAGAGTGACCACGCCATAACAGGACACCTACAAAATTATTTTCCCTAAATGAAACAATCGATATTAAACGCGCAGAGGGGCTTAGAGGCCTCGGTATCGTTGAATTTTTACCAGCTTCGCGATACTGTGCATATATAATGTCTTCCAAAGTAACAGCGGCAGCAGAACCAATTTGGATCGCTTCCTCCCCGGTATTAGTCATATAAAATGATATGCGACCTTGCCTTTGAGATTCGTAAAGAATTTTATCCATAATGCTTAGAGTAACCATTTGGCGGTACATCCTAGTCAAAGTGTCGTTGTCCAACTTGAACCAAACAGATATGTGTATCGTTAGCAAAGCGAAAAACAAAATTGCGATACCGGAAGCTTAAAAGTTTGGATGTTAAACCTGGTAATTGTCGAGTAATTGGACACATGTCGACGAGTTCAAGATTCTAAATACTGGTAAAGGATTATCACTTGCTTTGTCGATGAATTTTATTTCATTGGTAAATGTCGTTTCTATCCCTGAGTAGTAAGGCTCCTTTTTATCGATCCTAGTATCGGCTACATTGCTGGTAGCTGTACTATTGTAACGTTGACTTGTCTGAATTTGTTGAAAAAATCAAACAGAAAAGACGGTAAACTGACTGTTCGCTTTTTCCATCGTTCCTTAATATAGCAACTGCTTACCCATTGCAATATACTTCTGACATACATTCGTTTCCTAAATCCAAGAAGAGCGCGTTCAATCATTCTTTTATTATACTTTATAAAAAACTTTAATTGACGATATTTATTTAACTTTGTATACTACGACGACAATTGTTATTTAGATGTCAACTATAAAACTTGCTTATATACAAGTACTCTGTTTATACATATATATATATATATGTATACTTGTGTATATGGATGTAGTACCTAGCTACGTATAAAAATTAATTTACGTAACGCACTTTTCATCCTTTTTTATCGATAATGATTGATAACACGAACTGTGTTTGACCTTTTCAGACATTGTGCTGACGTTTCGGAATCGAAATTGTGCATAGTGTATGTATGTATTAATTATCATACATGTTCCAAATCACACAATTGAAATAGTGTTAATATATTATATTATTATAGCTAAATATGCGTTGCAATTCCAAGAGGGTAATTGATATTATCATGCGAGCACATGCAAAATTGGTTTGGGCGGATTTGGGAGAATCGGGCCACTCCCGAATCCCCTGACTCCACACTCCATTCGCGGCCATTCGCTGCGGGGCTTAGAGCAGGGGGTGTAAACTCCAGCAAAACTTTTGGTTTAATATTTGCACGCCATCTAATTTATGAAAGATTCTGTTTGAACTAAAATTCAATACGGCGGCTCATACCGGGAAAATTAAATACGCTCAGAATCTGCGTACTGTAATATGTAGAATAAGAAATACATTTGTTGACACTTTAAGAAGATTTGGATAAGAAATTGAGGTGTTAGAGAAAAATATTTAATTAAATTTGCAGTAATTGAATTTAATTAAATATTTCACTTTCACCTGAAGTTTTTTTTATCTAAACCTTCCCCATCTTTTCAGTTATTATTGGCATAATTGGAGATTATTTTGCCAACAATAATTGATAATGCCAACAAATGTATCTCTTACCCTACGAACAGTAAACACAAGTAAATAATAGCGTTTCACTTAAGTTTCACTTATTTTCACTTATAAGAATCTGTGAGCTCAGCCGATCGTGTATGTACAGACAGGAACACAACTATACCGCGATACTAGTGCCCTCTAAAATATGAAAGACTCCTGCTTCCTGTCTAAACGCTATCCCGGAAGTTCCCTATTCAGTTTCCACACACTGGTTGGCCCCCTGAAATAGTAGAAGTCTGTTCTCGACGCGAAAGGGAAGAGAATGACGTCCGTGAATCCCGATCTGGGCCTACACAACGTAAGTAATTCAAATTTCTCGCGGTCTTTTAATTGGCCAATCGTGTTTGACTTTGCTCCGTGCTCAATGTTTCAATGGTCGTTCTACTGCTACCTAACCTTAACTCGAGTGTGTCCTTCCGTAATATCCGTTTTTCGACATCTGTCGATTGTAATTAGAGATGGAGTGCAAAATCAATAACAGTGATTTATCACAGTGATCGCAGATTCACGATCACGGTCGTGATTGAAGTTAAATCACGGCCGTGATTGTGATTTTTTTAACTTGAGTGAATTGTGTACTGTGATCGTAATTCTTGATCTTGATTGAATTATTTTTTATAAAATACTTTAATAGAGCTTGTGTTACAGTCAAAGCGTGCTAATTCAGCGAATAAATAGAATATTCATTCATAAATAGTCAATGTACATATGCACGCACTGATTTGATTGGCTAAAGTATTCACATACTTTTTAACTAAAGTGAAGAAATATTCGTTAATTTAAATAGATCAAGAACGATTCCATTGGTTCAAAATATACAACTGAGATTCTATAAGAACAGTGAGGACTTGAGCATGTTTCAAGAGAAAGTAGAAATTGGGGTTATGTGGCGCGTGCAAAGAGCAGTTATGCTCTCCACCAATCAGAAGCGATCACTGATCTGCCTGCACCAATCAGAGGCGATCACGGATCACTGTTCTGCCTACACCAATCAGAAGCGATCACGGATCACTGTTCTGCCTGCACCAATCAGATGCGATCACGAAAATCACGGATCACTGTGAAAAATCACCGTGATTGGGAACGAACGTGATCGGATCACTCGTGATTCACAAATCACGGTTCTAGCCAACACTAATTGTAATTTCTCCGTTAAAGACTGAAATATATTAACAATTAATGCTCGCCTTGGCAACGATAAACACTGACGCGTCAAAATTAAATAGAAATTAGAAGAAAAACGATTGACTTTCCTTATTGGAATAAATTTGAAACTGATGGATAATGGAATGGACGATTGATATGAGATATTTGATAGAAACACTGGAAAATAGTAATTCGGGTGAAAATTAATTTCTTATGTGATTGATAGCGTATTCGGATGGCCGCACTGAGTGCGAAGTTTAGCCAATTGGAAGCGAAAAAGTTCGCACTCAGTGCGCACTAGTGCAGGTTGCCGAATGTGCTATGAGTAACCAATCATATATTGTTTCAAAAGGACTGTTGAAAATGAATAATTATGTAATAAAATAAAAAAAAGCAAACGAATACATTAAAAATTTAAGTAGATTTTAATTACTACTTAAATCTTGCATATTTTACATATTACATTCCGACGGTTCATCTTTAATAGCTACAGCAATGAATAAAAACTGAGAAATTCCTTTTCATTGGAAAATGCTAGATACTTATTTTCTTTTCTAAATTCGAGCCCAAGAATCGCTCATTTTGCACAATCATCAAATCGATATGAAAAAAAAAACTTTTGTGGAAGCTACGATACATAGCCAATATTAACCTCAAACGCCTTACCATTTATTTACATACTTTGCGACTTACTTTGTATACATATTTCACAAAGAATTTGTTTACATGGGACTGAACGTAATAAATTAAATAACTAACTGAAAAATAATCTAATCAAATATACATGATCGAAGAAAACTGTATTTGTAAAACATCAAATAAGCCCAACGAACTAACCTCCTGCGGATTATTTACATTTGTCATGTGTTCGACATTATTGTAAGATCGATATATAACAGTTAATATATCCAAACTTATAGCATGTAATGATTATTAAAAACATACGCAACTGTAGATTAAGAAATTTATGTATGTGTTTCAATGAACGCTATAGTTAACTATAAAAATCATTTGTAATTCCTTTGTCCTACCAATTATCGAGATTATCATTGTATCGAATTTAAACGAACAGTTTTGTCCTCGTTTCCACGAGTGGCCCTTTTTTACGATAATTGCTTTTCAATTATGTTTTAAGCTATCTAAGAACCACTAGATTTTGTAACTCTAAAAGAAATCTGAAATTATGTTTCCCACTGCAGTTTCCAACCCTGAAATTAAAGCATGTTCATATCAGGGACAAGAAATTTGTTCTACAGACAATAAACGCAATCCTAAGGGACGGGTGTAAGTCGTTGCAGGTATGTTTGTTAATAGTTGCTCGTAAGATCGACTACGTAAGCTAAAACTGCTAAAGCAGCATGAATTATCGATCCTCAAATGCTTTTCTGCCGAAATGATGTTCATAATTGATTTACGAAATCTTACTTTCAGATTATTACCGATTTTGACTTAACATTAACGAAACAACATGTTAATGGGAAAAAGGTTCTCAGCAGCTTTGGTATGTAATACGCAACAGTTACGTAGAGTTAGGAAATGAAAGAATATTGGAACGAGTAAAGATGGGATAGTTAAAGATTATACAATGGAGAAGTCTGTTTTGAATTTTGAAAAACAGGGATCTTCAGCAAATGTAAGCAACTTCCAGAGACGTATTCGAAAGAGTCGGGTAGGCTCTATCAAAAGTATAGGCCAATTGAAATTGATCCCCAGTTGTCGTCCGAAGTAAAAGCAACAGAGATGACAAACTGGATGGTCGCGGCGGAATGTTTATTAAAAGGAATATCATTCGATCCTGCTGAAATACAAGAAGTAGCCAAAGTTTATGGAACGGATTTAAGAGATGGTGCTAAAGAATTGTTAAAAAAATTACAGACAGCCCAAGTCCCCGTTCTGGTGTTTAGCGCTGGCTTAGGAGATGTTGTGGAAGCTGTTCTGAGAAATCACGGAGTGCTGTTCGATAATGTGAAAGTAATATCGTTTTCTACTTCTGTAATGTTGCCAGACGAATTAATTGTCATTTTTATAAAAGCAATTGTTACTTTCGCATTAAGGTGATCTCAAATTTTCTCAATTATCAAGACGGGCATATAGCGGGCTTTAAAAACAAAAGGCTAATTCATGTCTTCAACAAAGATGAACATGCTATCGAGGAAGAGTATTTTAAAATTCTTGACGGAAGGAAAAATGTTCTTTTAATGGGCGATACTACGGGAGATGCGTCGATGGTAGCTGGCACGATAGATGCATGCGCGGTATTAAAAATCGGTTTCCTATATGACAATGTAAGTAACATATTTTTTTTATCAAATATTCCCTTATGAAATATCTATCGTTAATTCTTATAACATGTTTCCAGGTTGAAAGCAGTCTGTCTTCGTACATGGAAGTATTCGACATCGTTTTAGTTGACGATCAAACGATGCAAGTTCCAATTGATATTCTACAACGATTATTATAACAGTTAAATATAATTAGCTATTTCATTTATAAAGTATTTGTGCCTCAATGTTGGATCTGTATGTTTTTACTATTTATCTCATTCAATTTAGTCGAAAATCGATCGAATGCAAATATTTATTTCTACAGATGTTCAACTCTTTAAACATTTTAGCTAGCTTTTCCATGCTAGGTGTACCAAATGTAATTATTTTGTAGCAGAAATCGCTAAGACCTGATTAAGATGTAAGTCTTGTTAAGACGAATGCACATATACGTACAAAAATACATATCGTCCGTTATACTCTGGCCCAATAAAGTTTCCTTAAAGAATAAGACAAGGTAGCGACTTAATGAATTTTCATAACTTTAGGTCTCCAAAAATTCTGAGAATTTGGCAGACCAAATTTCGCACAAATTGTAAGATCTTAACTTGACGTTGTAATACGCTTTTCGAGATTGGAGATTCGTTAATGGGATAGAAAACTGTAAAATGTAAATATTTATATTTTGTTAAAATTCCCTATGGGCGCTATGTATTCCTTGCGCTCTAGTGAATTTCAAGAGAAAGCAAGTTGAGAACCATTAACTATTGACTAGCTGGCGCAGCGTATTCATTACTAACCACAAAATACCTCGTGTATTTCAGTAGTCAACATTTCTTGGACTCTCCTTTTGAAACGGATTTTCAAGTCGTAAGTTTCTCCCAATCTTCCAACATGTGAATTAATTACAAATTACATTGCGAACCTTTCCGTTACGAAGGAATTCCATTAAATTCAGTAAGATCCCGAACGAAAGATACGGCTGTTCCGAAATACGCAATTCGATTAATCGATCTCGGTCGATACTCAAGCACTTCGATTAAAATCGATCGCGACCGCCAGTTGACCCCAGAATTCAATGCGATCCGACTTCGATTAACTTCAAATCGCGTTTAAGAGCGATGAATTTATAAACATATTTTTTATAGGCATAGTTTATCAGTCGGGAGGACAATCGATGCAAATAAAAATCTTGCTTTGAAAAACGCGGGGACTCGTTCTCGGCGAATTCTTTTACGGAAGTTCGCCCGAACTCTGAAGTTAAATGAATAGCCTCGCGGAAGCTTGTAACCAACTCAAAAAGGAGTACGATGGGTGCTTCAAGCATTGGTTTTCCGAAAAATTTCTAAAGGGAAACTTCGACGACTCTATGTGTTCGAATCAGTTCAAATTATATAATCAGTGCCTCCAGGTAAATTTAAATTTCCTCCACTATTCACCATTAGAATCCAACGCTTTAAATTAATAATTCTCAACGCGCGCAGTCAAGTCGTTGACTAAAGCTTTAACTCCGACCACGTTTCTCATTAGAAAATATTTAAGAAATGTACATTTTGCCATCGTCGGCGATACCTTTCTAAAAAAAAATGCTCAGTTGACGGTATTTATTATTCATCCTGTACAATAAGATGGTTCACGTCGCAAGTGAAATTACTTAAAATGAATCGTTTAATTCGCGGGGCGAACAGATCGCACGATTCTCTTAAGCATGGCGAGTTAGAATAAAGTAAATCCACACGTGCCAAATACTCGAAGATATAAGGTTGACCGGACAGGTCCTTGATGAACAAACGTATTATTACGCGACCGGTTGAGTGAAAAAGGGTTAGCGAAACGATTCGATAGGAATAAATAAAGAAACGATAGATGATGGAGGCTTGCAAGGATCTGAAAGCAAAGTACGACCACTGCTTTAATGTCTGGTTCTCTGAGAAATTTTTGCGCGGAGTTTATGACGACAGTGAGTGCTCATCGTTGCTTAAAGTTTATACCGAATGCGTCGCGGTAAGTTAGATTTAGTGAAAACTCATATCGCTTATTTCTCGATTCTTGCCGAGTAATGTCGTGTGTCTTCGATACTCCGACGTTAAATAAAGGGGACTGTGTATTTAAAAGGTTAAACAATCGTATGACTTGTACGATTTTCTTACCGTTGGTGATTTCAAATTGTAGGTACTTTAAACTACCAGACTTTATCTTAGAGACAAAATAATAATAGCTGGGCATTTCGAAGCTTGAAAAATTGAAATGCAAGTGTCACTGAAATTTCGATGAATTTTAAAGACTCGGAAGCACGTTAACCTAAATTTGGCGGTACCGCGGAATCACGAGTGGGAGACACGTAAATTCTTGAAATCAATACTAATGCTGGTTGATTGATCTAATTAAAAATACTAAAGTTGTACGGTATTTACACATTCTGGAATTTTAGAAGTTTGACATGAATTCACTATAGTTCTCTTTGTAATTTATAAGAATCCAAAGATATTTTGCAAGAAGTGTTAAATTGAACGTATGAAAATAATTAGCTTTTTAATCACGACGCTTTCCTAATAACGATAATGGCACAGATTGGACCAAAGTGTTTTTAGCGTCTGACACGCAACGATGCGTTAGAAGTACACGATCATTTTTATGCGATTCCGAGAAGGTGGTAATCAACGTAAAATAATAATCTTGTTTTCTAGCAAGCTATGAAGGATCAGAATATAAGCTTAGATGAAGTTGATGTAGCTCATTTGGGAACAGACAAAGAGAAAACTGCAGAAGGTTGACACGTCTACTTTCAAGTAAAAAAGGATTTTTATTAATTTTTTGTTACAAAAAAGAATGATACGGTTTGAAAGCTAATAAATTATTTTAATTGATATAGTGTGATTTATAATCCCCTCTTCGTTAATATTACAATCAACCTTATCCACTTCTAGGCGATCCTTACTTTCCGACACAAAAGTTTTTGAAAATAACGTCAAGAATTTCCTCGTTGTTGATCGAACCAGTTATTTTTCCAAGTTCCCTTGCCGCGCCTCTAATATCCTGCAACGATATCGCCATATCGTAATTTTGCACCTCAGTCTTTCTGAAATATGCTTGGAGGTATTCGGTAACTCGTATCAAATGATTTCTGTATCTTGCGTGGCTGATTACAGGGTTTTCTTCCGACGGATCGCCGCATCTGCGATGAATAAATTTAAATGAAATAATCGAACAAACGTTTTATCCGGACCAGACTTATAGCTAACCATAACTCTGTAATTTTTCACATACATTTCCTTAAAATATTGTGCTAGTGTGTCTGTTAGCTCCTCTAAGCCTTCCTGCGTTTTACACGAGAGAGCAACAACATTCTCATCCTTCCACGCCTTTCTCTCCTCTTCTACAAGTAAATCCACTTTATTTACCACTATAACGACTTTCTCTGTTCTTATTCCCAAAAGATTTTTATAACGTATTAAAAACTCTCCGAAAGAACTTTGAAAACATTTCTCCGCACTTATTACGCACATAACAAGGTCTGCTCTTTTCGTGCATTCTTTCGCTCTCCTGATACCTTCCACTTCTATCTCGTTCTCTGGGTCACTCCTGATTCCAGCGGTATCCGCAAGAACCATTGGATACCCACAGATATTTGCCGTTAATTCTATAACGTCCCTCGTCGTTCCTGGAGTGGACGTGACAATCGCCGCATCTTTCCTGGAAAGGAGATTCAAAAGGCTACTTTTCCCTACATTAGGTTCCCCGAGAATCGCCACGCGCACTCCAGTGCGCAGTATCTCCCCTTTCCTGCCATCAGTTAAATGCTGGTGAATTTCTGTGGATAATTTCTGCAGTGTGGTTCTAGAATCCTCTAAAATATTGGACTCTAAACTATGTTCCTCGGAGAAGTCGATATAAGCTTCTAAGCTAGCGAGGCAATTTAAAAGGCTCGTTCGCCAGGAATCGTAGAGACGGCGGAGAGAACCGCTAGCTTGATTAGAGGCCTGTTAAATTATTAATGGTAGATTTTATGCTACGATAATCCACGGAGTGCTACCTTTTGGAACGTTTATCTTATTCAAAAGAATACAAATCACGGGAGTGTGTAGAACTGGGCAAGAGATTGTAATAAATTCAAAATTATTGCGCCTTTTATTCTTTTAAAGAAGATAACATTAATATTACGTGAATATTCTGTACCTGCCTCCGTTGTTTTTCAGTTTCTGCTTCTATCAGGTCTCCTATACCCTCTGCCTCGGTCAAATCCAATTTCCCATTTAAGAAAGCTCTTCTTGTAAATTCTCCAGGAGGCGCTAACCGAAAACGCAGCTTTGAAAGTGCATCGAGTACTGATAATACTACCGCCGGGCCTCCGTGAACATGGAATTCTGCGGAATCCTCTCCAGTGAAAGAATAGGGCCCTGAAATCTCCCATTAGTTATTAACTATATTCAATTTCCTTTTCAGTGTATTTACTCGAGGCGAGAATCCACAGTGCTTTGTACAATTTTAGTTTGCTACGCGTATACTGCGTTACACTTTTTAGATGCCTTTCCTTTTTAGTATTTCGAGTACCTGGAAACCAAAGGCAGAGGCCTTTGTCTAGTACTTCTTTCGTTTCTGGGTCATAGATTTTTCTTAAAAGAGCCATTCTAGGTTTTAGATTGGGCATCGAAGTCATCTGTTGTAGAGCTACGGACGCCTCTGGGCCGGATATCCGAACCACCGCCACGCCGCATTTCCCAAATCCTTTCGTGCAAAAGAACATAGACGATAAGAAATAAATGAGACCGCTTAAACGGTATTTAAAATACATACTAAAAGGAACTATTCGTTGCGAGTAATTGCACCGTTCCGGTACTCTCTTGCAGCGCAAGCTTTTACACGATACTCAAATTGGGTTTTTAGAGAATGAACAGATACTTTGAAACTAAGGCACTGTAAGAATTTCAAAATTCTAACATATTGTCTTCTAGAAATATGATGGAAACGGGACGGATTTCAAGCTAAAAATATTGAACTTGTTAAATTCAATTCAATCGTAGCGTAATTGTGTTTTTATTCATATTCTTTTGAAATTCCAGAGAATGATGTTGAAACACTTTTTGTTGAAAGCTGCGCGGCGCATGCGCAATGAAAATTGGCGGAACGCGAGAAGTGTCTGGTAAAAGACTGCAGCGAAGTTACTTTCGAGCTAAAATTATGTGTTCCGCGTAATTTCGGGTACGAAATTAGATACTAGAAAGTTGCAGGAAATAGTGTAACAACCAGAAGACAGTGCGTAAATCGTAGAACATCCTTTGTGTTCGCTGAGGTGTCTTTGCAGTGATATTGGCGGGGCGAACGCTGCGTATCTTGTTACCGTCGCGAGAATCGATAATTTCCATGCTTGTTTGTTCAGGAATTTTCGAAACATTTGAATATTCGGTAGTGAGGTATCAAAAGCTTCCTTCGATGCAACAGTTTAGTCTGGCATTTGTTTCCCGTTAGGTTACAATCAGGTTAGGTATTCGAACGCAAGTGAGTACTAAGCACGAGCATCGATAAGAGAGTTATAAGGTAGACGTTAAAGATCAGTCGGCAAATCTAAGTTTGTTAATTAAACCAGAGACTTTTAATAGGCCAATTAACCGTTAAAGTGCCGAAACTGATTTAGCGAGTTTCCATTGTTATTGCAAAAGAAAGTGAGATTAGCATATCGAGGAGAACATTCGGTTATAAGTGCCGTAGAAGGGGATCGGAGAAATGTCAGAATTCGGGAAGAAGTTGATAACCAGTAAAGACGTGCAACGGTGTTGCAACGATTGGGTGGAGTCGCAGAAAAATCTCTCGTACACGGACGAGACGAATGGCAAGAGGAAACAGGCAGACGACGATGATAGTTACAATACGGATTCCGAGTTCGATTCTGTATCGGAATGTGGCGCAAAACGGCGGAGGGTCGGCGTGCCGCTAAAACGCGAAGTTTTTCATCTATCCTGCGAATGGCCCGACTGCGAGTACGAGACCAATCACGTCGAGAGATACGTGAGTCACGTGGCCGAACACGTGTCCGATTTAAGCACGCGGACCAATGAGAAAGGCGTGGACGTTTACGTGTGTCAGTGGAGCGGCTGTTTCTATGAAAGTAACGAGCCCGACGAGATTTCCAGGCACGTGAATTACCATGCCTTTCACACGAAATTGAAATGCATCGGTTCAAATATTCGCGCCAGAATTAAACTACCGGTACGGAACTATTCGATTTTTATATAATTTAATACGGAGCGAAATTTAATTGGTCGCTAATAAAATTCGAATTTACCTTTCACAGAGATGTCGCAGAGACTCGGAATGGAAGAACGTGGTAGACCTCCCAGCACCTCTTCTGTGCCGCTGGGAGGAATGTTTGAAGCACTTCAGGAATTATCAACTGTATCTGTATCACGTAGCTGCTCACATTGAGGAAGGTCCACGGGGCAACAAGGTTCAGGGGGGTTTAGAATGCAAATGGACGGGCTGCAGCAGCGCGTACCCGAATTTATACAAATTGAGGGATCACGTGCGACGTCATACCAAGGAAAAGATCGTCGCCTGCCCCGATTGTGGAGCTACGTTCGCTTCCAATACAAAGTTTCACGTGCATTGCAAGCGGCAAATTCCGATCGATGGTAAAAGTCTCGATTTCAAATTTCCCGCCCTTCCGAAATCACGCGCGTCTCTATTCGAATTTAGCGGCTCGGAGAAATTCTACTACTTAGATAGAATTTCACTCGTTACCAAGCTTACATCGAAGCTAACGATAGATTATAAATACATAACTGTATAAATAAATGTGAATCGATTTATTTGTTAGTCCAGGGATTCCAGTGCTCTCATTGCAACAAATTCTATCCGACGGAAGGAATCCTGAGGGACCACATGCGAGTGCACGTTTTCAATTACAAGTGCACTCTTTGCGATATGAGCTGCGACACGCCTACCAGTCTCGCGAAACATGTTCGATACAGGCATATCTCTACAAGAAGCTTTCCTTGCCAGCTTTGCAATCACGCTGCCAAGTCTCAACAGGACCTTGACTCTCATATGACCGTGCACACGAGCGGGCCCAACTTTTCGTGCGACTTCGAGGGATGTCTGTATACGTGCAAAGTCGCGTATACTCTCGATAGGTAATAGATAGCGCGCCCTAATGAAACGGGCGGAGAGAATTATCCCGGGAGCAATGAAATCGTAACAATGAATATTCGAATACTTTAAGGCATATAGAACGAGTTCATGGTATGCAGGTGCGTTGGTATTGCTGCCACGAGTGCCCAATAAAGTACAGGAAAAGCCAGAGACTGACGAAGCATTTAATTGATACGCATCAATTGCAACTGCCCAGCGGGCACACGAGGTTTCAATACACCCACGACAAAGATGGTTGTTATAGATTGCAAATGGTTAGATACGAAGCTGTCGACGAAGAGAACGATTCTTCGGTGGCGCAGGCAAAGCTTCAGGACAAGAAATATAAAATTAAATTGAATCAGAGCTCCAGCGTGCCTCAAGTCGAGGTAATGCTTTACTATCAATTTCAAATGAACGTTCGGAAGGAAGTGTGGAGTATAGTTTCGATTAGTGCTTATCGGTTATTCTTAGACGAAACTGTTTTTGTTTAGGTTCTCGAAGACTCGGATGAAAAGGGGAACGAAGACGGAGAGAAGGAAGCGGAGAAGTCGGGCGCGGAAGATTACGATGGGAAATCAATGCCTGTTATCTCGAATATTTTGATATCGATCGATGAAACCGACGCGGAGGGAAATATAATTCGCAGTAAAATCGTGGAGGCGCAAGAGACCATGGTGTTACCACAGTCCGATGGACCGCTATTAATTTTGATGTAGATTTACGTGAATTATTTCCCCGAGAAATTTTAATAAAATAAAACAGAAATCAAATATACATTTTTTCACTAATAACATGTAATTTGTTGAAATCTTTGAGCATAATCCAATAACAATTCTGAGATTTAGTTACATCGGTGGGTGGCCATTGATTTTTCGTAGGAAACAAGCGGCTCGTTATAAATATGATTCGTTATAAATTTTATTAAATACGTTTCAATAAATAGAGATAAAATGATTAACTAGGAAGATATTCGGAGATCGAAACAAGCTTCGTCTTCTATTTCTAACGAATCAGGAGTATCCGTTATTGCTACTAATTCTCCATCGAAGTACAATTTAATTCTCGACTCTTCGACATTTAGCTCTTGTGCACATTTCGCTAAAAGACCTTTAAAATCTTCGTCTCTATCAACCGTTAGTGTTAGGCTCTTCTTGCTGGTCGTTTGTACTTTTATGATACAGACGTCTTCGTCGAGTTTCCCTACCGCATTCCTTTGAGCCACGGTACTGCCTTTCTTAA
This sequence comes from Andrena marginata, assembly GCA_963932335.1. Taxonomy (NCBI): domain Eukaryota; kingdom Metazoa; phylum Arthropoda; class Insecta; order Hymenoptera; family Andrenidae; genus Andrena; species Andrena marginata. Next base: position 861,384 of record OZ010661.1, read on the forward strand.
CAATGCCACCTTCTGCAAAGTATATTCTTCATTCTTAAATCTGTTACGACATAGATTATTAGGTACAATTTTCGTTTCAAATAATTTCAACAGAATCACTTTACCGAGTATATCGATCACGGACAAATTTATGGACGCTGGAGTATCACTTTTTTTAATCGTCCTGTCTTTTTTCGTTAACAAGATTTCGTCTATCGAAACTTGCTCCAGATTCGCGAAATGCTCGAAGATTTTTCGGAAGTTCTCATTCTGAAACGATGTCGATAATTCTGTTTTAATACTAGATGTCTTGCAATATGCCATTTAACGAGTTATATATTCCTTGGATCGATCGAAGGTTTCATTCTCTCACTCGGTAATCAAAATTTTCTTCGCATTCATCCATGCATTCATTGTTACTTCTAAGTCATCGCAACTACGTACGCGTTGAATATTCAGGCGATGGACGCTTTTCGAACGCCAGAGGATTTTAATATCGATGTCGTAATTCTCATCCTCGCTGGAATCTACGCTCTTTTCTAAGATTATCAAATCGTTCTCTGGTGACTGCGGCGTTTCTGCTACAGGAACTATTCCCTCTATGGAAACAATTTGCAAATCGAGATCCTCATCTTGATAAGCCCTCCTCTAGAAAAGTTTCAGTCGAAACTATTAATAAAATTTTAGAACTAATTCTTTTCTGTACAATCGCTGTATAGCATATTCCAATCTCTTTAACGAACCGTATCGTTGATTTTATACGTGACGGTAATTAAAACTCTATATAAATGCAAATTATTTTACTTGTGATTGTCTCGTTATGCGGGCATCGGCTTTATTTCCATTTCCCCTAGTCGCTTGACTTGTGTTTTGTGGTACCGCAGTCTCTTTAGGAACTTCGATACTGTAATGGAATAGTTTATGAAAACTATTTATGCTACGCTACTTTCATAACAGGAAAACTACTAATTATTTATATGTTTCGCCAGGAAAACTACAATATTAATCCAACGTTATATGTTGCAAGGTAGAAAATTCAAGAGGTACTAATTTTCTATGAACGTTAATTTTATATGTATCAGACGTGCTTCAACACTTCTATCGTTTCTTCTTCCTCGGTCTCGTCCTTCTCTTTGTTGGGTTCCAACGCTTTCTGCTTCTTCAGGGCTATAATTTTATAACGAACGGATGAGAATGAATGTCAGAAATATAATTTGAAAGGTTAGAAACATTGAAGAAATGGGTGAGAGGGCTACGTAATTTATAAAGTCGATTAATACAACAGCATATGTAAACGTACCTTTCAGCTTCGCTACAGAATTTAAATACACGTCATCGTCTTCCTCGGATGAACTTTCCACTTGCACAGTTTCCATTATACAAATCCTTTCCTTTTACAATATATTACTACAACTTATAATCAAACGGATTTGAAAGTATTTATAATTGAAAGGGAGACAATAATGTAACACATATAATATAACAGGAAACGAATAATGATAGAAGAACACGAAACGAATGGTTTTTCTTCACATAGAAAGCGAGCAGCAAGGTTAACTATAATATTCTTTAATCTTTCAAGTATATAAATATTACAAATTCTTATCGAATCACGTTAACATAGTACTGTGGTTCCAAACAATCAACTTTTTTTGGTAACGATGAACATCAGAAGTTGCAATATTTGATTGATCTAACAAGTCAGTTATCTAAATTGTTAAGCAATTACTTAATTCTCTCATATGTACAAATAATGTTTCTATTTTTTTTACGCAACACTAAAAAGCAACATTCTGTTAAAAGGAAGGAAAAGAACACGGAAGAATCGGAATAATTTCAGTTCACGAGTTAAAATTGTTAGAAATGGAACCGTGTTTTGAACCGCGAGCACTTCCTGCCATCTTCGGAAGATAAATAGTGTATCCCAATTCTGATTGGATCTCTCGTTGGAATAATTCAAATACCACAGATTATCTACAAATTTGCCTGTTACGGAATGAGAAATAATAATTAAATGATTTAAAGAGATCTACCTTGCCTCAAAGTGTATTCACGTACCGTTACAGCACCAGAGTACTTTTTCCTTAGAGACTTTTTCATTATTCGTCACTAACCTTTGAAACAAAAAGTGAAGGTGCGAGAAGTTCTCTGCAAAATTATATTATCATATACGTCGTTATTAATTTATCTGTATGTATTCATTTTAATATTCATCATTTATTACGAATGTTCCATGCGATCGCAATATTCAATTACATTTCTACGAAAAAGTCTATGCATATTTAAATCAGTTCAATACAAAAAGCTACTTCTTGTGACTTATAAATATTACAATATTCCGTGGCTCTTGAAGGTTCGGTGCGTCTTAACTGTAAAGATATAATACACTGACCGACAGCCAAAATTATTTCGGTTTCTTGTAGGACTTTATTGTAACATATATTACATATAGTTCTATAGGTTTTATTATGCTTCAGTTATTTATCGGGTAAATGGATCTGAATTATGGCAGATGTATTGCCAATGCAATATCATTCGTTTAATATCGCTTAAAATCTTTTGAAAGAAATAGAGCCGGAGAGGGAGGAATTGAACCACAGAATGTCTCTCTCTCTCTCTCTTCCTCCGTCGCGCTTTCGCAGTTAAAGGCGCACTGCGATTGGCGCGGTAGGCCAGTGACGTAAGTGAGCCGACGGTTCCACCCGTGGACCGTGGCGAGTTCGCTTTTATCTTGGGATCTTCGGTGAACACGAAATCTGCCGACTGTCATGCCAGTCACACCGCTAGTTTGCGATTGAACTCTTCACGCGAATTTTATCACCGCCCTCGATGATAAGAATTGCTTACCGCCAACGACACACCAAGCACGACCACTCTCCAGTTTCGATCGGTGAGTACGTCTTCTGCTGAATTTCCGGTCGGCTGTCAATCCGAGATATCGGCTAAACTACGCCAGGAAGAATCTATTGCTTGCCAACGATCTAATGCCTGCCGTAACCTTTCGCCCGTTTTTAATCGACCGTTGAGACCCGCTGGTGGATCGATAGGATCTCGCGAGGAAATCAATCCATGAGGCTCTTTATTGGGAAGTTCAGCATCTAATCGAAAAGTCATCTATGCATTGTCATTGGCTGACAGAAATTGTAAATTCGCGAAACGTAGTTGTCAAGGTTTCCCATCATTCGCAACCTAACCTTTCAAGCGCACGGTTTCAGATGTTGCCTAACCTACTTTGTCGATCGGTTTATGTACATACTCGCATATTTAGTACTTTCCCTGTGCATGCATTGTCGTTTAGATTCTCTCGGTGTATTTCTATCTTCAGTAATACTGCATGTAAATGCAATTACTGCATTATTCGTTCGCATGTTTTGTTACTTATTTGAGAACGATTTCAAATATATTGTATTCTTTACTAATATTCGTCTATCAATTTCACGATTTATTTAGCGTATTTGCTAGCGTTATTTCATTTGTATTAAAATCCTGATTCATGTCTTATAGACATTGAAAAATTTCGAAGTTTTCTTTCCTACTTATAGCTTCGAACGTTTCTAAGAACCTTGGAGTGGAGTCTACCGTTTCAAGTTTACAAAGATAGTTGCATTGCGCAAAGCTTTACGAGATCGTTATGTGTACGCTAATTTGTTACGCAATATTTCCTTTAGATTTTCATTATGTTGACAAATTTCAAGGTCGTGGAAAAATTTGAATCCGCGAGGGTTCTAGTTAGTTCGAAACACCGTGACGCAAAAACAAATTCCATTCGAGATTAGCGAAGCTCTGTAAGCGATAATGTACCCGTAGTTCCCATATTTGATATAAATGCAGTTCTGGAAGTCGAATGAATTTCTGTGAATGTTGAGGCCTCCCTAAAAATTTCACAGGAGTTTGAAATGTCAAACCATTATTTTGCTGAGTTGCCAGCACAAGTAGGTCAGTTATGACGAACGAAAGTTGTTAGTGGAATAGTCGCAATCAATAGTGCATTTTTTGCATAAACAGTCTTTAGTCTCTAATATAATGAATCTTTTGCCAGTGACATTTTTAAACGATCGACAATTCATTTGTAATTTCGTTAGTTTCATTTGAAATGATTCGTTCAAGTGCGGGCGAGCTCGACAATCGAGTCAAGCATCATTGTAAGAGAAATCGATCGGCACTTGTATCGAAACCCCTCGAACACCAATCTATCGAAAATTGCTGAAGACGTTCAAAATTGTTACAAGGTCTACATCAGAACATTTCGACTTCTATTACCTCGAATAGAAAGGGCATGAGACAATTTAAGTGTCGTTGCTCATATTTATTTATATATTTCTAATTTGTCCAAGCTTCTTTGGCGATCCACTAAATTTTTCTCGAGTGATTGATTTCCCTTAGCTGTTTGCCTGCAATGCCACGCGAGCTAAATTAATAAGGGATGGGGGGTTCCTTGAAGCGTGGAAACCTAGAAATCCAAGAAAATTTCGAGTCTCGAGAACTCGGAACTTTGCACTTTTTTCGTGATTCGAGAACTCGAAACTTTGCACTTTTTCGTGATTCGAGAACTCGAAACTTTGCATTTTTGCGTGATTCGAGAACTCGAAACCCAGATAAGAAAAATCGATGAATAAAGAACCATGCCGCAGCGGCCTCGAGAATTTGCATATTGTTATATTCTCCTTTGTATTTTGTTCAACTACGGTCAATAGAATTTTATGCAAAAATTCTATTCGCCACTTCAAATCTCGAGTCTCGAGATTTTAAAAATTAGGTTCGAACTCGCCCCTAATAAGGTTGATACTGGATATTCGTATATGAAATATTTTTATATTAAAAATTGTCATTCTAGCTTTCTGTTAAAAGTTACAAGCTACCACTTGAAATTACTTGCTCCACTGATTAGAGGAATCGTTTGAATATTCAAACGCTCGTCGAATGCTCGTCGCGAGCCAAAGCAATGCCGTCGTTTAGTAGTTTCTGGGTTTCGTAAGAAATCGATCATCTGTTCAGGTCGCGTTCCTCGACAGACGAAATAGCAACAGAATGCGCCAGTATGGCCATATAGGGGCCATTTACGTAACATACCCTAAGTACACATTACGAGTATTCATAAACCATCAACGTTCTCCGTAATCTTATCTACATTTCTATAATAGAAGATACTTCCTGTGTCTTCGTATTTGCGCCTGGTGCACCTGTGTCACGTGATCGGCGTAGTAAAAAATTTCGAAACCGAGTAGAATAAAATCAATTATAGTGTATTCAATTGTTTAGTTACATTTATCATCACGTTCTTAAAAATCTAAACTGTATTATGCATGGTAGGCATTGTGCTCTGGTCTTGAATGTACTATTTTGTAATTCGGTGAATTATTATTTTCTCCAGTTAGGGTAAAGACAGGTAATATGGAACATCTCCTTTCAAAAGCTTGTCAAAAGTAGGGGAATTTTTTTTTAATAAAACCGACATGAGGGGATGAAAGAACTAATACATAATCATATTTACATAGCCAAATGTAAAAAAATCCAATTGTTTTGCAATTATAGTAAAAAAATTGAAAAGAGTGAAAATCGGCCGTTCGAAAAAAAATGGATCCTAATATGGAACACCTAGGAAATTTGTAAAGAAAACTGAAAAATCTTTCCTTTTTTTTGGCCAAAAATGAAGATTTATTAAGTAGAAGGTGCAAATAAATAAATATACATCATTTCTAGAATTTATTCGGGCTTTCTGCGTCTCCTACACGTTGGGCATGTGAATAATACGATGGAAGCCCTACATTCTTCGTGTGCGCACTGAAAGCAGCGAATGCATTGGATCCAATGTTGATTGTCATTATTTTTATAATTACCATTGTCATTATTAACTTCATCTATGTTACTTGGTATGAACCATATTACGTACACACATGTTCCGACAAGAAATTAAGAATTATAATAAGAAGAATGTTATTTTATTGGTAAACTATTGTTGAATAATCAAGAACACACATATTCAATGATAAATTATATCAAAATAATACTTTGCAACATACCTTTGCCACAATATTTAACTGTTCGATGCACATTTCAGAAACATTTACACTCCACGAAAAATATAAACGTTTCTCTTTCAATGTGTGTCTATTGTGTCTATGGATCTAGTGTACCCGATTGCCCGAAGAGTTCTTTGTTTCTTTATCGAAATTTTGCTTATCAAAGTTCCATGTTACCTGCCTTTACCCTATGTATAAGACAATTGACAAATGAGGAGTTTACACGTATAAAGAGCCTTCGGGTTTGGCGTAGGTTTTTAATTCTGGTTCGAGAGGAGGGCTTTATAATTCTTCTGGGAACTTAGAAATAATTACTGTTTCGATCTTTGTAATGATAATGTATCGTTTGTGGTATATCCAGGGATAGAATAAAATGAAACTTTTTGTAATGTAACAGGGAGGAAGTTCTAAACTCTAGTTTCAATGGAAAAGAGCGGCGCGAAAGCTTCGAATCAATTTAAGTAAGTGTAAAACGTTTGCAATTAAAATTTCTGACGAAACGGATAGCTTGTAATTATAATGCAGGAGCTAAAGAATGTTGCGTTTATTAATAATCTAAATGTGCTTGCAGTGGATAAGAATGATTTACAATATGTTACGATAGCGGTCTCTTATCTCTCGATAGAATCTGTTAATGAATCTTAATTGCGAATTATCTTGATCGTAGACTCCTACCGAAAGTTATAAATGGCGGAATCGCAGGTATTATCGGTGTTTCTGTGGTGTTCCCACTGGACTTGGTTAAAACACGACTACAGAATCAAGTTGTCGGGCCCGATGGCGAACGAATGTACAAATCTATGTAAGTAATTCGCATTATGCACGGTCGATTATCTGTATCTTCGATAAGTAATTTAAACAACAACTTCCAGGTTCGACTGCTTTAAGAAAACTTACAAGGCTGAGGGGTACTTCGGCATGTACAAAGGGTCCGCCGTAAATATTCTTCTGATCACGCCGGAGAAAGCCATTAAACTCACTGCCAACGATACTTTCCGTCATTATCTGTCCACTGGACCCGGGTATGTTGATTTTTGTGCAGCGACAAAATGTTGAACATCGTTTCGTTAGGTCGTAAATTTTTTAACCGTTGTTTGAGCTGCCTATTATTCTCACAGACAGAAACTGCCATTAGAACGCGAAATGCTTGCCGGTGGCCTAGCAGGAGCATGCCAAATTGTCGTCACAACCCCAATGGAACTGCTGAAAATTCAAATGCAGGACGCTGGACGAGTGGCTATGGCAGCGAAGGAAGGTAATTAGCCGTTGCGAAGTTTCCTCGTTTATGTTAACAAGGGATAAAGACTTGAGGCATTAAGTCGCGTAAAGTGACTGATGAATATTAACAAAGGAAAGAAAAGAAAGTCATAACATTGTTTTAAAAGACAGATTTGTTTCTCTTCAGAAATCACGCGAATATGCTGAATGCTTTACGATTAATTCTGATTAACGTATTTGGAGGAGTTTTAACAAATACGACCGATGAGTCTGTTAATGAACTGCAGTCATGATTTTTGCTCGAGGGGTTTCATTTCATTCGATTGGCGTTGTTCACAGCTACGTGACATCCGCGTTACCTAATAGAATTAGAAAAAGGAAGATTTGTTCGAAGACGGACGACATCGTATCGAATGTAGAATCGGTAAAGACTTTCAAAACACTGCGTTTGCTTTCATTCTCGACAATTGGTTATTCTTCAAACATGTTACTATTCAGAAAAGAGAAGTCCTCTATTTTCCTTTCTTGTGAAAAGAAAATAATTTTTTTTTATAGATTGTATTCTTCGTTTAAAAGAAAGCCAGTGATTTATCCGTTCTAATTTTATTGGCCTCGAAGGTATGCATTTATCCTTTTGTTATAATACAATTTCTTTTTGGTGGTAAATGATTTTCCTCGCGATCCCCCAAAATGATTGACCCTCTTCTGTTTTTATTGAGAGTCCCCTTGTATATACATCAACGTGCTGGTCGTTCATTTCTACTCCATAAAAAATACATAACTAACCGACGATAGTAGAAACTAATGGTTTCAATGATTTTGGTAGTTCGAATTGTTTGCTGTGGCATGTTGCTTTTGGTTTCGATTTCAACCTTCCAAAGTTACAGCATAAAAATTTATACTAATATATACAAAGGATAAAGAATACATCTGCATTCGACGAGATCCACGAAAGCCATTATCAAATGTTATCTAAACACCATAAACATGCCTCCAACAATTCCTCTTACTCAAAAAGATTTAATCAAACGAAACAAACGAGTCGTCAAGCTGCGAAAGGAGAAAGCATGTCAACAGCTGAGAAAGAGAAAATTGATCTTATTGCAGCTGGGAAAAAAGTGCCAAAGGTGTCAGCCGTCTCCCTAACAAAAGAACTTCTTAGAAAGAGAGGCATTTTGGGACTCTATCAAGGCACTGGTGCGACAGCGCTCAGAGACGTCACCTTCTCTGTTATCTATTTCCCACTTTTCGCTAGACTGAATGATATCGGTCCGAAGAGGGAGGATGGATCCTGTAAGTCTATTTTTTTACATTGACGAGAACTATGTTTGGAAACTCGTTTACAGTTTCACATCCTTCTGAGCATTGTTTTAAAAATTCTATTCTCATTTCCCGCGAACAGCTGTATTTTGGTGTTCATTCTTGGCTGGCTGCGCTGCTGGTTCCACAGCCGCGCTGCTAGTCAATCCATTCGACGTAATCAAAACTAGGTTGCAAGTAATCAAGAAGGCTCCTGGCGAACCAACGTACAACGGTGTCTTGGATTGCATCGGGTGAGTGTAAATGTTTAGAACAAGGCCATGGTACTCGTAGCACAGGCTTTAATTGTTTTATCCTTGTGTTGCAGTAAGACTTTAAAGAACGAGGGTCCTACGGCGTTCTTTAAAGGCGGAGCGTGCAGAATGATCGTGATAGCGCCCCTTTTCGGGATCGCACAAACTGTTTACTACCTCGGCGTCGCGGAGAAGCTCTTGGGCCTTCAATGAACATCGCCCTTCTGCTCTCTTCTGCCGTCGTAAATACTCTGGGATTAAACTGACAATAACTGGCGCATTATAGATGTATTTTCGCTTAGTACGGTTCGCTAGTTACTCAGTAAGTGAATTGTTCTATTATTTTTTCATTATTATAGAACCTTGATCATCGGAATCGAAATATATATTTAAACGCCAATATCCATCCGGCCGGGGAATATCCAGTGTCTAGCTTAGAAACGTATTTACATTTTGAAAAGGTTTCTGCTTCTCTTTATTCAATTTCACAGAAGCTATCGTGCAATAAATCGTAGAAAATGAACTCGGTGAATGATTAAGGTAGTCGAGACAATTGAATGTACACTTAAATTTTATCGAATCAGGGACTACGGTAACGTTTACTATTTTCATTGAATCTTAGATAAATATTGGATATATCGAAGTTACTTTGAATTTAATCAAAACGTAAATAAATAAGATTGAATTTGGATGGCGTCAAATCTGAATGTATGGGGAATGTGATCAGCGAAATGAAATAATGACATTTTTTACTTCTAGGTATCTTTGTAGTTATAAGTCTTCGGATAATCAAGGTTCTGTTGTACCATACCAGGGAGAGATCGACGCTGATATTAATGACGTCGATTCCGGCCCAGTATTATAATCGAACAAAGGTAAAAGCCATGATTTTGCGATGGTGCTCGTTCACTTTTACTATCGAGCTGGTATCGTAAATCATGGATTTTATTTCTTTCCGTCTTTACTGCCTTTTACATAGGTCACTTAATCAAAGACCAGTGTTTCCAGGTTTTTTTTACTTAATCTCCTTTAATAAACGAAGTTCTAAGTCTAAGAAACTTGGGAGGTCTACTAAGAGTGTTACGACTTTTTCAATTACGAAGTTTTTTCAGTAAACAAGACCTAAGTCGAAAAAGTATTAAGCTTGTCTATAAATTATAACATATTACATATCTAAATATACGATTGATAATTGCTATTGACGAATAGTAAGAATTACTGATGGGAAAAATGATATAGGAGTCAATATCTTTTTATGTCTAATTTTTTTGTATATATATTTTAGTGACATATATAAGAAATACTTTCGGGAACACTGGTATAGTACAATATCAGGAGCTTACATATTGTAAGGTTTTAATTTCTTCTTGTGATCCTAGTTGATTTAGGTTTCAGTAATGCAGCCATAAGTAATTAACCATAAGAATCAAACGTTTCAGACTAACTCTTAGTTGGTATGATTAATAGTAAATCGTGGTAAAATACAGTTAATCCGTATTAGCTTTAAATTTGTACACGCGAACAACTAACGACCGTCAATTTGATTTCGAGGGGGAAATGAATCTAGCACACTGCTACGACACGTTTCGTTAACGTAATTAATTATAAAATCCCTTTACTACCCATATAGGATAGTTTTAAGTTATTTAAAATTCTTCAAAGAATCCTTTCTAAGCAGCTGATAAGGTAAATGGCCCAGTGCTTAAACAAGGCCCAATAATTAAAAATTGAGAAGAAAATTTGCTAATAATAACAGTTTTACTAATTTGCAACGTTTAATCTGATCGAAATATAATTGCAAAATGTATTAGCTTTATATAGATACAATTATATGCTTACATCACTGAATAGTTATGTCAAGATAAAATATTATTGTACAGTAAAGCTTCAACAGTTTCAATCTCGCTTCTTACCTAATGGGCTCAAGCAAGCAACAGAATATTTTTGTTAAGGTTGTAATTAATTAATATTTTATCGTTTTTTAAATAGTACAGTTGTTTTGGATTTATTAAATATTGAAGATTTAAAAATTAATTGGATCTCTTATTAATTTTTGGTTTTTAATATTTAAATTGTTGCGTTTATTCACTAGTACACGATGACATGGCACGGACCAGTCATTAAACGCGTGTTTAATGGTGGCATGGAGGTTAGGCGCCGGTAATACTTATTCAGTGACATTTTCAGATTATTAACATTTATTGTATTAAAGTAAGTATTTTTCTGTATCCTATGTATTTACGTTAATAATAACCAATACAAAAATAATTATAATACAAAAATATAATACTTTTTATGAATTAATAGGATAATTAATCTTAAACTCGTCATAATATTAATATAACCTAAATTTTTATAATATACTTTTAATCAGTTTTTTAACTTATTTTTAATTTTTTTCTAACATATAAGGTCATGCCGAAGATAAAGAAGGCACAGAAAAAGGACTACAGGCAACAAGATGTATGTGCAGCAGTACAATGCTATGAAGCAGGCGCATCGTTACAATGTGCCAGCGAGAAGTACCATGTGCCAAAATCAACAATTTATTTTAAAGCAAAAGGCATTGTGCCTCTGGATGCTACAATGGGTCCGTCAACGTATTTGACGAAGGAGGAAGAAGAAAAACTCGTTCAGTGGATCTTTTATATTGGGGAACGTGGGTTCCCTGTTACTAAAGATCAACTTTTGAATAGTGTTCAAGATTTAGTGATACATTTAAAAAGAAAGACACCTTTCATTGAGAACAGACCAGGGCGACATTGGTACAAATCTTTTTTGCAACGACACCCTACAATTTCCACAAGATTAGCTCAAAATCTTTCATCTGCACGTGCTTCGGCAACAGAAGAGAAGTTGCGTAACTGGTTTTCGGAGGTGCAAGTTTATTTAGATAAGAATGGTTTGAATGGAATCGATGGAACAAGGGTGTACAATTGTGACGAAAGTGGGTTTTTATTGTGCCCAGAAACTGGTCATGTATTGACAAAAAAAGGTTCAAAATCGGTATATTGTGTCATAAATGGTGTAGAAAAGGAGTGTTTAACTACTCTATTTATGGTTAATGCTGATGGCAAAATGGTTCCACCAATGGTCGTGTATGCGTACAAACGAGTGCCTTTCAATATATCAAGAAAAATGCCCAAAGAATGGGGTATTGGTATAACAGATAACGGCTGGATGACTGGACAATCATTTTATGAATATATAACAAATATCTTCCATCCATGGCTGGTGAAAAATAATACTAAATTTCCAGTTATTCTTTTCTTAGATGGCCACTCGTCTCATTTTAATTTGCCATTGGTCACCTTTTGTCGTACTGTTGAAATTGAGTTAGTTGCGTTGTACCCAAATGCGACACATATACTTCAACCGTTAGATGTTGCTGTCTTCCATCCACTAAAAAGTGCATGGCATAAAACTGTGCTAAAATGGAGATTAGATAATAATGGTGAACGTTTAAGAAAAGAAGATTTTGCTCCTTTATTAAAAGATACAGTTGACTCAATGGAAAATCTTGGAAATATGATTAAGAATGGGTTTAAGACTTGCGGGTTATATCCTTTTTCTGCAGATGCTGTGAATTTTAATATCCTTAATAAAAATAAGAAATCTAATACTGCAGAAAAAGAAAACACGATTGAAAATATAACTGTAAATAGAGAAGAATATACACAACATTTGGCCTTGTTTGAAAAAACCATTGACAGTCAAGTTTTACAAGATTTTATAAAAGCTGAGTCAAGTGGATCTTGGACTGGAAAAATTAATCTTGAAGGATTGTTCATGTACTGGATGAACATAAAAGAAAAATGTGGTATAAATTAAATACATGTTATCTTACTTGCACATGTATTACTTGTATATCTAACTAAATGAATTATAATTTTAATTAATCTAGGAAAAAACATTAAAAAAAAAAGTATGGACGTTGTATATAATTTAAATAGTGAAGATAACTCTACTTTAAGTATACAGTTAGAAAATGTACAAAATATAAGTTTAGATATAGAGCCACTTATAGTTTTAAATAATGATGTGACAATAAGTGAAGAGCTGTTGTCGGTAAAAGATTCTGATATTATTGATCAGCAACCATCCAGTAATAAAAATCAAGATGAATACATCATATTAACACCATTTGATGAAGAACAAACTACTGAAGTTTCCAAAGGTATTTCCATTTATTTACACAAATAAAAGCAAATCAAAAGTAATTATTTGAAAAATTATAATTTTGCACATACAAGTGATTTAAATTTAATAGAATGGATTGGACTAGAAAATTGTGTCATTTTTGAAGATGAAAATGTTAATATCGAGCAGCTTAATGCAAATAACCAGCCAGAATCAGTTCTATTGCCTACCAACAATAATAACACACTAAAAGGTTTGTATTTACTACCTTTGTATTAAGTACCTTTATAAAATGTACGCACCATTTTCTAATTTCGTTTAATTGAATAGAAATCCAAAACATTGGTGTTAATGAAGGACAGCCAAAAGAGGTAACTGATATGCCACTCAACCTTTCTGTAGACACTAATTTACAAGGAAGAATGCCTTCACCATTCACAACAACCCTGTTTTGGCCAAAAGAAGTTGAGAAGGAAAAAAAAAAACCATTGAAACAAATATTACCAACCGTAGCAACATCTGATGATTGGTATAATTACCACACACGAAAAGAAGAAGACAAATTAATAAAGCAAAAGGAAATGGAAGATAAAAGAAGACAAAGAGAAGAAGAAAAATTAATAAAGCAAAAGGAAATAGAAGTTAAAAGAAGACAAAGAGAAGAAGAAAAATTAATAAAGCAAAAGGAAATTGAAGATAAAAGAAAACAAAAAGCTGAAACTAAAGAAAAAAAACAATTAGAACAGCAACTGAAGAAGCGAATTAAACAAGAGAAAGATGCAGAGAAATTAAACCTACGACTAAAGAAAACTAAATTGATTAATTTAGATAAATAATAAAGAATTTTATACAAATTTATTCTAAATAAAATGTTTTTATTACCCCAAAATATTACCATATTGATTTCTTTTCATTAACTGCTAGAAATAGTTAAATTAAATATATATTCAATAATTGGGACATTGATAATTAATGACTGAGAAACGCTATGAATTTTAATTGATTTAAAACTCTTCCTTTAACAAATGTAGAGTCTTGTTACTTTATCTAAAAGTAGAAATTTTACGCTTCCGAATAATCATCTTTAGTTATAATTTTGTACTGTTTAAATACTTATAAAAGAAATTGCAATTATCTCAACTGCTTCCTTAACTGTTCTACCACTGGGCCATTTACCTTATTTTAGGTTATAAAGTCATAGCTTTTATTTTATAAGCTTTTATTTTTACTTTTAATTGTTTTCATATTTGTTTTCGAACTTCTTAAAGTTCTGCAATATAAAGAAATGTTAATTATTGTTTTATCAACTATTTTTATTCAATTTTATTTTATGTTTAAACACTGGGACAGCTAAGTTTAATCACTGGGACATGCCGTAAATTCTGTTTAATCACTGGGTCAAGTGGACGCTTTTATAAATTATAAATTTTAATATTTTTCTTTATATAAATGATACTCTATAATACATCTTTTGAAAGAAGAAGACTCGATCTAACGATTGGATAAACATTTAGATCAAATTATATTATTTTTAATTATAAAAAGTCTTAGTAACCGCAAACTTGGCCTTAACTGTTTAAGCATTGGGCCATTTACCTTATTTCGTTTAAATATTTATGTACATACGGAAAGTATCGTTCTCGCAGAATTAAGTTACCTATAGCGGAATTTCTAAAAGTTATCGTAGCAATTAAGAGTTAAACTGTTCTTCCTCTGTTCCTTCCTAGAGAATTTTGTGGGGAGATTCTAGAAAGATTCCCCGGAAAGGGGTTTACTGTCAATTTTAGTCAAGATTCTCCGAAAATGTAATAGAAATGTTAATGTTATTGATGTATGTTAACGTTGTACAAAAGTAAACCTGCCCTATAAAAATCGTTGACTTATTCGCGGAAGGTATTCCTAAGAAGACACATTCTACCGCATAAAGGTGCAATTTCATGCTGACCCCCGTTTTGAGCGTCGAAACCAGTCGCCGTGATCCGTCGACGCGACTTTCAGCATCAAGTGAGTTTAGCTTTTCCGCTAGACGCTCGTTCACTCTGACTCGCTCTGACTCGCTCGTTCGCTGGTTGAGCGAACAAAAAATTGCACCTTAATGAATTATACAAAACTCCCTCTTCGGGAGCAGTATCGCGATACCGCGAGAAGGGAGAAGGATAATTCACTTCGCTAATATAACTTCGAGTAAAAAATTTTATTCAACAATTGCTTCCGCAAAACTTTGTTATGTTCTTCATTTATTAAACTCGTATATACAAAGTCAGAGTGGGGGAAAAAAAACGGAACAGGTTTAATTCTCTATGCCTTAATCTATTTCTGTTAAAATAGAGCTCCCTTATTGGAATCCCTACTTCTTCGCCGCTTTCAAATATTATTACGGCAACGAGGTCTCTGTATCTTTAAATGTTTCGTTCATTCATTTTCCTTATTTATAAGAAACTATGGATTGTTGCACACGTTAACTGAAACAACGAGAATGATTTTATGGGCAGACCGCGACATGAAAGGTTGAATATTATGAAATTTAATCTTACCTTGCGTTGTAATGGTGCACAGGCTTGCGATAAAGTTCGAAGGCGCTTCCCCTTTGCTCCCTACTTCCGGCGAGGTCCAGTCCGCTCGGTTCTCTGTTATGCCCCGGGCTCGCTGGGAAATTTTGCGCAGAAGCGTTGTGACCGTTGTTCACAACATATCCATTGTGATTCGCGTTGTTTCTGTTGTGCGAGAGGCCGAGGCTCAATTGACTGGCGCTATTGCTGTGACTGTGAGACGCTATTGGCGGGCTGCAGTGTGGGTGCGTGTGGCTCAGGCTGTGGCTGTGCGCAGGCGTAGGAAGGTGGCTCAAGTTGTGATGAGAGTTTCCCAAATTTGAATCGTGACGGCTCGGTGGTGGGATATTGTAATAGTACTGGCTACTGTTGCGCTGACCATTGTTGCTGCCTTCTACCTACAAGCACAGCAGATGATTTTTTAGTTTAATCCCGCCGCTTTCTGTTCCAGAGTCTGAAAATTCCAAGCACGATGTAGCAGAGAAATTGTTCACGATCAGAGAGGGTACTTACATGGGACGTGGCGATGGAGTAGCTTTTCGAATGTTGATGAGTATTAGTAGCTCCCTCGTTCCCATTATTCTCTGGCTGCGTCAAGTTCGTTTGCGGCGGTCTGTAGTTTTTTGGCTTCGGAGGCGGTATAGGCTTGTACGAGCCCCCAGGTTTGTTTTGCGGGAGCGTTATCGACTTGTAATCAGTCGTGCGGCTACAATAGATAAAGCAAAGTGTCCTAGCTTACAGGGGCGCGGTGGATATCGGCAACGCTCGTAGAGATCCGTGGACAGGGACACGAAAGGGTACAAGGGTATCCAACGGAATAAGCTAACGGAGACTACCAAAGAAGAATGGGACCTAGTAAATTCTAGCTTAAATCACGAAACGAAGATCTTGTACATCTTACGTTTCTTGCATAGTGAGTCAGATTTCAATTCATAGTAAGATGTACAAGAAGTTCAGGGAATTGCGTTCTTTGCGTTCTCAGCATAAAAGGAAATTAAAGAATCGATGACAGAACATTCAAACTAATGTATCGCGACTAGAAATGTATATTCTACAAGCTCTTCTCAATGGTCGTGGTTTCCGCGCTATCGCTCTAAACATAAAGTGAAAGATAGGAGGCGTAACGTCGAGGCAGAGACAGTGTGAATATCTTTCTGAAATAAAGATACCGTGGACGAAAGTAGGGTCCAGAAAATTGTCGATAAAAGGGATTATCTTCGTCAGCTTCGACTTCTATGTTCGTTAGTAGGACTGTACCTGTATTTGGCGTAATCGGTTCGCGTTTGTGGGTCGTGGCTGGGTATCGGTTGTGCTGTAGATCTGGTGAATCTGTACGGATCGTGCGATCTCGCTGGTGCACCGCTGCTTTTCAAGTCGTCGGGTACATTGGGGCCTAGTCGACTAGTGGACGTGCTCAAGCCCTGCGCTCCGTAACTCGCATTCCCATTCGTATTATTGTAGGAGTCATAGGAAGACATACTATCGTAGCTTCCCTGTTCGCGTGCGTTTAAAATGTAACGATGAAACGAAGGGCGTGTAAAGGACGTACAAAGGACGTTCGAGCAATTCTTACCGCTTTCGGCTGAGCTCTTTCCAGCGAGGACGTAGCGTTAGCTTTATGGGGCGTGGCGTTTATGTAATTAGCGACGTCCAATACCGAATCCGTTTTAGTGAGCAGCCGTTCTTGAG
The DNA here is from genome assembly GCA_963932335.1 of Andrena marginata. Lineage (NCBI taxonomy): Eukaryota > Metazoa > Arthropoda > Insecta > Hymenoptera > Andrenidae > Andrena > Andrena marginata. The sequence continues at coordinate 878,532 of OZ010661.1, forward strand.
CAGATCTCACGATAGTGTTTCGTGTCGACTGACTGCTCGGCTTTACATTGCGATCCACGCGTGGGGGTAAATCGGGAGGCGTGTGGTGAGAGGACCTTGGTTCAAACGAGCCACCCAGATATTCTGGCGATCCCGATTGATTGCTGACTTGCCCGGATAAAGAGAACCCGTACTTCCCGTCTCCCATTCCTCCTTGGGATCTCCTCTTCGATTGCTCGAACGATTGCTGGAGGGCAAAAGTATCTGGTAATTGGCTATCCCTACATCTTGCGTTGGGAAGATCGTGGCTCAGTTCGTTGGGACAGTTATGCCTTTACCTGATAAGTGGTGGAGTACGGTGGCGGCGCAGCGATGTCATCTTGTGTCGCAATGCTTGGGTCAGAGCTGCTTTTCAATCTGGACGGTGCACCGAGGGCACCTGACAAAGCCGGTGCTGGGCTGAGTTCCAAGTCACTCTCCGGAGAGGAAGCATAGGAGAGGCGAGAAGTCATCGGGAATAGGAAGTCATCCGAGAGTGCCTCTTCCGGCTATCATCGCAGGACACAGAGGACAACACGTTACAGAGGTTTTATGCTCTATTAACCCTTTCAGACATTTCTTCTTTTATTTCTGCGTGTACAGCACAGTGTACTTTGGCGTGAAACATTTTTTGGTGATAGCGACCGTATCTTTTCACGTCGAAGTTTCTCGAAGCGCGTCGAAGGTTTATTAAAGCAAGTTAATAAATTCAAGAGCACGACGTGCTTAAAGTAATGGTGTCTGAAAGGGTTAAAATTGAAATGAAAAACAAATACTTGCCGTTCGGTTAAGCTAATTCATAAATTCGATTAAGGCATCTCGTAGATTACAGGATGAAGATTAAACTGATCTATGCGAAGAGATAAAACAGAATGCTTCGAGTCAGAAGTATTCTAATATTCTTCGATTACTTCTTAGTTTCTTTTGGGGCAGCGAAGTGCTTGACAGTTATTCTGCGCAGGAGATCCCCCCCGCGCGTGTAAGTCGAAACGAGTCGTACCACCAAAACATTCTGTTAGTCCCGTAAGAAGATGCATGATGAATGATCAAAGAAATGCCTAGAAGATTACTCGAATTAAGAGGTCTCGCCAGGTTTATATACACGTTGCATGTATCATGATTAGGCTTCATCGATCCTCGTGATCTTCCAATTCTAATCTGTCTACAATAGGAAATCTCAATAGTTTTATTTAAGAAATCCTCCTACTCAGGATATACAAAATTATAAAACGTTTTGCCCCGTCCGTTCCGACTAAATATTTAAACGCTAACGGCATATCGAAATATACTATGCGATAATTTTCACTTACGGATTACAATGGTACACGATAAAGCTATGAGGTATGGCCATGCAGAATTAAACTTAACATACAACGCAAGGTGTCTCGAATATCTTATAACGTTTAAGTACAACAGAGGCGATGCGGTTCGTCAGGAATCTCGCGTCTCAGACATTGCGTTAATGTGCGATCCGTTCTTCCAAGATCCGAATGAATCGCGAGCCGGCTGTCGGTAGTCGCCGATAATCAAGACACCTGACTAGGAAAAGCGGGATTTAAATGTAGCCGAAAAATTGCTCACGGACAACGTCAGAAGTTAGAGACGGGTAAGAGGGTAATGAATATAATTTGTCCGCGTGATAAGTGTCATTTTCGTTCACGTCGTGAAACGTTGTTTCCTTCGAAATCGGGGGTACGGGAGGGGGAGGTAAATCCCGGGGGTCAACGGCCGATTGGCATGGATCCCACGTCATTTGTTGACCATACAAGGGCTACAATAAATTATAATATAATTTCATCAACGTGATCCCATTGGCTTCCGATCGGAATAGGGCTCTCGTCGTTTCAGTTCGAACACCTCGGTGGCCGGAAAAATTATTCCGCTGGCTCTTGATCGGTTCAGTTAGATATTTAAAGTCGTGCAGCGCTGTCCGTAACACGTAGCACGAAAGATACCTTGGGAGCAGTTAGAAAATCATCTTTACCTTGGTTTGACTCATCCACAGTAATCCCTGTTGCTGCCGATCGATCAATTCCCTTAACTTTCGGTACCAGGCTTCCGGCGTGGTCAGCGTGATCACCGCGCTGAAGATGTGGCCCCAAATTTTGTCCAGCTTCTGACACTGCTCCAGAAGCTTCTTACTGCTCTTGTACGCGGATCTGGCGGAGATTTCGCGTTCCTCAGTCACAGATTCCGGGAGTTCGTATCGACGTGGGGATTGTTTCAGAGGGTACTTACTTAGGTATCCCGGCGCGCATCTCTTTAACGATCTGCTTCGTCTCGGCTTTCAGGAAGATAACTATCGGGTAGAACTGCGCGTAATTCAGTCGATCCACCGCGTTCGGAGTGATATCTAGCAACGCATGCTTCCCCCTGTCCATCACTTCTCTAATGGCGCTCAGCCGAATGATACCAGACGACTTTGTGTTCTTTCCAACGCTGTCGTCCAACTGATTCTCCATTTCTACAAACACGGTCGCCCCTTTAGATCTCTCGAAATTAGTCTCCTACGTCCGCCGAGTTTCTTAATTGCTTACGCGGGGATGTGAATTTGTCAGGGAAATCTTTCAGAAGCTTTTCCCTGGCCAGATCCGCGACCGGCCCGAAAAGCACTACTGGTCTGACGAAACCTGGATGCCTGAGAATCACTCTCTCGTAGGCTGGGAATTTGCTCACGCTGTCCGAGAACACCACGTCGTCCCAGTGATCCTAAAGGGCAGAAACGATTTACTTCTCGTTCACTGGCAGGACCGTTTAAACGAATCGAGTGCTGCTCTAGCAAACGGTAACGGGTGTAATATACAAATGGAAACGTACTCTCCCAAGCGATTTCGAACGCCTGTGGCTGCTCCTCCTTCTCCTAAAGAAGCTACCTCTGCTTTCACTGGCACTCATTTCCTTCTTCGTTGCATTGAATTGCGCGGTCGCCAGCTCCTCGGCGCGAGCTTTATTCGGAATAATTCCTTTCTGCACTTCCTGATTGTTCCTACCGATACGGAAAACTTGCCAGGAGCCGACCACTCCATTGTGTAGCGTGTCTACTACGTGGAATACGTCCCCGCTGCGGAAACTCATTTCGCCCTTTTGCGGTTGCTCGTAGTGGAAGTGAGTCCTGGAGCGTTTCAGCGAAGTGTCTCGGCGTTAAAGCTTGCTAGGTTAACAAGTGGATTATTCCAGCACTTACTTAATGTGAAAAGAGTCGCCCTTCCCGGAAGCGACCACTTGATCGTATTCTTGTCGCCGATGTTGAACGATCAGGTCGATCTGCTCTTGAAGACTGAGCAGGAACAGAACCGCTTCTTCCCTTGTCACCCCCTTCATGTCCATGTCATTTATCTAGAATTTTCGAACGCGTTTTAGCCCCTTCTCCTCCTGCACTCTGTTCGCGCGCGGCCCTATTTTCGCCTTAACTATTCGATACACCAAATCACACCTTCAGAATTTTATCCCCAGGTTGCAAACCCTGAAGAGATGCCGGGCTCCCTGCTTGGACAGCAGTGACGAACACGCCAGTCTCGTTTCCGCCGCTCAATCGAACGCCCACTGATCCTTCTTTTTGGAAAGTAATGAATCGAGGATCCGGCCTGAAAATTTGAGAAATGGGGCTAGCAGAGATTGCCCGTACGATAGCGGCGAAGTTCCTGTATCGAACATGCACAACTTACATTGGAAGCTTATTCCGAGACAGCTCCTCGTCGTAGAGTTGTCTTCTGGTGCTGTAGTAATCTGGCCACAGAAAAGGTAAATCTTAACACAGAACACGCAATAGAATAGTATCGATCTCGCCGGGAAGCATACATAGAAGCCGTTACCTTCTGGTCTAGGAGGCGGTGGTCTTGGAGGATCCACGGTGGGAGTCGCGGGAAGATCCAGCTGGCTAAGGGAGACGTCCATCAAAGGTCCTCTGGCACGGCCTCTGGGAACCAGGTTGCTCTTGTCTTCCATCGGCTGCCTCGTTGGCGGCGGAACGTACAAGTTCTGGCTGCTGTAACTCGTCGTTCCAGAGAGATACTCGCCGGCTTCGCTTTTTGTTTGCTGTTGAGCGTGACAGCAGGAATTATCCCGAGTCACCACGATCGACAGTCTGTCTTTACATTGGTCCATCAGTTTCTTAGCTTCCTTCAGACTCATATTGTCGGTCGCCACGCTGCCTATTCGGGTGAGAACGTCCCCCGGCTTTACACCCGTGTTCTCTCGCGTCACTTCCTTCACGTAGAGCCGGCAACCGAGGACAATCCCGAAATCTGAATGGAGGGAAGAAACATTCGCCGGGACGTTTATTATAGTTAATGAAATATTAACGAAGCAAAGGTAATGCTTGTAACATGGGTTATATGAACTACACGGCTGACTAGCACTGCTAGTGGAAGATATGTCGCTCACCGTCTTTCTTATTATTTCTCGTCAGAGTCAACCGGTGACTCTGAAGCGTAGGATTCCCTAGGTTGCTAGAAGAGTTCGATGCAGATCTACGCTTGACTACTAGCAGAACCGTCGACCCAGAATCCCTGAGGACGCGGATGGCCGCTCCATAATCGGCGCCTTCCAGTGATATCCCGTTTGCAGATATTATACGATCGTTTACTCTGAAAAGTGACAAACTCTTGAAGAATCTACTGTATAAAAAGGCCAATGCCAATGTACATATGAGAAACTTATAATTCAATTAGATTCTATAGAAAATACGTAGGTGGGTCTTTGAGTCTTTAACGCTCACGCATTCGTCGTTCATACTTCATTTAATAGTGTTCTCTATGAAACAGTATATATTTTACACTACGAACGTGTCGCAGAGTATATTGATGATTGGAGAGTCCTTGTAGAAAACACTGTAAGTCCCAAAAGTAGAAAACAATTTATCGGGAAATGAATTGATCTTGGCACTTACAGTGCTTTCTACAAGGACTCTTCAACTGTAAACGGCCGTTGAACTGGGAAAATATCAGGTATTTGAATGTTAACGGGCTAGAAGGATTAAAAGTAGGCTGTTGCAATGATTTTAGCTCTCTTACTGTAGCTTCCCTTCAGCCGGTCCAGCTTTGAGGACGTCGGAGATGGCAATAGCCGGATCGCCATTGGTGAAATGAGGGTTGTCCCTGCCGCCGGAAACCGCGATCCCGAATCCGTAACCGGGAACTCTGGTAACTGTGACATGGTGCACCTCCCATCCTCTGTCTCCGTTCTGAAAAACCATTCACGCAAACGTCCGTTACGCGCTGAAAATGTCGCGATCGTATAGATTATATTCCGACAAGCCTAAATGGCGCTGACGAGGCTGAAGTTACGATCGAGCCGATTATCGATCCACGATGAAACGTTCATCATTCGTTTGGATTATCCTAATCTGCGATGATCAAATCGAACCTTCCGCCTGTTCCAGTTAACTAAAAGCAAAATCTAATTCCTTTATTAAGTTTCGCAGAACCTACCTAGTTCTCGGCGAACAGACGGAAAGAATTCGAGGAAACAAGCGGAAAGGTAATTGGATGAGAATTCTACGGATTCTCGTTAGCAGGATTCTTCTACCGCTCGACAGTTTGTTAGTTAACTCGGACCTAATAATTTAACTTGAATTTCAACTGGATGGTAATAAATTTCCTCGTTGAATTGAAAATTCGGTGATTAAGTAAAATATTATTGCCAACAGTGTTTATTGGTTGAACGTGATTATCTACGGGCAATTAGAAGAGAAATTCTAGAATATATTGGAAACGATGAACGAACATCGGTATAGCTTGAATCTTGTTTTATTGTTATTTTCTTTCTTTGTCATCCTTTTCACGTAGAAGTTCGTATTTATTTACGCAACATTCTTTCGTCCGCACCTGCGTGTCAGTTCCACCGGGAGTGTTGTGAAGAATACCGTGCGTGGTCGTGGACGAATTCAAGGGGTTCCCCGAATTTCCGACGCCCACGTTATTGTCGTTCCGGTCCATTCTCGCGCAGTGGAAAACCTTCGCCTCGGGTTTAATACCCCCTTCAACACCTCTGAAGAAGCATGTTGGCCAAGTATGCAACACTTCTGCATATATCTTCTTCTAAATTATATTCGCATCTTTGCTCCTCATTGAGGCATAATTTCCTTCACGCTCGACCTTCTTTTCTTTCTTCCAATCAAGTTGTGTGAAATTCGTTTAACGAATTTTCATTTCGTATTTAACATTGCACTCTCACTAAAAAATACTTATTCCACACTTTTTCGTCTCTTTTCCTTTTTACAAAAGACCCTTCTTCCCAAAATACCCGTCAATCGTTCCGCAAACGAAATTCTCATCTTCCTTTTTAAGCATATTTCCAGTCAAACGACTTCTGCGCTCATCGTTCCCCTCCCTCAGAGTGTTTTCCAAACTCGCCGCGCGGCAGCCTTCTTTGTCTAAACAATTCCTGCTCCTCTACGATCGGTTAACCTAACTCCTCGTCTCGCCCGGTAAAGAGAACAGGGTAACGCATGAAATTTATCGCAGCCCCCTGTCTGCTAGAAAAACGGGACGGAGGAGCGTTCTATTGGCGGAATTTTCCGGCGCACAGGCGTCCCGGGCAATGGCGTAGGAGCGAGCAGGCCCACGTGCATCCCAGATTCCTCCACCTTCTTATCTTCTTCTTGGGCTTTCCTCAGCTGTATTTCTATGCGATGCTCTCTTCCATGAGAGCGCACGACCTCGTTTTCAACGAGAGAGTTTTCTCGGTGGGGTTTTACGCCGATGAATCGGTGCGCGCAGCACGCCAACAATTCAAAGCAACGAGCAGTTATGGAATTCCATTTTCCTTTCGAGTGGCCAGACCTTCACTTTCCTGGTCGTTCTAATTCCATGTTTCACGCTCGGCCGTTTTTCCCCGGCGATCTTGAATATTTCGTTCGATCCAACTGACTCCAAGCACTCGCTCGTTTCTTCTTCTTTCTCTTCCTTTTCCTTTCATTCATACATCGAATTCCTTCTCCTTCTAAGCACTCGAAAGTAAATTCTATCCTCCCCAATATTCTTCACGCGCAACACCTTTTCCTATTTGTTTCAAGTGCCTTCCTACTACGCTCTTTTGCACAGCTGTCCTTCATATTTATTGTCCACTCGAATTTTCAACTTCGTTAATTACACGTTTTTTGAAAGTGATTATTCATTTCTGTTCTAATTGCTGCATTACTCGCGAGGGATTTTCGGCAACTGCCTTATCCTTTGATCGACGCCAGTAGTCTTGGAGTAATGCTAGTCGAAATGGCACAGTTGGCGCTTAGGTAGGTTTAAACATTTCCTTGCTACGATCCGCCGGTATTTGAGGCAGCTTTTGTTTCCTTAACCTCTTCACACATCTGCTGACTGCACAATAAGTCTTTCATCAGCGGCCACTATCTTCTAGCATAGAAAACTGAGTTTATAAAAACCTACTACTTCGTTAAACGTCCGAGGGCGAAGTTTGAAATGAGAAGCCTAAACAATTGAAGCCTTTACATTTCCGTCAGCGATGCGAGGGTGTCGAGCTCGTTTGGAACTTCGATTCCAATAGAATTTCATCTATTGCGAGAGAATTCTACGTGGAATTAAATATTCAAGAGCAGTGATGAATTTTACGAATCTCCGAGATTGTTAATGGTGGGGGGGGGGGGGGGGGATTTTTCACTAGAATATCACGTTGCTCCGGAAGATGCGAGAAATCACGATTTTAAGGTTACACCTCGAGTTCCCGTTGACGACCACTTGTTGCACGGAAATACAGGCGGCGAGTTCGAGGGGTTTTACAGCTCGTAGGGTTTCAGTGCTTCTATTAGCCGTACTTTCGTTCCCCGTACTCGATCTGAATCTACGAAGGCAAATTCGAAGCACGGCAAGTGGGAAACTTGGACGGGGAGAATGAAATCCCACGGCCCCACTCGAGAAATCTCTACCACGTTGTCAGGGAGGAACGAATTCCGATCATCCTAGTCACCCTCGCGAGACCAGCGAAAGAACAACTGTGAGAAAATGTACAGAAACCAAGGGAAGCACCGCAACTTCCGCATCGCTCAATGCGAAGACTCGCAAGCAAAGGAAAATTCATTTACTCCTACTTAAACGTTCAACGATCATTCGCTGTTTTAAAATCAGCAACACGGGAATAGATATGCCCCGGATGTATCGAAACGCTACCGCCAACAATTATCATTTAAATCCTCTACTCCCGATTCGCCGCGATACGGGCCGTACGCAAGGAAAAAAAGCGAAGTAGAAGTGTAGCAGGAAGGACTTTACAGTTCCCCAATGTCGGAAGAAAAGGACCCTGCGGTCGGGTGTCTCACGTAAACTTTAAACCATAGATCCACGATATATTCTCCCAAAGGAAAGCCATCGAACTCGTACATCCTCGCATCTTGCAGAAACGAAAGAAGGCACTCGGTTTCGAAGAAAGGGAAGGATCGTGACGTTCAACGTCCACGAATAAAGGGATAAGTTGCTCTCACGGCTATAAACACGCGTCGTGTTCTCGCCCCGGGTATAAAGAGGCGCACAGGAAATTCCGCGATGTTTAGAACAGAAGAATTCACGAGGTCGCGGCGACGGAATTTCGAACGGCACTGGCGCACTACGTTTCAACATCCACGCTTTAAGATCCACGGTGAAAAACTCCGCGGCGCTGTACGATCGGCCGGTACGGCTCGCGCGATCGGGGCCGTCGACGTGAACGGACGAGTAAAAGCCGATGAAAACCGCACGGATGCACGCATCGGGAAGTCGAGAAATTCTCCTGTCCGAGAGGATCGGCTCGTAGTTCCCGAGCGTGGCTTGGCTACGGGCAAGGCAGCAGGTCGACGCGAATCGGATGAGAAACGGGCTTGGCGGCCGCGGGGAGGAGCACCGGGGCTCCCTTTAGTGAACGTGTTGCGAGGAGTGGGGGGAATGATGGGGGACCTGCGCAGGGGGGGGGGGGGCGTACAGCATGCGCGTGCCTGCGCACCGGTTTTCGACGCGAATAGTGATGGGCCCGATCTCAAGCTGTGAACTTGACTCAGTCGCGACGGTGACGCTCAGTTTCCTCGGTGCGCAAGTCAATCCCGACCGACGTCTGCCAATCTCAACGTCTATCCAATTACAACGAGAATGCATTGCGTGAATTTTCATTCCACGTAATGGGGTGGATATTTCCGGGGATAATTAAGGAACGATGAAACTACATCGTATTATTCGTAGTGATTCCCTGCAGTTAATTTTATGTTGTTACAATTTCGATTTCGTCGAGTGCGTAACGTTCATTTTGCAGGATTAATTGTAGGCTTGGAATTGATATGTGTATTAGAGGTGGAGAACTATCGATAGTGTTGACTATCGGTATCATCGAATGTGATGAAAATTAAATAAAATATATATGCTTTGAAATATTATATTTGATTTTTGTATTTCATTTAATTTTATATATATTTTCTTAAATTTTTATCACATTCGATGATATCGATAGTCAACGCTATCGATAGTTCTCCACCTCTATGTGTATAGTCCGAATGTCGGTTATGTAGTAAACTGTGAAGTCGCTCCGTGTAGTACACCCGTTATATGAAAGTCACGTTCGAACCTAACGCACGTGCGCAGGAACCACGATGCATGCGTGCATTTCGAACGGTCCAGGGTAAGATGCTGGTAGTCGGAGTGACATATCTATTAAATACTTTGCGATTATATGTGACTCGAGACCGATGGTTGATTTTTTTTACTGAAATCTGTTCAGCTAAATCGGATGCATCCCGCTCTATTTAAGTTACGTAGTTACGAATGTCAGCGTGAAAGAATTTTCTTGAAGCTTACTGTTTATTTAACGAACAGGTAAGTGACTCGCATTCGAGTTTATGTTTCGTCATCTTCTGGTTTTACTACGTTGACGTAGGGAAAACTGTTCCCGACTTTAACCTCCATTTCACTTGTTCCGGGTTCTGTGAAATAATCTGCGCTACCTGCGAATCTAGGAGGGGGGGGAGGTTATTAGGCTAAGGGGGTGGAGGGGAGGAAGGCTGGTACCTGAGTCAGGCCAACACATTCCAGCTGCTCGAGAGGTGTGTCATATTCCAGTCAAACTGTCGTTTTTCTTTGTGTGAGTCCTTAGCGATGGCTTTAAGTGACGAATCGAGTTAGAAGAAAAGGTTTATCGCGAAGTCGTAATGTCTTTAGAGTATTAGTTTCCTCCGCGATAATATTAAATTGGAGAAAAGAAGCATCGACTATTTCAAATATTTAGTTTCCTCCAAAACAGTATTAGAAGAAGAACAATTGAACAATAACTTTCCTAGGCATTACTTTGCGAATATATTTTACACGGTGGCCAGTATAGAAATGTTTCCGCGAGATATACTATCGTTTCACTACAAAACCCATATCCGCCGCATTTCTTTTTTTAATCCGTAATTTCCTTACCTTATACTTTCGCTTATGTCTCCTTGTCTGGTTCCCAGCCAATAGGAAATTATCGTGCGGTATCTGGACCCTCTTCTTCACCGAATTCTTTTTCGAATCCCGTCTCCTTTTCCTTCTCTTCCCGTTGTGAAATAATTTGTCGAATATTTTCATTTTCCCGAGTGAATCCCTTCTTTACCAAAGAGGGGGCGCCGGCAACCGTCGGTAATATCGATCGCCGATCTCGCAGCTGGTGAAAGGCTCCGCCGGTGACTGTAGAATCGAAATGATTTCACGATTTAGTGACGTTTCGATTCACGCATAATGCAGCATAATGTGCATGAAGTGCATAGGGTACGTGACATATCCTATGCAGTCTATGCGCAGTATGCGTGAATCGGAACACAGCCTTAGTGACGTTTATTGGCATCGAGAGACGAGCAAGGGCAGAGTGTACAGTACTTCTTTAAAACGTAAGAATCTGGAGCTTGGAATTGACAGTTGGAATATTTTAATAGTATTTCGGCAAGATGTTGGAACAAACGAAGCTTAACTAATCTTAATATAAATCTCCCATGAAGGCAATCGACTTACTACCGGCACCGCGCAGTTTGTAGGACGCGAGTAAGATGCGTCACAATGTTGGTAAACACAAGTTCTGAGATTCGAAGCAAAGGCAACGCATAGGTCCCAACCTTCAGCGGCTGTGTCGTGCCCTTATATTTACACTTTACAAGTAACGATAGATATCCAAGTTCACTCGCGTCCTCTGTTTCGCGACAATCTACGTTTCACCGACGCACCACGAATAAGGAAAAACATTAACGATCAGTAGAAAGATATAATAGGCATCAAGGAAACTCGGCGAAACTTACTCCCGAATATTTACCAAGGATAAGAAGGTAGCGCGACGCGTGTCGATCGTCGAAAGGAACGTGAGAAATGAGCAGAGCTACCATTTGAATAGTGGGCGGCTTCGTGGCGCAGCTTATCACGGCGGGTGTTGCTGATATGGGATGAGCCGATGAATTCTCTGTGTAAATTCCTAGTCTACTTTCAGAACAACGATCGATCTGTCGACCCAACGAAGCCTCAGAACCACATACTGGCTTCGTACTCGGTGATTTCACTTTTTTCTTTTTTTATCAAACAACCGGTGCAACGACAAAAATGGAACGAAGGGAAACAATTTGTTAGATATTAACTACTTATAAACGAGATCGAAGTTACACCGGTCTACTAATACAATCCTATGGGAAGTTTAATTTGTAAAAAATAAAAGTTTTTGGTCAGATTATTCTCCATTAAATATTTAGTGGAGACTGCGAGATAGCTGGAAGGTATCGATAAGGGAGGACGGAGACAAAGTCGCACTTTAGGCACTCAAAATTTATTAAACAACAGAAGTACGCTACTGAATAATACAAACCTTATTAACGCTTTCAACGGATATAGAAAATGCAACGAAACCGCGAAAAGAAATTCCCGTTTCTTCAAGTCCGAGGAACGCTATTGGACGACGGGCGTTCTGTCTCCATCGTCGAAGCTAAAATATCGCGAGTAATTGAGCCACGAGTCGGAATGTTAGGAAAACAACGAGAAATACACTGCGCGGCGCTGCGAGGGGGATAATATTTCAATTTCAATCACGCACAAATTGCTAATATAACTGCCGTTCGTTTTCAAGTAAACAAGAGGCCGGAATGTTTCTCGTTAATTCTCCCAGCATTTGTCGACTACGCTAATGAAATCTTGCGACATAAATAACGCTAGAAATGAAACGATGTTTGTGCTCCGTTCATGGAATTCTCCTAGGCGGGGCGCGGCTCCAGTTGGTTCGCAATTGTTACCGCGTTAGAGAGTCAATGAATCGAAGCTTATTGGTTTTCTTTCCTTTTTTTTTTTTGGCTATACCATTCGATCGTTCGACTCGCATAAAAATAATTACTTGCACGTATCTCGTCTATAGTTAATTACACGATTATACTTCGTTCTAAACACTCAGATCTTTTACTGCTTCGAATGCAAATACAGCTACGTTACGTACTAGGTGTCTCAGTAGTTCCGATCACGACGGATCAACACGTTTCGTACAATGCGACATAAGCGTCTCGCTTATGCCAAGGGAGCGGAGGCAGCTAGTGGTTCTCCTCGGTTCTAAACGCGGACAGACGATTCGTTAGAGCTGGGAGGGGTGGTAGCCCCGTTAATTTCATAATTTATCAAATACGGGCGAGGGGACAGGACGCTGGGGGTAATAGAAATCAATGATAACGTTCGATCCTTCAGAGGATTATTAATAAATCGCGAACGTATTTGTACCAGTGGAATAGAACGACTAGCTCGCATCCACGCGGACCCAATAATATCCGTTCAAATGAGACACCTAGTACAATCACAATGATACAACAACTATTTAATTATCGATACCATTTTAATACATATTTCCTGCTTCTCGGCAAGAGAACAGTGTTCACGTTGCGAAGTAGTAAACAGTCGTTATTACAAAAACTGAGGTCCAGAAACACCACGAAAGTTCCGAGTTCTTATTGGCCCAAGAATGTTTTCCCATTTTCGGAGGAAAGTTGCCCAGAATAGTGACTACACTACGTGACACGCGCGCGGCGATGTCTTTCTTTTTTTTGTTTTTAAAAAAAAAAGGAGGAAAACCAAAGCCAGACTCCAAATTGAAATCAATGCTACAGCCTTTCGGCGCTATCTTCGCTCAAGCTTCATTGCGTGGCTTTTCTTTCGATGCCTCTAACGTACTATCGCACTGCTGTCACTATAATGGGCACGTAAATTATGCTATCACCAATTCGAGTCGTTATTAAGAAGAGCGCAGTATAGAGAGCGCTCTAAAAGAAAATTAGTACAGCTTATCGTAAAAACAGATGTTTATTTGTTGCTCTTGATACGACGCTACCGTGCGAGACCGCTATTCGAGACCATGGGACGCGGGCGGCCCGGTCGACGCGGGGGAAATTAATATAGTCGTGCATTTAGCCCGGAGATCTTTTATTCCAATGTCGCCCCGATATTGCTGGAATGTTAGAGATGCAGTAAAAGGAAACGGAATGTAAAAAAAAGAAATCATTCGTCATCATTCGTCGGTACATTGCCGAAGAAGTGTGGACCCAGTGTCGTTTACGAGCAACACTGCGTTTAAACAACTAAGCGGCATTCGCATTTAATACTGCAGCAATACAGGATCGTCAACATCAGAAACGAGAGATGAAATTTCACAATGTCGCGAGGCGCAGATGCTCTGTCGCCTTAGTTACAAGTAAATCGAGAAACTGGGTCGAAGGTGTTACGATTCACAAACAAACGGGGCACCCTTAACGAGCCGTGCATCGATACACACCGGCTCGCAGAAGTTCCCCCAATTTCTGGGTGGCGGTGATCGCGTAAGTACAGTGGAGCAATCGTGCCCGCGAGCCTCGGGCACGAGATTGTAACGAAGCAGCCTGAATTCCCTGCTGGGGCTTTCCGAAATCATCGAGGATCGATCGTCAGATTAGCTTGAGGGGGTAATGTAACGGCGCGCGGCCGTGGCACGGCGATGACACGCGACATCCGGTACCGATTCGTAGTAAGCGTACTCGGGGATCCGCCGATACGTCGACGCGACACGCGTGGGCGTATTGCGAGCAGAGGGCCCTCTAGCAACGATAACTGTAGAATCGCGAGCACACGGTTCGATATTTCCAACGGGATCCTAATATCCACGGCGGGCCCATGTGTCGCGGCGATACGCAGATCGTATCCGCGGCTCCTCTATGAACACGTTATAACACGGTAAAGTATATGTGCATGTAACTACTTAAGAATTATTACAGAGCCGCTATCCTTTCTCTGTTATCCGTTTACATTACATTCCCTGTATACCGCGATGCCCCGCTACCAGTGCCTGGACGTCCCCCGCCGCGTCTGGTAGCCAGGCATTGCCGTACATTCGGTACGTGTACTTATATACGTGTACATATACACGGTGTTCTGAAAACGGCGATACAAAGGAAAAATATAAAGGGATTCCTCTCGCTCTGGATCGAGATGGCGAACAGAAGGACATTTAAAGAGTAACCATCGCCTTTTCTTTCTCCCTCCCGTTCTCGCTTCCTCGTTTCCACTAACCGGCTACGATCAAAATGCATAGTGCAGCTGTGCGTTTGTTCGAACGTCCGGAGACGTCCCTTGGGGATCGCGCCCCGATCCCCGAAATCGATGACAAAAGCTGCGGGTGCACGTTGAACTCTTAATCGCAACTTATTCGAGAGTACTGAGCATTTAGCGCTAGGAAAAAAAGAAGGAGAAAAGTTCACTCTTCTACGATTATTTTCACTTCAGCGAACGCGAAATCTTACATTTCTCGCTTGTACCGCTCTATTTTCGGCACACCTTATATATTATATTAATATATATATATATATGCATTTATATTTATATTTATATATATATATATAATTCTGTGGATGGTGAGTGCCCATCTTTCTCTCTTCCTCTCTCTCTCTCTCTCTCTCTCTGTCGCGCGCGCTCCCTCTCGCTCTGTTGCACTCTCTCGTTGCCTCAATCTCGATTGCGTACCCGAGGGAAGTAATCCATACTCCTTTCTTAATTTTCATTTTTTTTTTTTGTTGCTTTTTTATGTTCTTTCTTCGTTCTTGCTTACGCCGCTGATTCCAGGTGTGTAAGACTTATTAAGTGGTCAACAATAAGAAGCACAGTTTTAACAAGTAACGTTTGTTGCCTTTCGCGCGTACGCACCCATGCACTCTTATCTTCTTTCTTCTTCATTCATACGCACACACCACATGCATACATATACACGCGCGCGCATGTTCCCCCCCCCCCCCCCTCGATTCCTCCCTTCTCTCTCTCTCTCCAACTCGCTTGCTCCTGTGTTTCCTCCCGCCCCTCCCCCCTCGTCCCGCTTTTTATCCCCCCTCATTCCTCCTCCCTTTCATTCACTAGTTGTCTTACTATGAGAACTTACTCTATCGACATTGCTCAGTGACCTATCGAGTGATCGAAAAGTTCCTCGAGGAGCTTCTGCCTTCGTTTTCCTACTGATTCTTGCGTTGTGTCTGAAAGGCCACCACACAACCGGGCGTTAGTAGAGTTATAGAGATACCGGTCGACGTTGACGCGACTGGTATGTGTCTGGACTCGGTAGGAGTCTCGTCAGGTGTTGATACACAGTAAAACTCCATTTATCTGAATTGCTCGTACAACGGGAGACCACTGGTCTCCCTCACTGCCTGTCGATTTTCGTTCGAGTAACCGGAGTTCGTGTTCAGATAAGATTTATTTGTTTAGTTTCTTTTTGTAACAGGAGCTCAACAGGTAAATGCAGAATTGGCTAAGATTCTGTTGAGATAAATGGAGTTGTGCTGTAGTAAGGGATTAACTAGACCAGTGGCGGACTTAAGAGGGCGGCCGATGAGCAGTTGCCACCTGGGCCCCTGCTCAGAAGCTCACTCGCCCCCTCCAGGGCCCCATTTTTAAAAAAAATTATGACTTTATACAAACTATTTTTTTCTGTACTATTATACTGAGCCCGTTTTTAGTAAACTACCTCTTCATTTTCCCGAAAAAAAAATGGGCCCCTCAGAACCTTTGCCACCTGGGCCTTTTTTCTTAAATCCACCACTGAACTACACTCAAATTCAACCCCTCATGATTCCCAACTTCCTCTCTCTTTCTCTTACACTAGTTTTTCGGTATGTTTGAGGTGCGTGAGGCTGTTATAAATTGCACGCGAATTGAAATGAAGTTTGCATTACCGATAGCGATAAATTATGTTTGAAGGGGTTAGTAAGCCGGAGCTTGGAAATCGGGCATCCGTTGCTGTTGCTGTGGCTGCTGCTGCTGGCCGAATGGCGGGTCCTGGTAGCCAGTATCGGTTGCATCGGGGTAACTTGTATATCCTGTTCCTCCGACTGGATCCGCCTCGTAACTAGGCGCGAAAGCTGCATCGGTCCCTTGCTTGAATCTTTGGAAGGCGAACCAGGCACAGGCGGCCTATCAAACGTGTACAGAAACAAATGAAGGGTATTTAACATGGGAAGAAGAATCGAAAGCTCGAAATCAATGTAATAGACTTTCCGCCTCTACGAACGTATATACTTTGACTCGTAAATTTATCCAAACTTATAATCTATGTACCCAAGTGAAAATGGAGAAGAAGGAAAAGGCGATTGCGCTTTGGACATTGTTCACTCCATAGTTCTCATTCGGTGGGAGGGATTTGTTCCAAGCATTGGTTAAGTAACAGAACCCGACGAAGTAGAGGAACGCCCAGAAACCTGAAAATCTAAACACCAGAATGCAATATTTTAATTCCCCTGAAACAGAACTATTCGCCGTTTTTGAAAATGATCTCAATATTTCTTGAGGAATCTAATATGAATATCGGCAAGATAGTTTCGATGGTAGAAACTTAATCGCTGGTAGTTTCACCATCGTACGATTTACACCCTAGGAGTAATTGATAATATTTCATCTACCGTGGCAGTGAAAAGAAAGTTTGAAGCTCATTTCGTTACGTCTCCGTGCAACTAACTTCATGCTAGGCTTAAGTATTACATCGAGACCGTTGTCCTATTCTGGCAACACTCCAATCTATGGGACATAAATTTCAAGATATAAGTCTTTCTAACGGAACTGTCTTATTTTTCTTTACCATTTACAGTTCAAACTTCCTTTCGACCACTATTGTACATAAATGCAAAAGCCATTATCCCTAAAACGAAGTTTACGATACCCTAAATCGAGGAGGACAAAGTGCTTCCTGGTCTTAACGGAGGACATCTGCTCGAACAGGTATTCCCCGACGAGGAATCCGATGCTGGCAAGGAAGGCGAGCACTCCGATCCCAATCCCGTAATTGCAAGCGTTGTGATCCTCATTGTAGAGGCACACTTCTTTTCCGTCTTCCCTTGTGATGTACCCCTTGTTGCTTATACATCCAAACACGATTATCGCGAAGAGCTGTAAAACGAAACGGTTGGTTTCGCGATCATTCAACATTCTGTCTTTATAAAGGAAAACCGTACTGGGTGTGCCAATGGTGAAATCGAGCGGGGCCAGAAGTGTTGCTAAATGGTGTTATTATCATTTTCGATTGACTGGCGTAAAGTGTTGCATATGTAGCGTGTCTTTGGAACACGATTATTAGGGAACGGTCGTAAAATTCGGGCGAACAGTTTAGTGCGACAGAGGAAGCAGGAAGTAAGTAAAGGGGTGGATGAAGATGGATGCTACGTTTGGAACGGACGTTGAAATCCGTTACAAAGTATTCGCTTTGGGTTGTATTCGATATTTCAGTGCTTAAATTGGAATTCAGTTCCGCGGCCCTAAAAATATTTGCCTCTTCCGCGCTGCTATTTATGTAAAATCGAATGTAGGTTAGACCTGGTCCAGTTCCGCCTTGACACGAAAGTGGATTAGACGAAGGTCAGAAGATCTGAGAAACGGGACTGAAATGTAGAGGAAACTAATTACGAGACGCAGTAATTAAAACAGCCGTAAAATTTTATTTCTTCGTTTACATTACCGCGAGGGGCGCAACGCTTACAAAACAAATCGAGCGCTATTAATAACAGAAAGATAATACCTCAAGCATAAACTAGAAATTATAACTATAATGTATATATAAAAGATTGACGATAATTAATGAAATAGCGACTATAACTATCGGAGGAGGTGTTTCCAATATAACACGGAAATAATATAATCCTCAAGTTCGGGCTCCCAAAATAATCAATACAGCTGGTACTTCGTACCCCGATAAGTTGTTAATTCTTCCATTCAGATTACCCGGATGTACGCGCGTACGAATATTTTCTACACCGAATGTGAAAATTTTCAGGGAATTTAATAAACCAATTCGCACAGCATTGCAACGCAAGAGTCACCTTAATGCTCTAAAATGACAGAAGCGTTATGAATTAATTAAAATGCGGTTGAATGTGTTCGTTATCCCGATGACCTCGGGATATTTTCTCGCATCGGGAAACGGGAAAGCCGCGGAACTCTTATCCCATTGAATCATATCGAAGCACTCGTAACGAGAAATGGGCATGATTTCCGGCAGAATGACACTTCCGGCGGCCTCGAGCATCAAACGACTCGAGTGGTGCGATATATTCGCGCAACGGTCGATTATCCGAGGTGCGAGACGTCAATTAACAGAGGCCCCCCTCGCAACCAGCCGATCCCCTACATTCCGAGGTGCAATTAGAATCTCGGCGAAACCGTGCGCGTAGTTACCGCCTCGAACTCTGCCCCGAGGATCGATCCCGCGGTGCCTCCCGACACCTCGTCCCCCTCTTTCCGAAACGGAAACGAGCTCTAATCATTGGAAAAAACCGCGAAACATCCCAGTGTTCTAAAAGCTGCGGGATCCGACCCAGGGGGATCAGTGATATACGCTCGATAGGGGTACACACGGAGCACCGTAAACGTTCCGATTCGATCCACTCTTTGCAAGCATCGAAATAAAACGTATTCGAGCAACGGGGAGGGGGATCGACGGAAAATTATACGAGATTCCGTATTATGGGGAGTATCGCGGGGATTCGCGAAAAATCAATAGAACCCCATCGTGCAATGTTGGCGAAGGGTGCGTTGGGGAGAGAGAGAGAGAGAGAGGGGGGGAGGGGGCGGCGGAGATGGGTTCATCGTTTAAAATCAATGCTCGTCGCATAAAATCGACATTTCGCTGAATTCTCGAAGACGTCGCCGTGAGGAGCGAGAAGGTCTCGGGTGTTCCGATACGAGAACTTACCAGGGATACGGCTCTTAGGATGACTTGAGGCCTTTGGACGAAGGCAATGGGGTCGAAGGGGGCTCCTGCCTTTCCTCCACCGTACGCTCCACCGTCCATCTTAGGGCGACTGAGCTGAAATTTGAAAGCTCGAAGCTGATGGAAGCGCGCACGCGTCAAGGGAGGTTATCCTTTTTTCTATCCCCACCATCGTGGTATTTAGGGTGGATCCCACCACTGATGTATAGGTATATGCTGGATACGGCGTGCGGCTTCTGTTCTAAGCGCAGGGGGAGGCTCTGTGACGATTTGAACCCGCGCCATCTTTCGGAATAAACTAGTTCGCCATCTGAACGGGGTCATTGGTACTATGGTTTCTCGATTTACATTATTAAACGCCATTATGTAGCTGGAAAATATGTATGATAATATAATAATTTTATAATAGAGTTTTAACGAAATGTGTCGCGATATAACGAATGTCATCTTTGATATGTAAGAACTGTTAATGGTCGTTCAATTTTTATGCCGAGAACGATTATCGATTTGACTGACGTGCTAATCGATAGCGCCGCACGGAATCGATACAATCGAATGTTCTCTGTTTAATTTTTAAATTGACCTGTATAAGTCCATTTATACTTAAAAAATTTTTATACATAAATTGTTAATACTAACTTCAAGTTGTACGCGTTACTACAGTCAACAAAAAATTGACAAATGGACTTAGGCCACTTTCGAAATAAAGGGCTCATTTCTATTTGTTTTATTTAGTAAAATATTAATGCCGGGAAGTTGTAAGTATAGATATATGAAAGGAAGCTTCTTAGCTTGGAAGTGGTTCTCGCGGATCTTATTATTGAACAATAATGCGCACGGATTATGTAAGTGGTAGCGTTTATTTATTATTTGTACATTCTGTACACTGATGTAATCAAAGTAACACTTTCAGCAGTGCAAACGTTACCAAGCCTATACTAATCGAAACATAGAATATACGAGTGCTGCCACATTTCGGTTTCACTTTTGACTGTAAAAATAATGAAATTTCTTCATACGATCGTGCGTAAATAAAATTACTTCTCTCGTTAATTAAACGTTACCCTTAGAATTAGTTGTTCAAGTTCATAAAGCTTTTCCCTCGCCTCGTCCACTTCCGCCAAAGTTGCATTAACAGAAATAGGTAATATCTGAGAAGCGCTTAAGCACTTATTGGCATCGACAAAGAAATTAATTCTGTCCTCCGAGAGTCGTTTTCGATAGTACGCCACGAATGCTTGTATCAGAGACAACTGTTGCTCTCCGTGTTTAATTATTTCGAAGAAATGTTGAATCCTAGAACATTTACAAGTTGTAACCGCTTGCCTTATGTTAAACGATCTTATTGTATCGGAGTGTCGTCAGATTTAATCTAACGGGGTTTCTACCTGTCCTGAACACTTGTTACCGCAATAGCAGACCTTTCCCTTTTTATATTCAAAGCATTCCTTATTTCTTCTGCTTTCTGAGAAGAGGCACCTGTATTAAGATCGATTAGATTAAATATAAACAAGTAGTCTGATTATAATCCAACGAAAAGTATAAAGGATACATTCACGATGTACGGTAAAGAAATTCGAAGTTTCTTATCCAAAAGAGAATGCTCTTATTTAACGCTATTCTTCAAATCCTTCTAGTTTACCTAACATTATCAATTCCTGTGTACTCAGCTCATGCAAAACATGGGTTGATATATTTCTTTTTCTGCATTCTGGTATTAATTCAGATGCACCCAAACCACGCAGTAAGCTAGCTGTTTGTTTATTAAAGCTAAACGGATCGCAGACTCTATCCATTATTTCAATTTACACTAAAAGGCAGAATCAAAGACATCTACGACTGAGTAAATGCGTGAAACTTTAATTATATTCCTACAGTTTTAAAAGTTTACCTTCCTTACGCTTCGTGTTTGAGAAATATATTAATATATGCACAATTACTATTGCGGAATTACGTTTTATAGTTAGGTTACGTTGCTGACAAAGATATATAGTACACGTCCATCCAAGAACTGCTAATAGTTAATGAATTGCAACAAAAATAATTGCGACTACTATATAGAAATCTAGTCAAAGGACTATACTTCAAGAACCAAAAGCAAATGTGTACAAATTATTTGTAGAAAATACAGAATTTGTTCGATAAAGTAAGCATTCGCTATGGAGCGATACGTTTGTTGTAACCCATATGCTGGAACCACTAGAACTGCTAATAACAAACTAATTACGAATGAAATAATTGCAAATATCTTGAAGAAAAGTAGTTAAGGGTATATATTCACAGATCTTACTGCAAAAGTACATAAATTATTTATAGGAAACGATATTTCATTAATTTTCCATCGCAGTTCGTCGAATGAAAAAGGAGGTTATGTTCAAGAACATACAATTTGTTCATTTGTTTATTTTCGCTTTGAGGTTATAGACGTCTTCTATGTACATTATAAATCGTTATGCAACAATTTTTAGCATCAAAATTGTTTACTTGTTGCTTAAAAAAGCTTTTTGAAAATTTGATGAGTTTCTGGACGCATGGGAAGCACAAAAGTTGGCGGCGCGTGGCGGCAGAAGAATGAATTAAAATGAGCATTTTCACACCTAAGTTACATACACACTTGAATGCCCGTGTGTGGGTTCCTAACCTCGATCCACATTAAAAATGACAAATCACATCGTGAAAAATGTGAGATCTATTCGAAATACGCATTCTTGGTACTTAATAGAAGAAATAATCTACAAGAATATTTTCCTACGGCCGTAGATCTTATACTCGACGAATCTCAATAAACCTATAAGATTGAGGTTAGTAAACATATAGTGCATAACATCCGATCGGTCGCTCGATTCTACCCCCTCCAATGCAAATGCACGACAGCAAATGCATCCGTTTCATGATTTCATCTACAATATTTCATGGGAATGCTTTAAAGCAACGCCGTAAGCTCATCCCAGCTCAGCCCCAACCACGGCCACAAAACATCATAAACAAATTCACAAAGTGTGCATAACTACCAATCACCTGAAGCCGCACGCATTTAAATTAGAACCGTCGCAATCGAACGCGCCCAAGCCGCGCTAATGGGGAACCGCCTGCAACCAGATAATTTCGCGCCAATCGGATTCGTCCGAGCGAGCGTCGCGCGCATTGTAAACAGCCCGCGAAGCCGTATAAATGAATTCAATATGAACAGAGCCTTACGCAAAGCCAAAATACAATTCGCGGTTTGTAAAGTGTGGAAAAATCACCGGATATCTTTGCCGAAGCGCAAGATGCCTAGCGGCATGGAGGCGGTGCTGCACGGCAGAGCCGACGGAACAAGTGTCTGTGTACAAGATGGCGGCGCCCGGGGCCTTAACTGTCGTGAAAATCGCCAGGAAGTAGCCCGTAAACGGAAGCCGCGCGGTGTCGCAGCGAGCCGCGGATCCCCGCTCCGAAGGATGTGATCCGAGGAAGAAGAAGAAGAAGGCCGAGCTCGGGCCAGAGGAGCCTTTTTCTACGCTGCCACGGGGAAATTCGGGTTGTCCAAGTTCCTCCGGCCAATAACGTGATCCTCTTGGTGGCCACGCCGACGATGGAGCCCAGGGAACGATACCAGGAGCTCTGCAGACTTTGCGCATCCTTCGACGCCGTCAAGATGGACATCTTCGGTCAGGAGGGCAAGAACAGGCAGCTCGTTGACAAGATAGAAGCCTGTCTGCCGTTTAAGGTTCGTCCTCGTCCGTATGTGATATCACGCGCTCCCCCCCTTTCCCCCCCCCATTATCGGGGCCTCCCTTCGACTCTTGCGAACCTGTTCTTCAAAATAATCACCGCTCTCGGGGAACGTGCTAATTTCTTGGCGTTCCGATTTATCTCTGACAGAATGCGTCCTCGATCGAGGACTTTACTTAGCGTCCTCCTTTTGGGTGTACCACTCGGTAGTTTCAAATCCGATGGCTTCGTAACGTTTCCTTTATTTTCTTCGACCCTGTAAAGTTAGCTGCAGGAAGTCTGTTGGATTATGTAGATTTCTTATAGCGGTTTTTCATTGTTGTTTTCCAATTCACTATTTCGTAGATGTACATAATTTGACATGTGCACGTAGATATTCGTTTCTGTTTCTCTCCCTTTTACTTTTGTGGGGGGCAAGCATTCGAAACCAGTTTAATTAATGTCAAATATTTTTCATAAATTTAGTAGCTGGCACGTCTTTGTTTTATTAGTAGACTCTTACTTTCGTTTCGTTTCCATCCCTCTTCTTTGTTCTCTATTTACTTTCGCTTTCCTAAGCATCTTGTTGCACAGAAATTAGTTTTGCGTATCTGTCATGTGCATTCATGATGGGTTTTAATCTTATTTTCGTATTCTTATCTTTCAAGTAGAAGAGTTCTCTTTTCCGTAAAAGATTTTCCTTCTTTTAGTTTTAACAATAATTGTTTTTCAGCTTTCATTGTTTATTTAAATCAATTGTAAGATTTTGTAATTTCTTGTCTCCAGCTGCAATTGTTTTACTGTTTTTGTTTACGATGCCATAGCAAATTTATTACTAAATGTTTATAGATATTTTTTGTTTTCGTTACTTCGCTTAGATTTCAATATAATTCATGCGAATTAAAATATCGATGATAGATGACATTTACTTATATCCTTTGTTTATTTTATTTTAATCGAATGTTTCTTATGTATCCGATTACTTTGAATCGAGGCTTTAACTTCCTAAAATTCTTTTCCATTGTAAATGATATTTATTTAAATTCTGAATATATTTATAAAGTTTCTGTAATGTATTATGTAAACATTTCGTTTCAAATTAATGGTACATTTTTGCTGTATATATGTTCGTTCAATTAACTTCAGTAAGTATATAACGAATTGTAATATAATTACGGAAATGTGATATATCGTTTGGAAATGTATAATATATCTTACTATCCGTGAGATGTATTATCTCTACGTTATCCTTACTTTCTGCATTACACGCACGTATACTGTGTACTCGCATGAAGTTATATAATTCTTACTATCAGCACCAAGTACACAATCATTAAAATAAATTACATGAAATTTCAATGTCTGTTATACATAAGTTTCTTGTCATTTAGTTGACCGAACTCGCTTACATAAGGCTCGAATGTTTAATTACAGATTGCAGAAAATGACCGCTTACCAAAATGCCTGTGTTATCGGTGCATGTACAACTTGGAGAATTTCTACGATTTTAGAACAGCGTGCGTCAATGCAGTGGCCCTCTTGGAAAGATGTCTACCGCCTTCAGAAAAAGTGAGCTCCTCGTTTCTCACGTACAGCAGCAATAGCAACAGCACGGATATCATTTCATTGCTATGTTTCAGTCTGGCGAAGGTGTTACGACCACCTTGACATGTTACAATGATTCGGAGCTCCTGAAGAGAAAGGAAAGCATGCCAGTGTTGATTCCGGAAGCTCCCATCGTGAATCCGAATGCTGCCTTAGGCACGCCGCCCAGATTAAATTCTGACGGGGAAGCTGACCATGAAACCGAAGATATGATCGATAATAGTGGCACCGATGAGGGTATTCCATTTGTTTTTACCTACGAGACTCGCATTCCTCCGCGTTATTCATTTGCCTTTGGTGTTTTGAAATCACGAATAGAATAAAAGAATAATAACTATTTCGTTCTACGATTCCTTTCTTCAAGCAACAATAGTGGACGACTCCGAAGATCGTCGTTCAGAGGAATACGAGATGGATATGGAAACAAATCCCAGCGACTTTCTGGAGATGACGTCGATGGTGACGGAAGAGCCAGAAACATCAGAGTCAAGGCGTCAAGAACCTCCGAATAACTCGTCAGAGGTATGCTATGAAATGTCTACGGCAGAAGCTCTGTAGATTTTACATCGGAGAGACATGCAGCACAATATTTGATTGTTTCGCGTGATTACAGCACACATCTCAGCAACACGAAGTTTACGTTTGTTCCTTGTGCAACAAAGCGTTCAGTTCGAAGGGCCATTTGTCGTTGCACGCGCGTATCCACGTGGGCGCCGGTGACGTGATCGGCGAGAAAGTTCTTACGGATGATCATACTTCCTACAAGAGGCCCTACCAGTGCGATCTTTGTCACAAGTCTTATTCGACCGCGAAGCATCGTTGGGGTCACGTTTCGACAACGCACAGGTTTGTCCCTGCATTTTCCTTTTCAAATTATACACACTATCCTTCGACCTTGTATGAACTGTTGAAACTGCCGTAACGAAAGAGCAAAGATTCGATAGGAATAATTCTGGGGGAGGACGAACTATGTTTTGAGTGGATGCAGAGGAAAGCGTTAATTTTAAAATATCTAATGGTGTACCGTATACATATTCATACTGTAATGATAATGAGAATGATGATATAATGATCTTTGTATTAGAGGCCACCCGGCAGTGACATGCGGTTATTGCTCCCGGATCTACTCAACCCGAACAAATTTGGAAGAGCATATAAAATCACGTCACGCTGGTCTTCCAGCGCCGACGGAAGTCCCGGTGAATAGTTCCTATCGCCCGGAAAGTAGATGCCAGTGCAACGCTTGCGGGAAGATATGCACGGATCCCATGGAATTGAATCTCCATGGAAGAATCTGCGCCGAAGAGCAGAGATCAGATCTGTCGGGGAAAGATCAGAATAAGGAGAATAAAATCGTGGACAGTTCCGAAACGTCCAGCGTTGGCAGTGACGACTATAGTAAAGACTACAGGTACAGCCGAGGCATCTTAAAGTCTCGCGAGAGACTTGAGGTGAAGTCTCGTGAGAGATGTATTCACCGAATACTCACCGTTTTCTGTTCTTTAGGAGCGCGGAGGCGAAACTGGCTAAGAATCCGCAATTGACTATCTTGAAACAGGCGTTAACGAAAGGCGACAGTCTTAAACGAGATTTCGATGACAAATTCACGACAAATTATAAACCAAAAAAGCTACCAAAAACAGGTAACTTAGAAGCATCAAGCCCTGCAGTTTTAATTGTAAAGTGGCACGCAATTCGATTATAAATTGTGCGTAAGAGGCTCGTTTAAAATACAGTGGATATATTCTCTCCTTTTGCCCGACAGAGAAAACTGACATGAAAAGTGACAAGAAATGGTACTGCGAATCTTGCCCTCAATTTTTCACCTCGGTTGAGGAATTGAAAGAGCACGAAGCGATCCACGATGCCGATAAGCCGTTCATCTGTATTCTTTGTAAAAAAGATTTCGTTCTCAAGTCTTCCTTAAGCAGGCACATCCAAACGTTACACGGCGTTGATCCATCCCCCATCGTAGAGAGCGACAAGTGTTTAAAGAAGATCGTTTCGCAGAATTGGAATGAATCTATGGATCTTGATTACGAGGGGAAGTCTTCTGAGTTTCCTCTGTCACCCGAGGTACACTTAAATCGTCTTTAACAATTTAACGGTATCCTTCGGTGAGATTACACATCATCTTGCCAATGCTCATGCTGCTTTCTGAAATGTTAAGACAAACGCGGACAATGACGAAGAGGACCGCGAGAGTGGCCAGGAGAATCTCATTGAAATCGAAACCGTATTTGTCTGCGAGATTTGCACTCGCGATTTCAACGATCGTGCATCTCTGTGGCTCCACATTCGGGCCACCCACAAAGAATGCGCGGCATTCGCGTGCGGCGTCTGTTTGAAGATCTGCGCCGACAATACGCAGCTTCTGAACCACGTAAACATGTATCACGGTGGCTCGAAGCTATTACTTTCTGAACAGAGAAGGTATCACGTTAAAAAGAGAAAGATATATCTAAAAGACGAAGCACGTCGTGTTTCATTGCGGCGTAAAACATTTAAGACATCGTTTCAGGTACAGTTGCACGATTTGCGGCAGGCAGCACGATTCCAGGAAGAAGCTGATCGCGCACGTGTCTATACACAACGTAGATCCCAGTTACGATCCCGCGACGTTCGTTCAGTTGAACAGTAATTACTACGGGGAGAACATTAATGGCAACGAGACTGCCGAGCAGATGCTCGATTACGAGGAGGACGTAGACAAAGTAGACTGTTATATTTGTTATAAATCATTCCCCAATGAGGATCATTTAATACGACACCAAAGAAATGCGCATAGGGTAAGAATTCTTAAAGGGGTAAAACAAGAGAGGAATCGATGTTTTCGTTCGAGAAGTTCTGATAAAAGAAACTTTTGTAACCTTTCAGTCTGAACAATTAATGCCAACAGGAGATTCTCTGAATCCGTCCAGTTTGAACGGCGGCGGGAATAGAGCCCAGTACCACCTGTTCTTCGTCTGC
The DNA here is from genome assembly GCA_963932335.1 of Andrena marginata. NCBI lineage: Eukaryota > Metazoa > Arthropoda > Insecta > Hymenoptera > Andrenidae > Andrena > Andrena marginata. The sequence goes on from OZ010661.1 coordinate 905,973, forward strand.
GAGCTCTGCGGCAGCTCGCACCCGAGTAAATGGGAACGTTGGCTGCACGTTAGCTCTTGCCACGGCAACGAGCCAGCCATTAAATGCGATCGCGAGGACTGCGGTAAGATATTCGCAACGAAGTCGCTAAGGAACGATCACGTGCAGCACCATGCGATACAGGGCTCGTCCCCGAACACCTGCGAGATCTGTGGAAAACTTTGGGGCAGCCGGGTGGATTACTGGAAGCATGTTATGGGCGTTCATTCGGACACCGTCCCATTAATATGCGGCGTTTGCTTGAAAGTGTTCTCGAACGTGTTACAATTAAGCGCCCACGTGAAATCGAAACATTGGCCGTTAACGAACGGCGACTTTAGCTGTGATATCTGCGGGAGGCCGTACTCGAACAAGTCCAAGATGTCCAGGCACAGGAAGATCCACGGCTTCGAAGACAGTTGCGATAACGGGCAAGAGAGCAATGAGAACAAAGCGGACGGGCGAATCAGGGAGACTGAATTGAACTGCGAACTGTGCGTGGACTCGAAGTTCGCTAGCTTAGAGAAATTGTGTAATCATAGACGGATCGTTCACGGCCTCTTCCCTTGCGATCTCTGCAATAAATGTTACGGGAGGACCTCTCACTTGTGGAAGCACGTGAACAGAGTGCACAAAGGCCACGAGGACGTCACCTGCCCCTACTGCTTGAAAACCAGCGCCTCAAAGGACCATCTGGCCGCGCACATCTCGAAAATACACAGATACGAGCCGGACTCCAGGAAGGACGGGAAGGATAGCAGGCAGTTCAAGACGGAGGAAGTGAATTTGCATTATTGCGAGAAATGTAATAAAGGGTTCCATAAGCGATACCTTTTGCGTAGACACATGAAGGGCTGCCAGAATTACAGGAAAGATCCTGGCGCGTTGCTAACGAGATGCAGGGCGTGCGAGAGAATCTTTAAGGATCGTGCCAGCCTGCAAAAGCATATTGAGAATCATCACAGCACGTACACGTGCCACCTTTGTAACGAGACGATCACTTCGAAACTGGGGATCATGACGCATAACAGGGTGAAGCATATGGATCATCCTGACTTGACTTGCAATTTTGGGGCTTGTAGAAAGTTGTTCAGGACGAAGGAGGATTTAGAGGCCCATAGAAAGGACCATAGGTAACTTACTTGTTGTAACAATTATTAACCGACCAACTTACCGCAGCTCGTTATGTTAATGGACAATGTTCTTTACCCTAATCAATCATTATGAAATTTTCCCCTCAAGATATCATACGAATCCCAATGTCTGCGACTTCTGCGGTGACACCGTTGAGAATAAGCTTAAATTGAAAATGCACGTGCTGTCCCTCCATCGGAACGAAATCGGCGTTTCCTGCGGAGTGTGCTTGATCCCGATGAAGGATCCGAAGGAGCTGAAAAGTCACGTCGAAGAAGTTCATTCCAGTGTGCTTTCGAGACCCAATACCTGCCAAGTCTGTGGGAAACAATATGCGTCGAAGTGGAAAGCTTTTGATCATACTAAAAAGTGCCATGGAAAAGTATTTAGGACTTGTAAGCAATGTTTAGCTGTCTTCACGGAAGATTCCACTATCAGAGACCACTACGAAACCGTGCACAACGTCCCGAAGGATCAGCTTGCTGCATTTGAATACAGATTCGACATTGGATCGAAAAATGAGGATTTCGAAATAGAGGTAAGTTCGTTCGATTCTCAAGTGCACTGTACTTGAATGTAAACGCAACGTTCTGGTTGAAAATTGCCAGCGATTAATCGTTTGCTTCGCAGTCGCCTGATATCACTGTGAAGGAAGAGCCAGACGATTTAGAGTACGACGTTGATCTGTGCGATGAGGATTCCAGTGACTCCAAAAGACGAAGATCCTTGACAGATACATTCGACTGCGAAATGTGCCCCGAGATGTTCGTGAACAGCGACGCCCTTTCGAAGCATTATCGTAACATGCATAATACAGATCCGGAAAGGATGTTCAAGAGATTGAAACAGGAAGAGCAGAGAAGGATGCGCGGGAAAACGAATTTTGCTTGCAAGAATTGTAAGAGGCAATTCTGTACAAAAACGCTGTATTGGAATCATATTGCAACCTGCAAAAGAAGCATTTTACGAAAAGAAGTAAGCGATGCGTTTTCCTTATCCCCATGGTTCGATTTTTAAGTGGAAACTTCATACGAGACGTGTTAAATCTAGGAAGCGCTGCTGCCTATGCGAAACGACGTGTTAGACAACCGAGAAGGCGCGGTCGGCAATCGAGTGGATATTTCGAAGAATAACAATCAAATCAAAAAGGAAGAGTCTACGTCAAATTTGAATATTCCCGATTTCAATCTCTTCGAAGACATAAATCTGCAACTCTCAGGCCAGAGACCTCTTCCGAATCTCATGCCACTTTCCCAAAGGTAAATAGCACCAAGTGTAGCGGTGTATAACGAATAAAATCGATTGTATTATATTTATCTGTACGTGGTTCCAGGGTAAAGCCACCGATCAAGTGTTCAAGGAAAGATTCGCGAAAAGTTTACGACGAGTCAACGAATACAGAATGCGCGTGCGAAGTCTGTGGGAAACAGTGGCCAGCGAAGAAACACTTATGGCAACACCTGATCCGCTTCCATCGAGCAGAGGCCGCAGTTACTTGCGGAGTGTGCTTGAAACTTTGCAAGGACTACGGCGATCTGGCGGACCATTTGAAAGCTATGCACGAGGCGACCCTTTCGTGCGAAGGAAACAACTTTACATGTAAAACTTGCGGCAGGTATTGTGTCCTACAGAATCTATGTTTCCATGGGCGAAGAATTCGAATTTATTATGGAGCTTTAATCGCGCCGTTACCGTTTCTATAAATCGCGTGACTTTTTCTGTTCCGCAGGTATCACAACGCGCGCAGTAAATTGCTACTGCATACGAGTATTCATATTGGGCATGCGAGCAATGAAACTTTGTGCCCAAAGTGTCACAAGAATGTCACCGACGATCCCGATCATGCTAACACATGTTCTGGTAAGACGGGAGAAGAGGGTTTGAAGAACGAGGAGAAGCCGGAAGTGAGTAGCTATAAAAAACATATGTCCGAGCGATTTCAGTAATGCCAGTTCGGCGATGGATTATTATTGTCGCGTATCAGTCGAGCACGATTTTTTATCAAAAGGGAAGCGTGATAGCGGATGATACAATGATCGAGGAAGTGGAGGAAGGGGACTTCGAATCTGAAGCCGACGAAGCGGACACGGAGGAGTCGGAAAGCGGTAGTAGTACCGAGGTCGAGGAAGAGAACGAGTCTGAGGGCGAATCCAGAGCTACCGGTGATATCACTTACAATTCGGATAGTGAAGATTCCGAGGACTTGGACAATTTGGAGATGGAAGAGAAGAACATGCAGCGTTTCGCTTTGGAACGCCTTCAGGACGCAAAGAGCATGGGTAATGGAATAAATCAAGGGCTCCTCTAAGAATCCTTTACGAATAGCGAACCGTTAAACGTAAATATACGATGATTGTTTCAGATACAGAGAAGAATGATGTGGATTTGTCGGATGACGACGGGCCTCCGATCCTCAGCCCCATTATGCCCCTGATTTCTGCAGCCATGTCCGAGGAGCAATTGGTAGGCCACAAGCTGAGTCAAATGGTACCTATGTCCGAAAAGGACATAGAAATGTGCGCCCTGTCGGAAATTCGAAATCAGTCCGCGCCGAAATCGGTGAACTACTATGAGAAGGGTTTATTGAACAACGAGTCCTTGGATTTCGAATCGGAAACGTACATGAATCGAAGTGACGAGGACTACGATGACATGAAAAACGAGTTCGACGAAAATTCTGTCGAGGAAAATGAGTACGATGTCGAGGAGAACGCGGGCGATGAGGAGATCGAAGAGAACGACGAGGCTGGAGTGAACGAAGAGAATTACGAAGATGTTGATGGTAACGCGAAGGACGAGGAAATGGGAGACGAAGACGTTGACGAGAATGAGCACAGTGAAGAGAATGTGATAAACGAGCAGATCGAGGAAAACGAAGAGAACGAAGAGGGGAGTGAGATGAACGAGGAGAACGGGGGGCATGAAACGAACGAGGAGTATGAAGAAAATGATGAGATTGAAGAGGACGAGGGAAACGAGGAGAATGAAGAAGACGAAGAGGACGAAGAGGATGAAGGAAACGAGGAAAAAGAGGAGGGCATGCAGTTAGACGATTTGGAGGGTGCTGTTCTGATGGTGGCTGAGGGAAATCAAATTCTGATCCAACAGGGGATGTTAGTGGACGGAAATGAAAACTCGCACCAAGAATACGTATATTCTGCGCTTAGGTACAGCACAGAGGAGGATAGCGACGACGCGAGAAAATGAGTGCCAAACTGAGATTAAGTAATTTGAAAAGATAGTTGGGGACAGTTGTTAAACGTTGTTTCAGGGATCGGGAATACGTGGAGATGAATTCGGCGAAACTCAAAAGTGCGTAACACGGAACATTTTATTTATCACGATATTAAGTATAGAACAATATCTGAATGATTCAAAGGCAAATATTCAAATTCCTCGAGTACTGAAAACTTCTGTAAAATTAGAACTTTTCACACAAGATATGGCGCCTAAAATAGATATAGAAGCATATATTCCTTTTAAGTACGCGCTTCCGCGTGAAACGTTATTATTAGTAGGAAATTATCGTAGTTATTTTACCAGAAATATCGCTCGAAGCGTGTCCACGTATTCTTAGAAATGATTGAAAGATAATCGAAATTTGTATTGCTTTATTCTGTGTAAAAAGAACAGAGGCGAACTGTTACGTGATATGTACCTTGGAATTTACGGAAATTCATACCGACGACGCGATGATTTGTAAATATGTTAGTGTAAGTGGTAGAATTAGCTTTCACGAATTTTCTGGTAGTGGACCGTTCTTTCATTATGCCATCTACCCGGAAACAGGAACATCAGTGCGGTCTATTTAATGCGAGACAAAGACGGGCTATACTCAATATTGAGTAAGGAATATAGCGAGAATGAAAAGTTTTCATTAAAAACTGACCAGAAGCAGTGTGATATAATAAAGGAACAGTCCCTAAGCCCCTAAGAGGTTTATTTAAGTTTTTATCAATTTCGACTTTGCCGGGCGCAGATCCGATTCGACCCTCGAATTATTTCGGGTAGTTCGATCGGCATCGATATCTCGTTTTCAAAATTCTTCCCTATAAATTCTCTCAAGCGAAAATAGTACAAAAATAGCAATATACGGAATTATCGTAATATTAGGTAAAAATTAATTAACTCTATAATATTACAAAATTTCTCGAATTCTACTAAATTCTAAGCGTATCCTTTTGTATCTATTAGTATTGAACATTCGTTTCAAGTACGTAATACTGTATTTGTTATACTGTTATACATATCTATGTTGACGCTCTATTACGATGATTACTATTAATAATATTATTATTACTATTATATATTATTATTCATTTCGGTATTATATTAATATCGATTCGATTGAATCTGCCACAGGAAATTTCAAAATCCAAGAATCAAGCAACAGGAAACAACTTAGTGTATATAGTAGTCGTATAAGTGATTCGTGTACAGCTATGTTATACTATGCGAAAAGACAAAAAAAACGGAAAAAACATATTTGTATGCATGTATGACGAAAGCATGGTAATTGTGTGACAGAAGGGAAAGACCAGCTTCTATTACTTTTCTACCATCCGTACGTTCGAAATGTTTAACGGGAAACTGATACTATCGCTTCTATTTTCCAATGAAAGTGTCCGACGATAATAACGATAACGATATACATAAAGGAGAATAACTTCGGTACCGAACAAATCCATTTAATATACGTTCTCCCCTATATATATTTCACCACAATTCATTTAACAATCTTGTTCAGTCTCAGTTTCTGTGACAGATGTTCCGCTGCACCTTGTCAGCCTTAGAGTACGTGTAAAGCTTAGCCTAGTAAACGACATTTTTTTTTTCTTTCTTTCTGGATCGCATGAATTTCGTTCGAATCCCCCCCCATTATCCTTACGTCATCGGTAACGTCTACCGAGAAAAGTGAAAATAAAACCGCATGCAATTCCCTTTTTTAACCGACAGTTATCCATAGTTATCCCTTTCAACTGTTGTTCAACAATTTCTTTCTATTTCGTTTATTATTTATTGGGGCATTCGCTTCCTTTCCGGCGTGTTAGTGCATAAGAAACGAAAATGGCGACTCGCATTTAACGTTTGTAACGATTACAATAAAAATTACTAAGTTGATTAATTTCTTACTTTCATTTCGATCCTGGTGGAGTTGAACAGACTTTTGAAATCGGTCTTTCTGAATGTGAAGTGGTAGGCAGTGCGCGTTATTCTTGAATTCTATGCTACTTTAAAATGTGTTCACAATTGTCACACGCTACACTCTCGGTCAGCCCGGCTTTTATCCCGTAATGCGAAAATATTCGGCAGAATTTGGGAAACTGCGTTAAAGAATGTGCCGCTTTTTGATACGCGCCTTTAGTATAACAGCTCTGTACAATGTTTTATTCGAATCGTTTCTTTTTTCCTATTTTTATTTACATTAAAGTAACTTGTATCGTTCTTGTAAGCTTGCGCCGAAACGATTATAATCGATGGATAAGTTGAGATCTAAATAAAGTATTCTTTTACAAAATACAAAATTATTGTACATTGTGTATAGAATAAAGTATCTGACATCGGTTCATCTGCCAAGGAACAGCTTCTTTCATATCCGACACCTGCGCCGTGTGACGCAGGTGCCAGATTTTACGTGAAAATACACCTATGTCTCGATTCTCCCTTCAAATGTTCTTGCTTTTGAACGGCGAGTTTCCGAAGGGAGATTAAGCGGTAAGTAGAGGCAGGCGTTAAGCTGACATCAAGTCGAGGTTAATTGCTTTTCGAAAAAGTCGTCGAAGCGTGACTGGACCGCCGTTGTACTATGAAGGGTTTCTCACGGGCTTACGACTGATCCAGGTTGCGTTAAAGGCTTATGGAATGCTTAAGGAAGAACCGGAATATTGCTATAGTTCGTTGGGCAATATAAGCCGATAAGCTTGAAACGCCATCCTGTTTAAACACAGGGAAAAACAATATACAATACAATACAATAGTACTCTACATTACCACCACTCCTGTAGGTGTTCCCCCACCCAAAACAAGTGGCAACAGAAAATGTTTCATCGCATCCCTGAGCGTAGGTCTCGAACTGCCTCGTCGAACACTCCGAGCAACTACGAGCTGAACCGTCGCAGCGTACAGGTGCAACGCAGAACAAGGAATTCAAAGTGATTGTACCACGTGTTGTACCTAGAAGTTCACGCAGAATTCCAACATCTAAACAACAAGAAGAGATATGTAATTATGAACAATTATAGTTTCGACTAATCTCCTTCGCGGTAATCGGTATACATAAAACATGTCTTGCATGCTACACACGACCGAGTTTCGTCGCGCGAGAATTTCTGTCGTGTAAGACTAATAAAAGAATAAAACGCAGGAGATAACGTTTAAAATGTTATATTCCTCCGATAAAGTATAACGATGCGTCGTCGTCGTAAACGCGATACATTCACGAATGTTTCTCGGTATCGCAGTCGTCCAAAGCCTGTCTTGTTCAGGCCACGACGCAGTTCTCGGAAAGTGTCGATTTTTCAATGCCTAAGTTGACGACCGCTAAATGACCGCTTGGGAACTCGCTCGTCTGTCTCGGTCTCCTAAGGGTGTCCCGTAATTTTTATCAAATCGTGGTGAAAATTCCATTTATGGATTGGTGAAGTTTTCCCGACGGAAATAACTCGAAACACGACATACATCGCACTAGTTTTATAGTAATCAATTTGAATACATATTATCCAGAATAATGATCGGGATAAGACGTACAAATTAAGATATTGTTAAAATTGGCCCTATTTGCCGTATTTTGGCTCATTATTGGCACTATTTCCAAAAGGATGCAACGAAAATCAGAAATTAAAATTTTCATGATTGGATGATACTAAATACATCTCGCGACCCGATATCGCCCGTTTAACGCTTTTGACGAGAAATCTCGCGACCCAGTACCGGCCGTCCGATCATGTAAACGAAATATATTTTGCGTCGTGTCCCTTGTCGTCCGAGACCTGTTTCTTCATAATGTATTTCTATACGTTCTTCAGTCGGGTACAGCATGTTGTAAGCCGTATGTTGATAAATATTGAAGTCGTAATCATTGGTGGATTTATGGAATGTGGCACAGGATGGCAAACGTTACGAGGAGCAAAATTTTTATTTGAATAAACATTTCGAATAACGAATAAAAGTTAACAAAATTATTCGTCATGTGTTTTATAAAGATTACCCGGATTAACTTTATTCGACGCACGACGAATCATGTTTTCCCAATGAAATTGCGAATAACTCGTGTTGCGAATGACTTATACGGTCGACAATTCTATCAAATTAAAGATAATTGAATCACCAACAAATGTATCTAACAAAATTTTCAAATCGGTTCAGTAGTTCGAGTGAAATTTATAGAAATATGTGAAAAAGTCATTTTTTTCGACCTAAATTAAAATCGTTAATTCGCATCTGTTAAAAATCGAAATCGCAAAAATGGGTCTCTCATTTGTATAATGAATTTGTTTCTTCTCAAATCCGTATGCTAATTGTCTTGTGCCTTTCCGCATCACCTTGTTTGCGCGGATTTAGCTGCAAGTACAGGTAAAACTGCCTTCCGTCACTACGGCGTAGAACCTATGCGGATATATGTACATATGCTAATATCAATAAAATAATAAAACGTTTCGTACCAACCGTAGCAAAGTATAATCAAATGCTACGTTTATTTCTTAAGGACGTTCGTTGAATTGTACGTGTCTTGTCTTTTTCCGTTGGAAAAAGAATTTCAACAACGAAACGTGTATTTTCGTCGTAATCAGTCGCTTCAGTCCCCGGACAACGTTTTGCAAAGCCGGATGTTTCGCGGAGGGGGAACACCTACAGGAGTGGTATTAATGTGTGCGTGAGACGCCACGACGGAAGACAAACCGACGCCACGGTCAATCAGCGTCGCCGGGAAATATATTGTCGACGCTGGTTGGCCGTGGCGTCACTCGCGTGGCGCTGGTTCGTTCATCTCACGCACCATTACCACCACTCCTGTAGGTGTTCCCTCTCCATGAAACATTCGGCTCTGTAAAAGGTTGTCCGGGAACCCTGGCTGCAAATGGCTTCTCTTGTTAAAGTTTACAAACAATATTCATTTAATTCACACGTTTAATTCTTATGCTTTTATTTACTGGTTATTCAGTTCATTGCTGGTCATTTTTTTGCGTGATAACGAGGTAATTTATTTTACATCAATTCGGTATAAAATACAAACCTATTCAAATTTTGCGTTTGACTAATCAAGTGGAAAATTCTTTGATACGATATATAATCTATCTCTGCTACGTTGCAGGGATGAAACGGCATACATCGAGGAATTCGCACCGTGATGAAAAACTTAAGCCCTCGTGTGACGAAGATAGTGACGCGGTTCTACGTGCAAGAACGGAAGAGGAGAGGCGACGGCGTAGACGCGACTGGATGATCGAACAAGAAAAAATGGACAGGCATAATAGACTGAAAAGAAAAATGGCTATGGAGTATGAGATACGACGCGCTCGTAATATGAGCTTAGCACTTCCCGAAGGAAGATGCAACAGACCTCGTAGGAGTAGAAGCGAATCTCCACCTAGTCGATGTAGAAGAACTTCTGCGCATCGTACACCCGAAGATACTGTACTTTCTAAAAAGTAAGTAATAATGTGTCTTTAATTATTAATTGTTGAATATAATGTCTTCTTTTCATAGACAATTATCTTTTGACGAATACATTTAAATTAAATATGTTTTTGACTATATCCAGAAAAGTACGTTGATGAAGTATTAACTTACATTTGTATAAAATATCAAATTTAGTTGATATAATTCTTTAATACAATTGCATACTATAAAACAATATGCTTCGAGAAACAATCAAAATATTAAATTCTAGTAAGTTTTATGTACAAATCTATTAAATCATATATACAAATAATATTATTCTGCACTTTAGGTTTGAAACATCAAGCGGTATAACGCCCATATTTAAAGGATCTGAAGGCATAAAAATTAATCCAATAGAACTTCGCAAGATCAAAGTAGATATTCATAGAAAGATTCCGGGAAGAGTAGCTACCAATGAACTCAAGCGGGATATACCCAACAAGGAAGATGTGGTGCTTAAAAGAAGAGCGGGTAACGTGTTGTTATTTTACCGTAATTTTTCCAGAATTTTCAGTCATTCGGCGAATGAGTACCACAAAGGAATAACGAGATCAACGCGGAAGATGATTGAGGTTTTCTAGAAATCACGATCAACAAATTGAAGTTTGAGAACATTCTACGCTTTCTAATGTAAAAATGTCTTTTTAGAATCCATTCAGAGGTCTAGATAAATATTTTCACGTTTTCACTTTACCAAGTGCTACATTCAAAGAATGGAATCTTTATCACTGATTTCTACAGTCATGAAGATTCTGAACTTTACGATCTTACTGCGTCCCCTGCAATATTCGAGAATTTTTTCAACTTTATTCATGATATTAATAACGTGTTTTTCATTCGCCCAGGATATAGCAAATTTGGAAAATACAACGTTGGATCACTGTATTGATCGCATAATGTGCAATATGTAAGCACAATTTTTTTATGTTGTTTTAAGATTGCTATGCTTAACGTATCTCTTGCTTGTTGCTTTATGTACAGTATTTTTTTTCTTACGAGCTTGCACAAAGAATTATGCTTCAGCTATATTAACTGCTATAATGAATATAGTTTAGTAGAAATTAATTTTTCCCCCAAAAACGTAGTTCAAACACGTTTTGTGCATGCTCCTTGTGTCCTGGTTTTGGGAACGTGTGCATGTCCAAATATGTGGATTTTTTAAATGCGTCATGTATTAAGAGCAAACCAATTGGAAGATTTTCACGTCTTTGAAGATGTTTTAAACATTGACATTCAACAACTAAAGAGTCATGGTGAAACATTAAACATTAGGCTCCAACACTGGAAGAAACGAAATCAGAAATTGAATCTTAGAATTCTTCAAAATTTTTGCATAGTGTGGTATTTCTTATTTTTATTCATCTTTTACTTTATTGCATTAAATAAATAACTACAATTGGGAAATAGGTATTTTCTTTTTAAAGCATGAGTACTCGTAGACTTAGTTTAGTTGGTTTGAAAAATATGCTTTTCAAAGCATTGTATATAGAGTGAATATCGTGAAAGCTTGAAATTGCGATTCAACGAAGTGGAAGATTACTTAATCGTCCTGGAAAATATGAACCATCTCGGAAGATTTTATTGTGGAATCATAAATCCTCTACACACAAATTAAACTACTTTATTTGAATTATATTGAAAGACGTATCGATATGTTTATATTTTTGTAATCAATTCGTAATAGACGATGAGTAACATTCCAAGAATTTAGCTACATTGATATGTCACGGGCTGGTAGTATTGCTTAATTGCCTTTTTGATTTTTACATATGATTGCTTTTCTATTATTAAATTTACTAAACTTAACTGCAGGAGAGGGATCCAAGCCGATATTTGATAGAGAAGAAATAAAGAGAGCAGTAGGTGAAACAGAAGAAGTCGAGGAACATCGTTCTGTCGTAACTGTGAATTTGGAAAATTCAGGTATGTTTATTATTTTAAATTGCTAAGATTTATTGTAACTTCTGTTTCGCAAATATGGACACTTTAATTTTTAGAAAACAAGTTGAAACGGAATTCGGTGTCCTTGAGTCCTACAAGAATCCGAAATCACAGTCCTAAGCGCACGTGGTCCCTTCACCCAAGGTTCGTGTCTGGATTTTACACAGAGTATTGTAATATAAACATAAGTGTAAATCATGTACAAAGAACTTACTATTTCAAATGTGTTAATGTATAATCTGAAATTGTTTAGGAAATTAAATTGTTTACTGATTTGTTTACCCTCTTTCAGGTATGATGATTCTAAGCATGAAGATGAAGGAAGTTGCGGAAGTGATGGGTAAAAGCTATTATTACACATTCATGTATCTGCGTTCGTTACATTTCTTTCAATTGTATTTCACAAGACTATTACATTATTTACATAGGGAGAAAGATCATAGCAGAGAGCGGAAAGATGGTGAGAGATCTTGCCGAGACCATCGCGAGCGGTCCAGAGATCATTCTCGAGACAGGAGGCAAATAGATAGATCCAGAGAAAGAGATAGGCCCATTGAACAACATTATATTCAACCAATTCCTATTCATATTTATTATGGAGTAAGTACTTTATTTACATAAAAACGCAATGATTTAGCCATGATATAAAACTCATTCATTTCATTGCTTAGAATTTTCAACCGAGACCATTAATGGTTCAACCGTGGGGCCCAATTCGAGGACCTCTTGGAGGTAATAGGGTAAAGAGTACAATGGTTGGCCACAGTGATGCCAGAATCGTGGGATACAGGACGAGACGCTTACCCCCACTATGACCTACTGTCGTCTCCCACTATGCCCTACCGGCGTCCCCCACTTTCTTCGCACCGCACTGCACACAAGCATATCCCTACTCCTGTCCGTGTGCGCTGCCTGTTCGGCTCTCTCGGCAGCAATCAACGTTGTCGAAACCTCTGATCAGCGCCACGGCCGCAATCATGATGTGCGAGTGTTCAAATCCCGGTGCGGCGGTTCTATTTTTTCTTTTATATATAGGCTGTCACCGTAAGAATTGACTCTGACATTATTGCATAGTTTTTGTATTTATTGGCCAAAACTATAAGTTTTTCTATTTATTTATTATTCTTTAATATGTTGAGTTGAAGAAAAAAATTTTCGAAGAAAAACTTAAGTGCATGTTTTTTGTATCGTATAAATAACAGTTTCAACTGTATGGTAAATTTATTGTATGTATTATTTCCCAAGGTTTAGTCGTTATTTTAAGTAAAACAGCTTAGGGTGATAGTAGTTGAATATGTGACAGTAAATGGGTCTTGTACTTATTCTCGAATTTCATTTTCTAATTTCTCAATAGAATATATACTTGCCAATGATTAATTTGGGAAGCATTTTCAGTCTGGTTCTACATATACATGTATAAACAGAAATAAACACATAATTGAAATCATAATTTAAGGATAAGGAGGAAAGAACAGGGAATGTCACAAAACAGCGTTATCGAGAAAATTGAGATTTAAGGTAGTATTACCGGTTTTGAAATACTGTTCAGAAAATTCTGAAACTTTATACAGTAGTTTGTTTTGACCTTACACTGACTTGTGTAAATTTTTGGAAATTACAACAACCCAGAAAAAAGTTCTTAACAATTTTACGTTTCCACTATTAACATGTAGTCTTATGGAAAATCACGTTTTCAACAAAAATTCACATTAATAGCCAGTTCAGTTTTTGATGAAACTGAGAGAAATATAGATTTAATATTCCATAAACATAATGCATGTATCCAAATGTTGATTCACCAATTTTTATAGCTAATATAAGCAAATGAATAAAATTATCTGTGCTCACTCGGCCATTATACGCAAGATTTGGAAACGTCGCAAAGAGGTTGGTAAGACCGCGCAGTTTGAAATGCGCTTAGTATGTACAAGCGATACTCGACGCTCTTTCTATCAGCATTTTAAAAGAATTAGATGAATTAATACATAAATAATAAAATAGTATTATACAAAATAATAAAAATAACAATTATTCAAAAATATTAACTTTTATTGCAAGTAACATATTTATAACATTTGTTTATAAATTATTTGGCGTTCCATGATTACTTTTTCATTATTTTCGAGGTTAGGATTTTATTTATCAAATCCTACTATGTGCAATCTATCTCTATGCAATGCTAACTTTAAGCGAGCAGAAGAAAACTACACAATCAATCGTTCTACGTTGCCAAATCAAATCACCACGGAAGTCAAAGGACGATCTAACACGCACTTGACTCAAGCAAAGAGGACCTAGGGAAATCACTAGACAACCAATTTAAATGCCCATTCGGCAATGATCGGTAAACTTCGACAATAATCAGCCAACTGCGGTAAGGTATATTTAGTCGATTTGAATATCCCGCTCGAATGTACAACCAATTTAAATGCCAAGGCCAAGCAATTAAAAAAATTGAATACGCTACAACATATTTCCCAGCGACGCTGGTTGATTGTGGCGTCTTACGCAACATTACCACCACTCCTGTAGGTGTTTCCCCACCTAAACAAGTGGCACACTGGTACAGAAAATGTTTCATCGCATTCCTATTCTATGGCCGGTATTCATAGTCGCTACTTATTCTTAAGCAAGTGCTTAAGCATGCGGCATCCTTTACTTACCTAGTAGCTAGTAAGGGATGCCGAATACTTAAGCATTTGCTTAAGAATAAGTAGCGACTATGAATACCGGCCTTTATCTCGTCTGTGATAAGATAAAACCGAGAATTTCAATTACGTGATTAGAGAGAAGTATGACAATATTACATAACACTATCCCTGTTAGTAGCGAATGCATAACAGCTCTGCAGCTCTGCAGCCGGGACCGACATTTCCAATGCTTGGCATCGGACACCGATTTAACTGATCTAGTAACTTTGTGCCTTAATAGAATTCAATTATAAACAGATCTAATAGAACGAATCGGCAAAAGCGGATGTGACTGCCGTGCTTCGTAAATCCTTTCTAATTGCAATTTTGAATTCCGTATAATCATGATATAGCACTTTAACTGCTATCGCAAAGCAATCGTGACTGACAGTGGATTCAGTCTACCAGATAGCGGTTGTCAGTTGTGTCACTATGAATCGAATAGTGGTATTTGGAGCTACAGGCAATACAGGATTGTGCGCCTTAAACAGTGCCATAAACAAGGGTATTCCTTTTCATTTCGTTCACTGTAAACGATCAAGATTTCTACATTATATTGGAATATAAATAAATCAACGCTAAAGACATAAACAGAAACAATATTTTAATGTCTATAATATTGGCTTTTATCTTTCATTTGACGGTGGTGTTTTGAAATTTAGGATTAAACGTAAGGGCGTTCGTGAGGGACACAGAGAAAGTTCCAGCGAATTTGAGAGACAAAGTAGAAACGATTGTTGGGGACGTTACCAATGCGGAACAAGTCTCGAATGCAGTATCTGACAGAGACGCGGTGGTCGTTGTGCTCGGCACTCGGAATGACTTGAGTAAACGCTATTTCCTATGTAAAGGCAAGCCTTTAATCATGGGTCACATAATTTTATGTTTAATGCTTTCAGGTTCTACTACCGTGTTGTCTCAGGGCATGAAAAATATAATAGACGCTATGAAAGCACATAACGTAGGCGTAGTATCAGTTTGCTTGTCCGGTAAATGTTTTGTCCTAAGATACTTCGCTCGAAACGCATTAATATTTCACGTGAGATCTCAAGCGCTATTTTATTCTCGGTAGCATTTCTGTTCTACAAGCCCGAAGCGGTGCCTGGTATATTTAAAAACCTAAATGCAGACCATCAACGTATGTTCGATCTTCTGAAGGAAAGCCAATTAAAGTGGATCGCTGTATTACCCCCTCACATCGCAGGTATTCATCCTACCGAAGCGCGCGTCGAACTTGACCCTATATTATTATAGAATATTTCAGGCAAATTTTTTGTTTTCAGATGCTCCGAGCTCGAAGTATGTAGTGAAATACGACGAGTCCCCTGGTCGTGCTATTTCCAAGCACGACTTGGGGGCTTTCCTCGTCGAAAGTCTCGAACAAACAGAACGCTATCAAAAAGTCTGTGGTATCGCGAACGTTTCATAGTACGCTGCGAAGTAGAATTACGCACAAATAACAACAGGCTACTTCGTTCTCTACGTCCAGTGAAACATTAGGTGAAACGTCTACGCATTTAAAAGTGTCGGTGGTTCTAAGCATTTGTCGGAATAAGTATATCTTACATTTTATAATAAATGAACGAGACTTAAAAGTTAACGAATGAGAAGTATTTCTGTATTTAAGAGTAATTAAAAAAATAATTTACGAAATAAATAAGTAACGCGTGCTTTGTGAAACATTTACATATGGAACATGGAAGCGTCGTTGTAAAGGCAAGGGTCATTCTCGCTATCGCATAATTATGATAATTTCTTTACCATGTGCGTTCTGTGGGCTACTCCGCTTAAATCGAAGAACTTTGGCATTTGAAAGTTTGGCATTGGAGGAGGTGGCGGCGGACCGGCGCACTGGGCACTTTTCTCCCTAAGCTTCGCTTTAGTAAATGCTGCTGTAGAATAGACAACATCGTTAATCCCGTACGCTTTGAACGGATCGCACGTTTTGTACCCGTTTTTAAGGTAAAAAACTTCTTGACCGTTGGTTATTAAATATACATTTTTAATTCCTTTCTTTGCTACATATTCCTCAGCCCCGTGTAGCAATCTAGACCCGAGCCCTTGTGACCTGCACTTGTAATCGATTATAACTGAAATACAGAGAAGGAAATTAATTTCCGCCGTATCTCCCTGCACCCTTCGGCCAGCTAGACTCACCCGACTGTATAAAGCAGCTGTGACGCAGCCTGGGTATCAAGGATATCTTACAGTGACCCAGAACTCTATTCTCCTTGTTAACGAGTACAAGACACGTGGGAAATTCATCGCACGATACGTTCAGAGACTTCAATCTGTTCCATATAAGAAAAGACCGATTACTTTTAAGAAGGGAATTTCTCTTGCAAAGAAAGTTACTCCGATGTACCTAGCAGACACGCTTCGTGGCCATTCGGAGTTGAGTAACTTGCAACAATCTTGAATCAGATCTGGTCGTTTGTGAAGAGGGACTATGATGGTATAATCCTTGTCGATAGTTGCCATTTTTCCTGCAATTATATTCCATAAGAGCCACATATTCCTCGCAGAATATTCTCGCACAAATTCATCTCTCCCGATAGCAAAAAACTTATACGATCGGTAAAAAGTGAGATAAAATCTCTTCAGATAGCGAGCGACGCGATGATCTCATTATCGCAAAAAGCAGATAATTTCAAAGAGCAACGATATAAAGGGGGTCGGGGAAGAGCTTGGTCGAGCGTCGGAAGGTTAAATAATGCATGTTTCAAGCGAATCGAGTGACATCGATCCGCTCGTTTTCCCCGAACGGGAGATCAACTGTGCCCCGGGCACGGGACGGGACGGTACGCGCGCAACAACCTGCGATTGACAGGCATCGAGAAAACAGAGAGAGAGAGAGAGAGAGAGTGTAACGCGCGTCAGGCTAGCGCGATAAATAGTTCGCAGCAGCGGATGTCCTTACCGTGTTTCAATTTTTCCTCGCAAGTGGACGGGAACTTGACACGCAAGTTTAAAGGTCACTGTGCTCTTCTTCCTTCACCTGTACGTGTCCCGGCGCGCGGAAATAGCTTTTCAGATTAGTGTCCACCTTGGGCTAGGAACGATATTTCTGCTGAATACATCCCCACCGTTATGTAAAATCCTCACCACACCCGACAGCATTATTGGATATAACCGTCCCGTCCGAGTGTATCCCCGAATGGGAACAGGCATGCTTCTCGAGTTATGACTTATCGCGGAGATTCTCTAGGCGTTAACGTCACGTTTAATTCAAGTCGAAAGGGATGCGGTCCGCGTAACATTTGCGCCGTCACATCTATAATTAATAATAGTATATAGAGAACTATTAACTCCTTTCGCGATAGTATATTTCCGAGATACTCGGCGGCGACACTCGCCTCATCGCTGCACCTTTACTCTTCTCTCCGCGATATAAAAACCAATAAATGGTCCGACGCGCGAATTCCTTTTTACCCTCGATGTCCTATTACGGGTCGCCCGTGACCCATTCCCTTTCGAACGCGAGTATCTTTTTCTCGCGTCTGACCCATTTTTCCGAATAGCCTCTGTTCTATATGTGAACGCCGTCCCGCATTCTTTGATTCCGACAGTGACGATCAATGGCAGCGACGTCTCGGGAGGATGGGCCCGCTATGCGTGTCTGCGCCGTCATGATTATAGGTTCGCTGTGCTTTTCGAGCTCCCTTAAGCGTCGGGGGAATATTTCCGTCCGTGTCGTTCGGAATACAGAAATGAAATACCAATGATTATAGTTAGCTGCGTGTTTCATTTAGGATTATATCCCATCATCCGAGCTTTCGGAGTTGAAATTTTTAAGGGTTATGAGAGCCACTGGCCAGTGACGAGAACGCTGGTTTATTTGTATTTACTCTTACGCTTTTAGTTTACGGTGTCAATGCGCGTTAAAAGTAAACACCGGTGTCAATACATTTCACGTGGGAAAATATATTGATGAGTACGCGTATTAACATTGTTCGAACTGATCGCACTAACAAGGCATCGACTTACGGGGAATTTCAAGTGCAATTAAACATTTGATGTGTCTTGACGCTTTCGTGAATTAAACATGTTGCCTGGAAGACCGCCACCCGTGATAGGTAATGTTATAACGATTTCGAACTCACGCCGTAAGGATTCTTAGGGATTTAAGGAAACTCTCTCGTTCTCGCCTAACCTGCTATTGTCTGTTCCGCACGAATTCACAGAGAATCCCTTGGGACTCTCGTGGCACGACAGCGCATGGATTCCTGTATTAAATCCAAACAACATAATGGACTACTTTTCCGAACGGAGCAACCCATTTTACGATAGGACCTGTAACAATGAAACCATTAAAATGCAACGCTTGAGCCCCGATCAGTTGCAGTAAGTTCCCTCCGAGATAATTGTAATCTACGATTCTGTGTCGACGAGTGGTTGTTTAATTGCAGGAATATGACTGGGCTGGAGTATATCCTTCTGCACGTGCAAGAACCTATTTTATACGTCATTAGAAAGCAGCATCGTCATTCCCCGACTTTAGCGGCTCCTCTCGCGGATTATTATATCATAGCTGGTGTTGTGTACCAAGCTCCTGATTTGGCGTCCGTCGTTAGCTCTAGATTGGTACGTGTTCTTTGCGAGGGACGCAGTAGAGCGGGGTCAAAATGTGTATTTAATTCGTAACATTCTGCCGCGCAGTTATCTACGGTGCATCACCTGCAGTCGGCTTTCGAAGAAGCCAGCTCTTGCTCGCGGTACCATCCCAGTAAAGGATACTACTGGGACTTTAAGAATGGAAAAGCTTTGGCCGCGAAGAAGGAGACGCCGGTTCGCGAAGAGCCGAGCTCTCTGTTTCAACGTCAGAGGGTGGACATGTTGCTCGCCGAACTGACGCGCAAATTTCCGCTGCCAGTTCCGAAGCCGGTGCATCACCAAGCTATCGAGTCCTGTAAGTTCTTAGATCACCGATGATAGTTGAGCTAACAAAAATTTCAAATACAAAAGTTAACGTTTATCCCTCTGCTACCCCAGCGATGGAAATTAAGCAAGAGGTGAAAGTCGAGAAGAAGGACATGAAACCGCCGCCAGAAAAGAAGCCGAAGATTAATTAACGAAGACTGTAATAGATGAGGGTTCATGTGCGTATTTTATATCGTCTCTATTTTCACGGTACACCTCGCAAGAACAGAAACTAGCCCTGTCGATTAATTGTACATTTCCTTTTTGTAATATAAAAAACTGTGATGAAGTCTGTTATGCGATAGAGGTTGCGATGTATTACATTAGCGTAAGATTAAAGGTAAGCCAAACATATTACTCCACTGTTCTTTCATATCTTCCTGCACCACGGCCGGTCAGCCGTGTCTATCTCTTCTCTTCCATGATTAGTTTCGTCTTTGGCAATTGTTTCTTCTCGGTATTCCCGTACACCGTTTACCACCGCAGGAGCTAGAATCAGGGAACCTCGTCGGTTCTTTCTCCGAGTTGTCCTGGGGGAACAAGGAAAATCCCGACGTGTTTGGGCTCGAACCGAACGAGAGCAAGTAACACTGTTCGATGCACGTCCCACGAGATTCACAATTCATTTAACATCGAATACGAATAGAATTGAAAGAACGTTCCGCCACGAACTTTCAGGTTCACCTGCAACGCCGCGTGCGAATACGATGCATGAGGATTCTACCGTACATCGAACCCTGCCACTCCCCTCCCCCCCGACAGAGAAGTGTCGTCGAGGACAAAACGCTTGGTAATCGCTTCACTGGGATTATTTACATGAAGATGGATCCGAGAGAAGAGGGAGCTCCGAAACGTCAAGATATATCAGCGCTTCAATTATTTTCCAGAATTTCATTTGTAATCGACCAGCTCCGTTATAACCAACGCGCGCCTACCTGCCCAGGAAAATCACGCGTAACGCAAAAGTTATGATATGCGACGGAAGTACATGCTACAGGGAATACGTGGACGCGGAGCAGACTCTCTCTTACGCGGACGAGTTCGTCAGGAGCTTGAGACACGAGAAATGCAAGGTCATCCAATTGATTCGCCGGCAGATCCGTAGCTTCCACGAGGCGCAAGTAAAGTCGCGCGAGTAAAGCGAGTTTAATTGACCGACGATAAATCATGGCTCTGTTCCCAGCAGAAGTTGTCCCCGGTGTCGCGCCGCCTAGATGCACCGAAGAAATGCCCCCCAGCTGCGTCGTATGGAACCAGCCAACGATCAAACGTGAACGAAGTGACAAATAGAGGAACACTTTGGCCGTTAATGGAGAGCTCGACGCCCGCTCGTCCAGCAGGGCTTGCGCATGCCTTAAGAAGGGTTCGCCAAAGACTGTACTTGATAGTGTCCATCGCTGCGATCATCTTGTTCAGTATCTTACTGTACGGCGTCTACTTCCGCGCGTACCTCTGCAACAGTGGTCAGTCCTGCCTGACTACCGTTCGATACACCCACGCGAAGCACGCTTTATTTTAGACACGTCCTGCCTACTTGACTCGATGAAACGTAAATCGATGGAAAGATGCAAGTGTTTAAAGGCGAATTGTTTGTGCCCACAACGGCGTATGCGATGTCACGATTTCGGGTGAGATTCGCCGTCGAATAAGGACGACCTTCCAAGACTTGACACAAAATATATTAAACTTGGAATAATACACCATGTGTAGCGTTTAGTTAGTATGCAACTAGTCTCGTCTCGATGGTTCCTAGATCGTTCTCGGCCCCCGCGGGCCCGCCCTCCCCCCCCCCCCCCCCCCGACGACGACCCTTTGCAGCAGATCGTGTTGTCCCCTTTGTGCGATTCACGCGAAATAATCGACGATAGAACCAGTTGCGGCTCGTTCCCATCGAGCCCGCTGATCGGCGGCGACGGTGACACGGCACGATTGTTTAGGCTCCGAGACCGGTCCTCCTGATATGTTTCCCCGTCCATCACTCTCGGGCAACTTTCTTACACGCAGCTCTCCGGGCCAGGTATAGAATTGGCGATGATGATCTCCTTCGTCAAGTTGCGATCGGCTTTGAAGCTAATTGGCTCCCAGGACTTTGCAGAAAACGGATTTAGCTGCGGCAAGAATCGGGGAGTCTTGAAAGGCACGCTTACAAGCGCTGATATTATCAAAGGCTATGAGCGATAGGAGCTTCATAGAATACTTACGCTGCACTTGTTAGTCTGAAGCCCTTGCTTGTGAACGTCGTACGGCGCGAACAGCGTGTCTGGTCTTACTGGTAGAAACAGTTGTGGTTCGCGCTTTATCTTCTCTTGGTCTGAAAGGGCTGCTTACATTATTTAACGTTCGCCAGACGCTGCCGACCAGCTGGGGAACAGGCGTTGTTACCTTGAGGTGACTGTATGATGTCCGGTTGATTGTTGAGCGCGTAGTCGTGTTTCAGGGTGTACTCGACGAAGTAGGTGTGATCACCGTGCGTGACGTCCAGCATCGAGTTGTTCCTAGAGTCCGGCGGCGTGATTATCGGTTGCTTCATGCAGGGCTCGATGTGCACCGGGGAAGTGGTGCCTCTGCGCCGGTACATCATCAGCATCACCGAGAGCACGGTCACGCCGAACGCCATCACGCAACCCATCAGCAGTAGAATAAGCGGCACCATACTCACTCCGCTATCTAAAACAACAAACACAAGCGTCCCCGTCAGGATCGATCGGAAGCGTTCGAGGCAAGTTACTCAAAATAATCCAGAGGACCTCCTAGCGAGCGTCTACTGTATTTATTAATACATCTTACACGCATTTCAGGTGTCTCTCATTCCACTCCACGCGATCCTTTAATTCTTCTGAGCAACGCTGACAAGGGAAGATCCCGAAGCCGGAAATTCGAAAAATTCTAAGACTTTCTGAGTGTGTAGGGAATTTCCTCCTGATTACAACGAAATTTTTGTTTGCTGCTCAAATTCACTCTAAGGGGGGGTTTAATTGACCGCTGAATATCCGGTTATTTTCCGACTTTGTGTTATAACTCGTGAACTGTAAAATAACTTTTATTACCAAATGATAGATCTAATTAAAAGAAGTAACTTTTGCCTTGAAACTGTTTTCTATCTCTTACAGTTCGCGAGTTATAACAGAAAATCGGAAAGTAGCCGAATTTTCGGGGGTTAAGGGCCTAGCAGAGTAAGCATAGGGAAACGGCCCCAGCACCAATTTCATCATTTATGCTTGTTAAAATAATGCTCTTTGCATGAGAAACTACTATGAGTAATTTCAGACCTGTAACCCCTCCCGTAAGGGTGATATGGGGACAACAACCCCAAACTTTATGAATTTTTTTTCTCGAAAACTACTTAAGATATTTGAATGCGACAAGTTGCAAATATTAGGTACTTACTAACTCTACTAAATCTATTTTTTCCAAATTTTGGAGCGATGATTAAGGGTAGAAATAAAGGAATCAATTATTTGAGGGTAGTTTTTGTAAACAACCCCTTGAGTGACACCAACGAAAAAAAATCATGAGTAACGCCTCACTACTTAGCTATTATCCATATTTTTTTCGTTGGTGTCACTCAAGGGGTTGTTTACAAAAACTACCCTCAAATAATTGATTCCTTTGTTTCTACCCTTAATTATCACTTCAAAATTTTGAAAAAAATAGATTGAGTAGAGTTAGTAAGTACCTAATATTTGCAACTTGTCGCATTCAAATATCTTAAGTAGTTTTCGAGAAAAGAAATCATAAAGTTTGGGGTTGTTGTCCCTATATCACCCTTACGGGAGGGGTTACAGGTCTGAAATTACTCATAGTAGTTTCTCATGAAAAGAGCATTATTTTAACAAGCATAAATGATGAAATTGGTGCTGGGGCCGTTTCCCTATGCTTACTCTGCTAGGCCCTTTCAGCCCCTTCGAGTGAATTTGAGCAGCAAAGAAAAATTTCGTTGTAATCAGGAGGAAATCCGCTACATATTCACAAAGTTTCAGAATTTTTTTGAATTCTCTGCTTCGGGATGTTCCCTTGTCAGCTTCTACTCGATAGTTTGCACCTCGACCTTACCTGTATGCTTCTCGGAGTCCCTTAGCATAATGTCCTCGAGGAGGCTGACATCGCTCCGCCCTTTAGCGTTCACGGCGTACGTGACAACGTAGAAATGCGTGGCCGGGAGGAGGTCCGCCACGGCGATGCGGAATATGGGCACGTCCGCTGATACGCTGGACGCGTTCACCCGCAGATTCCCGGTGGCTACTTCGTACGCTTCCAGCCGAAACTCTTGCCTAAGACCTCCGTCGTATCCAGGCACGCACTCGACCTCCAGTATCTCCGAGCTTTGGTTCAACGACGCCTTTATCGTGCAATTGTTCAGAGGATTCGGTTTCACTGCGAACCGGTGTCAAGTAGGGAATTAGTTGGAATTTTGTTGCTTTCGAGCGCGCTCGCTTATCGGCTCCGCATTTCTATACTTTTGTAGCGGACAAGTTTATTTTAAAAATCTAACGCCACAGAGTGCGAGGCCCCAGCGTGCGCCTAATGGCCCGTCCCTTATCCAAGCTTCGGTGAATTTACAAGTGTGACTGTACCTGCTGGGATGATCTGGTAGACGCAAGGCGCTTCCTGCTTCCCTATCACGTTCCTCCCCCAGCAGGTCAGGGCGCCGTAGTCCCTCTCGGACATTGGCGTGTACGCGAGCTCGCTGGTGGTCCCGTTATTCCCGTCGAACTTTGCCGGGGCCACCTCGAAGTTCTCGCCGCTGTTGTTGAACTCCCAGACGAACTCCACCTCGTTGGGGTCGGCGTCCACCTCGCAGCGCACTTTCACCGACTCCTCCAGCGAAGCGCCGATGATCGTCATCTCCTTCGCTTTGCAAACAGGAGCGACTGCGCGCGGCGACGCACGCACAACGGGGCAGGGAAACATAATTTTACCGTCCAGCCAAGCCCTTCGTAACTTACTCGCTCTAAACGCTTACACTGTATCCTCAGAGTGACCACGGGACTGGTGGTCTCGCCGCGGTCGTTGCTCGCCAAGCACGTGTAATTACCGGCGTTGTCGCGACCTATCTTCTGAAGCACCAGACTCTGGGTGCTCATGATTATTCCGGCCGAGTAGTTTTGCGTCAGTACCGCGTCCTGCGATTAGAATTACGGAACCTCCATAAAAGGGAGCTCGGAATGAGAGACCTTTGAGGGTCGGCTTTGACAGAGGCCCGGGTTAGCCGGCTTCTAGCCCCCTATCACCCTCGCCGCCTCTTTCTTTCCGTGGCTCCCAGCGAAACCTATTCCTACGCTACACTCACGTTGTGCCTCCACGTGATTCTGTGGTGCTCCGGGTTAGCTCGCACCTTGCATTCAAAGTAGACGTCGTCGCCCTCCTTAATCTTCTCCGCGTTCAGCGTGCTGCCCAAGTGTAATTGTACTTTCGGTGGAACTGCGGAACGTCAGGCCCTCGGTTAGAATCGCCAGAATGGGGAGGCAGCACGGTCATACTCACAAACTACGTTTAATTGAAAGAAGTCTTCTAGAAACGCGTCTGGCAGTGCTGGGTTCTCCCCTCGACACTTGAGGATCTTCCCGTGATCGTCGGGAATCGGCGAAAACATGAGGGTGCTCAGGACCACCGAGGCGTTGCCGCCTCCGTCTAGTACCACCTGGGCGATCAAAGCCTCCAAGTAACAACGATAACGCCGCGCCACGCGTAATATTAAAAGCAGATTGACTGGTCGTTTACTTTGCCGCTGTGGAAATCGGCGTTCCCCTCCATCCAAGCGATCCGAGCCCTAGGATGCGAGCCGGTCGTCTCGCACGAGATCGAGTAGTCCTTCTCCGTTTCCAGGATCGTCGGCTTCGACAGGATTTTCACCGACAACGGTTTCACTGGGCAAATTAATCGAGCTTATCGCGGAAGCCAAAGCGGGAGGTACGTTCGTTCGTAAAATACGTACGGTAGACGTCTAAAAGGACAGTCTTCTCTAGGGCGGGTATCAGATTCGTGTTGGAGGCCCGACATTTGTAAGTAGTGTTGCGGTGCTCCCTTCTCAACTGAGGTATCCTCAATTTACTGACAACAATGTTTTGCTCGATCTCTTCTAGCCTACTTTCCACTTCCTTCTCGTTCACCAGCCAGCTGACAACCGGCGTCGGTTTACCTGCAAACAGAAAATAGAGAAGGAGGGATCGCACTCGCGGCGAGGTTGATTACGATCACGAGGCGTAGCTGTCGAGCGGAGGAAGAATCGTTACCTCCCCTTACTTCGCAGGACAGCTCGAATTCCACGCCTACTTGGAACGGTCCCGCGGTGCTCTCCACTTCAACCCCGGAACTGTCGTAAATCAGGAGCACGTGCGGCGGTACTGAAAGCAAATCTCCCTGAAGATTGTCGGGGAAGGTATCTCTTCTGTGTTATATACACGGCGGTCTGAAGAACCGCCAGCGGTTCGCTTATTCTAACACTGTGTCACAGGCTGCTGAGCGACATTCCACCCTCGCTTCAGACCACCCTGCACAAAAACACCACCCTTTGAATGGTACGTGCGAATCGGTACCGATTACTGTGAGATTCACTTGAAAGTTCCTCGTGGGCGAATTCTTGAAGTCTACCCTGCAACGATAGATCCCCTCGTCGTCCAGCTGGACCGCCTCCAGGGAAAGGGCGGCCGGCTTTGTCACCGTGACGAAGTAAGCCCTTGGCCCTACTACGGTGCTGTCCGACCAGTTCAGGGCTTTGTTGAACGCCCTTCCTCGAACGTCGAAGCTGAAACGAATCGTCGTATTGGCGGGGGAGGCGAACCTTTGAATTTCATACGGCGCTCGGAGGGGAATGTACCTGTAGATCGGTTTCACAGCATCGTCGCGAAACCAGAGCACCATGTATACGCGATCCTCTCGCGTGGACGGTTCAATGTCGCAAGGCAACCTGGCGGTGCGTCCCAGAACGGCGCTGACTTCGAAGGTTGCCACTGGGAAGAGGAGAAATCATATTATTATTATTATTATTTTCAACGGGAACAGCCTTTAGTATACAAAAAAAAACAATAAACATGATAACTAGTACAATAAGATACGAGTCTGGTTATCTATTCTAATTACCTAAGTATAGTGTGCATTGATATTTGTGAGGGGCATTTAATTGAATTGTTGCCATTTAGTAGGTAATATTTACCGATCCCCGGATACATTAGCGTCTGTTTAAGTAGTAACTACGACGTGTATTTGCTTTGGATCGCTGTCCAATAGGTATGCCCACGAGCTACCCTTATGTTACACAGTAATCTAGATAACTATTTGCAGTGAATATCAAGAATGTGCCTTCCGATCGTTCTCACCTTTATCAGCTATCTATTGACCCAGATACGCCAGCAGCTAAGTGGGTATGTAGGTGCTCGGTTGAACGTGTCTGACCGATGTGGATACAAGCTACTTAAGATACCAGCGTACGTATACATGCAGTTTCCTATTGGCAAAGGGCATGCACCAGGAGTTTGTGCCTTTACTTTCCCTCTGCCTACTACCCGTGCAAGTAGATATGCTACACGATTAGTCAGCCACGTGTCTAACCAGTACACAGTACACACTACTGTCACGCGTCGATATTCTTTTAAGTAGATAAGTCGGACTTTGGTCAGACCCAGCGCAAAGACTGGGATACCGAGCGGAATAACCTCCTCTCCCGGAAGATTCATTTACCAGAAGCTAACGGTTCAGGCACGTGCTGGAATTCGCCGCAAAGGAAGGCCCCCGCGTAGCTTTAGCGGACAGAGAGCACGTACCTAAGTCATCGTCCTTATCCCAATTGCCGGTGGCGTTCACGTAGACGACCACGGCCAGTATGTATCCGCTGATGACGAGCTTGACCACGATCTCGGCGAGCGCCCCGATTGCCATCCCAAAGGGGAACGGTCTGAGGGGTGGCCTCGGTGCGTTCAGATCCGCTCCTTGCATAATGTCGCCCCGCGCCGACCTGTCCTCCGGCTCTCCTTTATTATCATTCCACGTCAAGAGGGTAGACGGCCTCCTCCCACCCCCCCCCCCCGCCGCCGCCTCCTCGTGTCCTCGTGCGATGTCCTCCGAGCGTACGATACCCCGAGCGCGACGACAGGGAGCAGAGCGCAGGACACGCTTTCACCGATTAATTCTGTTACTCAGAGAAGCTTTCGAGCGAACCTCCGACCGCTTCCCTATTGCGCCGTTCATCGAGAGTCCTTCGAGGATCTTTCCGCGGATCCCTGGCGAGCCTAATCCTCGAGCGGCCCTGGCCGATTCGCTGGCACGATCCCCTTCGACCTCTACCTGCCACTCACCCCGACCCAGGACACCGGCAACCGTTCGTCCTCTGCGGTCTGGGTCCCGCAGGATCGTTTCTAAACTCGTGGCCGCGTCGCCAGCGGAAGAACGAGGTCGGAGCGCTGGGACGCATCGGCAATGGCGATGACAGGGTAGGAGGACACCGTCGCGGCTCCCTCGTGCCTCATCGGGCCGATCCTTGGACGAAGCAGCGCCGCGGAGCTTTCTCCGCGATAATCGCTCGGGAACGTGGAGCCTCCATCGGCTGAGATTCTCGGGACCTTACGCCCTAGTACCTTCGCTGCACCTCGATGCCTCCGCGCACAGCTTCCCCTCGATCTTTCCCACCGTTCACTGGATCGCCCGCCAGCGATCGTACCCCTGGCACGTTACTCCGGTCAGGGTGGAAAGGCCGCCGCGACTCCGGGGCACACGAGGCTACCGCGCGCACCACTAGACGGGGCAGTTCCGCGTGGAGGAGAACCGAGAGGAGAGCCGGCCAGCGTAGAGGGCTCCTCGTGACCGCGGTGTCGCAACGGGCAACGGTTCGCAGGCGTCGCTAACCCGACCACGGCGACGACGACGATGAGCGACCGCCCGATCGATTTTCGTGAAAGTCAGTCTGATCTCGCTTCGTGTTTCGACGCTCTCGATTCCCGCACGATATATAGCCACCCCCAATCCCACTCCCCTCTCGGCCCTGGTGTAGCGTGCCTCGCACACAGACGCGTGCGCGCGCGCTCTCGAGAACCCGCGAACGACGGCGAACCCTCGCGACTTGCCCCTTCCGCCGCCCAACCTCCCTCCCCGTACAAGGCGCTCCAGAGACAAACGGGGCGAACTACCACCGGCCGCTCGTTCCGATCACCTCGCGGATAAAAAGGGAGACGTGCGATCGTACCCCGGCAAGCATTTTTTTTTCTTAACATACCTACGCTTGTCCGTTGCGAGAAAGCGTTTCGAGAGACGGTGGTGGATTTAAGGAAACAGGCACGGGTGGCGATCGTTTCGAGGGGCCAATTTTTTTTTTGGGAGAACGAAGAGGTAGTTTACTAGAAACGGGCCAAGTGTCGTAACACGGAGAAAAAGAATATAGCGTTTGGCTAAGGTCGTAATTATTTTTTCTTCTTTGAAGAAAACCTAAAAGCCGCCCGTTAAATCCGCCACTGCCGAGGGATAACTCTGGAGAGTTAGCCAGCGATTTCTGAGACACCCTGTGTACTCCATCCCCTACTGGCTGCTCGAGCTATTCACTGTTAGGGGTCGCGAGGTGGTGAACTATTAAACTATCCCGCATCGATGATAGGGGGTGTTCTCTGTTCAGCCCGACGCGTTTAAACGGGCAAACGTTCTGTTTATAGGCAATGGAACACGATAAAGATCCCGATCACGTGGGAAGTCACGTATGGCTGCCTGCGGCTCCGTGTAAAGTGCAATAATAAAACAAGATACGCAAGGTTACTCTCTTCTACTTTTACGTGTACCATATAATTAACTATCATCCTCTTCCTTGTTCTTCTTGCAGGAATAAAGATTTATATTCTCTTCTCGAGTTATCTGTATTAGGGTAAATCCGGGAGACACGGTCGACCTAATATAAAATGGCTATTAAAACTGATATAGAAATTACTTATTTTATCAGGAGAAACCTATATGTTCAGGATTTTATGCTGATTCAGAAAGACTGGTCGATATTTGCTTTAAGACGATATTTACTGTAAATCGGATTGAAAACTGAAGTCATGAAATCTGACCACCTCTCCCGGAGCTGCCGGGAGAAATAGTTTTCGTCGTTGCCAGAGACCACTCACATAATTATTCGTGGAAAATTAACAGAGGATAAAGCAAAATTATTTATCAGTGAATACAACTACGGATTCATTGATATTTTATTTGTTTACGCTAAACAAGTAAAGAACGCATCAAAGAAAAAGTGAACTACCTACTGGCGATTAGCAAGGGAAATTAATACAAAAGTGAATAAATAAACTAAATAAATAAGAATAATAAAATAATGAAAAATAAAAAATAAAAAAATAAAAACATAATTTAAAAAAATCATAACTCGACCATCTCTCTTCTCGTTAGCTTTGAGAGGAAGAGTTAATATGGCCAAATACTTTGGCTGCATTGTCCATCAATATCTCTACTATCTTATTATTCCATTCTCTTATTGCCATTCATTCAACTGTTTGGCTTCTAAATAAGTATTTGGTCTGCACTTTAACGGATTTTTACATAGAGAGTCTGAAATATAGCGATTCGACCAACTTTCCGGCCCGACCGCGCCTCCCGGATTTACCCCATACAACCGACCTTGAGCTTTAAATAAAAAAGGAACGACAATGGATGGCTAGCTTCTCGCCCCAGGGGTGGCATGGCGAAGTCACAAACTCTCTCCCGTGTTAATAATGACAGTATATTTGAAATAGTAATGTTTACAACATACAATTGCGACGTTACTACAGTTGTAATATTTTTTTTCTCATTTTTCGCTTTTCGTTTAAGGTAGATTGATAATGTCTCGCAAAAGGTCACGCACCATCGTTCGTACCATCTCCTGGCCACGTGCTTCTTCCACTGCTCATACTTTCTCTCCCTCTCTCGCGCTCCTCCCCCCTCTCTCTCTCTCAAACACACACACACACTCACACACTCTCTCTCAAGAAATGCACGGATTTTGCGAGCCGGGATCGCGTCTAATCGCATCACTAACGCGTTCGAAAAATAAACCTGGCGAAATGTACAAGTGTCAACGGATGCGTCTGGAGTCTCGGAGGTTTCATTGTTTCTTGGATGGAAAGGAGGGGGGTGGGGGGTGGGTGGCGGTGCGGGCGCCTGTCCGGGCGCCTGGGTCAACCGAGTAACAGGGCCGGGGGCGGGGATGGGAAATTAATTTCATAGTATATTGTCATGTTGGTGTCTGTAAATTCTAAAACGTTGTCCAAGACGGGCGAAGTCGGCCCCACCGGAAGTCCCTCGGGGTCACGCGAACTATACGCGCGTGACTACTCGTCTCGTTGCGCCTCGCCTCTCCGATTTCAGCATCGTCGCCCTAGCTCTCCCCCTCGCCGCTCTTATCCCGCGGTTCACCTTATAACATAAGCGACAAGAATGCGACTCGAACGCCGCGACGACCATTCTTCGATCATTCCATTCTCGCACGCACTTTCCCTTCGGCAAACCCTACGCTCTATACGTACTGTGACCTATATGGACTATGGCACTTGGTGCAACTAGTTCGGATTCCTTGGATAATGCTTACACGTGTAAGGTACTTAATTATTATCGTTATTGTTAGTCATTCATATATATATATATATATATATGTATATGTATATATATATAGATTCTTGTATTTATATTTATATATTTATATTCATATTTATATATATACTTTTATATGACACATAGTAATTCGTGCGTTTCGGTATGATACAGGCGTGCGCAACGCGATACAGTCGATTTATTTTCCTGGCGGGCTCGCGAATCGATTCCGAACGATTACTGCTTTCAGATCGGACGCATCGTCGATGCGACGTTCCACCATGAATATTGAATCACCGTGAAGCCTCCATCAGCATTCTTTTTCTCTCGGGCGCGAGCACGCCGCGCCTACGAGTGTCCGTTTCCCGAAAGAGCGACCGAAACTTTCTCAATTTACCGCCGGTCTTTGTAAGCGAGAACCCTATGTTTCTTCCGTTGAACAGGGGCGGAATACGTGCGAATCACCGTCGCCGATTATACCGCAGAAGAGTCGCTAGTACCGCGTCAAGTTTCGCTCGTTCCTCGCGACCGGCGCCCGATCGACGTTCCCTGCAGGAGGAATCGCGGTCGACCCGGCTTCCCTTTTGGCCGAGTTGCTCGGACGGGCGAGCTCGTCCCGCGAAACGTTCCACTGTAAAAACTAAACTCGGCTGCATCGCCTTGGATAGAACGTTGATCGGTTATCGAATTAGCTCCTTATATAGTCTTACGGGCTAGAAGTCTATTATACATCTCAATAATACAGTTGTCGTCGCCGCGCGAGCATTACGCGTGAACGCAGAGAATGATGGTGCAGGGTGCGAGTTTTAATACTTGAAAAAAATTGTCGTGCGACGAGCGCTCTCCCCCCCCCCCCCCCCCCCACTCCTCCCATCTCTCTCCCGCGCTCCCCGCGCGCCGCAGAGTTCAGGCTCGACTGCTTTTGGCCAAGTTTCACAGTCTACACAGTCTATACAGTCCGCTTAGAAACGATCCTCCTCTATCTATAGGCCATTCCGTCGCGTTCCCCTCACGTGGAAGTTTGTGCACCGATGAGAGGAAGAAAAAAGAAGCTCCACCGGCCCCCCCTCTCTCAATTCCTGTACGGACGCTCATCCGCGAGCGAGCGGCGCGCTCCCCGCCTTTGTCTCTCCGCTCTACGGCAAGGGAGAACGGGGGAACTGGAACGGATCCGCTCGCGTGACGTCTCGCGCGCGTATCGTATTGTACGATCGATGCCGCCGTAAACGCATTGGCACTGCGTGAAAATATTCGGATCGATAGTCGATCGACGGGGGCCTCGGTCCATTCGCAAGCTCACCGTCCATCGGCTCTCTCCCCTCCGGTTTAATTGTCGCGACGACGCTGCTCCTTGCACACTGTCTAGCGACGCGCGTTTACGTGAAAACAAAATTAATTAGATTTATTTCGTCGTACAAAAGTCGCGTCGATTGCTCGTGTTGTCCCTTCCTCCTCGAACTCCCATCCTCGACGGTCACCGCTCCGTGCCTCCTCCTGGGTTCCTTCCCGTCCGTAGAATGCAAAGCGCGGCAAATCGTAGCTTACTCGGCTAAGAAACGGTATAATCGTTCTGGAACGCTCTCGAAGTCTACTTAGAAAAAGTATCTTTTTAAGGGGGACATGGGGGGGGGCTGGAGATCCTCGCCCCCGAACGATATTACGCTTAGGTAAGATAATATTTAACGCGTGACATATTTACAAGTATCTTATTGTACACTCTTCGCGATCGACGCTCTCGCGAGAATAGATGCTTCTCCTCTTCCTCCCCTCTCCTCTGCCCCGTCACGCCACGCTCGCTCTCTTTTTCTCTCTCTCTCTCTCTCTCTCTCTCTCTCTCTCTCTCTCTCTCGCTTCAAACTAACAGTCTCTTTCGTTTCGGATCACGAGTCCGCCACGCTGGGTGTCGCGCGAGTCGCGCAAAGAACACTGTTCGTTTCGTTAATTGATAATTGATGAACGGGCGGGCGCGCGAAATCGAGGGACCCCTCCTCCGCTCGGTAGCACCGAGCTGCTCCGCGCCTCGACTACGCGCGACTGCTCGAGCTCGGGCAAGCGGTAAAGACCCGAGATACAAAAAGGGGCCAGAACTTATCGTCGGACAGATCGGACCTTAATACTCCATCGCGGGAACGTCCGCGCGTTCGTCTTGTACTGTGTATGAAAATACAATAATAAGGCTTGCGTTTACGTCTTCACCCTGCGAACTCGCAACTCAACCGCCCTCGCCTCTCAACCATTAATCCCCTCCCCCCCCCCCCCATCGGGTGTTGATATATTCGTAATCTCTAAATAACTTTCGATTATGGTATCGGTGGCGTAAGGTGAGCGGCCCCATCGCCCGGGGAGCTTCTTACTGCAAAAGGAGAAAGAAAAAAAGAGTCGCAACAGAGAGTAAGGCGATCGGCCAATAGAGGTCGTTGATGGGGACGTCCACCTTACTATATATATTAGTCGCGCGTTCGCTCACTTGTCGTTCTCTGTGCTCGGATTCGGCGAACGGCTGTCCTTCGGAACAATAAGTAGGAGCTTTCAATCGAGGGAAGAGGCACCGTTGCACCCGATGGAAGGTTAAATACAACAAACGGCACGTCGTTCACTGAAACCGTACTGAAAAGTCCTCGAACGTATGATTACTTGAGCTGCTCGAAAAAATGGCTCATCTCCCCATTCGCCGCCCCCCCCCCCACTCCCCTCCCACTCCCGTGAATCTTCTGTTATATGTATTAGTCTTAAGGCCATGGCATGTGATCTTCTCTCGCGTTACGAGGAAGGAGACTATTTTCAAAGGGGTTCAGGATCGTTAATCCGCGAAGCTGTGCCTTACAATTAGTATAGTCTTAATCGTGAATGAGCATACCACGTACATCGTATACCTACGGGACGCGATACAACTTAACGGTTCTCGTTCGCTTTCCTCCGCTATAACGAACATCGCGCCAAATCGCTGTGAATATATTTCATTTTCGCTGTAGAATATTGACGCGCTCGCCTCCGTGTGTACCGAAGTCGAACAGAGAAACGGCATGTATGTACACAACATCCTCGGCGGAGCTTGGAGATTCCGAGGTAAATTATTTCGGATCCCCCTTCGATTCGCGATTAAACGCCACCGGAGTCGCTGCGAATGGCTACGCGGGGTGTACATAAATAAGTTGCGGATAGAAACCTCAGCCGACGGAACCGGCCGGGGGAACCGAGAAAGACACGGCGGGCCGATAATCTGAAATCTGATAGCTCCGCGGGGGGGGGGGATTAGTTCTGAATAATTTGCTAATCGTCGGTCGGCGCGACCTCTGTGGAATGATTAACGTCCAAAAGAGCTCGGCCGGAGGGTTCGTTGAGAAAATTGTACAGGGAGTCGCACTCTGAGCCGCAAGTTCGTGTTCCGTATCTTATTTACACCCTGTACAGCCATTCAACGTTCGTGAAATATTTACTGCCAGCCGCGTTTTATCGAATCCTACGTGTTCTATATTACTATGATCGTGATACTCTATCGATGCAACTAAAGAAACAAGTAACAGTCGATAACATAAGTCGCCGGGCGCCAATGATAATAAGGATACATAAAAAAAGATAAATAAAAATTACAATTTGTAATAATATATATTTTTTTAATAATAGTATAATCAATGTTGTGTGTATATATATATATATATATTTATATATATATATATATAATGGGCAAAATAATATTTACAGAATACGTTGGTGGTATTAGTTTTTGCGGTTTTCTGTTTCATTCTTCACTTCATCTAACTTTTTTTTCGTCGTTTCATTTTCGCTCCATATTTAAAAAAAAAAGAAGAAAAATCAGTAAGCTACCTATATACCTAGGGGCACCTCCGCAAAAACAAAAACCGAGATAACTATGGCAACTAACGTAATAATGGCAAGTATTTGCTTCGACGAAAATGTGTTATCGGAGTGAAACACGTTCTTCTTTCCCCCCCCCCCTTTCTTTTAGTTTTCTGTCGCCGGACAACGGTACGCGATGGAATGAAACGAGATTGGTAAGAGAGAGAAGGTGTCGCGAATTAAGAAGATCAAACGAGGAAGATCCGATGGTTAAAATGCGATTGACGATAACGTAAGACTTAACAAGACATTTTACACTCACAATTAATTCGATAAAAATAGAAAAACTATATACGAATACACCGGACGAATGTACAGTTATGAACGAACGAAGCGGGGAAACTCTTTAGGAAATAAAGTGACACTAAATATAAATCGTAACGCGATCTTAGATACCACCATCGTGTGCTCGGTTCTGCGAGGTACGAGGACAAACATCGATATGTTCCGCGTAACAGCGGCGAACATATCCGATGTTCGGGATGGCGTTTCGTGTAACTCGATCGCCCACTTCATTCCCCTCGATTTCCAACGAAAAGTTACGGGAAACAAATCTCTCGCGGCCCCAATCGTCAACTCTAAATGCTTCGTTCAACAATCCTGGGCATGATCAACGGTTTTATCCATTTCTACTCGACGCTCTCAGACATCGAGACGATACTTCCGTTTCTGGGAATGAAGCCTTTATATACAAAGTGTCCCATCGAAGACATGATACACCTGATCATCTTTCCCGGTTCCGAGGTGGCGAAAGAATGCTTCGAACTTAATTTCAATGATTCTGAAGCGCGACTATGTTTATTGTGTTACAGTTAGCAAATTCGGTGCTGCGGAAAAAAAACTCGTCTTTACGCTACAGTTCTCGCCTTCAATGCCGTTCAATTTACATTGGAAATATCGTTTCGTATACTCGGAATTGAGGGAGATAATCAAGCGTCTCGGTCCTTGCGGGACACTCTGTATAGGGAGAGAGTATCGGCCGATGTTACACGGGAATAGACGAATTTAAAAAAACACAACAGACTTCTATTGCTGATTAAACCTTACAATCTAATACATCCAACAACTAGAAACAGAAGAAACATTAGAGTCGTGCCGCAGCCGATCGTGGGTATCGTTCGCCTAGCAGAATTTTGCGCAGAGGGCTCCGTTCGCCATTCGTTCCCTTCTCCTTACACGCGCCTTAAATCATTCAAGCTTTCGCATCGTTCGGAAGTTCATTAAGCTGTAGGCGGAATGGAAGCCATCGGTGGAATATCAACGCGAGACCGTAGAAGAAACAAAGAAAAAAAATTGCACGGCTGCTGCGCAAAACAATGTTACACCGTACGAATTACTCAACATGCTTTGAAACTGTGAGAGGGTAGAAATCACAGAAAAACGTTCGTTCCTCCTTTAGCTTCGTATATATAATTACGAGTCTCGGCGTTAAGATACTTTCTTTTCATTCCATCTAAAGAAGGAAAAAAACAATAAAAAAAAACAAGGGCATACAAAAGATCGCAATTGTCCATCTCATAATTTCATTTCTCCGTTAATACAATAAACATATTTAACAGTTCGTAAATAATACTCGAGATAGTATCAAAACGAGAAAAAAAAACGATCGACAAATAAATTTTGCTAATTACAATTACACAACGCAGAGAGAGCGCGCGCGCGCGCGCGCGCGGCAAAGTTCCCGGTATTTTCGCTCGATAACTCCCAAGTTATCGTCCTCGTTTTCATTCCCTTTCTCTCGCTCCTCGCGAGGAAATTGTTTTCTGTAGTTCCTCTGCTCCAAGTTTCAAATTAGACGAAGAAGAAAAGAATAGAGGGATTAATTCGCGGGCAAAGAGTGTTCTTTAAACAGGGGAATAGGAAACAACAGAGCGTAAATAGCATCGCTCGGGAACGCGAGGCGTTTCCCTCTCGCGTCCCGAGAACGTGCTCAGCACTTATGAAAAATGCCTTTGACATACGCACACCTTTAACTCTCAGTGCACATACGTGTTTAGACATTATATATAGTTACACTATGTATAATATGACACTGCGGGTGTATAATACTCTACGGACCTTGGGTCAGTAAGTTCAAAGGCAATTCTCATGGTGCCGTTACCCATTCTATGAAAAACAACAAAAAAAAGAAGAAAAGAAAACAAAAGGAAAAATGTACTACATACAGTAATGAATGAGAGAGATTTTGTGTCCGTAAAATTCTGTCGCGCAAACAAGATTTCACCGTAACGATTTCGATATTTCGCCTACTTAGTCCCTTATATTCATCGTTTGCGTAAGTGGATGCGGGCTGCGTCTAAAATTATCGCTAATAGGCGCTTTTTCTTTTCACAACAAGAGCAGGGTCGCCCTTGAAGAATATACAATTATATAATTAATACGATTAGACTTTACCGCTAACGTAATTATTAAAAAAAAATCGGATTACTTTAAAAATTCGAGATTACTTTTTTCGTATTTTTTTTTTTTTTTTTTAAACTGTTCCTCGGACAGTATTGTGTCGTTTCTTTCTTCGTACTTTCCTCCTCCTTCCGTCAACTTTATCCG
Source organism: Andrena marginata (assembly GCA_963932335.1). Lineage (NCBI taxonomy): Eukaryota > Metazoa > Arthropoda > Insecta > Hymenoptera > Andrenidae > Andrena > Andrena marginata. The sequence goes on from OZ010661.1 coordinate 943,283, forward strand.
TCTCGCCTCTCTTCCCTTCTCACTGGTATACACCGACATACATAATCGTGTAAATCCCTGGCAGATTTAACTTGCGGATATTTATACTTTGTCTCATTACCCACTCCTCCCTCCGAGCAACTTAGGGCCATCACTATTCACAATGCGTACAGCGGAGTCGCAGAACTGTATACCCGCTGCGAAGTACACTTACGTAAAGAAACAACGAGAAAGAAACCTTTAGATTCGCATAGATGTTTTCCGTTCCATTTTGATTATTTCCACTTGTGAATCTTACGTTATCACATATTTTAGACATCTGTTTCAGCATGTCGTTCAGGGTCGTCTCGGTTCCACGCGTTCTCTTCGCTTCCTCTATCGGAAAGATTTGTGCCGCAGATTCGACAGGTTTATTACCAAAGCCACGCTTGCTCTGTGGTACGATCGCCACGATCATCGGTTCCAGTCTGCCTCGATGCGTAATCATGGTTTCCTACGAATTCTCCACTGCACTTACGCCTCTTACGATCGTTCTGCTTCTCCGGCACACAGTGGCTAGCTCGAGGTTCGCTCAGCTGCCAGCGCGAATCCTTGCTAGGCGTCTCGCGCACGTTGTACAGTGACGATGCTTCTGTTCGACTAACCAAGCAGATAATTCAATTTAATTTTACTGTCCGCTCGCGTTTATTTAATACGATATACACAATTTACATTCGCGACACTGTGCTTTATCGTGAGCTTTAAAAAGTTTCTTTCTTTCTCTCTCTCTCTCTCTCTCTCTCTCTCTCTCTGTCTCCATTCCCTTAAACTTTCTCCTCCAGCAATGCCGTTCCGCATTGTACGAGTCCGTTCGCGTTCGTTTAAAGACAGTCTGTTTGTTTAATGAAAGCGCCACGATCGCCACGCGTCTCCTTTACCGGCGTATACACATATGTTTCTTTACTTGCGTTATTATATATTTTTTTTACACAGATTCACTGCACTTGTTTCTTTTTTTTTCATTTTTTTTCTTTTAAATGTATGAACTTAAAAATTAGCGAAACTTAATGAGAAGAGTTTCTTTTTTCACGTGGGGAAGTCCGTTATCTACGTTTCCAGTCGATTAACGATTACCGCGTACGTTCGTTTTATTACAAGTTTTAAATTAATTTCACGTTTATCTAATTATTAGGTTCGTTTATATAAGAAATCCATTTGCCACTTGTTTTTATATGCTTTGCTCATCGACGTTCCTTCCTGTTCGTTGCGGAGTTCTTTATTACGTGGGAATAATATATGTGTGTGTGTGTGTGTGCGTGTGTGAATCTAACCGAGAGAAACAACAGCTCCCTAGCAAAAGTTCCCTTCTGTCCCGACGAAAAGCTTGCCTTATACTACCGGACCCCTCGATCACTGATTCGCGATATCTGAGGAAACACGAGCATCAACAGAACCAGTATACGTTCCGCCTCCAAGTATCGCGTCGATACAAAGCGCTAATTTACTAATGAAAAATATCCGATATCTTGTTGGGCGATTCACGGCGACGGCGACGATGCAGCGACGACGCGGCGCGATCCGACGAGCTTTCGTTTACTAAATGATCGCGGCAGCTTCGACCGCGGCGATGACGATGACGAATGAGAATGTAGCGGATGGTTGGGTGAGGATAACGATAATAATAATAATAATAATGACGATATTAATGAGGGTGAAATAGTCGTTAATCGGGGCACGTGAACGGTAACGAATAGTTAATGAAACTGAAGATAACAACCACAACGGGGACGCGAAGGAACAAGTGTCATAATAAAGAACTCAGCAACAAAGTACTTTCTGTTTGCAATATGTTGGACTTACAGGATGTCGCCAGTGTCGTTTGATTGTTTTTATTTAGTTTAGGTTAGTTCCTAGTTGACCATAAGTGTATGCGACTCCATCGGTGCCGCGCTGTCGTACAACGTGTCTGTATCTTGCGTGGGTTCACCTTGGAGTTGACACTGATTACTTAATGTTCCAGCACCACAGTCACAGAAGAATCTGTGGGATCACGAGAATATCGATTAATTGCATATACACGTAGATATCCTAGTAACGCGAATAACGTGGATCCCCGATAACACTCACCGGTCGTGTCTGATGAATTCCACATCGTGGCCAGCATGGCAGGTTTTTATACAGTTAACACAAATTGCGTTGCGATCTGTCGTGTTGCATGTCTGGCAGCGATAGAAGTCATGCATGGGAAAGGACGTGTACGACGATATTTTGTATAAACATTGGCCATTTCCGACAGCTTTCTCCACTGCGTCTTGGTTATTAAATATTTTATTGCCTGAGGAAGGAGCAGCCGATGATTATTCCTCCCTCGTGTACGCGACTGTCAACGGTAAAGGTATAGTGAAGTAGTAAATAAGGCGACGTCAGAGACTTCTCGACCGATCAATCGCAACTAATTTAGAATGGGAACGCTTCGTACGGTTCTTAGTAAGGCCCCCCCACCCCCTCCGCCCCCCCTTAACCTTGCTTCCAAATACTTGACCCAACAATGAAAGCGCTCTTCCGTTTATGGCCGCGCCAAATTTACTGCTTCACTATCTCTCTCTACCATCGGCTATATTGTTTTGATAGTGGAACGGTGTTAACCTCTAGTTGTCGGTTGAACTCCGCTCGCTAAACATAGACCACCGAATCTATTATTGAAAATTTGATTAAATTCTAGCGTGGCAGTGGCGTTGTTCGTTATCTCAACGCCGGCCGCCAGTCCGTCGAAGATTCGATTTCTCCTCAGGACCGGATGAGATTGCGTGGATATAAGAACGCCAGCCTGCGCGTTACGAAATATATCGTTCTCTTCGAGGACACCTGCATCGGTAGAAAGAAATAAGAAAGAAACGGCTGGTTGATTGATTGCAATGGATTCGTTGATATTTAGAAGGAAACGCGAGACTCACCCTTGCCGCCGTTGAATATACAAATTCCACCGTCCCGGCCGTCGAATATCTTGTTTCTCTTTAACGTAGGGTTACTGTCGGTTTTGATCCAAACTCCTGCCATCGCGTTATCAAAAATCTCATTCTGCTCGAGTAAACCTAAGCCGCTATTATACACAAGAACGCCGCCGTTCTGTCCGCCCCATATTTTATTCCCACGTATCACTGGATTGCTCCCAGTCCTAATGACGCGGAAAGATATACACCGTGTTAGCGAGAAGCTGGATAAAAACGTTAATATTCTCGGCTGCCGCGCTGTAACGTTACCTTATTTGTACTCCTGAATACAAATGATTGAAAATATCATTGTCCTCTAGTTTCCCGTGGCCGTTGTCGTAAAAATAAACGCCGACCTGCTTGCCGCTGTGGATGCGATTCCTTCTCAGCACCGGCGTCGAGCCCGTTGTTATCCAGACACCGGCTAGAGTGTTCGCGTAGACCTCGTTCTCCTCTATCAAGCCCTGGCCCTTCTCGTGAACGTATATGCCGCCGTGCTGGCCGTGATGGATCTTGTTGTGTCTGACAATCGGGTCGGAGTTCGTTCTGATCTGTATCCCGGCCAGCGCGTTCCCGTAAATATTATTATGCTCTATCAGGCCTCTGCCCTCGCCGAATATGTATACCCCTCCTTGGTGGCCATTGTATATCTCGTTCCTACGAATTGTCGGGTTCGAGTTCGAGGTGATCCAAACGCCGGCGAAATTGTTCGAGTGGATCTTGTTGTCGATGAACTGCCCTAAACCGTTCTCGTGCACGTAAATCCCGCCGGTCTGGCCGTGGTGTATCTCGCAATGTACCACCGTCGGATTAGCACCAGCCTTCACCTCGAAGCCAGCTATTCGATTATTGTGAATGTCGTTGGCCTCGAAGTAGCCGAGGCCGTTGTCAAACGTGAATATACCGACGTCCCTTCCGTGGTGGATATGATTCCTCCGCATTATCGGATTCGCGTAATTCTTCACCCAGATCCCGGCCAACGCGTTCCTAGAGATCTCGTTGTCCTCGTAGGTCCCCTGGGCGTAGTCGGTGACATACAGTCCGACGTTCTCGCAATCCGATATGTCACAATTCTTCACCACGGGATTGGCCCCTACGCCCGACACGCAAACCGCTGCTCCAACTGGGGAATTTTAAAGACCAACCGTTCTAATTTCAAGCGAACCCAATCCGGTAGATTATTACGCGCAGGATCGCGCTACATAAAACCGTGTGCACACTTACCGACGCTTGAGCTCCTGATAATGCAGTGATCGACAGTGGGGCTGCAATTCTCCCCGACTTCTAAACAGTAATGTTTATGATGGGGCACCGTGCTGGTAACGTCCGGGGTGAATTTTAACGTGAGATGGCCGGCGTAAGCTCGTTTAGCTCCCTCCACGAACATAACCGTGGACTCACTTTCTCGCTCTAATATAACAGACTCCGCCACGTTGCCGGGCGCTGCGCCGATCAATGCCACGTCGCTGTCGATCACCAGAAACTCCCCTCTATAGATTCCAGCGTGTAAGAAAACTAAATGTTGAGGTGCCTCCTCGGACGACTGGGAATTGCTACCGCAGCAATTCCCCTGGCCGCTCGTGCTTGTGCTGTTGTTTGACGAGGAGCCGCTATTGCTTCTATATTCGTCTACGTAGTCTAACGCCCCTTGAACCGTATTAAAGTATGGCAGATTCCTCCCCTTGAACTTCAAATCCTGAAATCCTGGCCTAACGTGAACTCCTCTGTATAATTGTCTAAAGCTCTCTTTCCACGGATTCGGATAGTCTGACTCGTCCGGTGATACGAATTCGAATTTACAAGGTGCAGGATTAAATAGTGGTAGATCGTATTCGTAAACTTGCTGGTAGAGGGACTTCCATAGTTCGGTGTCGTTCGCGATCGCTTGGAAACGCTTGCAAACCTGCGACACTCTGCACAGATCTTGTTCCATTAGATAATTAAATATAGTAAGCAGCACTTCGTCCGGTAACTCGTACTGAAGGTAATGCGCTGCGGTGTTTGTGTTTGTACCTGCGGATTAATAGAAATCAATTCAGAGGATCCTCTCGCTGGATCGGCATTCGTCGGGTTCGATCGCTTATAAACAAATCTACCGTCTGTGGATAATGAACATGTCCGCCTGGGTCGTTTTCTCGCTGGCAGGGAGGAAGAGCCAAGAGTGGCGCCGATACTACTACCACCCGACGGGGGCAGAGCGGAGCTGGTGCCAGGAGCAGGGTCCGGATGAGGCGGACTCTTGCGCCTCAAGTCGTACGGAGAAGAGTGCGAATGCGACGGGGATGGCGATGGCGCAGCAACGCCGGACACACTGGGCGAAGATCCTCTTCCGCCGCTTCCACCCCCACCCCCGCCTCCTCCTCCTCCTCCTCCCCCGCCACCAACTCCACCACCAGGAGGTATCTGATTTGACGCTGAACATGGCAAGTCGCATGGCTCGGCTGAAAGAACGCAATAATTATTACAGCTACTAGGTTCGAAGCTGCCGCACACATTATGCACGTTGTAATTTCTGTTCGAGATGTATTTTATCGACCAGACGCTACTTTCGTGTGCATGTAGCAAAAGTATCTAGTTCTTTGCCACCGCTTCTATTTCATACCACTTTGCGAAGCATAACCAGAAAACATTTGACAAGCATGCATAATGTTTCCGTTAAATATGTACGCACATATTCTTTGCAATAAGCAAATAGAATAATGATCGATCAAAACATAGATTAAGACAGTGTTAGAATTAGTCGTGATGGCGATAGAACGATACAAAATATATGGACCACTGCTCGGAAGGCATGTTAGGTTAAGAAGGTAATATTTGAGAAGTGACATTACACGGTGTTAAGAACTGTAAACAATAGACAGATAATTCCCGAGACGCTAATGGGGGGCAATTAGAACTCGTCTTAGACGCGTATGCAGAAGCAATTATCAAAGCATATTTGAGAGTGGGAGTATGCAGAATCCCACCTTCAAAATAGCAGAAAACACTTTCAATCGCATTCCCAAAGGCACGCGAGGCGATTCGGGAAAGTGGAACGGTTCTACCCCGACGATTCGATGGAAAATTCGTCGATCGGAGCGATATCGGTGGAAAAGGGGTCCTGCGAATCCCTCGCGTCCGGGATCCCCGGCCGTTTCCCCCGAATCGCACGGGCATCCGTCGCGTCGATATTCATACACAGCTGGATGTTTAATAAATCGGGATTGCAGGAAGAAAAAAAATGGATGGAGAGGGGGAGGTGGGGTGAGGAAAGTAGACTTTGAGCCGACATTCGATGGTAAAAATTGACGATCGCGGAGAGTACGCGATCACCGCCGTGATCGATGTCCCCCCCTCCGCGCCCCTCCGAGAAGAGAAATTAAGGGGCTGCTGCGAGAACGGTGATCGGTAAGGCTGGTTTGGGGAAACGTCATCGGAGCCACGGATACGCCACCGCGTTTTTCGGCCATCCCGTGGTGCGTGAATATCGTCTCGAGAGGAGACGTGTGTAGGCAGTGTGTATAGTGGGTTCGACGGTGTGTCTGTCTGTCTCTCTCTCTTTCTTTCTCTCTCCGTCCCTGCTCTCCTCTCTACGTCCGGGAGGAATGTGTATAATTGTGCATTGTACATTGTAAATTGTAAACGGTGGATGAGGAGGAGCACCGAGGAGGCGAGGGATGTCGGTACGGTCGGCGGACGGTTGCTCGGCTGCAGGACGTATCGGCGAAACGGGGTTAACCCGGCGGAATATCGAAGTAGGTGAAGGCGAAAGAAACGAGAGCCAGGCAGAGGGACGACAGGTGAGCAGTGAACCGAGGGTCCGGATGCAGCAGGGTCTCTTACCCGAGGTGGTTCTCGAAGGCAGGGGGATCCTGTTCGCGCCTTTTCTCCGTGATCTCCGCACGTAATTGCGCGACGATGTGAACGAGGCGCTTGGCATCTTTAACGTGTTTCCCGACAAAATTAAATGCGAGAAACGGTAAAACAACTAAACACTAAACAATGGCGACACTTCCACCGAGCCCAGCGGCCATCTTCTCATTGACGGTAGGACTGCCGACTGGTGCCAGACCGCCGCCAATCGGATGAATTTCTGCTCTTCCCCTCTCTCCTCGCCGACCACCCTCCAACCCTACCCGACGCGATATCCTTCTCCTGGATGATCCCTCTCGTTCGCTCGCTCGCTCCTTCCCACCCCCCCGCCCCCCCTTCACGCCGATCCCCTCTTCCGCAGTGGGATCGCGACACAAGCAACCAACATCAGTATGGAGTTATGGAGACCGCGGACCGAAATACCGATTTATCCTGCGTGTCCGCGATATTATCATGTCTCGCTCTATCGGTGGTGTTCGTCGCGAGCTTCTACGTATGGAGTTCGGCGTATAATAGGTACGTAACGCCGATCGACGGCACCGACGAACGCGTCTCGATCGTGCTTTAAATGTCCATTTTCGTGCGACACCGTAGGCGCACTCTCTCGGCCCTGTTTAACGGTGACGAACCACAAGGAACCACGAACAAAGTGTAACTGTATTCACGCCGCCCCGAGAACGCGAACGATACCTACTCTCTCTCTCGAGTTCTCCCACTCGCGCGGACGCACCGTGGACAAGAATAGGGCGCGCCAGCGCCTCTGCCGGGGCAATTCGGTTCTATTGCTTTCTTTCTGATCGGCGCGCAATTTGAATATTAAGACACAGAGCTGATAAGGGAACATCCCGAAACCAGAAATTCAAAAAATTCTGATACTTCAGGGGCGTCCGCAGACTTTTTCCAATGGGGGGTGGAGCACCTTTGGGATGATGGTAAAGATAAATATACCCCTCTTGCTTTTTTAACCCATTTTATAGTGTCAATTTAATTAAAAATTTAAAACCGAAATTTAAAAATATTCCCTTTTTTAGTATAAACTTAATAAAGATCAGTTTTGAAAAATAAGCGATTTTTTCTCAAAAGCCAGGGGGGCAACTATCTGTTTTGCCCCTCCCCCCCTGCGGACGCCCATGTAAAACTTTGGTTATTTTCCGATTTTGTGTTACAACTCCTGAACTGTAAAATAATTTTTTTTCCAAGTGATAGATCCATTTAAAAGAAGTAACTTTTGTCTTGAAAGTTTTTTCTATCCCTTATAGTTCAGTAATTACGATACAAAATCGGAAAATAGCCGAATTTTCAGGGGTTAATTTCATCCATCCGTTTCGAATGAATTTGGGCAGCAAACAAGAATTGCGTTGTAATCAAAAGGAAAATCCCCTACATATTCACAAAGTTTCAGAATTTTTTGAATTTCCGGGTTCAGCATCCTCCCTTGTGAATCAAACTTGAAATAAATGCACTCGGGATGTTGGTTCCTTTGTTAAACAATAGCTGAAAATAGTATTTCGAACGTGACGCGATTACTCGCTAATTGAAATTGATGATATCCTGATGGTACCTGAGCAGTTTCTTTTTATTCCAGGGAACATCCTACTACAATAAAAAAAAGATTTTTTAGCGTTTTTATTATATCCCTTATATCTCCCGCATCGTTGTATTTTGGAATGAATGAGAAAGTGTTTCAGAAGGTAATTTGCGAGCGAATAGTATGATCGACTGTATACCGAATCTTGTATCTGAACTTATAATTTCTAGGCAACAATTTGGGAATTATTGGGCCTGCGATGGCCAGGTTTAATTCAAGCGATTGTGCTACCGCTGTTACTGACAATGATACTATTTCTTGGGCCATTAAGCATACAAGGTTTTAATGGTCTTTGGAGATTGTACACTGGTTAGTATTTTGTAGCAGCGTCCAGTGGGATACTTAAGATATCGCTCTATAAATCTGTGTTTACCTTCCTGTAGAGCCCATGTATTGGCTCGGAAGTGTACGAACATTAACGTGGTGGAGAAACCAAGTGGTCGCGCCTCTGTCCGAGGAATGGACCTTCAGAGCGTGCATGTTACCATTGCTTTTGCAATGCTTCACGCCAACTACTGCCATATTCGTCTGCCCCTTATTTTTCGGGGTGGCTCACTTTCATCACGTGATACACAGAGTAAAAGCGGGCATGCAACTTAAACACGTACTTTTTATATCTTGTAGGTATCGCTCTCGATTCTCGTATCGTACAAACTTATCCAGCTTATCCTAACGGTATATTTGTTAATCAGGTTTTCAATTTGCATATACGACACTGTTCGGAGCATATGCAGCTTTTCTTTTCGCTAAAACAGGTATGACCGTTTTATAATGTCCTTCCTTCCGTTCGTATTCAAGACAGTGTACGAACGCACCTCTGCGACCTCAACTTCAAGACCATGTATTCACGCATCTTTCTGTTTCATAGGACACTTAGCAGCGGCATTTACGGCACATTCATTTTGCAATCACATGGGATTCCCAGATCTATCCGAAGTCGTAGCGTTTAGGGATCCTATAAAGAGAGCTGGACTGTTTTCCTTGTTCGTTATTGGCCTGGCCGCTTGGTGTTTCCTGTTAACGCCAATGACGAACCCAACATTGTATCATAATAATTTATTCTGGCATAAGCATTTTGTATGAAGCGTCGTTCACCTTCAATAATGTCAGTAATACTGTGTACAATTTTTACAAGGGAACAGCTAGTCTGATTCAAGATTATTAACTTCGTTTTAGCAAATCGTATTGCATGATACTTTTAAACAAAAATACGTTTCCCACCCGTTCGAGGTGAAATATGAATGTAGATGCATTCTCATAAATCATAAGTCTGCATAAGTCAACGTGCTATTATGCGTGAATACTTCGATTACTGATGTTTCTGTTTAGATTTGTAAAAAGAACAAACATTTATGATTCAAGGTATTTCGAATTCTTTACAGAGAAACGTTTCGCGCATAATTATAGGCATGCTGATCGTGCGATATAGGACTAATACGAAATCACCGTAGTGCCTCGGGTTTAATTAAACTTACCTAGCTGTAATCGCAAATACCAATAACGATTTAGGTAAAGTTTTTCTTAAAACGAAAATGTTGATGAAATACTGTGTAAGCCAAAATTATGACGTTGTTACAATAAATAATGCATTATTTTAAATCGGTAGGAAGAAATTATTTTTATAAAACGTTCGCCCTATCGGAAACAGCTTCTTCTCTCTCGATACAATGTACAATTGTAGAAACGCTTTTATTTTAAAGTCGCTTAGCTAGATACCCTGGTTACATATGCATAGACATGTTTACATTTGCATTCATGTAAGAATAAACATCGCGATACATACATTTATTGTTTATTTGAATCACAGAGGTAACAGTTATAACAGTATTACAATATTTGCCATAAGTGTGTGTGTATATGTGTTTACCTAGCAAAAATCATAAGGAAATATATATATATATATATATGGATTTATACATTGAGATAATATCCTGTTCCTGTGACAAGTTGTCTACGACTCATTATCATGTGCTTCCTGTAAATTACGTATTTCATTTCTTACACTTTAATCGCAGTTTGTAGATGATAAAGTAAGTCTCATCTAAAGGAGGAAAACCTTGAACTGTTGAACGAAATGTTTCTATAAATATTTACATTACTCTAAATCGTAAATTTCTCCAACGAAACCTGTTGTTATATATAATTGTACTAAACAACGGAATCATACAACATGGATGGACTCATTTATTTCATAACATAGCAATATAGAATATGTAAATACTAAATATAAATAAATTTTAACTCGTATTATATACCAATCATCAACGTTGAAAAACTCTTACTTCTTTGTTTTTACCTTAGAATAGTTTTAAATAATTATACACTGTATCTCGAATATCATGTTACGCTGTTTGCTTAAAAACGACAGGGATCGTAAAATTTCTAGGCGAGATGGAGAAAGTACTTGCCTTTAAGTTTCGAACGGCAATGTTATACCTTATCAAACACCTATTTATAGTTTTATCGTTACAGTTCTAACAGCAGAATCCCTACCATACCTCATTACCTAATATATCACTTTCGCGTTTCGTTACTTAGCTATTTGTTCGTAGAGCTATTACTCGAATGAAAACTATTAAAAAGAATCGTTGCGCTAGGAACTGTAACTGCAGACTTTCGTGTTAATAACCCGTAATAAATATGTGTATAAATAAATAAATAAATAAATGCGGATACTAGTAATCATTATTTTGGATACGTGTTGCAACATAATAAAAGAATATCAGAGAGTAAAGTTTCGGTGAAACCCCTAGTTCGCGTTACCTCTACGTTTCGCTAGGTCCCGGTGTCGCTTCGGAGTTCTGCGACTGGTTGAGAAACAATACGTTGCTTGTTTTTATGCTTGGACCCGAGGATATAAGCGAAGGGCACGGGCTTATGCACGGAGTTGAGGAATAACTATTACTCAAGTCGCACTGATCTAACAGCTTCCAAAGCTCTTCCGGCGTAGGTCCCCCGGAAACATCTGTAATCAACGTATTCATTCACCGATGCTACCATATCAAGCGACGATAAAACCATTTCTAGTAGCAGGGTAGCGATGTTACTTTGAGCGGAAGAAAATGACGGCTCCAAAGCTGTGGTGAGATCCCACATTTGAATGGTGCCATTCGAATGTCCGGTGAATATAAATCGCCTGGGTCTAGAGCCCATACGGCTGGACCCTTCGCATTCGTGGACGTAAAATGAACTTATAATACTGCCGTCCACTGATTTGATTACGCAAACCCTCTTTCCATTGGATGCTAAGCGTACGAACAGCTGGTCAGTTTCAGGTACTACTTTCTGCACGAACACTTGCTCGTCGTCCTGTTCCCCGAATGGTCCTGCACGATGAAACGAAGCGATAAATTTTCTGTCCCGATTGGGAGCCTGGTAAAAGATCTCTGCGTTTTAATATACCGAAATCGTTGCCAGCGTTGTAACTGATGCAAGGCTCGATCGCTTCTAAGGATACGATTTTGAAACTAGCCTCAGGCGTCGATCCAGGCTGGGTGGATATCATCCCACGAAATCTCTTCACAGCCCAGCTCCTGACGTGATTGTATTCGGAACAAACTGATACCAGATACTTCTCTGATAACGTCACCTATGTGTTTCAACGTACACGTACAGAATTCTGGTAAGCTGATTATGTGGAATAAAAGTGAGTACAGTGTGGACATACTTTTGTTACGCTACTCTGATGGACCGTAAACGTCTGGAACAATTGTGGTCCGTGTCCAACGGTCTCGGGATGTTGAACTATAACTCTCACACTGCCAGATTTCGTTCCATATGCGATTTCAATCCAATTGCCACAGAGAGCTGTATAAAAAATCCTGTTTTACATTAAGCCACTCCAAGTGGGGATATTCAAAGTTGTTAAGGTAAACTACGTTTCTTAATACGGGAAATGTAAATGACACGATACTGATGTTACGTATATCGATGGCTGTGGAAGTTGAGAATATCCTCTGTGCATGTGTTGTTCAACATATTTAAAAACGGATAGCCTACATAAATGTAATATAGGTACATGCTTTGTATTGTGACAATTAGGAAAAACGACTATTTATAAAGATATGTATATATATATATACAGTGAGTAACGAAAATATTCGGACACTTTGAAATCGCATAACTTTTTTAAAATCAATCCAAACGACTTGAGTTTTCTTGAGAAGCTAGAAGGATTAGTTTGCTAAGTGACATGATTCGTCGTTTTGAAAAAAATTGCAATTGGTCGGAATAGCGGAAAAAATAGTAAAGGTCGTTTATTTTCAACTTTTTTATTTGAGCTTGTAATGAAAATTTAAAAATCCCGTTTGTAGATTTAAGTAAGTTGTATACATGCTTAAAATTTCATCAAAATCAATTAACGTTGCTCTGAGCTACATGATTTTGAGAATTTTGCGATTTTAGACCTTTAAGCATTTATAGCTCGGAGCAACGTTAACCGATTTTTATGAAACTTTAGGCATGTATATAACTTACTTAAATCTACAAACGGGATTTTTAAACTTTCATTATAGGCTCGCAAAAAAAAGTTGAAAAACGACCTTTACTATTTTTATTTGCTATTCCGACCAAGTGAAATTTTTTTCAAAACGACGCAACACGTCACTTAGCAAACTAATCCACCTAGTTTCTAGAAAAAACAACTCAAGTCGTTTGGATTAATTTTAAAAAAGTTATGCGATTTTAAAAAGTATCCGAATATTTTCGTTACTCGCTGTATATGCCGTCTGTTCATTTCTGTTTTAGTTAGCGAGAGGTATATGTTTCAGATCGGAATGAAATCTTATGTGCTAACTGTGCAAAAGAATATTTACAATGTACATAACGAAACTATAATTGTTTGTAACGAACGATGTAATGCTCATACACATCTGGGACTGTTTGAAATACAGAATAACTATGCAAGCAGAGATATACGTGTTGTCTATTCCTTCTCCTTCCCCTCTCAGATGCTGCCGTGAAATACAGTACAATGGAAGAAGCAAGCGTGAAGCTCCGATAATGATATTCAATTCGAATCGCGACAAGCAGAATTCCATAGCGATCATGTAACTTAGATGTTAGCGAACAGAAAGCAAACGTTTTATCGTCAATTTGCGTTAGTACAACTGGACGCATAAGGATAGCGGGGTTGTGTATGCTTAGTGCGATCTAAGAGAGAAAATACAAGTGTCTCTGGATATTTCATTGGTATTCCTCGCTAAAAAAAACAAAAACGATCGAACACGTATGATTAATTCTCAACGTATTCGTATTCTGGCTTAAAGGGACTCGCGCGAATGATAGCTACTTCTTCGATACGCGTAAATGTATGCACGAAACGGGGCCTTAATTAAAAAATGTGTCGATAAAAGCGGTATGTACATGAATATGGATCTGTGCACTGACTCGATGCAGAACGATGTACTATATCTGGAGAGGAAGGGTACGGGGACACTAGTATTCATATCAATGCGTCATGTTCAATGCAGTACAAAATGTAGAGAAACACATGTCGTTTCGGTTTGTGACTTCGATGTGAGAATATTGTAGAACATTGTCGTATTGACCCATACTTGCCTTGTGCTATTTATCCAGTTGTACGAAATCATGAAGCAAAGAATGTAATAATAAACTCTCATTAATATTCAAAGACAGCATTGGACTTTATGATTGAAAGACAGTAGAACATTTGTGTCTGAGCAAGTAGAAATCGGTTATTTGTGTGGCGGTCTATATCGAAAGAAGTTCCCTTTATATCATCAAGAACGAAGAAACAATGAGAGGCTCACGACCATAATTCATCAAATGAAAAGAGAATCGAAAAATTGTTGCACGACTAATCTAAGAAGAGAAATAAAAAGCATGGGAGAAACATAAAAAGAAACGTTCGTTACGGAAGTCACGTTTGTTATTACATTCCTCGATACAAGCAGATTTAACAATTACATTTTAGTCCGCTTATTTGTGTACGTCACTTGAAAAGGTATTTCTGCAATAGAGATACTGTAATGCTCAACGTTATAGAACCATGGATTAGTTATTTACCTTGGATTTTTTGTGCTTAACCGTTATCAAGAGAATATTTCGATACGATAAAAACGGATATGAAAACTTACATGTCTTTGGTGTTAAATAAACAGATATGGCTGTAATGGGATCGTAATTTGGATCACGGTACAATTCAGTTACAAGCAGATCGTTATCCTTCATTCTCAAAGGGAACTTTTCCATGTCTGAAACCGGAAAGTCGGCGTGGATGTTATCGCATAGGTCGATACACAGAACATTAAAGCGCACGTATAGAGATTCGAATGATTCTTACCAATATAGTAAATGGATCCATTGTTGCATCCCAGTAGGAGAAAAGAGCCAGCCGTGTCGAACGATAAGATAGGTACCACATCCTGTATCTGCCAATGATGCGTCATAGCGTGCCATACACCAATTTTATCGGTAGGAGACAGAGCAACCAATTGGCTTCCGATAAAGAACAAATACTCCACGCGAACATTTAAATTGAACGTGCCGATGTTGGTCTTTATCCCATTCGCTGAAACGCTCCACAATCTAACTTGATTCCCGTAAGAAATAGCTACCATTTTCACATCGACGCTAGTGTTCAATTTTGAAGTTATAGCGACCCTTTCGATAACCGATTCGATATGGGGACTAGTAAATGCATGCTGCCATCCGGTTGAGTCTTTAAGTCGGTAACACGTTATAAAATGCGCATAAGCGATCACGATCCAATTGTGATGCGCCTTTATGATCTGAACCCTTAAAGGATCGACCCATGACGAAACTATATTGGAAAGAGAATCGTTAACGACGCCTGCGACAAGATTGAAAGAGAGGACGTAGAGAGTCGTATACATTCACCTTGTTGGGGGCCGAACACTAAACTTATGTCATTCTTATATAACTTATTTAAGTCTGCCGAATTATTCCTGACGTGTCTTAAATCTAGGGACGAAGTACGTGAATGCGGTAAGCCTCTTTGCTGGATTCTGTAATCCAACGACGAGTTTCGTACATGAGTACCGAGCACTCCTTTATGGTTCTGTTGCCCTAAAGCAGATCCGTGTTAAATACTGTTAACAGCTTTCGCATAAATTAGATAGTACTCTCGTTACCGGTATTAGCGTGATTGCTGGAAGTCGCGGGAGGTGTGCACTGCGAAGTGGATGGTATTTCTACTCTAGAGGTAGTAGCATTACCAGAAACTCTACCATGAACAGATACATCTCCTATATTCGATGCGATGGTAGTAGGTTCTTGTAATGGTATACCTTTGAAATATAAAACATACATGAAACTTCGACGCCGTCATTGCCGCTATCCACCGTCGTTCAGAACTTACTTGGAGGTGGTAAATACCCGTAGAACAGTACGTCTCCGCAAGAAGATTGAGTCAGATCCTCGCACAGCATCAGTCGCTTAACCAAAGGAGTAACGCCGTAATATTCCGCTTCGTGTCTCAACGTCCGAAGATCTACGTTCTTTAAGTCGATGTCCTTCGTGCGCAGATAGTTCAGTATGATAGAGAACAGCTTCGGATCTCTGTCGATGAACAACGCTCCCGTCTCGTCTCTGTAACTGGCGATTCGACTACTCAACAAAGCTGTGAAAAAGGAATCTGGGACCCATGTCAGTGTCTGTCTGGACGTTGAAAACCTGTGAAAACATAATATTACATTAGTTTAGTAAGGATTGACGATATTACAAGCGATATATGTAGTTCGTTCCTATTGTTGTCAACGGTAATGAAAGCTCGTTTCCAGTCCATACCTCGTCCCACCAACATTTAAACGCACGATGTCACTGAGCCCGAAAGATGGAGGTAGGGCCATTGCTACAATTTTGTTCAGGCACTACTGTTTATTTCGACAATGCATGTCTTGTCTTAACAACAATCACGAAACAATCAGAACACTCATTGAACTTTCTTGTACAGGTTATGAACAAAGTACACCTCTCTTTAATAGTCGATTACACCAATGCTCTTCTGTGATTCTAGATGTGAAACATATCTCTGTAGTATGGAACGTCAAATAGGTACTATCGTCACGTAGCGGCGAAAGCTATGAACTAAAATGTGCGGCAAGTTGAAACGTGCCGTCTCGACCGGTCTTGGACGTCCTTTATTTCGGGACATTAAATAGCATTTTTAAGCAATAAATAAAGAATATTGATGTGAGTATTGTTGCATAAGAAATTAGCAGTGACTCTGTAAAGGGCGAATTCTACTTACGCCCAAATCGCCTGTGATTTTCATTAAGAGGTTCTCCTGTATGCGACTGGACGCGACGTCAAGAATTTTAAAAAAAGTTACTCTTTCTCTTCGACTTATAACAAGTAAATAAGTCGAGAGAAAGGAATACAAATTTTTGATATCGCGCTTCATTTTCGAGAAAATCGACTTTGAAATTCTTGACGTTGCGGCCGATCACGCCTTTTCGTTTTATATATATTGACACAACATGCTGAGGAGATATGCGCACACGTACATAAAATAATAACAATTAGGTGACAATAATCTTTATTATTAACCAGAACTGGCAAAATATTGGGCCAATATCGATGCAGTACTCTACACGTGTAGAGTGGGACCACCGGGGCATCTTCCTCTTTCGAATAAAAAAACATCATCAAAATCGGTCCATATGCATGCTGAAGAGTTATGCGGGGACAAACATAAAAAAAAAATACAAACGGGTCGAATCTATAACCTTGTCCTTTTTGAAGTCGGTTACAAAGGGAATATTTTTAAATTTCGGTTTTAAATTTTTAATTAAATTGGCATTATAAAATGGGTTAAAAAAAGCCAGAGGGGTATATTTTTCTTTACCATCATCCCAAAGTTGCTCCCCCCTGGAAAAAAGTCTCCGGATGCCCCTGCCGATTACTAATAAATAGAAACAACGAGATAAATTATTTCGATTTGGCAGCGTAACTTTTACATCGAATAAAGTGCACTTAATGATCAGTGCACATCATGATGAAGCAGTTCGCGTTGATGAATTCTTTATAGTTATTAGTTTATTTACAATTCGAGGTCCTGAGCCTTTTATGCGAGCACTCGAATGCAGTATGCAAAAATACTATTGTTCATAGCAATTGCGTAATGGGATCCATTTTTAAATTTAAAAGGTAGAATGACTCGTAACATTCGTCATTTATTGAACTGTTTCATAGCAGGTAACGTAGCGTAGCGGCGTAGTGGCATCAGACGGAGTAGAAGTAACAGTGATCCTGTGATCGTTTCGCGGCGATCTTGATTAACTCTGTTAATAAAAAAAAAAAAAAATGGTAAGCTTCTTCGGTGAAGTAGTATTCCCAGTTTCACGTGCATTTTGGGACGAGGAGGACGAAAATGGACCCAGTGAAACTCCGGTTCATCAATCGTTAGTTCTTTTCAATCATCACCATAACCTCTCCGCAGTAAACATTCAAAAATGTAATACATCCTTTTCAGTGAACTGTCGCTTCGATGGTTGAAAGAAAAGCCAGCTGCGATTAACACGCTAATCGTGATTGAGGGTGAAATGTTAATTGGTAATGTCTATATTTCTATTCGCCGGTTTGGAAGTTTCATTATGATAGGTCCGGCGATAAAATTGCAGATTTCTCCAGGGAATGCCTGTGCCAGGATTCCGAAGAGGCGTGTGTCGTGGAGGACGAGAAGCAGAAAAAGGCGTGCGTGATTTACAGAGTTAACGACCAGGCGTACTTATGCGTCGTATCGCCACGCTTTGACGTGAAATTCGCTGGCAAGCTCGTCGAGACGGTATAGTCTACTTGGCTTGAATATTTGCATATGCAATACGCGTGAAATATTTGTTTTATTAATTGTATCAGATGTCTGACGTCGTGTCAACCGCGAAGAGGACAATTTGCATAACGTGCCATCATATATCGCACTTTAGATCTACGAAAATACCAACAGTACCATCTTTCTTGAGAATGTTGGCTACGAAGAACGGAGGAAGTGTTTGTAGCTTGAAGGAGCCCCTCTTAGAACAACCGAACATAGTTTATGGAGTTGCAGCAGGAGGTTGGCATTTAAATAACACGAGTCTTCTGTTAAGGTACAAGTTTATTGACAAAATTGTGTTTCCCATTTCAGTTTTGTCGTACGCCGAGTTCATAGAGCTACCATCGGTTTTATACATTTTATATACAGATACTTTTGTACTCGATTCGCTGTCCGCTGATCCGCTTTTAAAACTATTCTCAGCGATGGACTGCACAGTGCACGACGTTGCTTTCACTGGGAAGAACTTTTTTAATAAAGGAAATCTTTACATGTGAATCTATGCTCGATCGTTCGGCTTTGAAGACTTTCCGCTTCGATTCTGCGTGTCGAGATCGAAATATGCGAACACGAATGATAGAAAACTTTTATAATTAAATACCATTGTCGATAGCAAAGCTTACGTATTTACAATATTTACAAGGATCCAGTTATAAAGTCTTCGATAAGGCTAACTTTAATTACGATAACGACGCTTACATCTGCAGAAACTACATTATCGGTGCGACAAGCTTCCGCGTGTTAAGGTTGCGGTGGGTAGTACGTGCGCGGTGCAGGAGGCACTGGGTTGCTCGGTGGGAAGTACGAGGCGTTTGTGGGGTATGGGTACGGTTGAAACGGTGGCTGAGTTGTCGTAGGAGTGGGTGGCGCAGGTCTGATGGCAGCGGAGGAACCGATGTGGTGCATAGGTGGGACGATGTGGTTCATTGCGTTGACGGGGGGCGGGGGTACAGAAACGTTTGCTGGAGGAAATGCTGGCGGATAGTTGGTGTTGTTAGGTGCGAACCCAGGAGCTGGATACGTTGGGAAGTGCGGAGGCACCTCGATCGGTTTCATCGCGTCTGTAGCATCTGCGGTTGGGCATCCATTCGCGGAGACTGCAGTTGCTTCGACCTTGGTAGACTTTCCCGGGGTAGCTATAACGTAGCGTTGATGCATGAAGAAGTAAAAGGACCTATCGTATACTTATTCTACGAGCGAGGTATCAACTTAATCAAATACCATTGGGCGTGGTGGACGCAGATTCGACGGGAGGTGCTGTTACACCTCGATCTCCCCTGCACGGTTCATTGGAGGGTGTCATCGGCGGTGAATCTGGTGCCTTTGTGTTATTTGCTTGCGAATATAAATCTAGTACTTGGTGACATATATCTAAAGGAAAGGTGTGAAGTATTAGTAAGCATTATAAATCTAAGTAGACGGATATAAATAGAGGTATTAAAAAACTCGGAACCTTCTAGAAGGTCCATGGTGACATCCTCGACAAACATGTCCCACCAACGTAAATGTTTAGTCTGCCTTCCATTCCAATCCACTACTTCGAATTTACTAAGCTTCCCCGCCAAGTACATTAGAGCGACAGCTATTATTTCTGGTTCCCACTGCAGCGATAACGTTGTACATAAACTGAAATAAAGAGTGGAGATCGTATATACTGCTTTAGTCGATTTATAAATAATGCTGTCGTTACCTGTCGTTAACAAATGTCCAAGCCATTTGAACCATCTTTTGTAATTTGTTCTTATCACCTGTATAATGTATCATAAGAATTTTCAGTGTGTAATATTAATCACTATCGCGTAGAGGATGCACAATTACCTTTAAGGCATTTCGCATATTTTAACAAGTAACTATACGGATGTTCGACTTGCAAATCAAATTTGATAGTTTGCAACAAAATTCTTTCCAACGTCATCACCTCTTCCTATACAAAACAAATCGATGAGAATATTGCTTCGATATCGATCAATTGTTATTTCAATGATATTAAACCTACTTTGGGATCCTCCCCGAAAGTCATGAACTTCTGTTCGGTCAACAAAGTTTTCGCAGTTTTAATAATGTCTTTACATTTCTTTGGAGTTTCCTCTACTTTACCTGCCAGGAACAAACAACAGCATGCAGTCACCTGGGTGACAATAAAGATATAAAATAAAAGTGTATTTAATGAACAGCAACGAAACTTAATTAACGTTAAGAGGGGAGCTCTATTTAGGAGGGCTAGGAATCAGGTGATTCTTGGGTACTTTTACTAAGAAACTGTTAAGCGTACCTTTTCCAAACTTTCAGGGTATTTTAGTTCACATTCGAGCAATAAAAATTAATTTTTACGTTACAAAGTGTTCGGTAGAAATGGAGTTATATGAATATGTTCATTAGGACTCGCGCGCCGGAGTTGCAAATTTGCAATTGAAATGGTGGCCCTAATTCATCCCTGAAATAAAAAAACTAAGGATTTTCTTATTTCTAGAATAAGTACATTGTCGATGAACCTAACAAACGAAAAAACATTGACAAATTAATTGGTGGGACTTAGAAGAAACAGTTACGATTCTGCTCCAAGATATTTCGTACTATTTATGAAAAAAAGAGTTGTTCAATTCAATTTATTTATCAATGTCTTAGGTTCGTCGACAATGTAATTATACTAGAAATAAGAAAATCCTTGGTTTTTTTATTTCAGGCAAGAAATGGGGCCACCATTGCAATCGCCAATTTGCAACTCCGGTGCGCGAGTCCTAACGAACGTGTTCATATATCTCCATTTCTACCAAACACTTTGTAGCGTAAAAATGAATTTTTATTGATTGAATGTGAACTAAAATACCCTGAAAGTTTGGAAAAGATCCGCTTAACAGTTTCTTAGAAAAAAATTCCCAAGAATCACCTCATTCCTATCTGTCCTAAATAGGGCTCCCCCCCTTAATTAACAAAATCAAGGATACATACATATCGTGGGAAGTTCTTAAACGAGTGGAACATGTAAAACCTATGAAAGTAAACGACACCAGTTGCCATCGTATTGTACCCTAGATCCATTTTCGTGCCCGTGTCAATTATGAAACGGGCACCTTCCTTCCTATATCTACATTCGGTCTCGTAATCAATCCCATCCTGGATCGACGGTGTGTTTCGTAGCTCCTTCTTCTCATAATACCAGCATGGCATTTTTATGTTCTTGAAAAGAATAATCGGCGTTATAGATCAGTTTATTTATATAAGTTAAGAATTACATTACGATACGTGCTCTTCGCTAAAATCTAAATTCAAAGGAATATTAAAGCCGTTGCGCAATTTGGCGGAGCGCGGTGAATCAAAGAAATTAATAATGATTAATTAATGGTCGTTGCGCTTCGGTCATCTATTCTTTATACTTTTCTCTTTGGATTAGGGCTGGGACTATTTGTCGAATTTTTCAGTATTCGAATACTTCTGTTGCTCAAATATTTGGCGAATATAATTTGTATATCCAAGTATCCAAATACTATTAGAATATTTAGGTATTGTATTGTCATCGGAACTATGTATGTGTGCAAAGTTTCAAGCTGATTGGATATGTTGAAGTGGGTAAAAATAAGCTTACAAGATTTCACCCTGACAAACTAACGAACTCGCAACTGAAACTAAATAAAAGCTTGTAAAACTATGAACCTAAAGAACTTGATTTATAATTCACACCATACTATTCGAATACTTAAATATTCGAATACTAAAATATTCGAAGTTTATTCGTAGCATTCTAATACTTGTAAAATATTCGAATAATCCCAGCCGTACTTCGTATCGCCGCGCTCCGCCAACGATACGCGGCGGCCTTTAAGCATGCAATTGCAAAAAGAGAAACAGTTGCAAAGTATCGTGAAAACGAAATGTAATCAATATTAATTGCTTCCGTTCAAACTGAACGACACAGGTTAGAACGAAGTTATCGGGCTCCCTAGGGATCCGTTTCTTCTACTTACCCTAACGATGTTCTACAAAATGTATCATAGAGTTTCCTCGGTTTAAAAATGATTAACGTGTTTGCAGTCCCAATAATTGCTAAATATTTGTCAGGAACAACAAACAATTACCACCTCCACACTGTGACGGAACGAACTGCGTGAACTTAGCAGCAGGTTGTTTAACGTTGATGCATTACCAGTGGTTCCCAACAGATGTGTCGCGGCGCTTTCTGTGGGGTCGCCGCGGTTATTTTTAATTGACAATTTTATTCTTAGCGCTCATTTATTTTAATATGATTACATTGTCATGTAAATGAAAAGAAAGAAAAAGCTGGCTACCGAGATGCAAACACAAACATTACACTATATAATAAGATAATCAAATATATTAAATATCTTCAAGTGTATTTAATATATGTATTAATTCAGATAATTCGATATTATTAAGTTAGATTTATATTCTGAAATACTTATTTTTAGTGCGCGTTCTTTACCTCGTTAAATGTACCTTACCTTATATGGGGCGGAAGGGGGAGGGGCTACGGGTTATTTGAATATTATAAACGGGAGTCGCGATTCAAAAAAGGTTGAGAAGCACTGGCATATACAGTGGCGTAGGAAATTGCATCCTCATTTTCGTATTAAAGGGAGAGACTGAAGCCAACTATTAAAGTTGAATTAAAGTACGATAACATAGAAGTATAAAATCTGATTAAAATATATTCTTTATCCTCCATGTATAAGAATATTTACGGTACCAAAAATCTAAATTATCATACACGGTGGGATAAAAGTAATGGTTGAAGATGCCTTGTCCACTAGAGATGGAAGAAACTGAAATTAAGAATGCTGCTGCATATATAATACACAAATTACCGTTTTACTGTTAAATAAAACTGTAACTGTTCGCAAACTTTCGTACGCTCTGTACAGTTTAAAGACAATCTGCAACTTCAAGCGCAACTGTATCACTTGTTGGACGTTACGATCATGTGAATGTGTCTTATCACAAGTAGAATAGACGTCTTACGATTCGATTCTTTCTGTATAACAATATTCCGTTTACTCTTGCTATTTATCTCGTTAGAAGTGTAATCGAGCAGAGTCTATATATCGGAACAGTTGCAAGAGTATTCTCCCAAACGCCGTGGTCATAAGATTCTTATTAATCTAGAGAGCACAGTAAGGGGAAGCATCGAAATTCCAGAACAATTACACCCTTTTTTCAATATCGTTTCGCATCGAACAATCGATTCTGCGACACCTGTTCTCCGTTTGTGTTTTATCGACGAATTTCACGGTTCATTTTTTTCCCCCTTTTGTTTGTTGACAGTTCAATCAATAACGCCTGTTTAAAGTGACTTCTTATAATTACTGTGTAAACCGAGTGTAGCACAGTAGCGTACTCACTTCGGAGTTTCTTCCGAATTGTGCTATGTACGCCGTGATATCGCGTCTTGAACGCGCACGGATGTGTCCGATTGAATATTAAAAGTATCTTCTGATTTTCGGTAGAGTTCATTGAAAAGCAGCCATTTCTCAGGGCTTTATTTAAGGTCGGAAAGCAGGTGCTTCCGGTCCGTGTCAAGAGATCTGGTTTGAAACGCTTTCGGCTTAACGCATTGCCTGTGGCTTCGGATTTGATAAACTAAACGCAGCTAAATGTTAATTTATGACGACCGCGCACGCGGGACTGTTTTACGAGAACGTTTACAATTTCGCACACAATAACGCGATATCGGGTATAATGCCGTTGGCGACTCTGACGATCCCTTGGTCCGAGCAAAATGTAAATGCCGAGAAGGTAACGTTTCTTTTTTTTCCTCAGCGCTTGTCAAAACAATCGGTTAGCTCTAGACGGATTCCACTGCATATTCGTGAGATGTTAAGTCGCGACAGTGGGCCCATGTATTACAATTCACTTAATCCTTTAGCAAGCTGTAGATATCCTTCCAGCAGAGTCTCAGGAGGAAGCAATGATTACCCAGGGAACTGCGGTCGAACCACGCTCGAATGGGTTAGGTTCAGAGTCGCACGAGATCGAGGTGCGCGAGGTGGTGCGAGACGGCCACGAGAAGGCCGACCCGTCTCAGTTCGAGCTCCTCAAGGTCCTCGGCCAAGGCTCTTTCGGAAAGGTAATGGAATTCGCTAACAGCTGAAAGGAATCGAAACGTTGCGGAAGTACGTTCGTTTACAAGAATCTTGTGTTATTTAGGTGTTCCTGGTGAGGAAAGTTGTTGGTAAGGATAGCTCGACTCTTTACGCCATGAAAGTCCTGAAGAAAGCTACGTTGAAAGGTGGTTATTCAGTTAAGCGTGCGAGGGTAGCTCTGAAAGCTTCGAAAGGAGGAAACTATCGGTCGTTATATTTGATTCTGTAACAAACGATATCCGAGAGGATATTCAGAGCAACTCTCGTAATTACAATTACTTCCTCCTTTTTTTCTTCTAAAGCGATCTAACGTTGCGATATTATCTCAGTCCGGGACAGAGTCAGGACGAAAATGGAAAGAAACATACTAGTGGATGTTGAGCATCCGTTCATAGTTCGACTTCATTACGCATTCCAGACAGAAGGCAAACTGTATTTAATTCTAGACTTTCTGAGAGGCGGAGACCTCTTTTCGAGATTAGCTAAAGAGGTAGCTTCGGTTGTTTAAAATGATTTATATTACGCTGAACTATAATTCAATTCGCTTTTTTATCGATCGTTGCAGGTGATGTTTACCGAAGACGATGTAAAGTTTTATTTAGCCGAACTTGCCCTCGCGCTGGATCATATTCATAAGCTTGGAATCATTTATAGAGATCTCAAACCAGAAAAGTTTGTATTATCAGTTACTTACCGCTGGGGTCTATGCGTGTTTCGAACTTCACAAATTTTATGCCGCTTCTTTCCTGCGAAACAGTATTCTGCTCGATACCGAAGGCCATATATCTTTAACTGACTTCGGACTCAGTAAACAGCCTCTGGACGATTGTAAGGCATATTCGTTTTGCGGTACCGTAGAGTACATGGCACCTGAAATTGTGAATAGAAAAGGGCATTCATTTGCTGCTGATTGGTGGAGCTTCGGTGTTCTTATGGTTAGTCGCGTCGTTAAGAAATGTCTAACTTCAATATTCATAGTCCCAACGTAACGTAAGCTTTCTTTTATTTCAGTTTGAAATGTTGACTGGAGCTCTCCCATTTCAAGGAGAAAACCGTAAAGAAACTATGACACAGATAATGAAGGCGAAGCTCAGTATGCCTCTAAATATTTCCCCGGAAGCTCAGGCACTTCTCAGAGTACTGTTTAAGAGAAACGCCGCGAACAGGCTCGGATCTGGTGATCTTGCTTTTTCGTTGACTTAGAGATCATCGTTACGTCGTGGATTAATTTACCATCTCTTGTCTCGTTACGTTTCCAGGCGGAGTGGAAGAAATCAAAAGCCATGTGTTCTTTGCGACAATCGATTGGGGTGCTCTTTACAAAAAAGAGATAAAGCCTCCCTTTAAACCAGCCGTTAGTGAGAAGGATGATGCATTTTATTTTGATAGTGAATTTACATGTAAAACGCCTAAAGGTAAGGCGTATAAACTCATTGACGATACGGGCGGATGTGATAAGAGGCAACGAAATCTTTTAGATTCTCCTGGGGTACCACCAAGTGCTAATGCCCACGAATTGTTTCGTGGCTTCAGCTTCGTCGCGCCGTGCCTTCTCGAGGATCACCTTAAAACTCCCGAATACAAAAACTGTGATAGTCTCACTGCAACCTTTCCGGGTTACGTGAGCCTCGTCTCAGTGACCGACGAATATGAATTTAAACACGAGATCGGTAAAGGAACCTACAGCAAGGTCTACTTAGCTGTTCACAAAGCATCCAAGGCAGAGTATGCCGTGAAGGTAATCCACCTCCGTTATTAATCTTATCAATCGTTACATCGGGGTTTCGTTCAGAGTAAACTAATGATCAATTTGCGTTCTGATAGGTAATCGAGAAATCAAAAAGAGACCCAACAGAAGAAATAGAGATTCTACTGCGATATGGCAGGCACCCGCATATCGTCACTTTAAGAGCTGTGTTCGAGGACGATAAGCGAGCTTACCTTGTTCTAGAATTATTACGCGGCGGGGAATTGCTTGACCGTTTATTGCAGAGGCGTAATCTTACAGAAAGGGAGGCTGCTGAAGTGATGTACACGATTGTAAATGTAGTCCATTAT
The DNA here is from genome assembly GCA_963932335.1 of Andrena marginata. NCBI lineage: Eukaryota > Metazoa > Arthropoda > Insecta > Hymenoptera > Andrenidae > Andrena > Andrena marginata. The sequence continues at coordinate 969,620 of OZ010661.1, forward strand.
CTCCACGAGAATGGGGTAATTATCATTCATCCGTAGGACTTGGCGTTGACATGCTTCACTCGATTACCACGCGATCTAAATCTACTTTGCCGCAATTAACAGGTCGTTCACCGGGATTTAAAGCCATCCAATATATTGTATTCAAAATCAGGATCCGACCCATCGACCCTCTGCTTATGCGACTTGGGTTTTGCGAAACAGTTACGAGCAGAAAACGGCTTACTAATGACACCCTGTTACACGGCGAACTTTGTCGCGCCTGAAGTATTAAAGCGGCAAGGATACGACGCGGCATGTGATATCTGGTCGCTCGGTGTTTTGTTGTACATCATGTTAGCTGGGTAATCAAGCGACTCGACTAGATTGATCGATCGAAACTCAAAGATCGTCTAGCATTAACGAAGCTTTTACGCATTAGGTACACGCCATTTCGGAATAGTCCTGGAGACAGCGCGACTGACATATTGGATCGCATTGGGCCCGGTTACATCGACACCGAGAGCGGCATATGGTGTCAGATTTCAACCGAGGCCAAGGAGCTAGTGAAAAGAATGTTACACGTCGATCCTAATCGCAGGCCTACTGCAGCTGCCATTTTAAAATATTCGTGGATCGCCAGCCGTCATCGTCTTTCTCAGAAAGTATTACCCTATAGCACGAGGGATCCACACAGCCTAAAAGTACGCTGCGCTCTATATATATATGTCTTAATTTATAAATCGCGCGAATTGTATCGGTAATACGTGCTTTTGTTTTTGTTAAATATCTTTCTAGCGGGCAGTGGCAGAGGCGTATAGAGCGATGTCTAGTAGCCCCAGGTCTCCTCATATCGGCCCTGTTGTCATGTCAGAACTGGCGCGTCGACGAACGCAAGCTAAACCTTCCGGCCCTACCGAAGTTTAAATCGAACCTTTTGCCCTACGCTGTCGAGAACTGAGAGAAGACAGAACTGAGTAGAAATGCATGTTTAAACTAATCTGCCACGCACACCGCAATTACGTTACGCTAAAGTACAAGAGGAAGACATTGAACGTCGATACGACTATTATTCTTACTACATTACTACTTCTACTACTACTACTACTATTACTACTACTATTACTACTACTGCTACTACTATTGTTATTCTAACATTTATCGAGTGTGAGTATCTTATATCGAGGAACATGTGATATTTATTTATGAAATTTGTTTTCTTTTTTATGTTACATATGTATGCATGCATTCGTACTTGTGCGCATTGCCATATTAAGATTTAAAGTACCCTAATCTTAGCTACCAAAACATAGTAATTTAACATTGAATATATTGTACATTTTTTATTATCCTTTAGTTATATTCTTGCGAAGCATCTACAAGCTACATACGGTATACATACATATATTATATATACATATATATGAAAAGGACTATATTTTGTCAATATACATCTAGTATTTCTTGTGCAATGTTCAAATGTAGCTAGTACGTACTAATTTTACAAGAGCGCCGTTTATCGATATGTCTGAATACAATTCGATTCACCGAAATCATCTCTATTCTGGTTAAAAAAAAAATCGTGTGTGCGTATAGAATAGAAGAATACGTATTTAAATTCATATTTTCGACTTCGACGTAATACGAAAATTTAAAAAAAATATATATATATGGGAGTGCCAGAGAAATTTTAAATCTATAATCTATTCTACACGATTATCATTCAAATATTAAGATCGATGCAAATATATGTGAGGAAATATATATTTAATAAAACTCAAAGATGAAATATATCTACTTTTGATCACTGCATCGTTGAACGAATTATTGTACATACCATTTTACACGATAAATCGCGCTTAAAATCGAGTAGCCTTTTGTAAACAGCATCGAAATCTAGAGCAAAGTTTTGAATTTCCCACACTTCGAGGCACAGATAATCCCACGTAAGCATGTTTACGTGGGATTCTTTACGTAAGATGTGCTCCGATATCGATATCTTACCAAAACAAAGTGTGCGTGTGCCTCACGAATGCAGAAATGACTGACATTTATTATCAATTGCCGCGCGTATATAACTTCCTCGAGCATTCCATCTTTTTCTTAAAAAAGAGAATGACTTGTAACAAGAATATCAGATAATCGAATAAACATACGATACCTTGAAAGCCGACGATGTTCCCGCGCAGCGAAAATCAATCGTATCTCTGTGTTAAAGAAGAAAAGTAAAAGAAAAAACTCGTCCATCGTGTCACGTCGCGAATCGCTCGCCTAACATTAACTCCGTTTAATTGAACCCAAGTAAGCACCCGTTACTACTAACAATTGAAGACTAATTAAAGTATCCAGCTCCGCTCGTTAATAATACATTTGCAAAGTGGGATAAATTATGTTGATCCTGCCACAGATACAAGATGTTCCTAATCCACAATGCGGCGATACATCGCGCATGCGCGCGTTATTAAACGAAAACGTGGTAGTATTGTGCTTCACGCTGCTCATTTCGATCGCGGCTCCCCGTGATTTCCTTCGCGCGAAAACTACACGCAGTTCACAGTGATTTTCCATAATCTACCGCCTTTAGTTTCCTGCAAAGGTGAGATACCTTTTGCGCATTTCCAAAACTTATCGCTCCTCCGACGTAAGAAGTTCGAGCATAAAAGGGTGGTTGCAGAACCGCTGGGCGAACTTAAGCCACCGTTGCTGGCTGGATGTGATCTGCGATTCGTGACTGCATTCGATATTTCATGGGGACAAAGTAGCGCGTATTTTCAAGCTGGCGGTAAATCGAATGTCGTAACGGTACCGGGACAATTGCAATCGTTATTGCGACAGTATTCCTATCGTTCCGAGTGCTTAACGGTCGAGCTTATGTATCTATATGCCAGAGCATCGGCACTACTCGCGGTACACAATTTTCCACCAGTAAATCAATATTTCGAAGACCCTGCGGTTTAAATTCGCCCCATGGCCTGTATAAGAATCACTGGCATGCTGCGTAATAGGCTCGTCACGACGAGAGTGGTCGCGTCCATTCGGGCTCCGTTTGATATTACGCGCCTAATTTTCGGCCGATTTTCGTGGAATTACGATATCTCCGGCGTTTTCGATCAGCTGCTCTCCAGTTATTCACGATTGTTGCCTCTCCGATAAAACACAGCCTCGTGATCACCGAATGAGTCGGAATTTCGAATCCACGCTCCGTTCTGAAATTTAAATGGAGCCTTTCGCCTGTCCGCAATCTTTCTGTGGCCTTAGTGATAAATTGACCTTGTAGCGCGTAGCTCGCGAAGGCCTTGGTGTTTTCTGATTTTTCAGGGTAATTGAATCAGGAGAGATTTCTTTAAGCATGTTATCATTTTCGTGTTTTAGAACAATAGCAGTAGGTATGAAATGGTTTGATCCGACCGAATGAAACGCATAGCCTAGATCTGCGGTGTTCCATAACGGTGTTCCATGGTCAGCGATGATCGATACAGCGGTTATTTTCAGGAGCCCGTAATATGCTTCAGAAAGGCCCGCGTCCGTTGGTTTTATGCGGACCGTCGGGAAGCGGAAAGAGTACGTTGATAAAGAAGCTGTTCGAAGAGTTCCCAGACATGTTTGGCTTCTCCATTTCTCATACGACCAGGGCGCCTAGGCCGGGCGAGGAAGATGGGAAGCATTATTATTTCACTACTAAAGACAGGATGCAGAAACAGGTAGAGCAGGGTGAATTCCTCGAAACTGCTACCTTTAGTGGAAATATGTATGGCACTAGGTAACGCATCGACGTTAACGAAATAGCAAGAATTATCGTAACACTTGTTTTATTAATAAACCTTCTTGGCAATGTTCTTAGTAAACTAGCAGTGGAGAACGTACTAGAGGCTGGGAAAGTTTGCGTATTAGACATCGATGTGCAAGGTGTTAAACAGGTGAAGCAAAGTTCTCTGAAACCCCTGTACGTGTTTATTAAGCCGCCATCCGTAGACGAGTTGGAGAAACGATTAAGGGACAGGAATACAGAGACGGAAGACTCCTTGAAGCATAGATTGTCTATCGCTAGAACAGAAATGGAGTACGGTGAGTAATGCGGTTTAATTTATCGTTCGGTTCATTGTGCTTTCCGAACGGATTCCTGAGCGATCGATGTCTATTTCAGGCCTGAAGCCTGGCAATTTTGACGTCCTGATCGAGAATGACGACCTCCCCAAGGCGTATGAGAACTTACGAGAGTTCATACTATCGAACTTGAAGCAGCTACACAAAGCGGGTACGTTAAGGGCGAATTGCGCCTTGTTTGACCGAAAAATAAGTAATTCTTTGTGAATTTTTTGTAGGAAAACGGTTCGACAAATTAATTTGACGTTCGGCAGGCTGTTTTATTGTATCTTGAACTATTGTTCTGAATCTTTTTGTGACAGTGGAAAAAAAACATGGCAGATATGGAGAGAGCTTGAAAAATAATCGGTTGACCGTGGCGTTGACGACAAGTACTGTAAGAGTTGTCCGAAACACAAGAAAGAAAAGAGATTCTTAAACTGTATGAATGTGGTTATGGGTGGTAGTAGATTTATTGCCGTATCTGTTACCGTTCCTTTTTATTTAAAGAAGTGTTCTCTTGGAGTCAAATCAGGGTGCTTCATCTTCTTCAAAAGGTTGCCATTCTAACATTTGCTTTTATTTTTCTTAATGCATCTACTCTACCACCCATTTGTATAGTTTAAGAATCTCTCTTCCTTTTTATGTTTCGGATAATCCTTATAGTACTTTTCGCCAACGCCAGGGCCACCCGATTGTTTTCTCTTCACTGTCGTACAAAAATTCAGAACAACAGTTCAAGATACAATAAAACAGCCTGCCAAACCTGAAATTAATTTGTCGAACCGTTTTTCTACAAAAAATTCACAAAGTATTACCTATTTTTCGGTCCAACAAGGCGCGATATCCCCTTAAGTAATCCAAAGATACATTTATGTATTACGCATGGTATTCGATGTCGCTGATGTTTGTGCGTTTAATATGTTGCAGAAAGTTAAACGGCTGCTTGCTAAGGGTGTACATTTATTTGACATGGAATTACAATTATTTTTATATATCATCACGCGGTTTATAGTAATAGCTGATTATCACATGGCGAAGTGCACGTCCGTGCGCCGAGTTACTAGAATTAAGAGTAAAGTTAGGCAGATAATTTTATACAAAAGCAAGTGGACTTTAATATTGACAGAGTAGGTATATACAGGACGCTTTAAATTTTTTACGCCCGTAGTAATGTTGCAGGAGTTCGCCTAACAGCGCTTAGTTTTTAACACGCGAACGCATTAATCCAGTACATAAAGAGAATAGGTGTACGAAGTGTAACGTAGTTGTTTGTTTACTAAGTTATTTTTCCAATTTACTTGTACCTCTGTGCATACAAATACTTGTTTCACGAGAACAGGAAACGTATAGTACAAATCCTTTTGCATAATGAGCTGCGAGCTCGCAGCAGTTCGATGCAAAGCATCTGTTACTTTAAAGAGACGTAGCATTCTTCTGCTTCGTTTCGCGCAAGTTTAATCGGCGCATTCTTAAAATAACGGGGCGAGCCTCCATTAAGAAATTGTCATATAGTACGCTTGTTAACTATCTCGAGAGAAAGAGATTTATTTTTACATTTTGCAAAGTGATCCGAACAGGGTCGAAGAGTAAATAATACCTACCGTCAAGGTCTGGGTCTCAGTCTATCGAATAAGCACGCGAAGATTTAACACCTGTACACGGTGTTAAAGTCCGAATATGTATATGCCAGGTTGTGGATGCGAGAATCTAAAACTGTTATTAAGTATTAGCATGACTCTGAATGATTCTAAACACGCGAAACGTTGCTTCTTGAAAAAAAAAATCTCGATTATAAGAAGAACGAGAGTGTCTACCATTCGCGGTTTCTTTTCTACGGTACGATTTACAGAGAGCGTGCGTGTGCGTGGTGTACGAGAGTGGTAGCTGTCGGATTGTCCGATTAACGACGATAGGGTGTACAAGTTCGCGATCCTTTTATTATAGTAGCGATAGCTTACTGAATGTGTGAGGACGGTGAATTTGTGCGGATGCAGGACTCGAGAAGAAGCTAGGCATCCGAAACGAAATGGAATCGGAGAATTAAATATAATATTCTAGGTGTAGCTAACTGAGACTATTCACCAAACGAAGTTGTGTTCCAATAGCGTAGGTTACTTATTATAAGTGTACTTGTGTGTGTGTGTCATACCATTAGTCGCAGCATTCAAAATCGACCCGCAGATTCGATTACTATCAGCGTCGTGTTTATATTTCATTAGGGAGAAGAGAAGTTAGATCATCGCGCGGAACATTCCTTTGATAACAATCGCCTTCTGTGTATCGTAAGCATTTTTATAAAGGAAATTGTGTCCGGAACTCGATCGGTAACACTTTTCCAACTTCTTCGCGTCGCTATCATTAACCCCCCCCCCCCCTCCCCTCTCCCCTCCCTCCTTCTACATCACCATACATCAGTTCCTCGTATCGTTTTTATCTTTCCGCACTCCCATCCTCTACTGTTTCATCGAGACCGAGCACGTTGTTGCTTCCACGATCGCGAAAGACATATTTTCCTATACATGGTTATTGTTAATACATGTATGGTTGAATCGTATGATAGATTTAAATAGGCATGGACTGTAGCGACATAATATGTACCATGTTATAGAGAATTTTACTACTGTTGTAGCATATCGTATCGAATAATTATCTAGAACGGCACGTCGATGAGAAACCATTAGGATTCCTGCGTGGCCTATTACAGCTTAATCAACTGGATCCCTCGTTTAAGGGGATTAGGCAATCGAGAAATCGATTTTTTCATTACATTTGCCGAAAGTACTATCCTTTCTGAATAAAATGCCGCTCGGTTTGTAGTAAAATTCGGGAAATCGTAGATTTGGCAGTTAAAAACGTTAAGCGGCAACCTACTAAAATTCAGTGACTTCTTAATTGTTTTTATTAAAAATCTCGAATTTTTACGGACCATATCAGAGGTTTTGGCCGAAATGGCACATGTTTTGCGCATCCTGTAAGTTTTTCCAAATCGATCCGAACCTCCGTTCGTTCGCGATCAGGAAAAAATGAAGAGAAAACAAATATTCGAGAAAAACGCGTTTAAAGTTTCTGGGCAAAGGCGACGCTATAGATTGCCGGTTGACGTTTTTAGCTGCCGAATCTACAATTACGATAAATCTACAATAGTCCCTTAAGGGAACTAGGCAGCCAAATCGCTGGAAGATCGAGTCTTTTTGCGAATTAATTATAAGGAGACGAATACAAATTGTGAATAGTACTTTTGGGCAATGCCTATTAATACTATAAACTCTAAATTTTAATTTTGACAATATATATGTACATGTGTATGACGGCGCTACAGCCGTAAATAAAAATATCTGATGTGCAGGCGTTTTTCACGCGGTTTTGCCCTGATTGCGAGAAAACCGAGGTTCGGATCGACTTGAAATTTTTACAGCGTGTTCAAAATATATTCCTCTTTGGAGCGGAGCTCAGGATTAAGTGTAAAAGCTCTAGTTTCTGAGATAAAAAAGAAACGGCCACCTGTGCACCCCGAAAATGGACATTTATCGTACAAATCGCGTTCTCCTAGTCGCTATTTTAATAATTTTGATTCGATTGTTTTTTTCAGAGGTTCAGGCCGAAACTACGGATCCTAGGAGAAACATATTCCAAGGAAACTGTTGTATCCTTATTTTCAAGCTCAATATCAGGGCAAAACCAAAGTCGCGTTTTTCTAAAACACCGTCTAAATCAATCTCCCTTCTTTTACTCTACGCGATAGCGATAAACATTGTGTAAAAGGAAAAGTCCGTGCCAGCTTTCACCTGCTCGTAATTAATTCGCCACGAAATACTTGATTCTTCGAGCAATCCAACCGCCTAAGCAGTTCCCTCAAGCAGTTACGCTTCTCCAGCTCTAACGTACAATCAATAAAAAGAAAGACCATTTACCGATGACGCTTAGAATAATCGCGTTTCGGCCATTCCCCGTGGTGGTGCCGAGTCTTGTGCTTGGGCACCTCGCTAATTTCGATGGACGTCACCTTCACGTCCTTCCCCTCCTCCTTCACTTCCTCCTGGATCAGATTGTCCCCGTAACTCCTCGGCGCGTCCTCCGTTTCCTTCGGCCCAACGTCCTGGCCGCCCGCCGGCGGCGGGTCTGCTCTCCTCGAGAAAATATAATTGATCACCTGAGGTCTCGGCGCGAATATGTCCTCCGAAGGGCCCACCATCGACCTTGGGTCCCGTGCCCCCTTCGCGAAAGGTGCGTCCGAATCGCTCGGCCCTCCAGCACCGGGCGACTCGCTTTGGTACCGAGTCGGCCCGAATGGTCCCGGAGAACCTCCGCTAAAAACGTCACGCGCGTTCAGCCTCCGGGCCGCGTTCCTTTCGTCGCTGGACGATTGAATCCGTCGGCTGGGGTCTGCGGGCTCCTCCAGGACCTCCTCGTACAGCTGCCTCGTACTTAAGTCGCGGGGTTCTTTAAAGGCACCGGGCAAACTCGATCCAATCCCGCGAGCCGGTTGCTCCATCGCGTACCCCGGCTCGTAGCCTGTGCCGACCAGTCGCCGCCGATACGACTGGTCCTGGTATTTGACGCGGTCCAAGTAGCTCTCCAGGGCGTTCCAGTTCTCCAGGTCCCTGGAGATCGCTGTTCTGGCCAGGTTCCAGATCTCCTTTATGTCGAGGGGCCTCGCGGCATCCCTCACGGCTGGACGATCCTCTCCCATGTCCCGTAGGATCGATTCTCCTCGGCGCGGGCTGCTGTCCAGCCGGGGGCTGTTGTAGGGGGACACCGTCCGACGGGATGGCACCTGGTACGTCTTCTCCAGGACAGCAGCTCGGTCGAAGAAGCGTTTCTCGTCGTAGCTGTTGCTAGCCTCTTCGTTGCTGTCCGGGTAGTAGTAGGCTTCGTAGAACACTGGGCCCCTGTCGAGGTCGTAGCTCTCGTAACTGGGGGATGAAGGTCAGGCCTTGATAAATCAAACTTAAAGGTCCCAGGGCGGTATTCGTGAACGTGTCTTAAGCAAATGCTTAAGATCATCGTCTGGAGGACGATCTTATTTCACTTAAGACATCAGGTATTCATAGACGTTGCCTAAGATGATCTTAAGCATTTGCTTAGAATAAGCACTGTCTTTATAAAGCATTTGCTTAAGGGGGTATAGGATTATTGGAATATCGAAAAAAATCGATTTTTTTATTATTATTAATTCTGAAAGACTCGTCCTTTGTGAACACTTGCAAAAAAAGTGTCATGTGAGGATTCGAATAATTACGGAAATTATAGCGCTGAACGTAACCGAGTATAACGCCTCGCAGAGCTGTATTGGCGTAGGGCACTTAACTTTGAAGCCGGTTTTCTCGAAACACCATTTTCAAAAACGGTGTACATCGTAACTCTTGAACCAATGAATATTTTCACTTAAAATTTTAACTGCTGCTGTAGAATGCCTTTCTCTATCGTGTGGAATTTTCGCATCAATATTGGATGTTTGCAAAACATTTTGTAACTAATTAAAGACGTTTTCTTCCCATAAAAATGTGGGGAAAAAATTGATTCGTTTGTAACTTTTACAATTTTTGTTTAAATTCACCCAGCCAAATTTCACACGATAATTATTAGTGCAGAAATTACTCACCCCAAAAGCATTTTGCTTTTAGACGATTGGTTCACCTGGGACTATGTACACCGATTACAGCTGCGAGTTACGCGGGACCATCTTTAAGGGTCGAATAACTTGAATAATTTTCAACAGTCTGACAATTTTTTTATTTTACATTACTTGTACAAGCGTACATAAAAAGCTGTGAAAAGTGCCGGTATGGTGATTATTTGGTATCTAAACAATCCAACCGACAAGGAACCGTCGATTTTAGTCGTTCAATAGTCCTATACCCCCTTAAGACAATGCTCATTCACGTTCGCAAGCTTTCGGAATAATTCTGTTAGAACAATCAACGACTGAAGCATATTCCGTTCGTTCCTCGGTGGGCGACGGAGTAGAGTACTAGAACATGCGCGAGTAACGCGTGCGAGCGTGAGGTTATTTATTAATGATTTGCAGAAAAACTTTTTTCCACTGCCATGTAGTATTTGCTTTTATCATAATAAACTAATATATAAACGCAACCACTAAACTGATGTGATGTAAAACTAAAAACACCTCGGATAGCAGAGACTTCATTTAATTATAATTTATTTTGCACATAATTGATACCAATATCAACGTTAATTAGGGTTACCACCTTTTTTTTACAGAAAAATCACGTGCATTTGCTTTCGTGGGGTATAAAAGAAAACTACGCTCAACAAATTAAAAGTACATTTTAATCTTATTAGTTTTTATTTCTTTCTGTTGTATTTCTCGTATAAAAGCACTTGATACGTTGCCACGCAATATTTGCTTAATTGTTTCGATGCTTGGCAGAGGCAAGCTTACGTTTATACTTATTATTACTTAGTTACATTCTATTACTCACCGGTGGCTGTCGGGATTCCACGCGAACACCGACGATACACCTAGCAGAGAAGCAAGCGCGATTCAAGTTTAATCGAGCAGAATTTGAATTTGCTTATTCGACGGTTTTCGGTGGCGATATGAACGATCGAAGTGGTTTCAAGCGGCACCGGCTTGTTTCTAGTCTCTGCCCATCGAATGAAATGCGATTTTCAGGGATCATGCGAAAATATTTGCACGATTTCGTTTGCAGTTCACCTGCCATTAAATTGTTCGCGCGGAGAAATTAAACTTTTCGGCGCGGTAAAACATCGCTGGGCATTTATACTCGCGAAATATGGAGGATTTAATTCCCTCGTTGTTTAATGTCCCCGTTGATATATCGTTAAATTTGAATTTGTTCTTTTAATCTATCCACGTGAAAAGGGGAGGCTCGGTCGCGGGGAACGGGTGGTATGTACGTACCTATCGAAATCGCCGTTATCGCTATCGTCGAGAGCAGATACTCTTTAAGAGCCATGGTCCTATCGTGCAGCAACGACAAGCGAACTGAGCTTCTCCGAGGGACGTTGCGCGCGTATTTTCAGATGTCCCTAAAATAAACCATCATTTCCTTTCGGCCGCGGTGACGAGCGATCGCATAGAAAGCCACGGCTGGAAACGTCGCGAGGCATACCGCGAATTTGCCTCGATAACGCGCGAAATATTAACGATAAATTAATTAGTAGGTTTCATTCCCACGCTCGTACCTTCGCCACCTGCACGTTCTCTGACCATGTTTCGTATCTGACGGGCTTACGGATAAATGTCACGTTGATTTCGCTTTGTTCTTTGAGAAATATTCGAGTTTAAAACCGCGATATGAGTGGGATGATTCTTTTTCCCATTTGCATTAGCTTAAAATCATATAACTTGTTAAAACTTGGTCCAAACCACTTGAGTTTTTTTGAGAAGCTAGAAGGATTAGTTTGCCAAGTGACGTGATTCGTCGTTTTGAAGAAAGTTTCAATTGGTCGGATAGCAAAAAAATAAGAAAGATCATTTTTGCAACTTTTTTGTCTGCGCTCGTAATGAAAATTTAAAAAATGCCTTTTGTAGATTCAAGTAGGTTGTATACACGCCTAAAATTTCATCAAAATCGGTTAACGTTGCTCTGAGCTATAAACGTTAAACGATCGCAGAATAAGGTCGAAAACCACTGATTTCCAGGAATTTCCCAATTTTCTACCTTATTCTGCGATATTTAAGCATTTATAGCTCGGAGCAACGTTAACCGATTTTGATGAAATATTAGGCGTGTATACAACTTACTTGAATCTACAAAAGGCATTTTTTAAATTTTCATTACGAGCACAGACAAAAAAGTTGAAAAAATCATCTCTCCTATTCTTTTTTGCTATTCCGACGAATTGCAACTTTTTTTCAAACGACGAATCAGGTCGCTTAGCAAACTAATCCTTCTAGCTTCTAAAAAAAACTCAAGTTGTTTGGACCAATTTCGACCAAGTTATAGGATTTTAAAAGTGTCCACATACTTTTATTCCCCACTGTAATTGCCATCCCCTTCGTTCCCCTCGGAATCTCATAATTATTATTGTTACTGTTATTATTTATTTATTTATTTAAACGGGATAACCCCGTTGGAATACAACGATAACAATTAAGTACGCAACAAGTCTAACAGTTTGATTCACGTTATTTAGGCAGTTAAACGTTTCAACAGCTGCACACGCGAGAAGTCTAATGAGCAAGAGAACAGGTAAATCTCGCCCAAGAGTAAATTCGCAATTAACATGACCCTATTCATCGGGTCGAGTGAGTAACGACATATACCGCGGCAACTTGGAATCAAATATCGGGCGAATCATAATGTACCCTCTCTTTCCTTTCTTAGCAATTCAATCTGCCGGCGTCGAAATCACGTTTATCCAGCTCTCGAGTGGAAAACGGAGTTTGCGAACAACAGTGAACCGGCGACGCGGAAAATTGTTTAAACTAATGTCCACCGCCGCGGTTCGGCGCACGAACATTTCCGAATCGCTTGCAGCCTCTAAGTTGAACGAGAAATTTGTGATATCTCACCGCAGCCGGGTTTGGTTTCAAGCGAGCTCTCTGTCTCCTTTACAGTTGTTTCCGCCGGGCAATGCTGCGTGGCGGTAACTCTAACTAAATATTCAATTGCATTGCCACCGAAATCACGGCTTTCGTACTGTGATTCGCGTTGTTATTAATGAATCCTAATGGAACAGCGCGGTGCGTGCAATCGCGCACGATGCGGGCACTCGGGGCTGTAAACTTTGCTGAAACATTGAGAATCTGTAAAACTCCATTTGGAGGATCACAAGCATCCTCTCTAACAAGTTCCGCGTATTTCCGATTTTAAGCGGGATAATAAAAAAATGTGAATTTCCGCGGTGGAAATTCAGATTTTTAGGGGGATTACGAAAAGCACGATATTCATTTGTAGAAAAATAGTATTTTCATAATTTCAGATCTGTTTTAATGTATTTTGATTTCGACGCTGAAGTGAGAAACATCTTTTGAATGAAAGTTCTTTAATGAAAATTCTTTTGAACAAAAACTTTTCTCTTCGAATAAAAGTTTCCTCGCCGATAAATATCGCGGGCCACCGGTTAATCAAATATTTCGCTCTATCCTCGATTGCCAGATACAATCAGAGCAATCTCTGAAATTCAAGTCTCTGTTCCCGAGAGTAATTTAGTCGGTAAATCAGCGCCTCTCGCTCGAAACGTCTTAGAACACCCTTTCCATCGAAAATTGGACAATGAAAGTGCTCTATAAAACGACGGAATTACACTTTATATATAATATAAATTTTGATTGTGCGCGATATATCGTGCCTCTCATTCACTCGGGAAGTAGGTTGCATTTTAAGATGATTCAGTTTAATGTTTTCAATCAGAGCTTGATACTTGATCGCCTTTTTAACTTTGTGGACTCTAATCCCCGAATTCGTGCCCCTTTTTTTCTCTCTGGGGCCGAGTTTCTCAACGTTTTTTAAGTCGGGACTCCCTTTTATAATATTGAAATGACCTGTAAAATATCTCCAAGATATTCTTAAAGAAAAATCTTAAAGCTAATATATATATATCAAGATAATTAAATATTATTAATTTAGGATTATATTCCGAAATGCCTATTTGTAATGTAATAATGTAATTCAAACCTATTAAATTTGTTCTTAAATATACTTAAAGATATTGAATATATTTAATTATCTTATTTACTGTGACGGAACCAGCTTTTCTGTTTTTGTTTTACGAAAAATCGTTGTTAGGGTAGATGTCCCTATTACTGCCAGTTTATTTATTTTGCTTAATAAAAATGTCACGTATAAAGAATAACGTACAACAATAATATTATTATTAAATTGGGACTGTTCTTATTCTTATTAATATTATTGTTGTACACTATTCTTTATACGTTCCATTTTTATTAAGGAACATAAACAAAGTGGGAGTAATATGGACACTGACAGTAACAGGCACATCTACCCTACATCATCAATAGAATATGACAACGTAGTCATATTAAAATAAATATTAACTGTTAAGATTCGTCAACTAAAAATAACCGCGACGACCCTCGGAGAACACTTCGCGACCCCCAAGGGACCCTCCCCCTCACCCACTGGTTGACGAACCACTGCTTCGGGGGTTTGTAACGAATCGACTCTGAATCCTACCACACCATTAGGTCTAGGTGATCCTATACTGTTGACCGCGTTGGAAACAGAATATGCGGTGAATTTCGTACATGTATCCAGCGTCAGCAGCAGCTGATGTCGATGAAAATTCGATGAAGCCACTTAACGAAGACACGCTGGTCATCGCGATGACTACGTTACGGTTCTCCTACGTGGAACGTGTACACTTTCCGAGCTACAAGTTCGGAGGGAGATTGGAACCAGATTTTGAGAAACTGCGAAAGGGTGGATCGGTAGGTTGAAAGCATACCCTCGCCGAGATTTTGATAGAATTTATTACGAGCGAAAAATTATACAAGGTTTCTACTGCGCGTTACAGTGAGCCCTAGTGGTACCATTTTATTATAATTCCACATAGATATTAAAAATATAGATTGAGAGGGAGCCGGAAAGCCGGTTCTGAGAGACCGTGAAAGGGTGGTGGTTTGGAAATGTACTCTTTTGACAGTGGCAATGAATAGAATTTATTAGCAGCGAAAATTACACAGGATTCCTAGCGCACGCTACAGCAGAGCCTAACTAAATAGTAATGATTACAATTCTACGTAGTAAAAAATATGAAACTCGCACTCGCAAAAGGCGAGCCAGCGACTGTCGCCCTCGTAAATTAGTGGAAGGTTTCATAAAGCGTCATTAACGAAACGTTAAAACTGCGCTAGACCGCCGAGCGACGCACCGATATTCAGCAACGCGGGATTTTCCCGTGGCTTCTAATTAAGTTCAAAAGTCTTAAGCGCACCGCCCGTGGAGCGTCCAAAAAAAAAAAAAATCATTAATTAACCAAGGGATAATAGCTGCAGCGAATTCAGCCGGAGAGCGCGTCAGCATCAAAGACCTGTTAATTTAATTGGAAATTGCAGCGCATTGTGAACAGCGTCGGGCAGCCGAGCTCTCGAGGGGCGTCGTTCGAAAACTACACCCGGCTAACGAAAAATTCCCGATAAACGGGCAAAGCCGATAACTACATTTAGAACTCACAAAACTATGGGAACGACTCGCCTTGTAATAAACCGAGGAGCGAAAGGTGTCGTCGGGGTTGTTCGCGAGGCGGGCCACGGTAAATGGCACACACTAAAACGTAATAAACCGGGGACGGCGCGTATAGCGCGAAGGAAAAGCAAACACGCGTTTACGAAAACGGTACGGAAGCGGAAGTAAAAGGGTCCTTTGAAAACAGCGTGGAGAGTTACGAATGGCGGAAAGGTAAACGTGGGTAACAGTCAGAGGACACTGTTACGGTGGCGGGCGTCCGCGAGCGAAGCCCGTAAGGAATTGGGGGTCGAAGAAAGGAAACGGTGGGGGCGGCGATTCGCGCGAGGATCGCCCGATATCTGGGGCAATCCTCGACTTAACGAGCTGCCAGAGACTCGACGCGAAGGTCCCGGGATTGCGATGCAAACGTTTGCTCGATTTGGCCAGTGCAAACACCAGGGGTACGGGGCGAGGGGTATTAAATGCCCCCTTCCTTTGCTTCCCTTCGCGGGTGGCGAGCACCGCGAGCAGCTTAACGTGCACATCAGTCGAACGTTAACGTTCGTAGCCTGAACGTCCTCCAGCAACAGCGAGCAACAGTCTCCCTCGGCTGGTGTCCAACTTTATTCCCTTGCTCTGCCGCGGAAACTTTGATTTCTGCGGTCTGCCGTTTTCGTGCCCTTTCGCTCCCTACTTTCCTGCCTTTCTCTCCTCCACTTTCTCCCTTGTTATCCCCTGACCTTTCGGCTCGCCGTTCCTCCACCGTTTCGGCGATATGAATTGTTATTTCTGCGCCAGGGGCCGTTTCCTCCCCGCCCACGATGCTTAATAAGCGGATGGACAGCTGTTATCGTTATCGATCTACGCCGCATTGATTCGCCGCTAAACCAACGCGGCCGTTCCGCCGTCGTACCTGTCCGGTGAGTTTTTCCCCCACGTTTTTCTCGCGTCGCAACCCGCTGGAAGTTACCGAACGCACGGAGACTCAACGGACAGTAGAGTGGACGTTTATTCTCTTCGTTCCTCGTTTTATTAACCGATATTCAGAGGTATACACAAGTGGATGCTGTTGAATATCGACATTTTTTGTCCCTCTTTTGTTTCCGGCGAGTATACGGAGCGCGCGATATAACGGTTTCTCGATGAAATCGATCACTTCGCACGAAACTAACGCGGCTTCGCAAGCTTCCGCGATAGTCGACGCGAAGCCTTTCGCGTTTGAACGCAACGGTGGGGAAATATCGAAGCTTCTATCCGCGCCGGCGGTGACTGTTCGGTCTTCCTGCGATGAAAATTCGCTCGCACAGCGGTTGCGCGATTAGCTGCCGGCGAGGTCTATGTTTCGCCAATGTTTCCAGACACGATTATCGGGGGTAAATTACGCGGCCAGCACCCATTCGCTTTTCTTCCAATCGGCCGGTTCGCGGAGAAACTTTAACCGTCGTTCATCTCTTCCGTTGCCTCGAAACGAATGATTCACGACAATTCGGTGAGTAGAGGCTCTTCTCCAATATCTGTGTCAGGTGGAGGATTATTTGGAGTGTAACTGGCAGAGCTTTCGTCCTGGAACCGAAGCAACTCCTCAGTCTCTCGCTTTTAATTGCTCGAGCATCTTTATAGGCTTCCATCGAATGTAGGTGGAAGCTCGGCAAGTACCGTCGTCAGGACTCAAGATTCTTCCGATTTTCTCGCCTGCTTATTGTAATCTTTAACCCATTCGCAGCACGCCGGTAACTCTGCGACCTTCGCTCACAATTACAACAGCGAACCTGACGACGAACCTGCGACTTATCAAGTTATTCCTAATTTTCATTTTATTTTAAAAAAAAAAATCAATTTCGGAATATTCCACTAGGGGATACCGGTCAGTCGGATTATTCCACGGTCGATTGTACAGAGCAGACATTTTTCACAGAATATTCGATTTAGCGAGGCAAATCGTAGGCTCCGTCTAAATTCCTGTTCATCTTCCAATCAAAGATGGTACTCTCGCCAAGCTGTCTCTTAGCCATCTGCGGCGTCCTTTTAATAAAATCCTCCCGGTCCCTGCAGAATGCCTCCGTTCGCGCGAGTTTCCATTCCTCTGTTAAGCCCGGGCATCCCACGTCCCTATCCGATCACGAGATCCGAAACTTGAGATCGATGCTGGACTTTATCCGCGACTCCCCGGAGTTCCAACCCCTCGCTCTCTCCGTGATACTGCCGGAGTTCCGATCAAGCCTGGCGGACCCTCTGCTGAGATATGCCACCGAGAACAAGATCGAGGCGTACACGACGCGGACCAGGGACCTGTCCCTGAGGGGCGACTGGAGGAGCCGAAGCCGCCTCACCTGGACCTTCTTCGTCCGCGACGTCTACAGCCTCAACATCTTCATCTACTGGCGGCAGCACCTGTGGAGATCCGGCGACCAGTATCTCATCATCGTCGTCAACAGGACGTCCGCAACGCCTTGGAGAGGGATATTCAAGAACCTGTGGAGGAAGTACAGGGTGTACAGGGCGGTGATCGTTTCGCTGCATGACGATTTCCGGTGCCTGTCGCGGTACATGCCGTTCCACGCGCGACGAAGCGACTTCGGGGGCGTGCAGAAGCTGTGTCTGCGCTCGAGGGTCGTCGAAGAACGGGGATCACAGCGGAGTTCAAACGGAGACGGCACCCCGAGGGGCCCGAGCGCCCTGGAGGACAACGACGAGGTCCTTCCGCTGGATAACAGGACCAGGCTCTTCGAGAGCTTTCAGAATATCAACGGCTACCCGGTGAACGTGGTAGTGTTCGAGTCCTTGCTCATGGACATTTCCTACGACGATCGGGAGAACTTGAAGCTGGCCAAGATGGACGCGGAGGTGGTGTTCGCCCTGGAGAAGGCGATGGGGGCGAAGTTTCGCGTGAAGGCGATGAGGAAGCTTGACTTCTATCGGATGGATCCGTTCGACTTATCGCTGAAGGACATAGAAAGCGGTAAAGTCGAGATGGTCGTAACTGGGTTCTTCATGAAGATATACGAGACGCATCAGAAGTTCCAGTTCACTTGTGCCGTGTACGAGGACAAGCTATGCTTCATCTCGCCGGACACTGGCTTGGTACCGAGAGCCTACATGCCTTTCCTTCCATTCGAGAAGGAACTGTGGTTCCTTCTTATAGCCTACGACGTTCTGATCACAGCGCTGTGGTGTTTCATGAAGCACGCGAACCGGTCACTGCGATACCGATCAGCTGCTCGTTCGACGATGCGTGTCAATAGTGACCAGGGTATCCCGAAGCGATCGAGCTTCGCCCACAACGGAATGTTCTCTAGCCAGATCAGGCATCGTTCCCGAAAGCCGAGCAGTCGTCTAATCGTTCCGTCAACCTCGCCCACCAGAAGTTCCCCGGAACCACCAGAAGTTCCCCGGAACCTGTCCAGGTTCTTCCACTTCCTGGAGATGCTCTGCTATCCCCTCAACACCGATGGCAGCCCGGCTCAGAAGGCCTTGGTAATCGGCGCTCTTTTCTTCACGCTGATCGTGAACGGCCTCTACCAGAGCTACTTGGTGTGCAGCCTGAGCAAGCCATTCCACTATCCTCAGCTGCAGACTATGGAGGAGGTGCTGGACTCCGGCAGGGCCCTGATCACAAAGTACGCGAACCTGAAGAGCGTGTTCCTGGGCGACTCGCCGCTGGACAGGCAACTGAACCAGAAGATCCGGGTGATCAACTCGAGCAGGTCCACCAAGGACCTGGTCGCGTTCGGGGGCAAGGTAGCGATATCCAGGTACTACACGGTGTTGCTCGGCACTAACGGCTACTACGACGAGAACGGTAACGCGCTGCTGCACGTGGTCGAGGAGTGCCCCATGAACTATCGCGTCTCCTACGTCCTCAGATCCCACTCCCCCTACGCGGAGAGGGTGGATTTCATTTTGCTGAGACTGAGGGAGGCGGGGCTGTTCAGCTTCTGGTTCCGAAATATGACGTACCCGCTGCAGATCGCCAGAGCCAGACGGAAATTGGAGAGGGAGAGGAGGAGGACGACCAAGCTGACCCTGCACCACTACTCGCTCACGTTCTTATTCCTTCTCGTCGGGCTGCTCGGCTCCGCGCTCGTCTTCCTCACCGAGATCTACGCGGCCGGGAGGAAGAGGTCGGGGGGACGTTATCCATCCGGACCGTATCATCTGGCGATCGATTCGAATCGACGAGGCCAGCACCGAGGCCTGTAAGGGATATCTCGTCTGGCGTCGAACGAAATCTTCCATCGAAACAGGAAAATTTTT
Source organism: Andrena marginata (assembly GCA_963932335.1). Classification (NCBI taxonomy): domain Eukaryota; kingdom Metazoa; phylum Arthropoda; class Insecta; order Hymenoptera; family Andrenidae; genus Andrena; species Andrena marginata. The sequence continues at coordinate 989,056 of OZ010661.1, forward strand.
ACGCGCTCTCGCCCGCCCACCCTGGACCAACGATCTCCGGCGTCCCGCGCGGTGAGTAAATGCTCGCTGTTTCTACGAAAAGTAGTATCGTAGGAGTGGCATGCAGCGAGGCTGTAAAAGCTATGGGAGCCTCGCAGTTTCCAGCTCTGAGATTTCAGGGCAATAGGTTTGGCAGTTTTTTGGGGGAGCTTCCCAGAGCTCTCGTTCTAAAACCTCAGAGATGTAAAGTTCCCGGGTCCCGCAGTTTTCACGACATCGCTGCATACTTTCTCGGTAGCGTGTAAAATAGTGCGGGAGCAGGGCCTGATCTAGGGGGTGCAAGCAGGGCAATGGCTCAGAGCGGAAAAATTAGGGGCTAAAAAGTTGGTAGATAGAGAAAATTAAAAGCAATAATAAAGTTTAACTTTTTGAAGGAGGCTAGAAAGGTAAAAGGGTCAAAAATCGGATGAAAAGGGATAAAAAGGGCAAAGGCGTAAAAGGGTAAAAAGGGATAAAAAAGGAAAGTATGTAAGACATGTTTGAACTTATAAATTGTTTCTCACTAGCTACTAAATTTTTTATAAAACTAAAAGCTTTTGTTATTCAGCAAATACCTGCAAAAGATTTCACTCGCTCCGAAGAATTAAGGTAGATGGCCCCATTACGGACCGCGTCCCCATTAGTGACCAAATTATTCATTTATATTGTTTATTGCAACACAGAAAGCAAAATATCAACCAGAATTCATTTATAGTTTCATACGTTATTTATGTACTCGTACATTCATCTTTAAGTAAAGTCACATGTAAATTAGAACTTGGTCATTGACATGAATGTTGACAGATTCTAATAACGCGAGGTTGTACTACGGATATCATTAAACTCGCAAATTTTACAATAAAAATTCATGGATCCCTGCAGCAACTTACTCAAATTAACTAGAAATATATACAGAATTACAAAATAAAAAGGAAATATTCATTTTCTTTCATTATTGTAGCAGAGAAGCGATGGATGGTACAAGTTGGTCAATAAAGGGGACATCAGGTCCAATATACTTTCCACCATAATTTTTGTGTAAATAGTCAAATATCACTCTAAAACTAATTTGATTAAGAAACTAGAGACTTAAAAAAATACAATGATCCATACTTTACTCAAACATTGTCGTATATTAGTGAAAAAATTACAATTTCGAACCAATAACACTCTTAAACGGTCGCTAATGGGGACATTTACCTTATGTTTAAAATAATTACCCATGTAAAAATAAAGGGCGACAGAAATCATTTTTGCCCAGAGCGGCGGGAGATTTAGATCGGTCCCTGTACGTCTTCGCGCGCAGTGTTATTAGCGAACGATCGTAGCTCTCCCACCCACCCTTGTTCGTCGATCAGTTTCAAACAGCGTTAGCAGTAACTCAAGAGCTTGCGAACCGAGCAGCTGTTTATCAGCTACATCGGGCGTCGCTCCGACGCTTTCCACGGCCAGGCAGCTTTTCCCGTAGTTGCCGACGCAGTCCCCCCGTTTCCCGTAATTTAAACACGCACGGCACCGTGCATTATTAACGCGATTCTCTATTTAACGTTGCCAGCGAGCCCCCGCGCTCGAACGAGGGAGATCGATTTTTTCGAGAGAGGCCCGGCCGAATCGTAAATACTTTTATCTGATTTCTCCGCCCGTGGATGGTTTATCCAGCTTTTATGGCACCGTTCGAACTTTAGCGGTTATCTGCTAGTTTTTCTGTAGCGCAGAGGGTGGGCAGCTATCCACTTTATTACCCATTAAGTCATTAACGCGGGGACACGGTTAAGCGGTTCTAAGATAGCAGGGAGCGCGTTTAAGGAGGGAAAACGCTGTGACGGTCTGAAGAGTAAGGGTATCTTCGGGATTTTTTTACAACAAAACAACGCCAGTAAATCAATGTATTGCTTGATACAGTTGATATGTATATACATTGAAGGGTAAAAGGAATTTTTTTCAAGCAAATTCATGAATTCGTTTACGGTGAACTCTCCGTGAAAATGTGCGCTGAGGCAAGCTCTGAATTAAAAAATACAAAGATACTTAGAAACTAGAAGCCTACGTCTATTACGGGACTTGCAGAAAAGTAAATATCGTAAAAGATAACAAAACGGCAGAGCACCGAAACAAGATATTTTGCGGAAAAATGTTGATAAAAAGTATAGAAAGGTGTCGTTAATAAAAAAATCCTAAACGTCATAATGGACACGGGTTTTTCGTACAACAAATGGCCTTACTCGTGTCAATTGGGTGTATAATTTTCTTGATATGCATACCTACTGTCAACGCGATTGAAAGAAAGTCACTCTGAAAAAAACACGAAGTGCCGTTTCACGGGAAATACTATATCTCCGTCAGTTTTACGAATTTCTTCATAAAATTTGCAGAGAGCATTCTCGAAGCGTGTGTCTAAAATGTAAAAAAATCGATTGTTCCCGATTTCGCAGTGTTTGCCCCCTTAACGATTATGCGCGTGCAGCTCCGAATTTGCAGAAAATCGTACCGGCGCGGGGAATTCTGAGCGATAGGCTCGAATCGATGGCTCGCGGATTCGGAGCACGTACTTCATTCCTTCGCAGCTGATGCCCCGCTAAATACGATTAAGCTGTACCTGTCGGTGTTACGAAAGTGCTCCTCTGTCCTATCGCCGTTTCCTTGAAACAGCTGAACCGGGATCGGTTTGAATAAATCAGTTAGACGAGACCTACGAAAGCCTTTCTCCCGCGAGGGAGCTTCGCGCTCGACATCAAGCGGATAGTCACTCGTGCGCATTCTTGGCCATTTGTTTGGAAAAGCAATCTTTCATTCCGGCAGTGAGAATCGTTTAGCTGGCGGCTCAGCTGAATCGTGGGACATGGTAGAACGTTTAAACATTCATGGTGCAAATTTTATCGGAGCTTCGCGAAGGGGCTCTATAAAAAGGGAGATATCAAAATATTTCTAATGCCAATTCAATAAAACTCATTAGGTGATTATAAAAGTTTATTTCAAGAATAAAATCCAGTTTTCTTTTCTGTTAACAAAGCCCCCCTCTTCAGGGGGCGGCAAAGGACCCTTGCCCCCCCCCCTGGATGCGCCACTGAGCAGGAAGATGTATTTAAATAAATCCTTGCCATTCGCGGGAAATCTCTCGACTACGTTTTGCTAGGTAAATTCGTCGCGTTTTTTTTTCTCTTTTATCGTTGAAGCCCATCCAGATTCTCCCCGCGAACGCTGGTCTATTCCAGAGGAAAATGTGCACACACTTCTATATGTAGTCGCATGGATGCTTTAATATATTACAACACGAAGGGGCCGAGGCTCCATATGGGAGGCTTCCTAGACTAAACGCTTCGTCGTAACCACAAATTTGTTCTGGAGAGATTGTCACGTTCCTTTGTCGTATTAAAATTCAGAACTAAGAATCAAAAGCAAGGTAGTACATCAATTAGTGATTCCTCCTGCTTTGCGCGGTGAACGCTTGGAATTTTGGTGCGAAAGCGGCTTCAGAATTATTTAATCGCACGGTGATGGTCGGGAATTGGTCCTCGAGCATAATGCTCTTAAAACGGGCAAGAGGTTTCAGAGAATTTTATCCGAGAAGTTTATAATTCCAGATAAACTTTTATCTTCCTGCCGAAAGCGGGATTCGAATTAAAAGTTGTAAAAGTCTATTTGTAATGCAAACAGCGCGCGTTAATGGACGACTGAATAATTGAAAATTGGATCGCTGTGTAAATATACAAAAAACCCCGCGGCTGCTGGCATTAACGTATACACGCGGCTCTTCATTCTCCACTGTGTTTAAAGTGGATAAAAAATAAGAGATAACATTTAGCCGTGCATATTTCCCAGCCACCGTGCATCCGCAGATCCCCGCCCAAGCAGAAATATTCTCGTTTATTCCGAACACAGTGTCTTCTCGATATTCAGACCGTGTTTCCTCTAGTGGCATTCTTCCTCGCCTTTCCCCCCCAAATTGCCAGCCAATACGAGCTAGAAATGCTGGGGACACCGTACGCGGGAATATTCGATACTTCTTACTGTCTCTCTCCTGTTGAGTATCACTCGATTCGTCGAGGAACACGAGCGGACTGTAACATCTCAAAGCTGAAATATTTTCGGAATTCTGGACCCTCGTTCACATTTATATTCCGCAGAAATCGACAGCTTTAATATTTGATCGATGAAGTGAGAGAGGTGTAAGGATCCCAAAGAATTCTTTTCCCATAAACAGTGGCGAAAAGGAGATAAATTTAACCAGATCTGAAATAGCGGAGACACCGGGGTAAAATGAGCTGTCTTAATTTATTCTTTAATAACAGAATATATTTACAAATCTTGGCGACGTAATAAATGCGTGTAAATGTCACACTGATAATTATGCACATTTATTACGTCCCCAAAATTTGTAAATATATTCTGTTATTAAAGAATAAATTAAGAAAGCTCATTTTACCCCGAGGTTCGCTTTACCCCGGTGTCTCCCCTAATTCGAAGGCCTCGCAAAAAGAAAAGAGAGCTGAATTTGAATCTGTAAATTTTTTCTTAATCACCCAATGAATTTCATTGAATTCGCATTAAAATTATTTTTAGCCGTTCAACTCGGCTCCACCGCAGGATTATATTCCCGAGCTCGCTGCTGCCCATAAATCTCCGTCGCGATCGAGCATTGAACAGCGGAGTGAGCAACGAAGTGGAATGAGACAGCCAGCCGTCAGACAGTCGACCACGATCCTCGCCAGGATGTCCGCAGCGGCGGGCACTCGTTGCGACGAGATCTGACGGGGGACGTAAAAGGATGGATCTCCGCCGAGAAATGTCAGCGGCGCCGCTGACCGAAGTTTACACGGTCATAAAACAACGGCGATTTCAATCATCCGGAATGACGTAACACGACCGAGTTCTTACCACTCCCCCGAGCGTCAAGATTAATGGGATTCCATTGAAACGTCAGCGTGGGGCCTCGGGCCACGGTATTAGGCCGCTTCTAAATGAAACCTTCGCGCCCGGCGATAATCGTGGAAGTCCCGCGGTGAAAGCGGGGTAATCGCGGGATTTATTGGAAAGATTTTTCTGTGCCACGGCAGATAAGGCGATGTGTCTTTTTTTTCAAGCTGAAGTGGACGTTTCTTCAATTTATCCGACTCCGCTCCAGCGAGAAGTTCGGTTGGGGACGGAGGAAGAAAGTGAACCGATTTCCGCTTACAAGGGAAGATCCAGATAATTCAAAAAAATTTTGAAACTTTGCGAATATGTAGGGGATTTCCTCCCGATTACAACGCAACTTTTGTTTGCTACCCAAACTCACTCTAAGAGGGCGTAATAATTGATCCCTGAAAAATCGGTTGTTTTCCGATTTCGCCTGGTTTAACTCGTGAACCGTAAACTATTTTTTTTTACCAAATGATAGATCTAATTGAAAGAAGTAACTTTTGTCTTGAAACTTGTCTTTTCTATCTCTTACAGTTCGCGAGTTATAACAGAAAATCGGAAAGTAGCCGAATTTTCAGGGGTTAATTTCGGCCCCTTCGAGTGAATCTCGGCAGCAAAGAAAAATTGCGTTGTAATCAGGGGGAAATCCTTTACATATTCGCAAAGTTTCAGAATTTTTTGAATCTCCGGCTTCGGGATCTTTCCTTGTTAATCGGTGTTTGCGTAAAGGCGGAACATCGTTCGGCGAAAATGTTCGCCATTCGCTGATCTCGATCGCGAGTCGAAACTCTCGTCATTTGCCGAGTAAGCGCGTGGTGTTAAGATATACGAGTGTCGAATACCGAATATTCTCCTAAGTATACGATTACGTATCGTTCTTTGGGGTCTAATTCTTCTTTCATATTTAATTACTATTTAGTTTTAAGTGTGTTTAGTATTAGTATACGTAGTATTAAGTAATGTTTAGTTTATATTATAGTTAGGCTTACTAACAGTTTATACCGCGGCCTCGCCTTTACTCGCTTTTACTTTCTAACTATGTACCACATCTCTTTGTTTTGTCACGTTTAAAGAGTAATAAAGTTGAAATAATAATAATATATATTGTTTCAAACGTTGAATATCGCTGCTCAGAAAGCAGCGTACTACTCAGTATTGTTTTGCCTGCGTTCATAAATTAGTACTACCGTGCTGGTGGCTAAACCGACGTAGAGGATCGCGAAGGGGATGAAGAGGTGTTCCATCGTGATCTTTCGATGATTATTCGACTGGTTGCCTCGGTGCTTTCCTTTCTGCAATTGGGACATATTTTGGTACCACTTGTCATAGAAGCCACCGTTGTTCAGCCTGTCCAGAATATTGTTTATCCGACCGCGGAACGGAGATCCTGAAACACAGTGCTCAGCTGGTTAAATAAATTAATTGGTTGACAGTCGAAATGTTAGCTGTAGCGAGTATTGAATTAAAAAATTGTGGGTATCGAAAGAAAACGATCGAGCCACGATTTTCCATCAAGACTTCAGACGAAAAAGTGATATGGATAATTTTTGTAAATTCTGTGCCTCGAACGTCAGCTTCAGCATTTCGCTTCTCCCCTCTGTTATCACGTAGCAAAAGCGCTGACTAACGCAGCGTTATATTCGCGAAAAATGCCTGAACGATATAATTCCTCCCCTCTGTGGTTCAGCTTAAGCATGTAACGCAAGATAAATTGAGCCTGGCGGCAAATTTACAGAGCAGCATGAAATTTAGCAGGATTGACCCTTGGCGGAATGTAGTCTGAACAGAGGGACTATCTATATTGTAAGTCCGGGAGAGTTCGACCATTTTTTGGAAAAGAAATTATAGCGTCGTTGTTTCTCACATTTCTGTCGTTTTATGCACATTAAAGCAAAGCCCGAGCAATTTAGAGTACAGTGGGGGACAAAAGTATGTGGACACTTTTAAAATCGTATAACTTGGTCCAAACAACTCGAGTTGTTTTGAGAAGCTAGCAGGATCAGTTTGCTAAGTGACGTGATTCGTCGTTTTGAAGAAAATTTCAATTGGTCGGAATAGCAAAAAAAAAATAAGAAAGATCATTTTTTCAACTTTTTGTCTGCGCTCGTAATGAAAATTTAAAAAATGCCTTTTGTAGATTGAAGTAGGTTGTATACACGCCTAAAATTTCATCAAAATCGGTTAACGTTGCTCTGAGCTATAAACGTTAAACGATCGCAGAATAAGGTCGAAAATCGCTGATTTCCGGGAATTTCCCAATTTTCGACCTTATTCTGCGATATTTAAGCATTCATAACTCAGAGCAACGTTAACCGATTTTGATGAAATTTTAGGCGTGTATACAACTTACTTCGATCTACAAAAGGCATTTTTTAAATTTTCATTACGAGCACAGACAAAAAAGTTGCCAAATGATCTCTCCTATTTTTTGGCTATTCCGACCAATTGCAACTTTTTTCAAAACGACGAATCACGTCACTTAGCAAACTAATCCTTCTAGCTTCTAAAAAAAATCAAGTTGTTTGGACCAATTTTGAACAAGTTATAGTATTTCAAAAGTGTCCACATACCTTTGTCCCCCACTGTATATATAAAGTATAGTGTGCGATAATTTCAAATATTTATTTTGATGTTCAACGAAAAACATTGGCACTGCGACTGGTCGGTCTCACCCGCGTGTCAGGGTTAGACCGTCCACCCACTACGAGTAATCAAGGTAGCGATCGACCACCTTATCAAAAAAAAATTAAAAACGAATACATACGTATCGTTGGTGTTACACTGTAGTTGCATGCATATTATATCCCCAATATCGGAAGAGTGTAAATAAACTTAGCTGTTTTTCAAATACCACCACCACTGTAACTTGGTCTAAAAACTTTCAGCCTCGCACAAAGTCTTAACTGTATCTTATAATTCAAATATGTATTTGTGACAATGGTCAATGCATGATAAACAACGAGCGCCATCATTTCTTTTGTGTGAATGACACACAGTGCCCTATCTTGCGTCAGTGTTAAAACATCAACACTGGCCGGACTCTCCCGGTGGTCCAACTCTCCCGGACTTAGCCTACAACATTGTACCCTTCACCTTCGCGAGGCCACACCCCTACTGACCTTTCGTCATCACATTAGCGAGTATGTAGTCCTTCGGGCACTCCCTAACCACGTGCAGATGCTGCATCTGATTCTCGTCGTACTTCAATGGCAGGACGTTGAGTCGATGGAGGGAGCCAGCGTCCTTGGCCTCGAACAATCTCCTGTTTATCTCCGAGTCGTTGGCGTACTCCAACCTCGTGTGGAGGCGCTTGATCACCGGGGATGTCGAGTCTGTCAAAGCATCCTCTATGATGTCCCTCGAGTTGGTCAAGATCGGCAAGCCTTGTGGAGACAAAGATAATCGTTCAGTATTGTTTCGAACTGAGGAGACGGGGTTTCTGCCTCGGATTAAGGTGGCTCCCTATCCCCTCTGCTTCCTCCCGCAATCTCGCTTATTCGCAGCCTCTCTCGCCCCACGCGATAAAGCAATAATGCCGAGCGGAAATGAGACGAATCTTTATTGTACAAGCAGAGCTATGCAATAAAGCGGGGAGATCGATGGGGTTTTGGTAGTGAGAGAGTCTCACCGCTCTCCTCGAGTTGCTCGAGAGTGTCGATATCGTCGTAATACATCCTCTTACTGAAGCTGGACGCCAGCTGGGACGTAAACACACCGTTCAGGATCAAGCTGAGACACAAGCTGCACATCAACAGCAACCTCTCCGGGAACCACGGATGACTTCGCTCAAAGGGCTGCATCAACTGCAGAACCACCTCCGTCAAGTATCTGCTCAGCGACGCGAGACAGGACAAAACCAGCCGCTTCAATCCCTTCGAACGTCGCCCCTCGACGTTCCTCCGCGGCTTCAATGGGAGATCGCTGTTAGCGGAATGAAAACAGGCAGTGAGAGAAGGAACTTTCTGTAGTAGGTGCCTTCACAGTTCTCCAACGATGCAACGATCTCCAATTTCCTACATTCCTGTTCAATCCTGGATTAAGTCTGGGTCAGTCGACTGTGATCCTGGAATAGAACCTTTTTCTCTATTTATTAAACTACAGTTCCACAGTAAATAAAAAATATAACAGTTATAAAATTAATGCTTTTAAAATGCTTTTGAGAGCGGTATTGATGACGTGTTTAAAAATTCGTGCTTCGCTCGTGAAGGCGATTTCAGCTGTCAGGCTTATCTGAACCGAAAAATCCAAACAGATTCTTAATCCGTATGATTGTCGCTATCGCTTGGATTATAAATTTAACGATTTATCTTAAAAATTAGCAAAATCGGCGTGCAAAATGCGAGAGAAACGTCCCTAGTAGCACAAAATATTGGTTAAATATTTTTTCCAAATATTAAAAAAATATTTTTTTAGCCACACTTTTTAATATGAAAAAAATGTTGATTCCAAATATTATATACACATACTGAAAATGTGAAATAAAGGTTTAGAAAATATGAAACATTCGGAAAAAATGTTTTCTTTCTACTATTCAATAAATGTTTACTTTATATTTGAAAAAGAATGTTTTTTTCATAAAATAAAATGAATATTTCGCGAACATTCGCAAAAAATGTTTTGTTTCAAACAGTAAATAAATATTTACTTTATATTTGAAAAAAGAATATTTTTTTCATAATATAAAATGAATATTTCCAGCATATTTGGAAAATAAATTTGCTTCTTAATCTAGAATAAATATTGTATGTATGTTTAAATATCAAAAAGATATTCAACCTCCTTTTAATATTGGATGTATGTGCATTCAATATTTTGTGCTACTAGGGGTTCTTCCGCCTTTTTCTTTTGCTATTTTCGATTTTAAAAGTAGGTTACACTCGATGAAAATACTTGGCCGTAGTCCCTGCGAGAGTCATAGGTGTGCAGAATAAGCAGTAAGCAGTTTTGAAATTTTATCTTCATGCGGAAAAACGAGGTTTCGAGGAAAACGCGCTCGAGGTTTTCATCTATAGAGGCCGAGCCTCTGGGCCCCCTGCAAAATGCCTCTGTAGAAGCTAAAATACTCGGAATTTCTCCATGAAAATTGAAGACTACGTTCTCGAGGATACGTACTGTCGAAAGATGTTTTTAAAAAATTCGACTTTTCCAACCCGACTGACCGGAATGACCCCTTAAACTCCTTAAAGGAACTGTGTGCAAAGGGTTTTTATATATACGCAGGAGGTTCCTCGACACTTTAAGCGCAGCAAAGTTTTAAAAAATGCAACGATGGCTTTGTTTGAAGGTGCGTTTAAACCAAACGAACGACTGCTCGTTCGCCCCACACATCGACAAAATTCAAGTAAAAAGTTGCAAGTGAAGATTGCCGTTTCCACTATAAATGAGCACGAATTTTGTCGATGTGTGGGGCGAACGAGCATTCGTTCGTTCGGTCTAAACGCAGCTTGATACAAAGCGAGCTGCGAGCTTGGTTTCTTTTCAATTCGAAAGTAATAGGTACTTTAGATGGAGTCGAAAAAATATCCGAAACCGCGTAATATCGCAAAAGTATGTAGCTCGTTACCTTGTCCGAAATAAGTCGCCCGCGAATAATATTGTCAATCACGTTACTATGGAAATGGCGGGTGCTGCGTAAAGTTAGGGCTCATGATAAATCCCTCGACGCCCGTCAGTGTTAAAGGTTCTGCCCTTATCAGCGGAGCAAAAGGGGCGACAGAGTTTTACGAGCGCGAGGCTCGAATGCCGCGCGTAGTCGCGGAGATCGCCCGATTTTCCCCAAGAGGGGTCAAAGCGGCAGCCCGCGCAGTGCTATTTATCCGCAAGCAGAGGTATGCGACCACTTGAATGTAGCGCGTTCAACGGTCCACGCTGCGATTTTCCTTGAAACCGGATCGAAAGAGCAACGCTTTCGGCGTCCACTCACCCGTGCGAATCGTGGCGCGGTTTCTCTGCGACTGCCGGAACGATTCCAACCGCGGAACGGCACCGGCCATCGCGCTGTCCCCAGGATACCCATTCGCCTTCGTTCCCACGAGGCTCGTCGAGGACCCATCGCTTCTCCTCCCCGGCCAGCACCTCCTTCAGCGTCGTGTAGATCATCGCGATCACGAAGTGGCCGGCGATTATCAGCAACCAGGCTCCCCCGCTGAAGATCTTGACGATCACCAGGTAGTCTGGGATAGGGTGAGCCTTGGGCACCAGGACGCAGAGCTTGTCACTGGTGATGGCTGCTGTGAACTCTATCTGCCTGGTCAGGTAGTCCTTGACGAAGAATTGATTGAACGACACGTCCGCGAACGCGTAGGCCAAGTGGCCCAGGGTGCCGAAGAACACCCCTTTCTCCTCCCAGCCGTACTTGTCCATGGACCTCAGGAGCACAGGCGTGACGTTCATCATCCTGGAGACCTCCTCCAGATACCTAGAGCCTATGCCGTCGTAGTTGCCCCCGCGTTGTCTCATCATGGACGTCTTGAAAATCGAGATCCTCAGCGGGTACCTAGCGAAGATGATTTTCAGGGGTGGGTTTAGCTTCAGTCCTTGCTCGGGATTAAATTTTTATTCGTTATTCCCGAATAACTTCGTTTCATTCGTAACATTTACCCGAGCCTAGGATAAATCCGGGAGACGCAGTGGGGCTGGAGGGTTGGTCGAAACAGTTGATTCTTAGAGAATTAATTGTTCTGAAACTTAAAGCACTTCTACATAGCCATTCGAGCAACTCTCCAGCCCGACTGGGTCTCCCGGATTTACCCTAGCTTTCGAAGCAGAATTTATTCGAAAGAGTTCGTTCGACATCTTATTCGAATGAAGATTTATTCGCGTAACGCTCAAGTCCAGACCACTTGGAACTGAGTATTATTGCACAAGTGTGCCTACTAAAAACAGCGCGATCGAAAATACAGGCGGAAACAAAGAGCCCTGGTACCCATCGAAGCTTCTTCGCTGCTCCTCCTCGAAGAAATCCGCGATGTCGATCGCGTTTGGACGATCCACCGTCAGGAAGCTGTCCTGGTTGGACTTGACGCAGGACGGGTCGCAGCTGGCATTGATGTAACTGGCGCGGTTGCTAGCGTGGCCGAAGGGATCGTACCGAATCGCGTTGCCGCCGGCGAGTATAACCAGCTTGTAGACTCGTCTGAACCTCCAGAGTCTCTCGAACGCCCACTTGCAGAACCGTTGGCCGTTGGACGAGTCGACGGATCTCTGACCGCTGCCCTGGAGGATGTAGAAGTCCTCCGGCTGCCAGAAGGAGGCCAAGTGCGGCGAGGCGAGGATGTCCCTGAGGTGGTCGATGTCTGAATACAGCAGCAGCACGCAGCCACCCGTCTCGGTCGCCCGATAGTCGCGATTCGGATGCACCCCCTTGAGGGACACGAGGTGCCTGAGAGTGACCAGCCTGGTGGAGACGTCGAACACCTCGAATACGCCTTTCGGAACGTCGTACCGGGCCTCCGGGTCGTAATCGTCCAACACCACCGTCAGCATCCTCGTTTTACTCGCGCTCGCCCACTTCCCGAGGAAGGTGTACACCGTGGAATAGTCATTCAAGGGACTCGGCCCGGAGAACTCGCTAACAACTTGAAGAACAATGGTGGACGCGAGGAGGATCGTTAGGGAGATCGTTGGCATCTTCTGAACAGGTGTGTTCGTTCTTAGTTTGCACCCTGGAAGCAGAATTGGGGGATGGAGTAGGGAACCCGTCGGGGTAGGGAACGTGAGCAGGGTCAGTAATTAGTGGCGAACCCAAAGGGCGGCCAAGGGGCCCTGGCAACCCCCAAAGAACGGGCTTTGGAAACAGAAAAGAAAACTGGATTTTATTCTTCAAATAAATCTTTATAATCGCCTAATGAATTTTATTGAATTCGCATTAAAAATATTTTTATCCCTTCGACTCGGCTCCTCCCCCGCCCCAATATTAAATCCTGAGTTCGTCAGTGATCTATACCTACACTGCCCTCCTTAGTTAAACTCTCCTATCTAGCATTTTTTCATTTTTTGATATATGTTGAAATATTTGAAGTTCCACGCGTCTTTTACCTTTTAAGTAAAGTTAGAAAACTCTACGTGCTTCGTAAAGATTTATAAACACTTTAATGTATTTAACCTAACTTCTTTTAAAATGGTTAAAATATCTTATCTAAAACAATTAATTAATTGGCACGGTAATAAAACATTCCCTTCCCGTACACCTATTACAAAAAATTATATTAGGCTATTACAAAATAATGACAACATGTTTTAATTTGAATGAAGAGAAATAAGTATGGTATAAAGTAAATGATAAAACTTCAGTTTTCTCGGTTCATTTAGCAAACTAATCCCTCTGCCTTCTCAAAAGAACTCCCGTCGTTTGGACCAATTCTACTAAAGTTATGCGATTTTAAAAAGTGTACAAATCCTTTTTTTACCAACTGTACGCATGATGTTAAAAATTATTATTATTATTATTTCTCGTTTATATATTTATCGTTTATCACCCAACTCTAATTTGATTAACATAGTTGGTTAGGAACTACCTTAAAGTTTTCCCTCGGACATTCATTTCTCAAAGCAGTCTCGAGTTCTCGCCCGGGCAGCGCTTTGTTCGTCACAAAGCTGCCGCTAAGACGATTAAGTACATCGGGGCTAACACAAACCGCCCTGTCGCGCGCTTTATCGCTTCGAAATTGCACCCGTTGCCTTCCGTTTCATTATGCGTTTCGTGCGACGTTGGTGGAAGTGGAGGCTCAGCAGGATTATAACGGCATAGAGGAGTGTCAAAGTGTCGAAATGGCGATCAGGAAAACGGAGGTAATCCCGGGAATCGATGGAAACGCGGTGGCAACGAAGGGCGAGTTCGCTCGACCCAATAAGCAATCCTGCGGATGGACGAACTTCCGACGCGAGTTAGAGATCGTGAATCGAATCGGCAGCTTCGCTCGCAACTTTTCTTGGCAACTGTTTAAAGAATCCCTGCTAGCAGAGTTCGCGGGGATCGATTTTACCAATCTGACGCATCTTTCCTTACACCTCAACCTTTCCATTCCCGGAGTTATTCAAAATTTCCTGTATCCTCCCCTCGAGAGGGTAAGTTAGCCTCTATTCGCCGCAATCCGAATCGATCCCCCTTCCAAGGTTCCATTCAGATTTAAGGGATCGATCCTGTGTCACCTTCGTTCCATCGCGTTTAGAGTTACAACTTCGGTGGCACATTTCCAGTTCCACGTCGCGAATTATTTGCGCCGTAATAATTGCTTCGATGCCTTGACGATAGGTAATTCCGCCCTCCCGGGAGATTCCTCATGGCGAAATTTCTCGAGTTAATTCGACGGGAACGGAAGACGCCCCCTGTTGGCTTCTGGACTATTCCCAGCGAAACACGACGTATTCTTCGATCGGATTTTGGCGACGCGAGGGGAGAACTTCCTTACCTAATTTGGGTCTTAACGAGTAACTTTCGCCGGGGATTAACGAATCGAGGCCCGCGTCTCTCAGCTATAAACGTCGGAGATAGTGGAACGAATTTCCTGTATAGTCTTGCTACATCTACGCACTAGCTTACGCGATGCGGAGCTCTCTATACTCCAACGCTATTATCTAACAAACGGTTGGAAGCACGAAAAAATATGTACGCAGTAATTGTAGAAAATTTAATGCTCTTTTAATTTTAATTGAAGAGAATTTCGATAGGGCTTACAATTCTTGAGAAATTCCGTAGATTCAAAGCATCGATGAGTTCTAAACTGTGTACCAATTCCTATTCTCCGATCGCAATAAACTTTATGAGTGGACCTTTTTTTTATGAAATAGAACCATTCTAGGGAACGCAAAAGAAGTAAAAAAATTTGTCACATATAAATAAGGGCCAGCCTAATGTCCCACGCGTGTCCACAGTTTCCTTCTGTCTTTCGCCCCTTTTGCTAGCCCAGACCCTCCGTACTCCGAAGACTTTCTCACACGTTCTTAGCGAGCTTTCCCTCCCGGTTAATCCTTAACGAGGCACGTTCCAGCACTTTGTTAAGATCAGGATTTATGGAACTCAGTGTCAAGACCCGTTAAGGAAAACGATCGTCCGACTCCGTCTTACGGCTCTTCTTGCAGCATCTCTCAGACAAACTGTGAAACTAGAGGTTGTCGAATAACAGTAGGTAACGATCGAGGGAAGAAAATTGAACGAGTATCGTTAAGGGGGGAGGCCTATTTAGGACGGCTAGGAATGAGGTAATTCTTGTAAATTTTTTTCTAAGAAACTGTTAAGCTGATCTTTTCCAAACTTTCAGGGTAGTTTAGTTCACATTCAAAGAATAAAAATTAATTTTTACGTTACAAAGTGTTCGGTAGAAACGAAGATATTATATATGAACAGGTTCGTTAGGACTCGCGCGCCGGAATTGCAAATTGGCGGGTGTAACGGTGGCCCCGTTTCTTCCCTGAAATAGAAAAACCAAGAATTCTCTTAATTCTAGTATAATTACATTGCCGATGAACCTAAAGCACGAGAAAAAAGTTCAAAGTTGGAAAATTGGCGGAAGTTCAAAGAAAAAGTTACGATTTTGCCCCAAGATATATCGTATTATTTATGGAAAAAGAGTTGTTCAATTCAATGTATTTATCAATGTCTTAGGTTCATCGACTATGTAATTCTACTGGAAATAAGATAATCCTCGGGCTTTTTATTTCAGGGAAGAAACGGGGCCACCGTTACACCCGCCAATTTGCAACTCCGGCGCGCGAGTTCTAACGAACGTGTTCATATATCTCCGTTTCTACCGAACACTTTGTAACGTAAAAATTAATTTTTATTCTTTGAACGTGAACTAAAATACCCTGAAAGTTTGGAAAAGATCCGCTCAACAGTTTCTTAGAAAAAAATTCCCAAGGATTACCTCATTCCTAGCCGTCCTAAATAGGGCTCCTCCCCTAAACCAGCTCGGGACTTCCTTCGCATGAAGATCTAGCTTCGATGCATCGCGAATTAGAAAGCGCTAAGAAGCTTTCGCTCAAAATCTCGTCGGCCTCCCACGCTAGGCGAAGAAATTAAATGAAATCGCAGCAATTCTTGGTCTAAGGAATCGCGAACGCACTTCGACGAACAATTGGGGCACCGCCGTTGCAACTAATAATTCCACTGTACATCTGTCTCAAGGAAGACCCGCCTGAAACCTCGCTCGCGCTCCATTCGGTTACTGTGTACTGATTCTCAGCTCGTGCACATTATCGAAATTAAATAACCCGCGCGCGCGTGTGTGCGTGAATTAGCAAAATCACCAATTCATTAGCGACTGATTACCGGGCTCGTTAATGGCACCGTGACTCGGTTACCGCAGCGTGTCATATAATCGAAATTTCACGCGCAATTGGTCGCCTCGAAAATTATTCCAACTTCCAGCCGGCGCAACCGCCCTCCGCGACTGTCGCGTATACCTGCGACATTCATTCCGGCGAATTTGCGTCACGCCGCCTCGCTCGAGGGCCGACCTCTCGCAATTAACGACGCAATTAATAGAATTATTAATAATGATCGCGGGGCGGCTGGTGCGAGGGGATGCCCCGCGTATTTTTTGCCCCTCGCAACGCGGGAGATAAATTATTGCGTCGGTGAACGAGCTGTCGACCCACGCCGCCGGCAGCTTTGTCAGGATCAGGATTTACAGTGACGCGCGTAGCTTCACCGCGTTTTATGTCTATCCTCGAGCGTATCACGTTACCGTGAAGCCACTGAATTTTCCTGCGTCGGCCTCCCCGGCAAAGTTCGCGCGATATACGCGAGGGGAGAGATGAACGCCGGCGAAATTTAATTGCTGAGTAATTAGATGAGTCGAGGGGGTGTGACGGATATTTTTGGGAGGGGCGGGGGGTAAGAGAGGGACTCGCCGAGGGGTTTGAATATTGAAGATCGTAGGGAAAATTGAATTTTCTTGGGAGGGAGGAAGACGATTCGACTTGTTTCCTCTTTGCTCTGCTGTTTTCGTGGAGAGAATGACGTATTCAGTGTGTCAGCTCGTAGCTTCGTCTCGGGGGTAAACGTCGAGATTACAGATGTAATTGAAGGGAAAACGCCCATGTAGAAAACACTGTAAGTGGCAAAACTGAAATTGTTCATGAGAGAGAAGAAACTTCTCTTTTTCCTTAAATCGTTTAAATCGAGCCAGGTATATGTTATAACTATGTATAATATACCAAGGAGATTACTATTACTTCTCTCGGGTTTAGATTAGCCAGATGCTGTTTTGTTACTTAGCCTGATCGGACACGCAGCTATACATAGTCGCTGAGCGATCGCACTGCCGCGCCGTGATGTCCTGCGATAAGTACTTTCGTTTCATAGAGGATTTTGTTTGAGCGAGGAAATATGGGAAGTGAGGCGAGTATCGAATTCGCAAAGGAAAGATTTTTAAGACAGCTTGCTGCGAAGAATCGAAGAAACTAATACTTATACTGTGCTTCATTTTGTATTCAAGCGATGTATACAAAAATGTGTAATTAAGTAAGTAAATAAAATTATATTTAAATAACTAAACGAAGAAGCAATTTTTACGAATCTACCACATTTATGGAAAAAGGGCGCACAAACCACTTGCTTGAAACTTTTAAATAAAGACACATATGACTTTCAAATCACTTCTTCTGTTTTTAGAATTACATCCTTAAAAAATTCGATTTAATTGCATTACTTTTTATTAAGTTATATTGTATAATGAAAACCTTGAAATTGAAACTATTGGTAACTTATTTATAAAGGGGAATTGCATTAAAACTCTCTGCTGTAGTATTACCATTATAGCATGTAGAACATTTTCCGATGAATTTTTGTTTTTAAATTCTGGGCACTTATTTCTACAAGGGTTCTTCAATTATTTCGAGTCTATTCTATTATTTTAAGCATCCGGGTTACGACGGTTCATCCTTGTTAAGGGGATGTGCTCGCACTTTCCAGATTAAAATGTGCAACACGCGCGTTCCTGTTTAATTAACGCGATCCTTTAATGTAATTTGCGAGTAATGAAGTCAACGCTTGCATTTCTCCGCGTAACAGCGTATAATTTAAAATTTTTTCCTCTTTTAGTCTGACTTGAAATGAGGCTTTATTATTGCACATATGCCAACCAAGTCCACCCACGACTTCAGATTAATTGGACGTGAGCGAAGGCTCATTAGACATCGCTGAGAAAAATTCTCTGCTCGATGCCCTACAGTGAATCTCCACAGGAATTTGATTAAATTCCCCCTCGCGTCACTCGCGAATAACACCCACTCTCAGCTTACAGGAGCAACTGCTTCTTTGCATTCAGATCGGCCGTGGAAACGTTTGTTCCTTCGACGGCGAGGGGCGGCGGTGGACAATTTCTTCAGATTTACTCGCGTATCGTTTCCGCTTGTTGCCGCTTTTATACGCGCCACCCCGGCTCGCCTAATGCCCCGGATTATTTGGAAGTCGGAGAGACCCGACCCAGAGGAGTCTTCTGGAATATTCCCCCTCGAAGGGCCGTTCTTCCTTCAAACCCGATCGACGAGCAATACGACACGCTCTATAGTCTTCTCGAGATCAAGCGATTCAATTTACGTTCGTCGGCAGCGTCAGATATATTGGTTAAAATTGATAGGGTCTGTTTGAAAGTCACTCTGACGCATCGCGGGGCACAATGGCACTAATGCCACACAGATATAATCAGAAATCCAAAATAACAGTTATTTGAAAAATTCTTTAGAAAGAATTTGTTAAGTAAAAATTAATTTTTCTTTAAACGGGAGCCAGCCGTCATTGAACGTCGAAGAAGTTTCTCAAATAATGAGATGCTTAAGAAGTGATAATTTCTAATTATTCTGATTACGGCTAAACTTTATGAATGATTCATTTTCTTTTGGCCACCGATACAAATGACTGGAATGTGTTTCGGTTACCAGTAACCATTGTCGACGATCCGAATTTTATTCACCGATAATCATTATCCACGGCGAAACATTTTTTGCTTACCGCCAACCAATGTCGACGCAAATCTTTTCTCTGGTTAAATTCGATCATCGTCTATTGTTATTAACATTACTGATAATTGCTACTCATTGACAATACGAAAAAAAATGAATTATAAAACGTATACTTTATTAAGCAAAGAAGGTACATTGTATTGCAATGTGTTTTATCCTATTCTTTGTTTCATATATTTTCATACTGTTTTTTTACTTAAAATATAAGATATATAGTTTCTTACTTAAGTTCTTTCATGTTTTGAATGAATACTAATAAACCAGACGAAAGTTTTGCCCTCGACATTGATTAGCGGTAAACAAAATAAAATTTGGGACATCGATAATGGTTACGGGTGATGAACAAAATTTTAATCGTTTACAATGGCTATTCGTAACTAAAATCATTTAATTAAAGATATTGACTCTTAGAATAATGAATCTATAATTACTCATTTTCTTTAGCGACCTTCTTAGGCACCCTCGACCTATAATTACATCATCAAGGGAACTTGTAAGAAATGTAAGAGTTTCGTCCGTTCCGCCGTTTCGGGTCACACGACGCTTGTCGCGTGCACTCCCCCGGGCGAAGAGATTGCGCGCAAGAAACGAGGGAAAGCACGGACATTTATCGGCGGCGGTATATTGTGTCAGCTACAAGTGCTTCGATCCCTTCGAAGCCGGCCTTCCATCCCCCGGTTTCGTTCTTCGACGAGCTCGCGAGACGACACGCGTCTTTTACAAGGATATCGGGAAAGAAGTAGGAAAAACTTACCGCGCCTTCTTCCTCCGCCGTCGACGAGCACTCGAGCGTACTTGTTATTCGAGACCGTCGCAACCACGGGGCGAAGAAGAACGAAGGAGAGAAGACACGCGGACGGCATCGCGGATCGAAGTCCCTCGGGGCTCAACTTCGCCGCGACACTGAAACTCAGAGACTCGAAACACCCTGGGAAATAGACGTTACCGTTCGAATCGAAAATCTGATAAGTAAATATCGACGGGGGTGGGCCAGTATCGCCGAGATCTTGGTTCACCCTCTCTCGCGTGCGGTGGGCATTTTGGACGGGATTCGAGGGTGTATTTCATGCGATCACTTGATAACTCGAAGGTTAAATAATTAATTAGTAGACTGCGGAAGTTTATGGAAATATATATATATTTTGTAGGGAAGGGCTGAACGAGTGGGGCTTTGATGAAAATGTGCTACGTCATTCGAGGGGGTTAAAATATATGTTTCTTAGTTTGCATATTTTGCAGTACAGTGTCTACAGAAATTGCTTATAAATTAGCTCGGGTATAATAGTCGCTACAAGACCTGTTGCATTCCGTATCTTAGTATTTCTTTTATTTCATTTAATAACAACTTAATACCAATGAGGGAAACTAGACGAACAGAGAATTACTTATAATAGACTCAGAACTGGATTATCGAGTCAAGACTGTTCGGACTAAAGTGCTGCGTTTAAGAAGAATTGCGTGTAATATAGGGAAAAGGTGGGATAGTTGATCACAATTTTGTTTTTTATTATAATAATAATGATTTGCTTTGTGTGTATTTAATCCCCCACTAACTTTAGTGTCCCCTTGGACACTTGATCGAAAGGTTAGAGAGACTTTATCAGTGAACTTTAAGGGTAAATAACACAGTAACTTTCTAAAAAATATTTACTATCTTAGTCAATAACACGAAATAAAGGGAATCCCACAAAAGGAAAGTAAACTATAAGTAAGTTGAAGGAATAACTGAAAAAATAAAACCGAAGAATTAAGCTCTATGACATAAAACAACATAAATGCATTCTTAAAAGACGTTTCGCTTAGATATCATCTGATTCAGATGATGACGAAGAAAAGATTTCGCTTCTCACTTTCTTTGCCGTATTTTTCTCTATCATTAGCCAGTCTATATTTTTTTTCTGGGGCTTTTTCACCTGTTCAAATATCCCACCTCGCACACTGGTCAAGTATCCCTCGATGCACTCGATTTGAAAGAGGTGAAAAATTAAACCTACCTTAAAAATATTTAAATCAATCAATAAATAAAATTAATAGACCAGAAATTGCTGTTTTTACTTAATACATTTTGAATCGTTGAAAATGCAACGTTCGGTCGAAAAGGAGGAGGAACAAGGTGACCGAAACATTTACTTTTTGGCTGCAAATAAGATCGAAGCACTAATTACCGATATATTAATGAAAAAACTGATGCGATCATGTATCCCCGATGATCAACTATCCCACCTTTCCCCTATAGGTACGGTTTTCAGTATATTGGAAAGTGGGGGTTGTCCTGAGTTTAACGGTCGGTAAGGGATGTGGCATAGAGATTAAGGTTCAAGGATGAGTAATAAGGAACGGGTGAGGTCATAGAAGAAAGAATTTGGGACGTTTACTATCGCTATCTGAAAATTAACGCGATGACTAATACTATGTATAGAAAAAGAAATTTCAACGACAGTGGTATACAACAGACCTATACAGTAGTACTTAAAAGAAAGTTTAAATTGTGGAGGGTAATTGAAATTAGATGGTGATATTACAAACGTGCACGAAGCCTGCTCTTCTTTGGCTTTTGTTTAAAAATTGTAGGAGAAGGGGTAAGATTTACCCTACGAAGGTAACCGCGGACAATTTCCTTTCATAATTGTTAATTAAACAATGTTATACAGGGAGATGTCGTCTAGAATTGATCGAAGAAAGAGTATATACATACACTGCTGTTTACTTCCTCTACTACCGTCTGACTAAGTCGCTCTTGTACTACTGCGCGGCGAGCGTCGCGCTGTACCACTTGCAGCGCCCGGAACGTGGTGTCGACTTTCGAAAAGGGGTTGAACACACAGCACCTCTCCCTGTCGTGTTAATTTTCTGTTTGCGTGTAACTTTAACTTCCATGGTCTGTGGAGCAAGGTTGCGGTGCCGCGATAGCCCCGATAACTTTACTGTTTACCCGCTCATAGGAACGGGAACTTCGATTGACTTTGAAAGAACAGCACACTCCTGTTTGCGGTTTCAAGCGGGTGGACGCTTATCGCCCTACTCTTCTGGACTCTGGAACAATGTTCAAAGTTTGCTCCCACTCATTAACTTAATATTCCCTCGAATCTCGACTCCTCTACCACCGTAAGCAATCTTCAATAACACCTTGCTAATAATTCATCCCCCCGAAACGTAGGTAACAGGTGGCGCGAAACTCGTCATCCGATGATAATAGCTCCTAATTTCTTTAATTTCAGATAAATGTGGGTGATGTCCTTTGACATTTCCATAGAAGAGACTGCACGATATTTATTGTTCACGAGGGTGAACAAGTATGCCCTTGAAAAGCGCGGAAAAATTGTGTCGACACGTTTTCGAGAAAATTGATCTTCCGTTTTGGTGATTTGTTATGGCCAGTCAGATCCTCCGATTTAACCGCCGCAGACTTCTTTCGTTTAGGTGAATAGCCCACACACTTTACAACAATTAAAGTAGAATATTCAATACGAAATCGAAGATCCCCACAAATTCTTCAGAATACCAATGAAAATGCAAGTTTGCATCAATTTAGAATGGTCATAATTGTTGGATATTATCTTTGAAACTCGATGTCATAAAATTTCTAAGTCTCAATAAACTGTACCACAAAAGAAGCACCACGTTGTTTCAATTTAGAAGCAAAGTTATAGGCTAAGATAATCGGACGATGATTTTTGCGCCAGCTTTTACAAGCAATTTACTTTCTCGTGACATTTCCAACTTTCCCCGAATTACATCGAAGCTGTCGAGCGATAATATCAGCGACGAAGGTCTCGGCGAATTACTCGCGAGTTCTCCAAAGCATCGGGCAAATTCACAGTTTCGGGGGGGAAGTTGGAAGGGCCGGTATGCAGGGCTGCAGGAGTCTTCGGCGGAAGGAGAAGAAGAGTTCAAATTACTACGTCCAGCGGAAGTGAACGGCAAGTTGTCAGAAAGTTTCGACAATGAAAAATGCACCTCCCGTTAATGGATACGTAAATATGCGATGCGGTGGAGAGAAATTTCGAGTTGCCCTGCACCCTATCTGAATACGAATGCCTTCCAACTTAACGAAGAGAATTTCATCGTGGCCAATTGCCGCGACTCGACAATGAAAATCCATTTGCTTCTTCCCAGCGCTGCGCCCAAAGTAACAACCCTCTTCGCCCTCCTTCCTTCGCCCTAATCCCCTTTATCCCCGATAATCGCCCTCCCAGAAAGGACAATTATGGCGCGAATATATCGCTCTGTATTCCTAGCGCTGCGACTCCTCAACCGCCAATTCACGGGCTTGAATGCGAGCTTACCGAGGCGACGCATCTCGTTCCACGGCAGGGCCGAGCTTTTCGCGCCCGTTTCGCGCTCGAGATCGCGATACCTGGGGGCGTTCTGTTTGCGTCGAGCGATGTTCTATGCACGGCTCGACGCACAGCTACTCCGGTAGTTGCAGGAACTTCTGGTAATTCGGTTCAGTCTCCCTGGAAACTGATCCATAATTGGGTGGAAGTTGTTCGAAGGTTTACGATAGGAGCGCAATTTGCTCGGCGCGCGATTTACACGAAAGAATCAACCAGCTTGCGCTGTATACACGAACACGATTTATACATTAAACTTCCCCCAACTCCTGGTGCATCGCCCGACCGCTGCGCTACATTCTGTTCGCGATAAAGGCAGCATAATTCCATCGTGGCATTACCATTTTTACCGCTTCGAACGTTACACCTGCCACCGCGCTCGAAATTCTATAGTTATGATTGAAAACTGGACGAATACCGCGACACGAACTCGCCAACGAATGCAGAGACCGTATCGCTACGTGCTCGCATAATAAACGCGCCGCGAAACGCGGAAAAGAGCAGAAACGGAGAAATACACGACGCGAGTACCTAACGAGACAATTAATTTCGTTCGCGTTGGATCCATAGTTTGCTTGTTCGCGGAGCTTGCAGGGTGGGCAATTAATGAATCGTCGAACCGTGGTTGTTGAGCCCTCGTCACGTACCATTATTTACACCCTTCCAGTTTAATTAATATAAAAAGACCCATGCGGCAGGATTATTTATCGTGCCATTTTATTATTTACATTCTACTCGCGCTGTTAGCCTTTCTTATTAGGTAGATCGCGTTCCCCTGCCATTTCCTATCAGATTTCACTTGCAATCGTGGAAATTCCAGGCGAGTCGCAAACCGTTACACGGACAATCGAAAGTAATTTCACTCTCGATATTCCCCGCCACGCGCAGCCTCGCAGTCGCGAATATTAAGAAGCTTCGCGGGGTGGGGGCGAGATTCGTTGGCGATTCCCGTGGAGGCACCGTCGGGGACGATTTAATTCAGGGTAGGGGGGTGGCGCCTTTGCTCCGCCGTCGTGGCCCGTCGGCCCATCGCACGTTCGCCCGAACGGCTGCAATCGTACCACGCGAGGGGGTGAACGGACGGGGAATGCCTTTTCCACCCGCCCCACACGCTGGCACCAGTGGCCACGAAAACGAAGACGTTCCGTCGCGGCGAAATCTTCTTCTTAATCCTGTCCAGACGGCGTTCAATCAATTTTTTTTGTCGTCGTTTCTCTACCCCGATCCCCCCCAGCTCTGCCGCCGGCCTTGCTTCTCATCCCTTGGGAACGCTGCGACGAAACAGAGGGAATTTTTCGGAAAAGGACCCGACGTCCAGATGGGGCAACGTTGGATTTATTTGCCTCGCGTTCGGAGTTATTCTACTTCAATGGCAGCGTGGCCTTCGAGTGGCATCGATAAAGGGGCGATATACAATTGTACAGTGGCGGTCAGAGGAAAGCTTGAAATTTCTATTTCTATGCCTGGGTTAGGTAATTTAATAGGTACTAGTTTTTAAGTATTATTTTCTTACCATCCCCCAATCCATGGGTATGAATTTCAAGATATGTAACGCTTTCCAACGAAATCATATTATTTTTAATCGTATAGTTTCTTGATCGTGGACTCGTCATACATATAGTAGCGGACAAGAAAGATACCATTTTTGAAAAGTAATAAAAAAATCTAATATTTTGTGGGGGCGCCTTTTAGAACGGCGTGAAAAGTTAGCAAAAGTGGTACCTCCTTTAAACGGCCCTGAAAATGTGGTGTCCCGTTCAGTGCCATGCAAAACCTTTATTTGTTAGTTAAATCAGTTCAAGTTTAACTGGGATTTATACAGCTTTCCATTCTACATCATAATACCCCATACAGCACACTCCGTTGCAGAAACGTTGCAGAAAGGTTGCAGTTAGCTTGCGGTGCAATGTTGCACAGGGGCGGGCATAGGAAGATTTCTGCAACCTTTCAGCAATGTTGGGGTGCAATATTACCCTGCAACGTTTCTGAGATTTTACAGCAACTTTTCTGCAACGTTTCTGAGATTTTTCAGCAACTTTTCTGCAACGTTTCTGAGATTTTACAGCAACTCGCACGAGTGACAAAGCAAATGGCAAAAATAAAACAAATCGAAAAATGGTAACTTTTCTTCCTGATTATTTACCAAGAGAATTCTATTTAAATGCCCGATCTCGCTGATGGATTGAAACCTTCCCTCGGTCGCGGCAGACATTTTCTCGACAATTAAATCGCTATGATTGCTCGTTAACATAGCTAACGATTCTCGATCAATCACTCCCCATCGCGGTGGGTATGTTTCGATAGAGGAGGGGGCCCGGTGAATCCTCCCCGGAGCAGATACGCCGGCACAATTGCGTAATTTAACGCGCGATAATTCGCTGTACCGCTTTACCGTGACTCCGAGCCTGTTATCGCGTTACCAGATCTGATCACAGGAGCGAGGCGATCGCCTGATTGGCATCGAATCGCAAAAATCAAAGGACACGGCCGAGAGAGCTGGCTGTTAATTGGTATGGCGTTGAGTGCCGCGGCATTATCGATTTGCACGCTTAATTGAGCCGTGCGTGGTTCGAATATAAATTGATTAACGAGCCGGGGTATAATTGATTAGAGGCTGGCATTTAGCACCGCCGCTGATTCAATCCGCTTATTCTTAGAAAACCATCAACCATCAGCGGTGCCTTGAACGTATTATAAATTAGAGATTTGATACAGATCACTTGGATTCCCGTGAGAATCTCCATCGTCAAAAACGCAGTGTTCCCGCGAAAAGCAACGTTACACCGCACCGGTGCAAAACTCGTTTTAAACATGCGGAAAATTCTATACCTAGCCTCTTTATGTTTAACTTTTGTCAGCAACCATCCGTAGTTTCCCTGATGGTAGAGTATATTTCAATTCGTTTTCGGTTGCGAAAATAAAACATTCTCTTCGAACATGCATCGTGGATCTTTACTTCGGACTGCTATTTTCTGTTTCCTTATACTTGTCAAAGAAATCAGTGGAAAATAGAGGTAAGTGCTTGTTCCTTTATTTAGAAATGAATACATACTTTCCATTTCAAAATGACAAGACGTCATTTTTATACGTTAGCCTCGCAATTTTGAAATAACGGTTCAAGGGTACGGACGTTGAAGGATTAACGAGGGAATGACTTCTCTGTTCTATTCCCGATAGTATCTCTGAACGTCGGAACTGCATTTCCCTTCGTTTCTGTCGCGCTAGTCGCCCCACTTAAACCCCCCTCAAGACTCGCTCCTAATTAGATTACTTTGTGATTTCTCAGGATTCGAGAATGTAATTCGAGGAGTAAACCAGCCCCGCCTGTTCGCCCGTGTGCTTGTACGTGCCCGACGCGCATTTTCGTGGACGCCTCGGAGCAAAAGGTACGGGGCGGAAATGTCAAGGAAGTCAGGGGGAGAAAATGGAAGAAAGTGAATCGAATGTCATTTCATATTTGAGACAGAGGGTCTTTCTGTTGTGTGGTTAGAGGGTCTCGCAACTTCTTGCGCTCTTGGAGGACTTCCCCTTTGTACCGGAAGCCAGTACGGTGGAGCGTGGGTAGGTACCGCTGTAACTTTCGTCCTTCGCGCTCGTTCTCATTGCCGACAGCTTTTCTTTTATTGGTACACGCATGAAGGGAGCTAAAATTTCACACGATAATGGATCGTAACGGTCGAAACGAAAGTGATCAATCGTCCTCCACGTACCATGTAATATAATTCTAGTATACGAAATCTTAATTCTTTCGTCCAAGAAGTTTAAAAATATTCCAAGTCATCTAAGATCTCCCGAACTGTCAGCCACGCAAAATGCAACCAGTATCCGAGCTTCGTAAATCTTTATTGTATTTAATATGGTAACGTGTAGGGTGAATTGACCAGTGAATGAACGCAAAGAATAATACTTCATTTTCCGACGAGAAAACGCTACAAAAGAAGAAAGGAAGTTTAGGCGAGGGACCTAACGTAAGAATATAAAAATATAATCTATATATTATAATAATAGGAACCTGACAAATTTATTTATGTCGGAACACAGTTTACACGATACAATGGTTAACTGTCATCGTACGTGTTTTGTTACTAGGTTTCTCGCCGTGAATGGCAGCACCCGAAATCGCAAAACAAAAATATTAATAAGCGACCGAGACGTTCGTAGATTGAAAAAATATTAGTATCGCCGTTATCTCAATAAATTTTTCTTCATTCTAAATATAAGATCATTGTTTTCAATGAAATAGTATTCTTGTTATACCGTAAACTGTGGTGACTTTGCCCGCCGGGGTGACATTGCCCACTTTTTTACTCTGACTGAAAAATTACCATATGATTGAATTCGCTAATTTGTTTTTCGTTTGATCTTGGAGAAATTATTGCTATCAATTACAAAACACTAAATGTTCTGATTACTTCACAATAAAATAAAATAAAGCCTTTCCGAAAAGTGGGCAATGTCACCCCGGTCGGGCAAAGTCACCCCAGTCTACGGTACGCGAAAAAAAGTCAATTTGTTCATTCACTGGTCACTGCTCATGCACTGGTCGATTCACCCTATCTAGGTTTGTTGAAAATTGAAGAGAAAAAAATGAGCTACAATTTTTGTAAATATGTCCGACGATTATGAAGAATTAAAAGTACCAGATCCACCCCTTTCATGTAACGAGGGTAGCAGTTCTGGTCTGCAGGAAATGGCGGGGAAACAGAAATTACAGTGATCCATAACGAAACATTGGCAAGGGCGATGTTATATAACAGTAGGTAGAAGCACAGCCTGCTCGTGCTCCGATTTATCATTACTATAGGATTTTCGCTGAAAAACGCCACGATCCAGCCGTATGTGATCGCCTGGACCTCGTCCGTCATAGCCAAGCGCGCCATACGTTTCGTCACTAACGTCTCACCGAGTTCTTTCAATTTTTGAACAACCCCTTTGAGAATATGCTGTTTTTCTATACGAGATTCTGAATCCCGTACTATCGCCGCTCCCCGACGCCCCTTTTTTGCTCGTCGCACGATATTCGAGAATTATATTACTTCTCCCTCCGAGGACACAGTCTCTCTAAACCCTCCTCTTCGTCCCTACGATAGGGGGATAGATCAACAGAGAAACTTTTCCTAAATCGATAACTGCTACGCGAATGTTCAGCAGCCTGTGTCCTTCAGCCACTCTTTGTTACTCGATTCCACGTGTCGAAATTCATTGAGGCACCAAGATAACAGCATAACATAAAAATCGTGGACGAATATTTGGAGGCATGGTGAAAAAAAGAGACTTTGAGACTCATATTTTAATACTAAGATTTGAGTATCGCGTCGATACCGTTGGTTTATCCTAGCAACCCCCCAACGGAGGGGGTATAAATTTGAAAACCAATGGGGCCATTTTATATCTATTAGCATTCACAATTTAAACCTCATTTTGCCCACTACTGTACAATTAGAAGTGTAGAGTAAGGATATCAAACCCACCCTTTCTATCTTCTCGAACAGCCCCCGTGTTTATAACTCTCCCACAGAATTTAGAATGTTAACTAAGAGTATCAAGCACTACTCAAGAATCAGAAGTGTACATAGAATAAGGATATCAAACCCACCCTCTCTATCTCTTGGAACACCCCCTGTGTCTATAATTCTATCGTACAATTAAGAACATTAACTAAGGAAATGAAACACGTCTTTCCCACCCTCTCAACCACCCCCCGTGTCTACAATTCTACCTTGCAATTAAGAATATTACCTAAGGATATTAAACACGCCTTGCCCACCCCGTGAGGCAACCTCTCCGTCTATAATTCTACCGTACAATTAAGGATATTAACCAAGGAAATCAAACACACCCCTCCCACCCTCTAATATCACAATCACCCACCCCTATTATTCACCTATCGCATACACAGTGGAGCCTCGCCACCCCCCGCCCCATTCTGATCCACCGAGGCGTGACGATTTCATCTGAGTGCATCAGTCGACGCGAGATAGCCTCGTTGCGCGGTACAAAGGGCATTCTGTCAACGGGGTCTCCCATCCAGGAGGGGGGAGGGTTCTAATTGCGAGCGTGGATGCTGGAGTGTCGGGGAGCAACGGTATCGCGCAGGCTCCTTCCCCCGTGCGAGGCAGGACAACTAGAGGAGAGGGCAAAGGATCCTCGTGAATTTTCACCAGTAACCCCGTGACCACCAAACCGTGCTCGACGTGGGCCATTTTGGCAAGGCCACCGTTCCGTGGCCCGCCTCTGTTAACCTGTTGCCCGACATCTCTGCACACCGAACGGTCCGTGCTCCCCAATTGAGCGCGGCCAGTGTTACGCGGACATCGATCGAGGGATCCTTCGGCAGAAATTCCACGTAAATAAAAGAAACTCCTGATAAATCGAATTACCGATCGGGATCCACTGGGATAGCCGGTGGTATTTAATTTGGGAAAGCGAATTCTTAGGAGTCTCTTTGCTCATCAGATTCGTAGCCTTTCTGTACTCTCTGATCGTTATTGAGAGCTCTTGGGGTACGCGTGTGTTCGCCAGAGATATAGAGGAGAAATAGCAACAACCCCCCCGGCGATCGTTCT
This sequence comes from Andrena marginata, assembly GCA_963932335.1. NCBI lineage: Eukaryota > Metazoa > Arthropoda > Insecta > Hymenoptera > Andrenidae > Andrena > Andrena marginata. The sequence continues at coordinate 1,018,838 of OZ010661.1, forward strand.
TTGCTTGTTCCGAGGAAGCGTTCTATTACTCGGTCGTTCTATCTGTCAGCTTATTACATTCCCCCGAAGTAACCTGTTGCTCGGCCAATCTGTTACCAAACGATTTACAGACGGCAACGCGGGGGAGGGGGTCTGTTGAAATTACCGTGAATTCTGAGAAACCCTCGGACCCTTCGCTCCGCACCATATTGTGCGCGGCACGGTATCGGCGGAAGTGACGCTTACGACTATTACGAGTGAACGGACACAGTGTTTTGTGAGAACTCGTCGCCCAGTGAATTACTGTTAAATTAATCAAACCTGCTCTCGGGGACCACGGCCGAGGTAAAGGGCGCAGAATAAATCCGTGCAACCAGTGAGTATTAATTAAACGTAACTTCACGTTTTCATCAGTTCTCTATGCCGCCCGTGTAAACGATAAACGGGAGCGTAATATAATGGAAAAAGGGGGCGGAATATTCCCGCTGTAGCGGCCGGTATGTTCCAACGAGCTTCGTCAGACGCGTATCATTATCAATATTGCAGCGACGCCCTTCGCAAACTTCCAACGTGAATTTAAATGAAAAGTGGCGCTCTCCGTCGTTCATTAATAATGTATTCGATTACGTCACTATTCCATCGCGACGTTATCCGTTACGTTCCGTTATCAGAGACCCGTTGCCTTGACACGAGAACTGGGTAATTAAATTCCACCGTGCCGAGCCGGCTTGCCTGTAACTTCTTTAATCCAGCGAAAGATTGTTCATCCGCGAGGACGATGGACAATGGAGTTACTAGTTGAAAAATAAAAGCTCGATGCGGAAGGGAGGGGAGGAGAGATAAACTGTTCCATCGATATCCATTAATGTCACCCTCGATACGACTATTTTCCTACGGCGGCGCGAAAGCTGTTTTTCGCGCGACCCTTGGGATTCTCCCACGCGCCCTTAATATATTGGTTACCCGAGGACCGGTAGAATGATCTGGCGTAGTGATTAAAATCTACTTAGAACAGGGGGCGGGAAGAAAGCTTAAATCGAGGACCTCGCGGCGAGAGGGGTGCAGCACCATCTTTACCAACTTGGAGTCAATTAGAAATGACTGTTTATAAAATTATTTCTTTGACTTGGCGTCAAAGGGGGAACGTTAATTGAAAGATAAATTGATATTTTATGTAATATAATTTATATTTAAAATATATTTTCACATCATAATGTAGTAGTAAGTAGGTAGGTAGTCGAGTTGTTAAGTTTTGATTTCCATTCTTGGCGAATTTTTCAAATCTGGACGCATTCGTATTGGGCAAAACAGTTGATCGGTACATTTTCAAAATTTGCAATAAATCGCGATAAGTGTAAGAAATGTCGCAAATAGAGCTGCACCCCTTGAAGGTCCCCAGTTGAGAGGACAGTGGTACCTATACACTTCAAACCTTCCTCTTCTCTCTATAGTCTCGTCACTGTAAATAACTTTCACATAAATCCATGAAAATCTTGGCACCCGTTGCAACGTTTAGGATGCTTTTCTGTCGCGGTGGCTAAATCTCTCCTAACGAACGTGCGAAAGTTTGAAAGACCGCAGTCTTCCGCTGCATCGCAGGATACGTAAACGTCACCTTTGTTTTCGTACTCTTCCGCGGCTCGCCTCGCAACGAAACGTCGGTTCGAATCTTTTCTCAATGTGCAAGCAGATAGCTGCCGCGCGTGTACGGTGTACCGTAGAACAAGCGCAAACATTGTATTCTCCTTAGTTTTGTACAGAGTAGTTGTCGACGAAACTTGTGAGGTAAAAGTTGCAAGTTAATTGAGATTGCAGGGGGTATTATTGAAACAGAAAGGCTGCAGGCAAGGCCGAGGCTTCTTCTGTTACTTTCTGAAGGACTCGCTCTCGAAGTCACGCCCACGTTTCACGACGTGCCCCGTAGAGTACGAAGAACGAGACTCGACAACAAACTTTCCGCTCGTCCTTAGGCAAATCGAAAGTTTCCGCCGACTGCTTCTGCTTCCTCTGATATTTTCGCTGCTTAGCAACGTCTCCGATTCTGTCCAACGACTGTTTCAAGCCGTGGATCACTAGAGCCCAATTAAGTACTCGAAATCTTCTTTGTACCAAAGTATATCGAGGTCGCGAAGTTTCACGCCGGAGAATCAATTCGAGATTATGGGAACTTTCGCTTCGCGAACTGCTTTATCCTCTTGACTCGTCCAAGTTAAACTTTGTAACTCCGAACGGCCGAGTTTTCGGGACGAGTCTTGGACACGAGCGGAGGGTGCGCGATCTTTTCTAGCAGCTATATCGACGTCAAATAAATTCCGCTTCATCCAACTTCTGTCTATCGAGGAGGATCCGTTTAAACGCGCTTGGGTCAAGTCGAAGCGAGAAGTTAAATCAGATCGCGTGATTCTCGAAAGTAGATATCGCCTCCCCTATGAAAATCCAGCCGGCATTAGTGGATCTAGACGCTGGAGTCGATCCTTTTCGGACCCAGCCATGATTGATTCTACAGCTGCGCCGAGATCCAATCAGCCTTCCTTTCACCAAACACGCGCCTTGAAATCAAGTGTTTTATATTCTACATAAGATCCAGCATCCCTTGCTCGCGAGGGTGGGGCTGCGCCTTTTTCAATGTCCCATCAGACATTTTTCCCTAATGGCGAAAGTGTGTAGCCGTAAAGTTCTATCTCGGTACCCACGGGGGCTTTAGTTTACACACCAAAGGTAGATTAATCGACGATCCTCCCTTCTACATGCCGAGCGCGTCATCTTTTATCACCTCTATAGAATCTCGCCAAGTAGGTTAGCCAGGTGAATGGAAGCCTATCGCGAGACTTTTTAGGAGGGCACTTATCGTGCACATTAACCTGATTACCTGAAATCAAAGTGACAATACTGAAGTCAGCCCTGGCAGGCATCTAACCCTGACACGATCTCCGCGCAGCCCCATACACGAGAATCCAATCTAACACTGACCACGACATCAATCAAGATTCGATCTATATCTAACTCGAATACAAGCCAGTCCAGGCCTATCTTAGATCTAATCGAAACCCAATCTGTTATACTTCTCTAATTCCAAGTTTAAATACGGTAAATCCGGGTGTCGCGGCTACAGTTTTCAAGCCGATTTTCGGCAAACATTGTCTTAAGGGATATTTGCGGCTTTCAGGCTTCAAAAATCTTTTCTCTTTACGTATAAATCGACAGTATAACATCTTAAGAATGTTCAGTTAAAATTTCATAAAGAGATACGAAGTATTTTCGAAGTTATATCGTTGAGAAGCAAAACATGTCATGGGATCTACGCTCGGTTTGCAGGAGATATACTTTAAACCCGTTTTTCTCGAGGCACCGTTTCTCAAATTGGCGGGCACGATTAAAAGAACACTAGACGTCATTTTGTCGATTTTTTTTTACTAGAATAATTAATAAATTCCCATCAAAAATTAAAATAAATGAATCTACTATTATCATTTATTCAGTTATGATTATATTAACTACCCTATTTATAATTCCCTAGAATTGTACTTAAATAATAAATTTAACATAAATAATATCTTTATTTATAAAATTTATCTTTATCCATTAAGATTAATTAGAGTAATAATGGGACAGTAATAAGGGACCCTCCCCACAATTAATACTGATCGATTGTTTTGTTTTTAATCGAGGAAAATAGGTGTTAAAAATAGGGGAACATCGGAACTTTTTATTCAAACCTGCGCCAGTTTTAGGCCCAAACTTTAAAAAAAAAATGAGTTTTCGATTTCAGATGATTGAACGAGATGCTACAGTGCTCGCCGCAAACACCTACCTTTTAATGAGGCTACTCTTCCGCCCTCTATAAAAACCACATAATTTAATTTTATTTACTACATAAAAATGGGAAATTATAGTGTAAACATAGATTAATAAAATGTAAACAGTTTCATCAAGATATCTTGTATAGTTATTCACAAAAAAAATCCTAAAGATTGTATCATTTACAAGCGTCAAACCCGCAAATACCCCTTAACCCTTTCGCTGCGTTTTTCGACTACCTACAACCGAACGCCGCTAGATTCCCGTTCGTAGCGAATTTCCCACCTATAGCCCACGCGTTAAAAAGATGCATTCTCTTGTACTATGATGAAGAGGGTAAAAAGCAAAAAAGAGTTGAGAATTAAAAGTTTGTCTATTGATGTAAAATTGACAGTTCTCGAGAATCGTGCGAAAATTTAATTACGCAGCGAAAGAGTTCCAGCAAATATCGACCAGTTTTTTTCGGAATCATCGTAAGATCCTCAACGTATCGGGTTAATTTCTGATAAAATGAATAATACCGGTATTAGTTTGAATAGCCATTTTATGCTAGGCCGAGCGCGTCACCCGGATTTACCCTCAGCCCCGTCTCGAATCCAGCTCTCCTGGATTCGAATTCCCCGAGAAATGGAAGGAACATTTCCCCGCGAATATAAGCCTCTGGCCGCGTAATCGCCCATACAAGCGAGGCACGTTCCATCCCTCCCCTTGTGAGATCGACGATCGTGTGTCCATAATGGTTGAGCAACGAGAGCTCTCCGCCTGTCGTGCAGGAACGCTGTAAGTGGCGGAGACAGGGCGGAAGAATGCGCCTTGTTACGGCAGAAATTGCTGAGGGGGTAGCCGGAGCATGCACGTTCTACCCCTGGGTGCAAGGCCGTTCAGCGGGCTCGCGGTTCCCGAGGATCGATCGGCAAGCCACACGTAGCTCCTCGATAACCACGAGTCATCGGCTGTCGTGTTTGCTGGCCGTGCCACTCTCGTCGGCCAGTCGAATTTTTCTGATTTCCCGCCGCCATCTAGATCACGGCGAGCGCCTCCCTCCCTCGGGGGAGGCACTTCCTTGTCCCTCGAATCGTTTCGGCGACAGATATTTCGCGACAAAGCGGATGGATGCAGTGAAGGATTTAAGGAACATGGTCCAGGCGGCGAAGATTCCGAGCGGGCCATTTTTTTTGTCAGGAAAATCAAGAGGTAGTAGTTTACCAAAAACGGACAAAATGTAGTAGCGCAGGGTGACAAAAGATAAACGCATTAGAATCGAAATTGTCCTGAAAGGAAAATGTGACAATTTATTTCAGAGACGATGGTTTCATTGCATCGCCCATATTGTAGTTTTTATTAAATAAATCATTTGAAACAAATTAAAAAAAATCTTTCTAATAGTTTTTGTATAATACGAGAGTAGCTGAATAAAATTCCAAACAGATTTACTTCATCATATGATATATTTGTTCAGAGAAAAAAAACATTGAAAATAGCTTTACTTTTCGGACGATCAAGGTACTTAGAATGGCCCCTTAAATCCGTGACTGGCTGAGTGGAATCGACGCATCAATCCCCGAAGGGGGCCATTAAAATTCAGTTGTTCATTGCGTTGGTCGTTCGTAAGGAGTCTGAGTGGAGAATAACGTTCCTTCTGGGAGCCTTTCAAAGGTTCTGTTAAATCGAAGACAGAGGAGCATCAGAGTTATATGTTATGTATTTGACAATGGCAGTCGAGAAGGATCCGTATCCACTCCCCGAAGACCCTTTGTTCTTTGCTTGTTTTCAAGGGAAGCTGGATGCGCACGCCTTTGGGTGAAATTGGAGCGATGATAAAATATAGGCGTTTTCGTAGAAAGGAATTTGTATAATGATTCGTAAATATTGCCCCGCATCCTAAGCTTCGCGTTTCCCTCGATTTTGAATACATTGACCGTAGTCTTTTGAAACCCACCCTCGCGGGCAGAGATTGCCGACTTGTTTGCGTCGGGGGGGAAGGGGGCAGCTCTAACCCCCCGTGGCAAGGGTCATTTTCATCAGAATCGTCGTACAGGAGACGCGAAGCATCTTAAACGAAGCAGAATTATACCCGTGTAACTCTGGCCACGTCTATTCACAGCTTCATGAATAATTCATCCCCGATCTATGCATATGAAGCCTCGTAAGCCTCGTGGAAAATTATTCCCCCGGAAAGCTGATAAATCTGCCCCGATCACTTTCACCACCTTTATCCGCGAATTATTTCCGCCTAAACTCCAAATCTGCTTTCGCGAATCCCTCGCGAGCTTTAATCGTACCGCCTTATCATCCGCTGCGGAGCTGAGAGAAAGCAACGCGCAATTGAAGTCATTCCCGTATTTCCCTCGGCGCAGAAAAATTAACCCCTCGAAATTCTGCTTACCGAACGTTCACCGGCTGCTTTCGCTGGAATAGTATCCCTTATAGAGCTCCTTGCACGTGCGGTTTCCCGCGCTCGCGAAACCGAGCCAAGTTGCTCCAAAGGAAGTTGTAATTCGCAGAAGTTGATTCCCAATGTGCAGTCTCATTCTGATCGAATGCTTTTATCCTGGAGGGATGAAAGGCTGGAATCGTTATCGTTCCTCCTCCCCCCGTCGAGCAGGGATTATAAATCGTTATTTCTTGGCGTCGTTAGGAAGGTGTAGAAATGCCAGTCGATGGTCCGCTGGCAAAGGAAACGAGCGTGCCCGAGTTGGGGAGAATGGAGTGTGGGAAATCACGCGTGAGATCGTGCAAATGGTTTATGGGGGAAGTTGAAGGGGATGGTTGCAGGTGCGGGCCACTGTTGCGGGGCGAAATTATGGTGGACGGTAACCCGTGGCGACGGCCAGGCATGGTGGTGTTCGATGGTGGACCCATATCTGGATCGGCCGTTGGATGATGATCGATCGAACGTGCACGTTCATTCTGCACGTGGGTGACGCTTGGCAAGTTTGACGCGCAGCTTAAGTTAAGCGACGGGCAATAGGTGTCATCGATATCCTGAAGCGAGGTCGATGCATCAGCGAGACAGTTCTGATTCGTCGTCCGAGAAGGGACGTTCTTACGTGCGGCAGGCATATTGTGTTAGTTAAAAGAATTTATTGCCACTTTCATAGTTTACGTACAGATGATCTGTTTAACACATTGAATAATACATTACAGCACGACGTGGTGATTTCAAATCCAACTGCATCCACTTTTCGACTTTAAAAAGCATTGGTTAGCGACGAGTTATCCGGATAGAAGTATAAATCTTTTGGTGTATTAAAAAAATATGGGTTCTCTTTTTTAAAAAGGATTACTCGCAAAGGCGAGTCACGCACGAATAATTTAATCGCGCGCTCTGCTTCCAATTTCCGCGTGTTTCCCCGAAAAAAAAGTAGGCAGAATGGAAATAAGAGACGTGATTCCCGTAACGAGGCAAATTCCGGGTTTGAAACAGCGTCGGGGATGGAGGCGGTATTTCAGCAACGTGTTTTGAAAACTTAACCCGCTTCCGGGGTTGCGGGGCTTCGTTTTAATTACGTTTGCATACGCACGGTGTTTTGCTCCTGTTGTTCCTGAACGGAAGCGATCCCGTGCACCTGAGACTGGCAAGTGCTTCCGTTCCAAAGGAATTCCTCCAACAGTAAACGCATTCGACCATCGGTTTTCTTCGACAAACACGAATTTGTTTGCTTATTCTTGCAGCATAAAGAATATTTCGCTGCAAGCACATAACGAATATTTCGCTGCAGGCACATAACGAATATTTCGCTGCAAGCACATAACGAATATTTCGTTGCAGGCACATAACGAATATTTCGCTGCAAGCACATAACGAATATTTCGCTGCAAGCACATAACGAATATTTCGTTGCAGGCACATAACGAATATTTCGCTGCAAGCACATAACGAATATTTCGCTGCAAGCACATAACGAATATTTCGCTGCAAGCACATAACGAATATTTCGCTGCAAGCACATAACGAATATTTCGCTGCAAGCACATAACGAATATTTCGCTGCAAGCACATAACGAATATTTCGCTGCAAGCTTTCGAGTCACGAGTGGTTTCCGAGTGCATTACCTAATTCCTGTACGCATGGTCGAAGACCCCGCCAAAAACAGAATTCTCCGCTGCAGACTGAATGTTTCGTACGAGAAATATTCCGGTCACTTGAAATACGAATGAGCGGCGCAGAAAGAGCATTTACCATCGACTAATTCCTTTCTGCGTCACGTAGCACGATTACATCCACTGCAAAGAGAATAATCGAAGCCCGCGGCAATGTGCTCCACAGCGAGTAGAAAATGAAATATAAATACTCTGAGAATCTCTGAATGATACCCCTTTGGGAAGCATGCTTCTTTTAAATTCGCAAAAATTCAAATTACTATATTTCTGCCTTTTTCGAGCAGTCGCTCAGAGAACATTCTATCGACCACCCTATGAAGCAGTCTTCAAACCTTAAATGATAGATAACCTTCTAGTTTTACCAATAAAATATTCAGAAAATTAGGCAACGTTGTGTGCAAGTAGGGTAGTTCATCCGCAAGACAAACCTATTTTTAGTTGGTGCCATAGAGCGATTTTAGGGGGTGAAAGCACCCCTTGAGAAAAATTCAGAACTTTCTTTTTCATGAAATATCTCGAGAAAGGTGAGAGATATCGAAAAGAAGTTTAAACAAAAGTTGCACCTTTTTTTATGTCTAAAAAACTGCGTAAAAATAATTATCGAATAATCCATACTTTTCAAGTTACCCCCACCACCGATACTTAATTCGATAATTATTTTCGCGCAGTTTTGTAGATATAAAAAAGGCGCAACTTTTGTTCAAACATCGTTTGGATATCTCTCACCGTTCTCAAGATATCCCACGAAAAAGTGAATTCTGCATTTTTCTCCAGGTCTGATAACGCCCCTTAAAACTGCGTTATGGCACCAACAAAAAATAGGTTTGTCCGGCGGATGAACTACTCTACTTGCAAACAACGTTGCCTAATTTTTCTGAATTTTCGGCTTGCCTATCTCCCCTTGTCAGTCGAGTTTAACCCCGGCGGAAAGTTAACCCTTCGGAGTCTGCGAACCGAAAGCAGAAGAATTCGAGGCTTCCAGCGAAGTTGAGAGGGTAAACGGTACCCCCATTCCTTTTTTCAAACTGCTCCCATTCCGCGATTTTCGTTCACTCGGGGGACGGCGAGTGAACGGATCGCCGATCCTTTCGACGAAGCTGGCGGTACGTACCGAGGAAACGTGGAGTGCGTAATTACTTTTGGAGCCGAATGAATATTAGCTGAATTATTCAGCACCAAGAAAGTAACAGGGAAAAAAATATGCGGCGCTGGGAAAGCCGAGGAAGATTTATACGTAGAGCGGCCGCGCAGCGTGGAATTCCTTCTCGTTGCCTCGCGGTGAAAAACTGTTTTCAACGAACTGAGGTCGAGGAGACGGTTTCGCGCAGCGAGATTGCGAGAGCGATTTGTCATGAATTAAAGTTTAACGAAAAGTTCGTTACACACTCGATCCTACTAACTACGCGAGCTATGTTTCGCGAGCTGCGCGGAGGAACGTTTAAGCTTCACGCCACCCGTTCGGCCAACTTTGTTCGTTGCTATTTGACGGGCAAGGGGAAAACAGGGAATCGTCGCAAACGCAGCGTTATCGTGAAAATCAAGTTTTAATACTTTAGCCCACCAGTAAAGAAACAATGCTCGATGAATTTAATTTTCTTAAATAATTTCCTGCAGAGTGGACATCTCCCGTTTTTAAACAATATGCCAAATCTTCAACTCTACACCCATTTCGGATTCGACAGTTCTGTAATCCCAATTGCCACCAACGAGATATGCTACAAATCGCGAAATCACGAAAGACGGACGTTCCTGTTTTTTCCCCTTACCCTTCATTTCGTTAGCAATCTTCAAATTGATCGAGTAATTCTGTATTTCGTTCTACTATATTTCAGTGCGATGAAGCTTTTAATCCTTGGTACTTTTGATATCGCGACACTTGGGGGTTTAGGCGCTTGCAGCGTACGTGCCCGTGTAGATGGCTTCAGAGGCTTAAACACTTATGCACCGAGGTGCTTAGCTTCGTTGATCCTTTATTTTCTTACTGTGATAGAATTACGCCGTACTTTCCACCCATTATTTCCAACTTCCGCCCCGAAAACAGGACCATCTGGCCCCACTGTAAACACTGGAGAGCGAACTGACGGCGCGCCAAGGCACTTAACGAAGGGACAATTATTATTAATTAAATTACCAGGCAGCTCAGACAAAAGAGCAATCTCCTAAAATCTAGAGGCACGCGTGTCTCTGCGGTGAATTAAGTGCGTTTAAATCGTAGCCCGTGTACACGGCGAGAGCTCGCAAGCTCTCGTACCACCCAAAACAGCTGAATGTTCAGCTAAATGTCGTCATTCGGCGCGCAAGTGGTCTCGGTCGTAAATGTCAATACAAAAGGGCGCCGAGTCCTCCATTTGCACAGCTAAGACTCGCGACCTGGTAGCCCCGCTCAGTATTCTCCTTCCTCTCGCCGGCTCTTCTCAGTTTCGTCTTAAAAATGCCCCTCTTTTGTACCCAAGAAGAAAAGAGGATTAAAGCTGTCGCCCGTGGGGCGTGATCCGCTTTCATCGAAGTCGAAAAACGATCTTCAGAGAACGACGGAGAAGTGGGCAGCATAGATGGCGGCGCTTCGCGACCCGAATGCTCGCGGGCACCTCGGTAAAAATGCAATCTTAAGTCAGTGGATTACTCTCTCAATTTTTAAAGTGCCTTCATTCCCGGCAGATTCGCGAAAGCTCCCCTCCGTTAAAGCCCGATTCGGTAATAATGAAATTCCTTTAGAGCCCGCCCCGCATTCGGGTCACTGAAAACGTGCCATTCTCGCGGTTCCTTGAGCTCCTTCAAAATACCCCAACTTCCCTCCACGCTGGCGTTTTAAGGAACCGCGACACTGCGCGACAAAGTATCGCCCGGTTGTAGCGAATGTAATTAACCGTCGCGCATACTCGTTCCCGGCCTTGTTGCCCTTGCCACGGGCATCTACGTCCACGTAGCCCGAATTTCTGCCCGGGCGAGTGTAACTGACACTTCTACACGTTGCAACGGTGACATCGCAACAGTGCGCGCGCGCGCGCGCGCCTTTGCACAGTGACGTTCGCGCAAAGTATCGTCACTTTGTTTCCCATCAGAATGCTTGATCGAGGGCAAACAATCTTTTCCAGGTCCCACCCCCTGGGAACGTCCAAGACGAGCCTTGGAGCAGTCCGGGAGGGAGCAGGCCGCAGGGAGCTGGCGGGAAGGCTTCATAATCTCCGACGAATCGCGTACCGTTGGCGGTGGTTGAACGGTGTCGCCGGACGAGTCGCCGTCGCGGGACAGAGGAACGCGCCCATAGATGGAATCGATCCTTGAACGGTGAGACGTGGTTGCGAGCAAGGACCCGCCAGGAGTCGGTGTTAATGCTTCGACCCTGCGCCCCCCAGGGGATAATCCTCGGCGAAGGACCAGCGTCGGGATCGTCGAGGGTACCACGGGCTAGGAAAGCCGCGGCAGATAGCGCGGATCCAAACTCCGCCCGAGCTGCGAACGAAACCGGGACCAGGCAATTTCTTCGAAAGAATGGAGGAATCTGGTTAACGGAAGCGGACTTGAGGGAGGAAGGGTGGTCGGGAAAGGTTGGGCTGATTTATGGGGCACCGTGAATAAATCAGAGTCCCCCAGAAGACGGAGTAGCATGATCCCGAGAGGGGCTAATAGATTCCAAGGAGCAAGTATTCGGAGGGGAGAGAGATTAGCAGATTCATAGAGGAACGAGGGCGACAAGGGTGTTGGATGACCTTTGCTCTTCAGGGCCGTTTGTTCGACGCGTCACGGGGAGATGTTTCCGGGGGCTGTCCTAGGCAGTGATTCAAGGAGCGGTGGGTAACGAAAGGGGGCAATAAGGAGGGAGGCGGAGAAGGATGCAGCGAGGTTGAAGGAAGAGGCCCGGACGCATCCCCAGCGCATCGTAAGTCGGGCGCGTCCTCCTTGGACTGTAAAGTTTGCCATACACAGCGAGGGGGGAAGAAATACGAGGCGACGAGGAGTAACTCGCCGGGCGGGGAGAAAATATTTTGTGGCACAAGGGCGCGTATACCGCCTGTGGGCGTAATAAGGGGCCGTTCGGCCGCGGCCACCGGCCACGGGGAATTTCTGATTTCTGGCGACGCGTGCGGGCTCGTAGCGAGCACGCGATATCGCCCTGGGGATATTGGGCGGCTGCGGCGACGCTTCGTATCGCCAGCTTCCTCGTGGTCCATCTGTCTCTTACGAGTCTTCCGAGGTATGGCGGTGATTCGGTTGTCGGCGGCTCGGCTGGGCGAAGAGAGTAGCTTCTCTGGCTTAATCTGAAAGGCACCACCGAATGAGCTTGGTAGGCCGCGCCAGTGCAGAAGGTTCTTTCCTTTAATGTTTGGGTGCACTCGATCCAGAGAGCCAGAGATAAGGGGATAGGGAGGCATTGAGAGGGCCAGGATCTGATGCTCGGGCACGCACGCTACGATGACACCTGGCGCCGTGTTCACCTGAACACAACCCTGCTGCAACTGAGGTCCTTGTTGCGCCACTGGGCAACCATGAGTCGCCTGGACAATTACACGGACGTCTTCCCCGACCTGAACAACTACACGGACTTCTTCCACCGCTTGAACATCACCGACGAGGACATCGACTACGTGAACAGCTTCAACCCCGAGAATCTCACCTTGCAGAGGACGCCCGGATACCAGACCGGCTGCTACTGCAACGGCAGCGTCCGCGACCTGGCCGTCAAGTATAAGGACTACCATGGCTACGTGGCGCTGATGGTGTGCCTTTTCGGCACCCTGGCCAACATGCTGAACATCGTTGTGCTGACGAGGAAAGACATGGTCGCCACACCGATAAACCGGATACTTACCGGCCTGGCAACCGCCGACATGCTCGTGATGCTCGAGTACATACCATTCGCCATATACAAGTACATCGTGCTGCCCAAGAGGCAGATATTCCCGTACGGATGGGCGGTGTTCGTTCTGTTTCACATGCACTTCTCGCAGCTGCTGCACACCATCAGCATCGCCATCACCCTCACGCTGGCCGTTTGGCGTTACATCGCCATCAGGTGAGTGGAATTATCATCCGATCGCTTCTGGGAACCGGGATCATGGGTTCGTTAATAGTTTTCGCGCGGGGGAGCAATGGTAGATTGGGACTCTCGAGGGAAATGGGCTGCGAGAAACGTCAGGGACACGGGGAATGTTTATTTTGTGAGGTGGGACAAGGGGATTTCATTTCTGTGACGAAATTTGAAGTTTAAAATTTGAAGTTTGAAATTTAAAGTTGTAAGTTGGAAGTTTAAAGTTTAAAGTTTAAAGTTTAAAGTTTAAGTTTAAAGTTTAAAGTTTAAAGTTTAAGTTTAAAGTTTAAAGTTTAAAGTTTAAAGTTTAAAGTTTAAAGTTTAAAGTTTAAAGTTTAAAGTTTAAAGTTTAAAGTTTAAAGTTTAAAGTTTAAAGTTTAAAGTTTAAAGTTTAAAGTTTAAAGTTTAAAGTTTAAAGTTTAAAGTTTAAAGTTTAAAGTTTAAAGTTTAAAGTTTAAAGTTTAAAGTTTAAAGTTTAAAGTTTAAAGTTTAAAGTTTAAAGTTTAAAGTTTAAAGTTTAAAGTTTAAAGTTTAAAGTTTAAAGTTTAAAGTTTAAAGTTTAAAGTTTAAAGTTTAAAGTTTAAAGTTTAAAGTTTAAAGTTGGAAGTTGGAAGTTGGAAGTTGGAAGTTGGAAGTTGGAAGTTGGAAGTTGGAAGTTGGAAGTTGGAAGTTGGAAGTTGGAAGTTGGAAGTTGGAAGTTGGAAGTTGGAAGTTGGAAGTTGGAAGTTGGAAGTTGGAAGTTGGAAGTTGGAAGTTGGAAGTTGGAAGTTGGAAGTTGGAAGTTGGAAGTTGGAAGTTGGAAGTTGGAAGTTGGAAGTTGGAAGTTGGAAGTTGGAAGTTGGAAGTTGGAAGTTTAAAGTTTAAAGTTTAAAGTTTAAAGTTTAAAGTTTAAAGTTTAAAGTTTAAAGTTTAAAGTTTAAAGTTTAAAGTTTAAAGTTTAAAGTTTAAAGTTTAAAGTTTAAAGTTTAAAGTTTAAAGTTTAAAGTTTAAAGTTTAAAGTTTAAAGTTTAAAGTTTAAAGTTTAAAGTTTAAAGTTTAAAGTTTAAAGTTTAAAGTTTAAAGTTTAAAGTTTAAAGTTTAAAGTTTAAAGTTTAAAGTTTAAAGTTTAAAGTTTAAAGTTTAAAGTTTAAAGTTTAAAGTTTAAAGTTTAAAGTTTAAAGTTTAAAGTTTAAAGTTTAAAGTTTAAAGTTTAAAGTTTAAAGTTTAAAGTTTAAAGTTTAAAGTTTAAAGTTTAAAGTTTAAAGTTTAAAGTTTAAAGTTTAAAGTTTAAAGTTTAAAGTTTAAAGTTTAAAGTTTAAAGTTTAAAGTTTAAAGTTTAAAGTTTAAAGTTTAAAGTTTAAAGTTTAAAGTTTAAAGTTTAAAGTTTAAAGTTTAAAGTTTAAAGTTTAAAGTTTAAAGTTTAAAGTTTAAAGTTTAAAGTTTGAAGTTTGAAGCTTAAAGTTTAAAGCTTAAAGTTTAAAGCTTAAAGTTTTACGTTTGAAGTTTGAAGTTTGAAGTTTGAAGTTTGAAGTTAGAAGTTTGAAGTTTGAAGTTTGAAATTTGAAATTTGCATTTATAGTTTTGCAAACATTTCTAGCGAAGGAACTTCTACTTACGCCTCTAATCCGCCACGCCTGGTCTGTAATAAAAATCTTTCATTAAATCCGAAAAAAAAAGTTCCCGAGGGAAGATAATAATATCGCATGTCATAGTAGAATACTCCCTTAAGGAGTTCACTTGATGACATGTTGCTGTCAAAGGGGCAGAAAGCTCGACGCGACGGAGCAAGGGTTCGGTGAAGGTTTACAATTTTAAAACACGACAGACGGGAAGTCTGATCGAAGGAAGTCGAGCGGAAGGGGGTGACACGAAGTTCGATAAAGAAGGATGAAGGGAATGATAAAAGTTTGCGACTCTCGAGTGAGAAATCTCAAACATCTCGCGAACAGCGTGAATATTACACGGCGATAGAAGCGAATACGGGTGAGTTAAATAAAAGAAGCCACAGCGATGCCCCACTCCATGGTAAATAATTGTAAGCCGACATATCGGGTCTCGCGACTGTCCTGCACCTTGCAGCGAGCGTTGCTACGGTTTTTCTACGACGACGTGGGTACAATACAACATCGATTCAATCGACTGCTACCGTGCAGCATGAATCGCGGTAAATTAACTACAGAAGATGCTTCAGTACACATATTTGATAAATAACTTGGCACACTTGGAATCGGGGTCTTATTATCTGCATGAAAAAAGTCGGGAGAGGATAGTTAAATATTTTCTGTTCGAGGGATTTTCTTTTATATGAGACTAGCAAAATATACCCGCGCTTCGCTTCGGGCCTAGGAGATATTAAGGACTCCATGAAAATACATTTCACCCCCTTTCATCACCCCCTTAGGGGTTGATTAGGGCAAAATCCTAAAATTGGTTTTTAGGCAGTTGCGTGGGAACCCTTTGTAAGTAGAAACCAAGTTGATATTTAACCGGGCCTAAGAGATATTAGGGAGCGCGAGAAAACACATTTTACCCCTTTTCACCCCCTTCGGGATGGAATTTCCAAAGATCTACTTTTATATACTATGTAGATATCTATGGCTTAGTGCACAAATATTGTTTGCTCACTTTTAACGTTTATAGAAACACAGGTTTAAACATGCAATGGTACATAAGTTCACAGTGAGTTAGTCAAGTTACGGTCAATTAATGGAGGTTTGAGGATTATGTTTAAACAGGAGCGAGCAGTTTTACCTCTTGTGAAATCTCTCGTTCCATCTCCAGATGGATTTTAGACAGCAGGCCCTCGTAATTAAGATCCTCGGTGTGTCAAAGTCGAGATGGCAAGTCCCCTTTTATCAAAGAACATTGCTTTGAGGACACGGTGGTCCAGTGGTCAGTTTTAATATGTCCCGGCCGTAATTGGCTACATAATCGATATCGAGCTGCGAATCCTGTTATACGTGGACGCTAGATGGGCGGAGGACCCCGACAGTGACAGTGCGAAAATCCAATTACGCCCCCTCGACTGCGGATCGAATTTAACTTTGATGTATCTAATTTCTACACGCCTGGCGGCCCAAACACGCGCCCAGATGCTTAGAGAACACTTAGTCGCCGGATGGCTGTCATCGAATACATAATTAGGGGAATTTGGATATTTGCTCGGCACCTAATTCAAAATAATTGGATCTTCGGGAGGCGGATATTTTCGTATAGATGTCTACAGCGATTAGAAAATGACATACGTATAGAAGAAGAATTTACTACCCCAGATTCCCTAGTTGCAAATTGAATTGAAAGCCTTGCAACAGAAGGGGTGCAGCTCCATTTTTTTACAGTTTTTGAGTTACGACGTCTAATATATCTAAAAAAAATTCAGGGATGCTGCATAACAGGCGAGCGATTTATTGCAAATTGTGAATCTGCACATATTACTGTCGATACTGTTATTGCGCGATACGAATGCTCCAGATTTGAAAATTCCCCCAAAAATGAAAGAAAAAGATATCGACTCAACTACTGCTTATTCCATGGAAATATATATTTTCTTCAAACGAAGCAGTAATTGAGTTGATAACTTTTTATTTCAAAGTCTCTGGAACGTATCCCAATAGTTTTTTCATTGCAATTTTATCACAGTTTTCGTGAAAAAATCTAGATTACTACATGTTGAGAAAAAACGAGGAAAATTTTTAAAAAACCGTAACTTTTACAAATTTCAATATTAGAAGCTAAAAATCTACAGGGTTGTTGTTCGCATATAATTTTTTCAAAGAAAAAATAGTTTGTAAATAGAGTTTGGGAAAAAAGTATTTATTTGGCATATAGAAGCTTCAGAATCAGCTTTATGGGTGGCTCACACCCGGAGTGTTAACGAAGGGTCAATGTTAAGTCGAAGCAATAATTTTATAAACAATTTTTCTTCTAATTTACTTAAAGCTGGTAAAGACGGAGGAAAGACGGTAAAGACAATTCATAAGTATAGTAATCTAGATATTACTTAATTCTTAATCCTAGATATCCAGCTCTCATCGATTGTCAAGACAAACCGTTCAGATATCATCTGTTCCCATAGCATGGTCTATTTACCCGTCTGTGCCCAACGCACATATTTACACGACACCAGCCTACAAGCAATATCCGCGCCGCAGTATATTGCTTTCTATTTGTTCAGCAGTAAGCGCGCGATAAGTCATCGTAACTCGGGTTCGCTAATTCTACACGGAATAACGATTACTCCGATAGCCGCTCATTGAAACAACAGAACCGCCACGCAATCCGAGTTTGCTGCTTCAACGAGTGGCCCAGCTTGGTTGCACAGGGGACTTAGCTGATGAAATTTTGGAGGCCGAGCCAGGCAATTAACTGCTCAAAATCGGTGGTAATTTCAGCAACCGTTGCAAGGTAGTCGCATAAGCTCGCATCCGTAGCTCTCCATTAATGTTCAGAAAGCGTGAGTTCGTCTAGCTCCGTACGCATCGCGGAAATGCAATTCGACTCGCTTGAAATTTTCCTCGAATTTCAACGAAATGCTGTTTGCCCACGACTTATTTCCCGTATCCTCCAGCTCCGCGGAAATGAAAGACAAGCCGCTCCAATGCGATTCGGATCTGTGCAAATAAATGTTACTCTCATTGTCCGCGGTTATCGTTCACAATTACGTCAGGAACCAATCCTCCGGTTCTGTACGCGTAGAGACAATCCAATCCAAATATATCGAAACGAAACGGTCCAGTTCTTTCCAGGCCCCGTCGGGCAATCGTGCGACTTTTATGTTGGAAATACAAATAACCCCTCAGGTGGAAATCGGTATTGCTAACAGCTTCACCGCCCTCCACTCTGTAAACGCACAATTCAGCAGGAGAAATCCCACTCGAATGGGAGACATTGTTAGGATTTCAATGATCGATGCTCCTCGTAGAGCTCGATACGAGGACCTTTTTAATCCACCCTCCCCCGTGAAATCACCAAAGGGGATGACCCACCTGTCACCGAGTATTCACCGAACCGCAGTCGCAGTGTTTTATTTACGAATCAAACTGTTTCTCTGTATCGGGTTCTCTCTATTAAGTGTAACTGGCGAAACACTTCGCAACCACCGTCCTGTTTGAATTCGTCGATTATGAGTTTGTGTCTCCGTTTAGGGAGGCTACCCCGTGGGGCATTGAGTATGCCCCGAATAAATAGCGCGACAATGGACGCTAATTGAGGACGCTGGGCTTCTCGCGGAAATGCCGCTGCGAGGCGAAGGAGTACATTTCCGTTTCCAGTTGGCCAAATTTATCCACGATTATCCGCGACGACGGTGGAGGAAACGTCGCCTCTGTTCGACGATTATACGCCAGCCGGGCGTGCTCGTTTTGTTAATAGGATGGGCTATTTACAGTTCCTGGAGTTGGGAGACTAGAGATGAAATTCTCTTTTAATGGCTTAGAGTGCAACGTGGTCTTGCAGGGTAACTCAGTTACTTTTCACCCTCTGCAGCAGCAACACATCTGTGCCTCTTATGCTCATTCTATCTCTGGCTTTTTTATGTGATCTTTGTTACCGCAAATTGGCATGTTCTTGGAACATTCTGTTATGTGATTTAAAATTTTTACATTTCCTTTAAGTATCCTATTATAACATTGCAACTTTTGTGATTGTACTACAAGCGTGAAAATGCTAACAAATATTGTCCTTTTCCTTCTTTAGTACATGTTATAAATGGCACCAACAGCTAAAGTTTTAAGTTCCATGTTCAATGCACTCTCTTTTCTATATTTCTTATAATTAGATTTGTTTCATTTGCTCTAGTTATCCTGTTATAACATTGCAACTTTTGTGATTGTACTACAAGCGTGAAAATGCTAACAAATATTGTCCTTTTCCTTCTTTAATACATGTTATGAATGGCACTAACAGCTAAAGTTTTAAGTTCCATGTTCAATGCACTCTCTTTTCTATATTTCTTTTAATTAGATTTGTTTCATTTGCTCTAGTTATCCTGTTATAACATTGCAACTTTTGTGATTGTACTACAAGCGTGAAAATGCTAACAAATATTGTCCTTTTCCTTCTTTAATACATGTTATGAATGGCACTAACAGCTAAAGTTTTAAGTTCCATGTTCAATGCACTCTCTTTTCTATATTTCTTTTAATTAGATTTGTTTCATTTGCTCTAGTTATCCTGTTATAACATTGCATCTATTGTGATTGCACTAGAAGTGTGAAAATGCATAAATTTGTTATGCGTTTCATTACTTGTTACATGTTAAGTTCTGCCTCTAAACGTACCGGCACCCCATCGCCCTTCTCTCTTTTTATTTAATTAAAGGCAGCTTCCGGTCCAAAAATCGATTTTTTGTTTTATTTCATTTGTCGAATGTTCAAGCTTTCAGGAATACGTGTTTCAAAGGATTTGTTTTGAAATTCGTAGAATTCCCGTTTTTGGCATTTATGTAGCGACAAATGCATGGATAAAGCCGGGAATCCACCGAGAAGCTAAGCTAAACTATGCTCTGCTATGCTATGCTACGTTTTAGCATAGCTTTTCGTGGAAACGTTTCCAAAAGAATGTAGCGAAGCTAATGTTTTCAAATCATAGCATAGCATAGCATCGCATAGGGTACGTCGGGGAGAGACGACTCACTTTTTTTAAAATCGTAAGTTACGTAATTTGCACCGTAAATTTAGTGGTTGTTTAAAGGACAAAAATAAACGTGATCGAGCCATCTCACCCGCAAGGCCATCTCACCCGGAATTACCCTAATTTAACTTAGCTTCTCGTTGGATTCCCGGCTTTAAGCCGGCCACTCGACACTCGCGTAAAACTGTAAACGCGCTTTTCTCGAAACAGTGCTCCCAAAATCGGTATAGATATATAGAAAATGTTTCATTATTTTATTTCAGATATCAGATTCAAACCTTTTGTGGGCCACTGCGCGAGCCTTTAAAATCGAAGGATCTTCCGACATATATTCATAGCTTCGTAATATAATTTATATCTTAACTCAAACTTTGTTTTAAAGTACTTTATAATATTATATAAACATAGTAAAAAAAAAAATGAAAAATCTTCATGAAGCCGATGAGTTGTAAAAAGAATCCACGATCTATACCTATTTTCCGAGCGTTCAAACAGTTATACCCCCTTCGTAGAGCCTGTGCAAGTCCTGCGCTCCGCAAAATCGGCAACCATTGGATCGAGAATCGTGTAATTGGGTCACGAGTGGCTCGATGCTTCGGTTGTTTTCGCTTTTCACGTCGTAAAAGTGGATCGCGCTGATTATCCCAGGAATTTCCGTTGATCCTGATCAGACAGCGTTTGCGGCAGAGTCTCAGAAAAAAAAGCGTACTCGAAATGGAAACTGTGCATTGGCTGCTTGTGAGTGGCGAAATCGCGAACGAGTATTCCAGCATTTAAATAGCGGCCTTCTTTCCACACACCGCGGGATCGCGTTTCACTCCTTTCTGCTTTGCTATTCAACTTCCGTCAGCAGCTTTTTCGACAATGGCTTTGATGCTTCGCACTGAAAGCGGCGCGCGTGAATCTATGCGTTTCATTCGACGAACTCGTTCGTTAATTCCTCGCCTCGCTTGTACACCCTCTCCTTATCATCCCGTCCGTGACAAATCCTGACGCACCGAAATCGGGGAAACCCGACGATAACTGCTACCAGTTTCACTCGTTACAAGTGACACGCGAACCACTACGGTTCAATACAATTAACTCGAGATTTAAAAATTCAGATTAAGTTGAGACCCTCGAAGTCGAAACTTGCTCGTCATACTTTCTCAATAGTTTCCCTTTATTCGGCAACATCTTAGCTTTACCTTCGAAGAACAATCATCCCTCTATCTTATTCCTATAAAAACTTCCACAATTTTCACACAAAAAAGTGCCATTTGTCCACCTTGCGCGAGCTCGACGAGAACGGAGGGTGGGGGTGGGGGTGGATATTTATTCGCTAGGGTGAAAGCAGAGCACGCTTGAGGGGATCTTTCAGCTTGATACCACAATCATATTTTCCCACGCTGGAGGGAAAACCGAGGGTGTAATTGGCGTGAATTCAGACCGCGCTTGGAGCAACACCCAGTCTCGGCGCAGGCAACGCGAGTGGAAAAGATGACCTTCCCGTGGCTGATCGCGTCGAATCGTTAGTCGAGAATCTTGTCTGGTTTTAAATGCGGGGCGAGACTCGTGCCAATAATGTTATTAAAATGGTGCGATATAACGTACAAACTGAGACATTCCGATCTGAAAATGTAGCTGCGCCGAGTGCCGTATCGATTTTCAGATACGAGATGATGCGGTGCCTTTATATTACCGATATACTCAGCGTAGAAACGGACTACGTAGAAGCTTGCACGGTATTACGCCGCGATGCCCGCTTAACAGCCCCTCCCTTCCGCAGGACAATGTTCGTGGCCCACGGTCGGATCAGTTTGATTCCCAACGCGCGAGCAAGCCATTCGGCGTGGGTGGTGTTTGCGCGTGTCTGCCACTGTGAAATTGAAACCAACACGTGTATCCCACTTTCGACTCCAGTTGCACCTAATTGAAGATCGAACTCGATCACGTCGAGGAGGAGGGGCTATCAGACTGTAGACAGCCGAAGGTGTCTGTTATAATTAGATCGTCCCAATTGATTCCACCTTCGGACTCAGAGTTTCCAGACTTCCGCAGTTCATTGTTTCGGATAGCACACATTGCGAATGGAATGTGAATATTTGAATGGAATAGTTTTATCGCTGGTAAATATAAAGTATGTTAAAAAATAGTTGAACCTTTTTGGCCGTGCGAACCGTGGCCATTGAAGTGGCAACCTTTAACCGGTGACGCGGAGTCTGGCAGACTCCGGCAGAATTATTTACCCTATATTTTTCTAATTTTCTTCGGTTCTAATTTTAGTTTTCATTGATTCAGTGGCAAACTACGGATGTCAGAAACCAGAATCACACCTCGAAATTGGATTGCGTAACTTTTTAAGACCAATGTTACGGCAAAACAATAAAAGAACGTTGAAATGTTTAACAGTCAGCGCCGGCATTTTTAAAGCACATGTATATTTCGTAGCAACTTTTTTTTAATCTCTATGATAATAATAAATATTGGGCGAAAGGATACATCTGGATTTGCTTCCATTTTTTTTTTTTGTTCAAATCTATTAAAAAGAAAGTGTTTCTTTCGCGGAAAACGACTGCCTACTTAGTCCCCTTAAGCAAGCGATTGCGCTTCTCTGAGTTCCTTCTTAATTAATCTCCAATTCCGCAGGCGGATATCGCCGCTCGTCTACCATCTGGCTAATAGATCGAATCGAGTGGCGGCGATTCGTATGATAAGCAGGGTACGCGCAAGCAACGCGATTCCACTGACGAGACGCGTCGTTATCCCCCGCCGCAGTTTCTGCAGCTACATTTCCCTTTAACGGGGAATGCTTCCGCGCGACTTTGCCCGGCCGTTCGCCGGGGCAAATAAGGCATCTGCGTAACGCGCAGCGAGGGGAGAGGCGCGGAGGAACGGTCCCGTGCTCGGCACTTCTAAATTAAATCACGCATCGACGCTGAGTCTTCCCTCGTTTTTATGAAATCAACGGGACGCTCCGGAGTGCCTTGCGAATATTGAACCTGCGCAAGGATGTCGGAGCAGCGGAGCATCCTCCGCGCTTTCGCCCAGCAAACCAGTGGAAAACAGCATTCCACTTCGTACTTCTGCATCCCACACGGAATCCCTGTTTCAGTAGTCTGCCAACGGTTTTGTAGTGGGTTGGCGAAAGCAGCGAGGGTGGTAACAGCGTGAATTTCTAATTCTGCGATTGTATTATCGCGAGACACCGTGGATGCCTCTCTTCAACTCGCCACTTGGATTCGAAGCTCTCGCTGGGATTCTTGCACGATTCTGTCACACTTCCAGCGTCCTAACGGTCCCCACTTTTTTTCCACGTCACTGGCACTGAATGTTACTCGAAAAGCATCAAGGGTAAGTTTGCGATGTAACGTTTTGTTCGTTGGGAATCAGTGGCGGATTTAACGGGCGGCCGATTAACAGTTGCCGCATGGGTGCCTGCCCATAAGGGCCCCCAGGACCCGATCCGAAAAAATAATTATGATTCTATCTACGTCCGCATGTTCCCGAAAAATGGACCCCTGCTCGGAAGGCCTCCCAGGGCCCTGTCCTCAAACAAATGAAATTATGATTTTATCAAAATTATATTGTGAGATAAAAGTATGTTTTTATTAAAATTATATTGTTTTCTGTACTAATACACTTAGCCCGTTTTTAGTAAACTACCTATTCATTTTCCCGAAAAATGGCCTCCTTGCCAGAACGCCCCTCAGGGCCCTATCTTCAAAAAAAAGAAGATTAAGAGTTTATCCAAACGATATACTTTTTCCCGGCGCTATTACACTTAGCCTGTTCTTAGTAAACTACCTCTTCACTTTCATAAAAAAATGGGCCCCTCGGAACGTTTGCCACCTGGGCCTTTTCCCTGAAATCCGTCACTGTTGGGAAGTGTATCGCCGACAAAGGGAGGGGAAAATGAGAGCATTCCCTCTGGGCAATAGAGAAGTATTTAGCCAGGGCGAAACTAGAACGGTGAAACTTCGAGAAGGGCACTCTAGTGCGTTAAAAGGACTACAGGAACAGGGGAGGGGTGAGCACCAACAATGCAGCCGGCAAATAACAGTTATTACCCTTCTGGACGGAAAGGGAACAAGAAACGAACAGCTGTTACACGGTTAATTTGCAATTATACTCCAAGAGAAACGATATCCTCATTCGGTTTCGACTCGCGAGAATCGGGGCCCTCCGTCGTTCTCATCTGTTGCATTCATTTCCCTCAACTTCTGGCTTCGATATAAACAGAAACCCGTCGCGCAACGCAGGAAGGGAGAACCGTTGGAATATTTCACGTCGCTCAGGCACGCGACGTGCATACTTTCGTTTCGCTAATAAGCAACAGCTGCGCTTATTATACCCGTCTTCGGCGCGCGAATATTCATAAAATATTGAAGATTACTTGGTCAATTACATGCCATCCCCTGCTTTCCCCGATAACTCGATGCCCGCGAGAATAAACGCGGTTCGCGGCCGACGGGGCTCGCGAGGGAATTTACAAGTGTCGTAATTTATCGTTTGCCCGATGCGTGAACAGCGGTCGTTAAATAAATTCACGTTCACGGATCAATTAACCAACGATGATGCCGTACCCCTCCGCTCTGACGCGCGCAAACATCGTGCCGGCGAGTTTGAAATTTGTTCGCGTGGATATGCCGATCTCCGAGGGGAAAATAGAACGCTGGACAAATTAACGTTGCACAATCGGCGGTGCGAATTTCTAAGAGACGAATATTCTGCACGAACTAGAGATCCAATTAGCGAGACTTGTTAGCTGGGAGTATTCGAAGTCGATCGCATCTCTCGAACCGTTCCTTCCGATGCTTTCCGTTCGACGCGAAATCGGCTTTCAGTGTCCGACAGCAGTCTAAACGGTTCGCGCACCGTTGCCCCCGAGTATTTCACCGTGATATTATTCCATTGCTACCGCCTCGGGCAACCCGATGAATCGTAACCAAAAGTATGCGTTACATCGATGCTACCGTTTCGGACGCGGAGTCTGTTATTCAGGGAAGAGGGGAGGATTGTAGCCAGACCGCCGTTGCGGTCCGCGCGTAGTTACCTCGAGTATTTCATTAAAATGTTGCGCTGATGCTATTGTATTAGATCGTTTAATGAGCTCCCGTGACACGCGGCAGGATAATATACAGTTAGTAAAAAAAGTATTTGTACAGTTTTTAAAATCGCATAACTTTCGTAGAATTCGTCCAATCGACGTGAGTTTTTTTGAGAAGCTAGAGGGATTAGTTTGCTAAATGATGTGTTTCGTCGTTTTAAAAATATGTACATGGTCGGAATAGCAAAAAAAAAATAGTAAAGGTCGTTTTTTAAACTTTTTTGTGAGCTTGTAATGAAAATTCAAAAAACCCGTTTGTAGATTTAAGTAAGTTATATACGTGCCTAAAATTTCATCAAAATCGGTCAACGTTGGTCTGAGCTATGAACGCTTAAAGATCGCAGAATAAGGTCGAAAATCGCGCAAATTCCCGAAATCAGCGATTTTCGACCTTATTCTGCGATCTTTAAGCGTTCATAGCTCGGAGCAACGTTGACCGATTTGCATGAAATTTTAGGCACATATATAACTTACTTAAATCTACAAACGGGTTTTTTGAATTATCATTACAGGCTCACAAAAAAAAAATTAAAAAACGACCTTTACTATTTTTTTTTGCTATTCCGACCAAGTACATTTTTTCAAAACGACGAATCGCATCATTTAGCAAACTACTCCCTCTAGCTTCTAAAAAAAACTCACGTCGTTTGGGCCAATTCTACGAAAGTTATGCGTTTTTAAAAAGTGTACAAATACTTTTTTTACTAACTGTACCTTTACTCGCTGCGCAGTAGAAGAAGCCACTCGTAGCCAGCCCAGCGGCCAAGTAGTACATCCTTGGATTATTCCGACGCAACTCGTTGCATCGTACAATCTCTCAGAGAAATTGTAGTATTTAAAGGTTTTTCGAATTAATGGCTAATCGCGTGCAGCTCGTGGTTGGCCTTCTTCGCGAAGGGGCGATCCTTCGGGATGTATTTCCTATACGACTCCTCCTTCCGTTCGCTGTAAGTCAAGCAAATGACGCTCGTAAGTCTCTCGTAACTAGCTGTAGGAAAATAATGGGCGGAACGTTACAAAGGAGTCGACGGGAATTTCCACGGGAAACGGTAACCGTACCGTTGCGACAATTCCGCATTATCCAACGAAGAAGTAACCTTTATTCATCGCTAATGAGACGGCAGGCAAATAACGAAAGAAATCCACCGCGCGAGAAACGTTTATGCATTTCCCCTCGACGGAACGTGAAACGCGTGCATTTCCCTCGCGCACATCACGGCCCGGCGTGCGGGGGCGTAGCCAGTATTTCATTCAGCGAGGCGATAAATAGTTAAATCGAATTTTGAATTTATGTATGGTATACTCGTAGAAATAAATGTTTACTTCGGAATCGAATTTCTTTTTATTTGGTCATAAATTAATTTAATTTTGCACGAACGAGCAATTTATTATTTTGTTTCTCCGCCACGAGGGGACAAGCGCCATTGACCCTCCTGGGCTACGCCCATGCCCACGTGTCCTGACGTCACCGCTCTGGAATAAAGCGGTATCGTTAACTGCATCTGCTTTTCCACGTCAACTCTCAATACAGCAGGAACGCCTAACGTTAACTGTCTGAATAACGGAATTATGCGCTGCTAGTTGAGTGCTCGAACGCGATTAAACGGTAACTAGATTTTCTAATGATAAATTGGCGAGGCGGGGCTGCTCTTTCGCTTATGAGCGATCCTCGTGAACTGAATACAGCAAGGAAGATATTCTCGAGAGTATGAAACAATTATTATTCTGTTGTTTGTTGCGCGCGCGTATAAGTGTTACGACAGCGGTGTAGCGGGTTGTCGGATATAGAACCAGGCGACAGGCAGCCTGGGGGCGCTGCCCGTTTTCAGTAGAACAGCCTTGGTTTGAGTCAGACGCAGGGAACCCGGAATTCCCAGAAGCTCGGCGTACGTCAATCGCGCATCAATCGGCCGAACTGGGTAGCTACAGGATTTGCGGAACTCCGGTTGTCGTTCATTTCTCCGTCGATATTCCCTGTCGCGAAGAAATATGAATAATACATATTTCTATTCTATTTATTTCCTTTTACTTGTAAACGGAATTGTTTGCAACATGCAAATTGAAATAGATTACGGCACGCGAGATTATTATCCAGAGAAACACCAAGAACAAGATAAATCTGGTAACAAGAATATAGCAGAATCAAGAATTGAGTGGGTAACTGAACAATTAAACTGCAAATGAAATTATTATGTCCTTCCGTAAAGAACTCTAAACAGTAAGGCCGGTACAGAAGAATAGTAATAATATGTATTTATTACACTGCTGATCCACTACCCGACCCTGTGAGATATTTAACACTATACGCCCCACGAGTTAATCGTATTTATTCATAAGCAGGCATTAGAAAAAAGACGAAATGGTTGGGGTAGAAAAGTAGCAAAACGAAATGAAGGAGAGATCGAGGAATTCTGAAAGCGTGAGATGATGAAAGGACGGACACCGTGGTTAAAGGAGGTGGACGACGACCGAGAAGGTATATTAAAAGGAATAAATTTCCAATAATAGGAGGATATGTAGGAAAAGGATGCAGTGAATTTAATAAGGTGGAAGGCAATTTTACCCGCGCACTACACTTTGAACGATTAATTCGACGCCGTCGAATAGTTGTCAGAGTCAGCTTATTCGAAACAAAGGTTGTTCAGAGTGGCCACGATAGCGCGTCAGAGCCGATGCTAAAGGGGAATCGTAGCAAATGCTCGAAAGGACTATTCGGTTCGCGGGACCTTTTTTCAGGGGACTAACAACGACAGAGAGTTTCGCATAATACTCGGCAACGATGGAACACTTGTACCTTTAATATCGCCGGTACAAAGGCGCAGAGGCGACCTCGAGGAGCGCATGGAATGGTGAAGCCAACGTAGACAAAACGAGGACAAAGAATTTGAGGAAAAATCAAATCCATTTGTTTGCTTACACGCTGGGGGCGTTATTTCAAAATCTGTTTCGTATTACTTTGAAGAAGATCGGTTTTATCCACGACAGAGGGTGGCTTGAAGATTCGTGGGATACTTCGTTCGCTGCAAATAGCAACTTTTTTATTCCTGCGAATTACCTATTAATCTTTATGATACAATTTAAGAAAAACGATTTATTAAACACAATTTTTACTACCAATTAGGGTAGGGTGGGGCTGAAAGTCACGTTTTTCGTATAAACCTATGTAAAATTTAGTAATAACAATCTAGATATTTACGGTGACATTTCGTATAAACTACAACTATTATGCTTTACTTTTACAAAGTTCTTGGTTAATAAATTGTGTTATTTTTTGTTGAGTTATATCACAAAATGCGTGTCAATTCAAAATGGACTTTTTGCCTCGTGCCAGGGGCAAAAATATCTTCTAATCAGTGTTTGGTGTAACACAAAACAGAATAAGTAAAAAACTGTTTTGAAATCAGCAAATACTTATTAAAACATTTTTTTGCTATACCTACAATATATTGAAAGGAAATGCTACGGCAATCTTTTCTTAAACAAAAGCTTGAACAAAAAATTCCACAATAATCTTAGCTCAACATAAAGATATAACTCTCTTTTAAGCAGTTTGGCCACATTTCTTAAACTCCAATCATTTTAATATAAAAAAAACAGGAGAAAGATAGATAATTCGTGACTTTACCAATTGGTTTGCTTCAACAAAGACAACCACTCTTTTTAGTATTTTAACGTGACTTGTTTAACAGAAAATAAAAATATAAGTCAAAGATATAAGTAACGAGCTTTTAGCCCCACCCTACCCCACTTTTTTTAAATTTCATTTTTACCAACAGTAGCCCAAGTACTAGTAAAAACAAAACTGCTGCAGGACTCTCCCCTACTGCTAACAGATTGATTCCTTCCAAGTCCCGCGACAGTGGGGCATTAAAATTATGGTAACGAGGCATGGAAAATGCCTCTTTCTTGTGGGAATTAAAAGTCCAGTGTCGAAATAAACACTCTCATCTAGGAACGCGATAAATGAAATTTCTTCTGTTACCATTCCCCGCCAGGGCCACTGGAAGACCGGGGACACAAAGTGCTGCGAGTAAACGGGGATTTCAATTTCCATCGGTGGGTGACTAAGTAGGCGGACGTTCCGTGAAAGTCGAAGGCTAGATCGATGGGGACATTTAGTGGAATCAAGAGCTTAATGGGAATATCCCAGCGAGATGCCTTCCCATTAATCGATAATTCGCGCGAGAAACGCGTATGAAATTTCGTCACAGTTATCACCCGTCCGCCAGTGTTGTTACCGGTCGCTTTAAAGTATTCCCACGTATCGGCGTTGCTACATGCCAGAAAATGAAAGTTTAATTCGGCGAAGTTGCGTACGTGCGCGTTTACCGCGATGCAGCGGACGGTGCGCTAGCTATTATTCGGGTATTTTCCGACGTGGCTCGAATGAAACGGGCGCCACTGAAAAACCTGAACATTGGGATACTGCGAAGCTGTTAGAGGTAAAGGGAAGTTTTCTGGGAATATTTAGAAAAGGCTCGTACCTAAATATTACAGCTCACCGAGAGGTATCGGGTTGAAACGTGTTGCTGCATGCTTGCTGCGTTATTGTTACAGGTTCCCACAGTACAATCACGCTTGGTGCACAGCTGCCCGTTGCTCGATGGCCCTGTGGAGCAGCTTTCTGGCGCCGTTCGTGGCCTGTGCGCCCAGTTACCTCGTGTTTGGCGTAAGTCCCCCATTTCTTCTATAACTTCGCCATTCGCCTGTAATCGCTGACACGAAGCGATTGAAAGTTCGGATCTCGCGAGTCCACTTTACTAGAATCTAGAGTATCAACATACCCCTCGCATCGTTCGATTCTACACCCCCGTGTGCAATTATAAGGGGTAACGCCACGATGATAGCAGAAAAAAGGTAGGATAAGTTTGGAGGTGATTTTAAAGAAATTTATGAACTTTGTTAAAAATGCAACGTAACGTTCCTATGGCGCGTATAAAGAAGAACAAAAAAATATTTTTTCCAGATTTTTTTAACAAAAAATGACGGGGCAACAGCCGATGTGTACTTTTCATTCGAGTCGTTCCGCGGTGGAATTTTTTCACGTCCACTCCGTTGGACCAAGAACAGAAACACAAAGTGTTTTGTAATCTACACACTAAATACTAAAGGGGTAGCCAAGATTTCGAAGACATATTGATTTTTTAAGGAACGGCGAACATTTGAAAACAATCCTTTTTTTAGACGAGGAGGGAAAATTCGCCATTCCTTTGGAACTCGATATTTTTTCGAAAACTTTTTGTTCCAGACCCAACGGTGTGGACGCGAAAAATTCCACCGCGGAACGACTGAAATGGAAAATACGTGTCGGCTGCTGTGCGGCTATTGCGTCGTCATATTTTGTTAAAGAAATCTGAGAAAAGGTTTTTTCGTTCTTCTTTATAGATATCTTAAGAAGCTTACCTCAATATCTTAAGGACATGGTTTTTATGGCAGTACTGTTTTGAGTTTGTGGCTTATATGTTTCGTAATTTTTAACGGTCCGTTCGGGCCGCATTTCTGTTCACCTTCTGGATGCTCTTGTTTTGTCTGCTGTTTAACTCACTGCCCTCTTTAGTTAAAATGTCCTATCTAGCATTTTGAAACAACCGAGAAAACTGATGTTTTATCATTTACTTTGTACCATACTTATTATCTTTCATTCAAATTAAAACATGTTGTCATTATTTTGTAATAGCCTAATATAATTTTTTATAATAGGTGTACCGGTAGGGGATGTTTTATTAACGTGCCAAATAATTAATTGTTTTAGATAAGATATTTTAACCATTTTAAAAGAAGCTAGGTTAAATACATTAAACTGTTTATAAATTTTTACGAAGCACGTAGAGTTTTCTAATTTCACTTAAAAGGTAAAAGACGTGTGGAACTTCAAATATTTCAACATATCTCAAAAAATGATAAAATGCTAGATAGGACAGTTTAACTAAGGAGGGCAGCTCGGTCACCAGCTAACCGACTCGCGTGTCGCACGTTCCGTTCAAACGGTTGCGACTATTTTCAAATAGCATACGCAGTATTTTTCGCTGTATCAAAACTTTCCTTGATAATGGTCAAAATTAATGACCGAAACGATGGAAATTGACGTCAACATTTATATTTGCAAAATAGCTTTGATTTATTTAAAAATAAAAAATAATTGTTAAGTGACCGAACCAGTGCGCCGATACCATATCTTATTAAATACACGGTCGAAATTGAATTTATTCTATTTAAGAACCTTACGTTACATTTTTAATAAGGTTCATAAATTTCTTTAAAATCACCTCGAAACTTATCCTACAATTGTTGGCCTACCATCGTGGCGTTACCCGTTGATTTAACACAGAAAGCTGAAGACAGTGAAGGTACCGTTGCCTTTTTCTTTTTCATTCGCGGGTTCGGGACGAATAGTGTTCGCGCGACGGTGTCCAGTTGCCGTCCCCCCGATAAACAGACGAACCCTTAATTGCTAGATAAGGAAGCAGACGATGAAGGTGAACGGCACCCCCAGGATCGCTTACACCGTCGACGCGAATGACTCCCAGCACGAGGACTTTTTCTACCAGCTGAATTTCTGGGTGCTCGGGGTGGTCGTGAAGCTTCTGCCCTGCCTCATTCTTACCGTTATCAGCTGCTGGCTGATAAAAGCTCTTTACAGGTGACTCTCGCCAGCGAGCAATACCCAAACCCACCAACGACACTGCTCCTCGCAAGAAGAGCTACGCCCCAGCTGGTGTCCCTTTCAATCCCGTCTTCGCTGGTCCAATCCCACGAACCTTGAACTCAAAATGTCACGTTCGAGCCAGAATATTCCACGCGGAAGGAAGCAAGCTACTTATCCCACCCTCCACCCTCCACCCTCCACCCTCCACCCTCCACCCTCCACCCTCCACCCTCCACCCTCCACCCTCCACCCTCCACCCTCCACCCTCCACCCTCCACCCTCCACCCTCCACCCTCCACCCTCCACCCTCCACCCTCCACCCTCCACCCTCCACCCTCCACCCTCCACCCTCCACCCTCCACCCTCCACCCTCCACCCTCCACCCTCCACCCTCCACCCTCCACCCTCCACCCTCCACCCTCCACCCTCCACCCTCCACCCTCCACCCTCCACCCTCCACCCTCCACCCTCCACCCTCCACCCTCCACCCTCCACCCTCCACCCTCCACCCTCCACCCTCCACCCTCCACCCTCCACCCTCCACCCTCCACCCTCCACCCTCCACCCTCCACCCTCCACCCTCCACCCTCCACCCTCCACCCTCCACCCTCCACCCTCCACCCTCCACCCTCCACCCTCCACCCTCCACCCTCCACCCTCCACCCTCCACCCTCCACCCTCCACCCTCCACCCTCCACCCTCCACCCTCCACCCTCCACCCTCCACCCTCCACCCTCCACCCTCCACCCTCCACCCTCCACCCTCCACCCTCCACCCTCCACCCTCCACCCTCCACCCTCCACCCTCCACCCTCCACCCTCCACCCTCCACCCTCCACCCTCCACCCTCCACCCTCGATCCCCAACATTCTTCACCTCGAATTTCCCACGCGCCCCGTTCCGCAACGCGCCAAAGACAGCCGGCAAAAGATAAGAAACAAAAAGAAAATCACACGATCCACCCGCATCTGCTTAGCTTCTCCTCCCATCGAATCCCGCGGGTCCTTTTGCCCTGCAGTTTCTTATTCCGCGAGAGAGACCGATACGTCGTGTCGAGGGCGCACTTTCGAATCACCCGGCCGGATTAAATTGCAGGGCGAAGAGCCGGAATCAGGCGTTGAAGAACTACAATCAGTGGGAATGCGCGGCCCCGATGGGCAACGGGGTGGCGTCCAGGACGCCCAGCAAGTCTGAGAAGAGGACCGACAGGACGACGAAGATGCTTGTGGCGGTGTTGTTGCTGTTCCTGGTCACGGAGATACCGCAGGGGATTCTGGGCCTTTTGTCCGGGGTCCTCGGCGACTGCTTCTTCCGCAACTGTTACCACAACTTCGGCGAGGTGATGGACATCCTGGCGCTGTTGAACGGCGCCATCAACTTCATCCTCTACTGCTCCATGTCCAGGCAGTTCCGCACCACGTTCGGGCAGCTGTTCAAGCCGAGGATCATGATGAAATGGCAACCCGCCACGCAGCAGACGGACGTGCAGAGCACCTATGTATGATTCAGGCGGAAGGGTCCAAAGACCACGCGTCTTTAGAGACTGGACCGCCCTGGGCGAATGCGAATTCAGACGTTCGACTATTTATATTCTCTGTTTTACTTTTCTCTACCCTTCAGGCGCGCTTCCATGGCCAGGGGGTGTATTGATCCTCGAGGGGTAAGGTAGTGCGTTCGTTTCGTACAATCGACGGGACTGGGGGTGCCTCGAGGAGGAAGATATCTGTGTTTTCTATTCAGATTGGAGTTTATTCGAATTTGAACGATCTTCGATACTTTTCTTAGAAGCTTCTGGCACAGTAGTCCTCCTCTTTGATGTACAAAGTCGATTCTTCCATCGTTTCAAACGGAAATTCAATGTGAAAGAAGAATTTTACTAATTTTCATCCCCATTCGAGGGTTAATAACGCACAGAATTAAACCGACCGATGCCGAGACCTCTGCATAAAGGGGAATAACAACGTTCGACTGTTTGAAGTCGACGGGGCGTTGATGGAACCGAATCCTGCGCGGTTTTAAATCTCCCCGAGCTCTCAAGGAGATCCTGCGCCCCTGAGTGGCTACCCGATTACCTCGATCGGTACCGAACGTTTCCGGCGGTACATTCTTTCACAGACATCGAAAAAGGGTTGGTCGATATTTGCCGTTGCATTACCGCGCGACAGACGCATCAGCGATGTTGAAGGATCGCGCGCGACAATACGAAAGGGAGAGAAATCGTTTTCGACGGGTGAATAAAGTGAACAAACACTCTGTGCGCTCTGCCGGGGGACTGATATCGGGAGCTCGTGCCCCAGTAGGAAGCTGGGGATCGATCGGGGCTCCAGTTTAGGAACCGTTGCCGCGGATCAATAGCGATATCGCCTTTCAGGCTTCGTGACACATGTTACCACGCGTGTAAATTGATTTCCGCGATTCGGCATCAGGTCGCAAACAACTAGGAATCGGTAACGCGGAGGACCCGATGCAAGTTTCATGGAACCTGAGAGCCGACGCAACCCAACGTGCTTCAGCGTGCGCGGGCCCTCGTTAGGGCGGAAAGGAACCCGATGCCAGGTTAATCCTTCTCCGAATCGGCGACGATGAGGCACGACTGGAACTTAGATTTAATCGAAGCTCAAGGAGGTAACGTTACCTCGTTTCCATTCTCTCATCCGCATTGTTCCGGCTAACGTTACTCGACATGTCGCCAGGCTTTTGTATCTATACTGTAGCGCGTATTTTATAGAATGTGCTGATATAATCGTTAATATACTCGGTCAGTGATACAGATTGCCGAGAACGACCGCGTGGAATTAGAAGCGCGGGGCAGGCTGGATCCGTCAGCGTTTATTTAGGGTAAGTCCGGGAGAGTTGGACCGCCGAGAGAGTCCGGCCAGTGTTGATATTTTAAGACTGACGCAAGATAGGGCACTGTGTGTCATTCACACAAAAGAAATGAAGGCGCTCGTTGTTTATCTCGCATTCACCATTGTCACAAATCTATATTTGAATTATAAGATACAGTTAAGACTTTATGCGAGGCTGAAAGTTTTTAGACCAAGTTACAGTGGTGGTGTTATTTGAAAAACAGGTAAGTTTATTTACACTCTTCCGATATCGGGGATATAACATGCATATAAGTACAGTGTAACACCAACGATACGTGTGTATTCGTTTTTAATTTTTTTTGATAAGTTGGTCGATCGCTACCTTGATTAGGGTACCCTTAGGTTGCAAAACAGCAGCCATGCTGAACCTCGCCCATTTATCACATTATTTATGTAATTTTGTGGTGAATAAAGTCGGATTATTATTATTATTATTACTCGTAGTGGGTGGACGGTCTAACCCTGACACGCAGGTGAGACCGACCAGTTGCATTGCCAAAGTTTCTCGTTGAAAATCAAAATAAATATTTGAAATTATCGCGCGCTATAATTTATATATACTCTAAATTGCTCGGGCTTTGCTTTAATCCGCATGAAACGACAGAAATGTGAGAAACAACGATGCTACGATTTCTTTTCCAAAAAGTGGTCGAACTCTCCCGGACTTACAATATTTGTCACGCGTCCGCGTGATTCGCGAGGTCGTGATAATCTCGAAGAAACCACCACGGGACGCCCGGTCGAATTTCGCCGGTGACAACCGCCGCGATTCATTTTCTAGACGGATCCGAAATCCTTTAGTCCGGATAATTAAAGCCTCGCCGAACGAAAGTTTCGTTAAGCGGACGGGAAGGGAAAAACGTGGGCCCGTATTTTTCATCGGGCGGTGCGATCGATACCACGACACTTCGACAACGAACGAATCATTATCAACCGCGATAAAATCGACGCCGGTTTATATGCGCCCCGTGCGATAGCCCGCTATCGCCATATTAATTAAGAGTAACGACCAGCGAAGGGTAAACACTCGAGACGTTACCGCGAGTCTCGTCACGGCGCGTCTATGATATAATACGGAAACAGCGTGAGCCTTGTAAACGTGTAAACGCGAGGTGAACGGGAAAGCGATAACGGCACTGGCTCTTGTATTCTTTTGTACGCGGGAGGGCAATGTGGCGGAGCTACGGCTAATGAGCCCAGCCGAAGGTCCCAAGCCCATTGTTTCCCGGTTGCACGCATTGTGACCAGCTACACAGACCACGAATAAACGTTCGCCTATTAATTACCATTCTTCTTCCCAATGTTTCGTCCTTTGTAGAAGAAGATTTACGTCGTCGGGATTTACGAGGTCGTCTTTACGAATCCCAGGAGATCGAGGAATGTATGAAGCAAGTTTTGCCTTCGGGCACACCTTGGTACTTGGAAGGAGGCCCCGCTGGGGGAGCAACGGAGCCCTGGATTATTCCCTGGCACACCCTCGAGCGCACTGCGGCCAATCGGGGATAAATAGAGGCACCTCCGGATTGCAAACAGTGACCAAGGGAGGGATAGGAAAGGTGAATGTTAAGCACGCGTCCGGACAAACGGGGGGAACAAAGCTTAGCTGACAGACAGAAATCAGAATATAAACACTACAATGTCCCCCGAACAACAGCGATATGGAGGATACAATCTTCCGCGTGCAACGCATAGTTTTGCAGAAATCGGTTCGGAAAAAAGGGCCTCGGGCGACGGGACTCGAACCCACGATCTTTCGGATATCCTCTGGTTACTGGTCAGCCGCCTAACCGGCTCCGCCGACGCCGATCCTCCGAGGCTTCTTATTCCGGTCTCCCTTTTACGGGGATTCCTGATACCACGGTTCTTATCCGTTGGCCTGTAACTTGTGCAGTTGCTTGTTGGTCGTTGTGCGATTGTATAAGGAGCAACGGTCGTTACGAATTATGAAAGAACTTGTAAATTCGTGGATTTTCTGTTCCGAAGAAACTGTTCTAAAATGCAGGGTGTTAAGTGAAACTTTAGTCCGTAGATTTGTGTGTAAATGCGGAATTCTTTATTTACTTGAATGTAGAAGGACAATTGTAGTTAAACCGGAAGATCTATTCTGCGCCGAACAGATTAAAGATGTAACGAGCAGATTTCCAGAAAATGTTCTGCGGATAGATAGATCTGAAGTTGAGAGCTATAAAAAGAGTGACAATGTGCTTCCTCTTCTATATTTACCCTGCTTCCAATTCCTCAAATAATACTAATTAAACAAATATTCCTAACTTTTATCTTTCACCCTTAAATATCTGTTCGAAAGTAAATGATCCTCCAGAACTCTTATTAATCGAACATAAAGTAACTATTAAAAAAAAGCTGAACCCTTCCAACAGGGTTAAAGTGTTAATATACAAAGTTAACTTAAAACAGAAAAGAAATGATTCGAAAGTTAAAAGTTCCATAAATAACTCTTATTTATAAAAGTTAACAGTTTCATTCGACCGCTGATGAAAAGAACTCCTCGCAGGATGGAGTCGCGACCAAACCAGCTGATTCTACACCGATTTATTGGAGGATCAGTGGGAGCCACAGTGAAAACTCTGCTGTTCTATAGAAACGTTGTCCGCGATGCTGGGAGCACACAAATATTTGTGTTTATATTATTCAGCTTGTAAATATTTTCGAAGCAAAGTGCTCGTAAAGTAGCATCAATCTTCTATACAGGGTGGCAAAGGTAAAAAGTGTATCGCGGATACATACGTTCCTCCGATCGATCCCTCTACAGAAATTCCTTCGACTATTCTCCTTCCGCTTTAAGCATCGCCACCTCCTTCGTGCCATCGCGCTTTCATTTTCACCGGCCTCGCCCCGCTCGCCGAGACTCGCCGCTTCGACCGCGGCACGGAAACTCATTCCGCGCTATGCTTCCTTTCCCCGGCCACTTTTTCCCTCTTTCCTTCTCATTCCACTACTTCAACAATCGCCCGGATCCAGTTGAATTCTCGCTTCTCCAAAGCCTCGTAGCGTCGCGCAGGAATAGAAGGCTGTATTATATTTCGTTGCCTAATGCATTCACATCGAAATTAGAACCGCGCGTTCGCGTCACGCGACGGAAGCAGAGCCATCGTCTCCTTTCAGCTTCCACTTGTTTTCCGCGCCAAGAGGACGAAGGCGAGACTCTCGACGGGGTCTGACTTATGGTCGACTCGCGACAGGCGAGCCCTTTCACCCGCCTCCGACATGCAAACACATTCGGTTGCACATTTTATTCGCCGTTCCCATGGGCTTCTTCCTCGACCCTCCATCCTTCCGGCTCCCCTCGTTTGTCCGCCCGGCGCGCTCCATCGCTTCGTAACGATATGCAACCCCGCCCCACGCAGACTATGTTAAACACACTCGACGCCGTTCCCGGCGAATATAATGTCGGGGCACGGTCGGCTGATTCTCAGCTTGAATACATTAATCTCTCGTGACCGCGAGCTCCGTCCAATTCGCCGAAGCGACGAGCGTTGTTTTCGGATGCTTTGGCAGCCCCCGGGGGCGGAAAAAATTCGTCGACTTTTCAACCGGATTATTCTGCCAGGGGAGCCCCCGGAATTTTCACTCCTCTATGATTGCTAGCTGGAATTTTGGTACACCGACTTGTGTGCGACTAAGCGCGGTGGGGGGTGGGGTGGGGGGGTTGCTCCGCGAAGCGTAGCTACGCATCGACGCCACCCTTTGTTACACCCAGAGAAAATTTGCATTTCCTGCTCGCTCCGCTCGCGAGTGGTGCATCGTTCTGTCGGTCTTGTAATTGAGTTCCCTCAGCGCCGAGAGGAGCTGCACGCGAGCACGCCTTCGAGGGGCTGCCAATTAATTATCCGCGCTTAGTACGATTAGGTCGGCCGAGCTCTCTGCGTTTGGATACAGCTTAGACACGCCTGACCTATCTCCTTCAGTCCCTTCGTTTACTTAAACTCCTTGTGGTCCCGGAATAGAAACATGCTTCTTTAAGAATAGACGGCCATGCTTTGATCCCCCATTATTTCCAGATACAACAAACCGTTCGCGCGGAGGGCGAGTAACGAGGGTGCAAGTTCCTTTGCAAGGGAAGTGATCGCAGGAGTCTCGGTTCCGGCGAAACCGGAGACCATAATCAGGCTTCCTTTGTCCAAAATAATTAGAGGACCCAGCACGCTCTAATTACTCAGTCTAGCAGGGGATCCAATCTTCCTATTTTATTAAATCAATATGAAAGTCCCAGGTCGGAAGCTGCTGAAATGCAATTTTCAATAGATTCGCGTTAGATTGCTCCATTCAACCTCCGACTGATCCCTGCCGTCGATTTCCGGTTGCCCAGGCCGTTTTTACGGGGGCCTCGGTCGCCGAGATTTTCGATCGTCTCTCGCTGTGCTTTCTACGCGACAGGACATACTTGTCGATGCGAGGGACATTTCCGGTGAAATATATCCACGTGAAAGTCTATGTGGGTAGGCTCTACATTTTCTGTGACGTCTCTGGAAGCTCAGACTTCCTTCCGAAGACGTGGCTTTTCAAGAAAGAATATTCTAGACCCGGTTCGTAATTTAAGAGACATAATAGTATCGGAATGTTTCGTATCACCCTGAGTTCCAAGCCCCCGGGGATGATAAACTACCGTGATTCTCCACTGCCTATCCGCAAACTGTCGGAAATGCAGTAGAGCATAAAGTACCCGTCACTAAGTAACGAGGAACAGAACGACGAAGTTGCCGCAACTTTTAATTAAGACGAACTACGTAAAGCTAGTAACGTATCGTTTAGAGGCAACCAGGACGACTCGCCTGGCATCTCGCAAGAGGTACATAATCCGCTCCCGAAGCAGTTTAATTACACCTGCGGCCTCCTGTTTGAGTCTCCCTCGATTCAGAAGCGTTACGAGCAGGAAATTGTCGCCCAAAGATAGGACTTATCGCTGGAACGCTCTCCGACCACCTGAACCCTTGGCTGGATCCTCGACGCTTCCACAGCACCGTCCACTGGGAGCGCGAGAACTTCCGTAAGACTTCCGTAAGGCTTCGGAGAAGCTCGAGCGAGGTAGCTGGGTATCCTTGACACGTGTGTTCTAAAGAAACTAAGGTACCTCTTAGAACCTCGCTTGGGTCTCCTTTCCAAGCGACTGGAAGGGAAAAGCGGAGCAACCTTGCGCGGGAGATCGATCGTTCATTAGACTCTACGAGAGGGCAGAGAAGCCGAGGATAGAGGCGCGGAGAAGTTTTATTCGTTAAGCGGCAGTCCTCCGGCGAGAAGCTCGACTTCGACGAGCAGTCGACTCGTTTCAAACTTCGTCCACGCCGAGGGCCCCTTCTTCCTCGTTACCGAACGCCCTCGCCTGCTGGAGCTTCGCCGACAGTCTCTTCGCCGTCTGAGTTACCTGCGGGAGGAAACGGCAGAGTAGAGCAAGGGACTAGGGAGCTTTTGCTTCGCGGCCACTCGCCTGCGCGTCGACGTCGATCACGGCCGTGATGTCGTTCAGGGCTGTTAAAAATTCCCAGGCGCCGCTTGCCTTGCCCATCGCGTCCAGAACGATCGCGTAATTGATTAGCACCAGCGGCTCCTGGGGCGCGAAAGCGTGCGCCTTCCGCAGCACCCTCTCCGCGCCCTCCAGGTCGTCCAGGCGTTTCAGGGCGACTGCGAACAACAAATTCTTGTAACTAGGTGTCCATTTATAGGAAGTAGCTAGCACGCCTTAGCGCGGGAATCGATAGAATCAGAATTTCTTATGCGACAATGACGCAGTATCCCGTTTCTCCTCCCTGCCAGCGCGATATGTTTTCGTTCCGCTCTCCCGTTCGCGACCACCACCCCGCAACTCCACCGCGGACACGCTTCGTTTCCTTGCTGCTCTCCGTAGAATTTACTTTGCCAAGGGAGAAATGACCAGGCAGAAATTGAATGCGACCGGCGGTTCGAGGAGCTTGCGATTCCAACAGGCTGTCGCTTTAAGTTCGCTTCCATCTTCGTAAAGAGGTCTACGTACTTCTCAGTGCGTCGCGTCTGCGCTTCAAGCTACTAGCTTTAAAAAATCGGCTCTCGAATTCGAGTGCTGCCCCGAGAAATCGTTATGCCAGTTTTCGAGTTTTTACAAGAAGAAAGAAAATAGTTGAACCGATACAGAAATATTCACACTTATTTCAAAACTTTTCAGTTTATTTAATATTCTTGGAATTAGAAAACTATAGGCAGGGGGAGTTCCCTTAACGCCGGACGGCGCCTAATACCGGACACTCGCTAAGGTCGGGGCCAGATATATTGACCGGTGTGTTTCGCCAGTGGTATTCTCCCGCCACGCAGTTTGCCTGCCTCGGTGCTTCTTTTCGCAACGTTTTCTCGCTCGCTCTCGTTTCAGCTTCGTAACGCACGCAACTATTACGCCAAGAATAAATAACAGCCACGCGGCTACGTTCAAGCGGAGCCGGGCAGCGTTCCCGTTACCCCGCCGTACCCTTCGGGGGGCCAAGCGACTCCAACTGACAGATCCACGGTCGTCAGATGGTAGCGGCTGGTTTCTCCTCGATCGCTGTTCGCGGAAACGAATTCACCGGCCGATATATCTGGCCCCGACATTACGTACATTTGTGATGTTTGAAATGCTACCGAGCCGCGTGAACGG
The DNA here is from genome assembly GCA_963932335.1 of Andrena marginata. NCBI lineage: Eukaryota > Metazoa > Arthropoda > Insecta > Hymenoptera > Andrenidae > Andrena > Andrena marginata. The sequence goes on from OZ010661.1 coordinate 1,059,581, forward strand.
TAGATGGAGTCAGAAAGAAACAACAATTAGGTTTCGACGCGTTCCAGTCGTGAGTGCACAGCTAGGGAGATCGATTGATCGTTGCGGTCGACGGGAATCCGGTGCTTCGTACAAATTATAGACTATTGTATCTACCAAGTTTCCTGGCCAAAAGACGCTTGAGTTGCGCTGTTGTATCTTTCGCTGAGTACTTTCTTAATTACTTTTGTGATTTCTCTATACAAAGCACTGGTCATCAGAAAAAGAAAAGAATGAAAGCGTAGGTCAGGGGAAATGCACTCGTGAAACACATGTTTCGGTTCTCCCTCCAACGCTGCGCCTTCAGCTAAGGTGGTCCTCTCTCTCTCTCTCTCTCTCTCTCTCTCTCTCTCTCTCTCTCTCTCTCTCTCTCTCTCTCTCTCTCTCTCTCTCCCTCTCTCTATCTCTCTATCTCTCTCTCTCTCTCTGCTTCCTAGCGGCGTTACTGTCTCCTCTGAGAGAGGTAGCGTTGGAGGGAGAACCGAAACATGTGTTTCAGGAGTACATTTCCCCTACTTTGGAGTAGGCCTGGCGTAGGTGATTCTCTTACTCCCGAGCAGAAGATACGGCATATGATTCTTCGGATCGGCGGTGACCGCGGCGCACAAATAAATCGCAGCGGAGGCCGGCTGGCCGGTGGTCAGAAAGACCATCCCCAAATTGTACGCCGGGAGGAAGGCCATCGGGTTCAGGTAGTGCGCCCTCTTCAAGCAGCTAATCGCCTGGAAGCAATCAGACCGTTGAACCGATTCAGCAGGTATTGGGCGGGCGCGATCGATGACCAGCGTCCGTTGAATCACGCGGTTAATAATACCGACCGGGGCGGGCCGTTCGCCGGGAATCGGATTATGCAAGCGACGCCGAGGGTGCTGGGAAAGAGGGTCGAACGGGGCCGATAATAAAAATTAACTCCTCGGAGTTTTAAAAAGGGGGCAGGCGTGACCCCGCGCGTCGCTTTTTATCTTATCCACTTCCTCGCGCTTCTTATCGGCGACAACGTAACTAAGGCCGAGGTTTAAGCTTAATCCACTCAACTCGGTAGTCCCGATCCGCTAACAAGCAACCACGTCGAATAACGCTGGAAGTGGATTAGGAAACTTCTGCGCGGCCTCGTTCACGCGTCTCGAACGCGGATCCTTGGGTAACTCAGCTTCCCCCTTCGATCGTTCCCTCTTCCATCGCCGGGGAATCTATTACCGTTCATGAAAAGTATTCAATAACCGCGGGCCACTTAATTCCATTTATCCCGCCAACTTAGACCCTCCCTTGGTCGAATCTCGCTGGGACGTAGGCGTAATTGGAAGGAGAAAGGGTTCCCTTCGGCAAACGCGACCCCTCGGGTCCTCGCCCGGGCTGCTTCGCAAAAGAAAGCCGCTATTCTTCTTCGTCTTCTTCTTCTGACGTCCCGGATTAATTCCTGGCAAGTTTGACAGGGGAAGGAATGTCTTTTACTCGTTTCTTAAGGGGGAACACCACTGCGACGGCCGGAAAAGTAAGCCATTTTTTAAGAATTTTATTCAGGACTAATTTACAGTTTTCATAGAAAATTTTTATTACCCACCTTTAGTACGCTGTCTTAAGAGGTTGTACAAAAAAAATAAATAGAAAAACTTCCATAAATTTGAATGTATTAATTAATCTTCTAGGCCCCTCCAAGCGAGCTGGTCGAATCTGTAACTATGGAACAGCAGGTCCGAAATCAAATTTCATTTTTTTCTTATAAACTATATGAGTGTAGTTTCAGTTGCACGTACCGATTTCTTAAACAATTTATTTTTGTAAAAATGGTGCGCTTTAGAAGAAAAGTTTCGAAAGTCCGCGAATAAGATGGACAGTTTTTCGAGAGTATTTCAAAAAGTTTGTTTTCAATCAAAAAATCCGCAAGCACAGCGGAAACTAAACTCATATAGTTTATAAAAAAAAAATGAAATTTGATTTCGGACCTGCCGTTCCATAGTTACAGATTCGACCAGCTCGCGTGGAGGGGTCTAGAAGATTAATTAATATATTCAAATTTATGGATGTTTTTCTATTTATTTTTTTTGTATAGTCTTTTAAGACAGCGTACTAAAGGTAGGTAATAAAATTTTTCGATGAAAACTGTAAATTATGTCTGAAAAGAAATTCTTAAGAGTGGCTTGCTTTTCCGGCCGTCACAGTGGTGTTCCCCCTTAAGCGTGACCGAGTTGTAGATGAATCCAGATGGAATCGCTCGCTTCTACGGATCCCCTGGTGGTCCCCGCGATGCTCGTTAAGAAATACGGCGCATCATTTCCATTCATCGATACCACCCCCCCCCCTCGCAGTGGCGCGTTACGCGCCCCTGCAGTGTCCCTGAATCGAGTTCCTGGGCGACGCAAGTGCGTCACTGTCGCTAACCCGAGGCGCGGGTCCCCTTTAATGGATCTTAAATTAATTATCCTTGTTAGACGGAATCCGGCTGGGTGCGCTGATCGCGCCTTGTTTTGGAGCGGCAGGCGCCACGTTGAATTGTAGATTGCTGGACGGGAAAGTTGATCTGGAATATAGGATCTGGGGCCTGAACGGCCTTCCTTATTTAGCTTGCAAAACTGTGAATTAAAAACATTGCAAATCCTTTTTCTCTTATTTCCTGTATTAACGAGGTTCGTAGAGCTGCGTGGTTTCTGTTTAGACTTCCAGAGGAATTCCGAGGAATCGCGAGGGGAAAGGAAAAGACTGTCCCTTGACGATGGCCCACCGAATTACGTTATAAAATTAAGTTAACGGTGGAAAATGGGTTTACTCACCGCCACGAATTTCTGCTTCCCGTAAAAGCACATTCCAACGTTGTTCCACAGGGTGTGCGACTCGGGGATCGATTGAGCCGCCACCTTGTACTTGGATAACGCCACGTCGTACTCCTGATGATTCTAAAAAGTACGATGAGCGTTTTAGCTCGACGAATAAAGGGAATTCCGTCCCCACTTCCCCCCTGGCACGAGTGCAGCTAATTAAATTCTCGAAGAACATTGCAGGAGTGGCGCACATGCTTCCCATCTAGGAAACTTTGTCCCTGATTGTCGGCTCGTTCTACGGAGCATAGTTTTATTTAGCGAGAAAGAGAGTTTCTATTCAAGAAGCTTTTGGAACAGAGGCAATTTAGGGTTACGCGAGAATCTCCCTCTGGTAGACAATGGTTTTTTGCTGGAAGAACACCCTGAATCTTGCGATCTTAGGGGTAGCGGACGAACGTAAGTTACTTAAAGAATTACAATTTCTTTCCTCGAATACTCCAGGCTAAACCGTTAAACCATAAATCCCCGTCTCGATTTCATATATAATATCCCATCTGTCGAACAAAATACCGCAGAAATTTATTTCCACCCAGAAACGTTGCGGTAGCGTTGCTGTAAGCTTCGGACTCGACGAGCCAGGGATACAAAACGAAGTGCCGTGCATGTCCTGGCTTTATCCCGCCATTTCGCCGAGTAAATCCGTTATGCAGAAACAATCCTCCCTATCCCTTGAAACCTCGGAACCGATGTGGTGCCTAGCGTGCTTGAAAGGCTAGCCCGCGCCCAGGCTCACCTGGATCACGTAAGCGATCGGCAGGATCGCCTTGGTGCAACTCGGAGAATGGGCCAGGGCGGCGCCGAATTGCTGGAACGCCCGCTGCACGTCGCCGATTTTTAGGTAGAGAAGCCCCAGCTCGGTGGCGGCCTCGGTGCTCTCTGGATTCTCCCTGTGGAACGCGAAGGGGAGATTAGACGGTGGGAACGTTGCCGCGGATTCCCGCGATCATCGGTAGACGGGAATTCGTCCGTGATTCTTTCCGGGTATCTTCGTCGCCCGGCGAACGCCTGTTGGCGTACGTGGTACCGGAGTGTGATTGACAGTGCGACGGGGAGATCGGTAATTCTACGTGGAACAATCGGGAACGCATAAAATGAAGTTTCGCCGTGCAGAAAAATGGGATTAAATGTTCGTTCCGGTGGGCGTGCAGTTGGTAAACATTCAAAGTGAATTCTCGCAGATTTTCCACGCTTTCCGTGCCATAGAATCGCTAGCAGAATACCGGTACTGCGCGTGAAACTTGGATTCTCGAACTACTTAGGGGAGAATGAGGCAATCGCGGTCAGCGGGCAATGATGGTCAGTATTGTTATTATAAAACGACACGTCCGAAACGTGTGATTTCTTTTCTTCGCGTTCCGCGACATCATTCGCTGTATCGTCGAACGACCTCGCCTTAATCGTTGCTAAACAACCAAGAAGAACAACCCTTCTTGCGTTTTAAACGCCGATGATGGTATATTTACCCATACAGCACACTTCGTTCCGGCAAAGTTGCAGGATGGTTGCAGTAACCTTGCGATGTTGCATGGTTGCAGCGCAATGTCGATGTATGGTTGCTGCGACGTTGCCGTGCAACATTGCACGGGGCGGACATAGAATTGTTGCTGCATAATTGCTGCATAGTTTCGTTGCAATAATGCACTGCAACTTTGCCGCAACTATGCAGCAACGTTGCCGCAATTATGCCGCAACTATGCAGCAACTTTGCCGCAACTTTGTCGCAACTTTGCCACAACTTTGCGGGGCGTTAGCAAATTTTAAAACATAATATCAAACATCAAAACCGATAACTTTTTTTTTTCTTTTTTTTTAACAGTTTTTCGTTGCCTCGAAGTTGCCGTGCAAAGTTGCCTCAAAGTTGCTGTGCAACTTTGCAGCAGGCGGACATAGAATTATTGCTGCATAGTTGCGGTAACGTTGCGTGAATCGTTGCAATCTTGCACCGCAACTATACTGCAACTATGCTGCAATGAGAGTGTGCTGTATGGGTAGTGTGCACCGCGTAAGAGATAAATACTAATATCGAAGCTTTCTTTACATTTCAACTTTACGTGAATACAGATATACTATCGAGGCAAAGGATTAGAATCAAATTGAATGTAAATATGTTTAATTTATTTATGTAATCTTGAATTTTATCAATGAAAACGTGTGTGGGCAATGATGATCGCTGGACAGTTAACGCCCGCGACGTGATTACCATTATTCCCCAGTCTAGAATAAAAATATCTTTCTTCGTTAGAAGAATTTGATTCCGTAGATGGGAAAAAATACGCCCTCGAACAACTGGAGAAGCCAATTGGGCTCCCGAGACGCTTGAAAAACCAGCGAACAAGTGTATTATTTGCAATAATGATGAAATGTGAGTTCGATGAATCTCGCGTGGCCTCTCGGCTCGTTCTGAATGTTGCGGATGGGACTCGGCGGCTGGATACGTGTGCGAAAAAATTTTAAATTAATCGCCCGCAACGTGACCGCTATTACCCGCAGTTGTGGGCCCCGGCGGTTAAACGCATCTTTTCTGTATCTCGTAATTTTATTGAATAAATCAATGTAATATTAATTATTTTCGTATCCTACGAATAGGTCGATAGTTTAAGTTTACAAGAAAAAAAAAATCATTTTCAAGAAACGTGGCACCTTATATCTTGGTTTTATTACACTTATTGCTCGAGTGACCGGCATTCCCCATTCTCCCCTACTCTATAGCCTATAGCAGTCCCGTTGAAACAAAGCTTCGTCCGGAACCACGGCTCATCGAAATCGGTCCAGTGGTTCCCGAGTTCTGCGCTCTCAAACGTACATACACGGCACGATCATTTCTATACAACGCTACTGATAGATTGATTTCCTGCGGCGATAGTTACGGGACACTTCGCGTACCATAAGAGATCGAGGTCATCTTCGTGTGTCTCGTAAGAGAGCAGAGCTCGTAATTACGCCATTCATTTGCAAGTAAATTGTCTGGCCGGTAATCGCCTTACAGCTTTAATGGATTCCTCTAAACGATCTGCCCGAGTTGTATAACAGAGCCAAGCGTACATACGCGCCCGTCAGCCGGGCATGCCAAAGCACGAATTAAGAACGCGAGAGAATATTAATGCACGGCTCTGTTATAGGCGTTGAGCATTTGGCGAGATGATTCAGGGACAGGAGCAACTATCGAAGGGACTAGGCAGTGCTTTCCTTCGTCGATAATAAAAAGAAGAAACCTCTGTGCGTTTTACAAGAGCCGTGCGATCTCTGTCGCGTCCGCGTTGTCGGAGAAGGGGCAGGAGGAGCGTAATGGCAATGGTCACCGTGACAAAGTATCTTCCGTTTGCTTTGTAACTCCTTTAAAGGCGATTAGAGGCGAGATCTGTAGCCGGCTTGCGACGGAAGCTGGAACATAATACTCTGTGTCGTAAAAAGGAGCATTCGAGCTGGCCATCTACCTCGAGCGGAATTAAAACCGCGCGCGCAGCAAGGCGCTCGCGGGGTCGAGCGATCGTTTAACAGCCGGAGTGCATTTAAACGGCGAAGGCAGGCGGAAAGGGGGAAGCTTCTTTATACCCAAGAGCAGCGGCGTAAGCGTCCCGCGCTTCTGTAACGTGATCCTCGAGGAGGCAAGCTTTCGCTAGAGCGATGTACGGTAACTCGTTTTTCGTTAGCTCGATCGATCTCTTCAAGTGCCTTTTCGCTTCGTGCAGCTGGTTCAGCTTCATGTAGCACTCGCCTGGAGGAAATTCGAATTCTCTGAAGGGGGGGTATTTAAGGGTACACCACCCTGCGGGTCTAGGGAATGAGAAAATTTTAAATTTCTTCTCTCACTCCTCGTTTTTCAGTGAAATATCTTTTCAGACGTTAGGCAACGTTCTCGCTTTATTTGCATAGATTATCTGTTAACCGAAGCTTTGAAACGACGGAGTTGTACAACGTGTCCACCGCGAAAAGCGATTGTAACGTGATAAATAAGAAATTCTTACTTCGACTTAAACGAAAATAGATTTTCTTCGGTGCAGCGTACCGTTCTGAACCGACTTCAAAAAGAAAGAGTATGTATTACGTTTGTCCGCGAATTTCTCCGTAACTACTGGACCGATTTTCGTGGAACTTATTGCATTTAGGTTGACTTCGACTAACGTATGTCGTGGAGAAAGAATTATCAAAATCGGTTAAGTAGTTTTGAAGTTACAGCAAAAATGAAAAATCTGTTTCATTATTATTGGAATCTTTCGTTTCTAGCAAACGGTTATTCTCTTTGCGAGCAGCTCATTGTTTAAAATAAATGTAGTTATACGACGTAATTAACTAAAGTAAAAATTAAAAAATTTAAAAGAAAAATAAAAACGACTTCAAGAGACTAAAAATGCACTGAAAAGTAATACGTAAGTTTATTCTCAATTTTTTACGTCGACGCCTCATCATTTGTACTGTGTAAATCTGGCGTGGACGTAAAAAATATTGAGAGTCATAGATTAAATAAAGAAAAAACTTGTTTCTACATTCCAGCGCGTTTTTAGTTGTTTGAAGTCGGTTTTCATTTTTTTTAATTGTCCCATTTTAATTTTATGAACCGCCAAAGCCGAACCTGCTTCAGCGAAGGAAAAGAAATTCTTCGCGAAGCCGACATTTCTTTACCTTTTAAAATTATTCAAAAATCGTACGCTACATTCAGGAAAATCTATTTTCCTTGAAGTTGAAATAAGAATTTTATATCTTTTATGTTAAAAGATTAAGTTAAAATGTTGCCTAACGTCTCCTAAAAAAAAATTCCCGACTTTCGCTAAAAGATGACCAGAGAAAACAAATTTTGAAACCCGTTCTTTTAGGCCTACAAGGTGGTATGCCCCCACTGCTGAATGTAAGCTATACTTTTCCGGGAAGGACCTTGCAACGATTAGAATCGCAAAGAGTATGATGTCTAAAGACACTTTTGCAGTGGCGGATTTAAGGGGTCATTCTACTTTGATCGGCCGAAAAATTGAGCTATCTGTAAAGATTTTTTTCTCAATAAATACAACATATAACGAAATAAATCTTTTTGGCATTTATTAAGCTACTCTTATGTTGTCCAAAAATAATTTAAAAAGAATGTTTGCATTTCGTTTCAATTGTTTTTTTCTTAGTATCAATATGGCATCTAAAAAAAAAGGAGATATGTTCACGAGGTAGGTGATTTCCCGGCTCAGGCTTATCCGAAACAAAAAATTCCGGAAGATTCTAAATCTCTACGAGTGTCGCTATAGTCCCCAGCTCAATAACAATTTTTGTCAAGAAATAACCGCGATTTTTCTCACGTAACACCCAAAAATACAACCATGTTTTGCCAAACTTTTCTTTTCAAGCCGGTGTCATTTTTCACTTTTCAACAAAAATTGTTAATTGTTCAAAGTAAAATGACCCCAAAGTAGAAGGCCCCATCTTCAAAAAAAAAGAAGAAATTACGATTTTATCCAACCACGATATTTTTTTCTGCACTTCTACGCCCAGCTTTTTTGTAGTAAACTACCTCTTCATTCTCCCGAAAAAAAAATGGGCCCCTCGGATCGTTTGCCACCTGGGCCTTTTTCCTCAAATCCGCCGCTGCACCTTTGTCAGCGCGCGACACGCTGAGATTCTAAACCGATACGATTTATCTCGCGAGTCTCGTGAGCAAATAAATTAACTGCGCGGCGCTAAGTCTACACGCTGACTTCTGCACAGCAAGATTTCTTGGAATGACTTGCCTAGATTTAGATAAACTTCCCAGTCAGGAACATTCGATATCTTCTCGGCCTCCAAGTACGCGTCGATCGCGCGCTTGTGGCTGCCCATGATCAGACTGCGAAAGGATATTTGGTTATTAACGAGATCAATGGCGCCGGTAGTGAGATTCGCGATAGCGTTCTAAAAAGAAAGGCCGGGTAATCGAATATCTCGTGCGCAGCAATCGAATTAGAGGGAGCGGCGACGAGCAATGCTCGAAACCGATTTCATCTGCATCAGGCCGGTGAAATCGAATTTCCATTACTCACAGGGATTTGGCAATCTGCTTGACGTTATTAACGTTCGTCGAGTTCACGTTGTACGCAGTCTGGAAGCAGTTCAACGAGTCTTGAATGTTCCCCTCTCGCCGAAGTATCAAGCCCTGCACGGACAGAGGGGCGTTTTAATCATTTTTTATCCCAGGTGAACGCCGGGGCTTAATAAGTCCCCTTACTTTCAGGTAACTCGCGTATTCGTTGTGCCCGGTGGATCTCGCCAATTCCTGATCGATCAGAGTTTTGCAGGTCTTGTACTCGTGGCGGGTGTAATGGCGATGCAGCAGCCAATTGTTGCTCTCTATCGCCGGTATTTCCGGCGCTTGATAAAAACAAGTATGGCGTTACGGGCGCACGAATATATTAATTACCAATTCTGAGAATAAAACGGCGAACTTCTCGAAAGCGGATCGCTCGCCTGCATTAAGATTGACATACCGCTCGAAATTCCTCGAGTTTAATCACGCAATTACTTCGAAGTGAACTTCGATCGATAAATATTCAATTTGCACAGATAAAAAGCAATTATTCGCATCGATCAGAAGAAATGAATACGTCGCGAGTAGTGGTGCGGAGAAAGGGAGTGGAAGAATTAACGCTAATTATGAGCCGGAAGTTGTACAATATGATAGGTTATCGAGCTGTCACAATTGGGCTCCTCAAAATGATTTCATTGTTACAAAATATATCTCTTATCTACCACGACTTTAATTCAAATTTAATCGAGCGTTGTGAATGAAACGACGATTGTATTGGTACTCGTCATTGACCAGCAACACTAATCGAGAGAAACCCACCTTTCTTCTGCTTATCGTTTCTCAACCGTTGCGAAATAGTTGTTTGCTGCTGAATACGGCCATTGCTGAGGATATTGTTGGCCATTTCTCGCAACACAGAACTGACGTCGGGCGAAGAACCTCGAAACTGTTCCTGAGCCGAGCTCTGTTGTCGCTATTGTTCGTCATGACAACACTCGCCTCGAGCCCCCTTCGCACCGAGTTAAATCGAAGAGTGCAAGTTCCTTCGGCGTAAGCGGAAGCAACGCGGTCAATTAGACTACCGCGGAGCTTCGATGTAATTACTGCATCGACGGTTTGATCGAACCAAGGAACACGCGGAACCTATTAACATCTTTCATTAACATCAGCCGAGTAAAATGTCTCGTAACGCGCGATAAGAGGCCCGACTCCTACGTGCAAGAAATTCTCATTAGTGGCGCGTTAAAGTGTTCTAAATTACAGGTGGAAATATAGTGTGCGCGAATCTAATTCAAATGCACGAGATAAAAACCCTTGCGAGAGACGCGTAGCGCCATCGGGGTGATAACAAAAACTACAGAACGTCATCAGCGTATCAACATGGTTACGAGCAGTTGTTCCGACGCGATAACGAGACGGTAACGTTAGCGTTGTAATACTTGAATTAGAATAAGCGGTAGCTCGCCGGTGGTTCGCGGAAAAATCCAGTCCAGGTGCTGTAAATCAGTCCCGCGGGAAGTGTCGTTCCAGTAATTCGCCAAGGAGCGTACGATGCTCGTGGTTCCGTGATACCAAGATGTAGCAGCACTGCCAGCGCATAGATTAGTCGTCAGCGCAGCAAAATTCAGGGTTATCGCTATCCGTGAGTCGATCCGCCGTTACAATTCCCCACAAGCCTCGTGCCGAATTGTTTATATTCACTATTGTTGCAACTCTTATAGGTTATCTTACTGTACGTGTACGGTCTCGCACATTTGCCGCTTGTCCACCTGTTATCGGTCACAGAACCAACAAACCTTCTTTGAACACGCCACGACCCCCTAAACCTTCGTGCCACGTTATATTTAATAAACATCGCCGGCGTAAGACTTGTAGCCGGAGAGAGTACATTAAATTAGTAAAACCTTGGATATTGTTTTTCTGCCCCCCTGGTTGGATCCCTCGCCTCCTGCCTACGGCCTTTGTCTTACCCTGCTCGCGCACTCCGATGATTTATGCGGCGACTGTTGTGCAACCGCCGTCCCGCGTTCGCCGTTTTTTCCTTGCAAAGAACCTTCGCCGTCGAGACGCGCTCGATAGAAGGAAACGTCACGCGCTTGAGTTATGTATTTCCATAGGCGTATTATCCGTGTGTACTCTTTCAAGAATGTTGCTACGTCGCGGTTAAGAGTTTCATGGTAACGAGCCGAGCTGCATGGCTTTCGCGTTAATTCTAGTTTGTTGGTTTTGCTGAACGTAGCATACGTTTTCCAGAGATCAATGCTATCGCGATGCCGTAATCAGGAAGGAGGAAGGTATTAGAAGTACCATGAGCTGCTCCGTAGAATTACGACAGCGTAGACAGCAGGGGATGGCGGAGGATCCTCACAAGCTCGCGGCGATGATGAATAAATCTCAGAGACTTGTATTGGGACTGTTGGTTCTGTTGCTAGTCGACATAATTTGGGTATCCAGTTCCGAACTTACTAAAGTAAGAATTAATCGCGGTATTGATCTCAGAAGTACAATCGCGGAATATAATCTATTGCCAGTAATAAGCGTTGTTACGGTTTCAGTACATTTATAGGGAAGCAGCGTTCGAAAAGCCGTTCTTTAGTACATACGTGAAAACATCGATGTTTACGCTTTATCTGCTCGGTTTATGCTTCTGGCCTCCCTGGAGAGACCAGTGCAATAAACCAGCGACGTACATGGTACGTTTGAACGAGCGTAATTAGTCCGAGAAGCATTCGTAATTACTTGTTTACCTTTTATCGTTCCAGTTCATAGATCCGAACGTGGAGGATGATAATTTCTATTCAGAAGCTAATACAAGTTTGGTAAGCAGAAATCAATCGCCTAGCGAAGTATTCCGTGTAAAGCCGATCCGCCTTGACTCTCCGCCGATCGCTGTTAGCGTTAATTGACGATGAAAACTTGTACTATTGTAGAGCGATCCAACATTTGTTCCAATAAAAACACCAGATCACTGTGATCGTTCTTCAGGCACCGAAAGCGATGATTCGTCGATACGGTCTGTAAGATTCAGTAAACTAGCCGAAGTCAGGCACATGTCGGAAAGTGACGCGACAGAAGCATTATTAGCGAGGCTCAGTTACCAAGCCAGCTTAAGAGCGGGGGAGCACGCACGGCGGCAAGCCAATAAGTTCTCCGTTCAGAAAGTTGCTAAGATCGCACTTATGTTTTGTATATTCGTACGTAAGAATTTACGCTTTACAACGATCTGCGTGTACGTTAAACTAAATCCTTATTGTCTTTCGTTGCAGTGGTTTATGGCAAATTATACCTATCAAATGTCACTAGCGAAAACCGAGGCGGGAGTTGTGACGGTGCTGTCCTCCACTTCTAGCTTATTCACGTTATTCCTCGCTGCCTTTTTCCCCAGCAACGGAGGAGATAAATTTACGTTGTCTAAGCTAGTTGCTGTCTCTGTCAGCATTCTCGGACTAGTATGTACAATCTTGCTTTGCGACGAAGCTTACGGGACGAGAAATGTAATTAATCCCTTATACGAGGATTCGGTTTACCGATAGAATAATCTCATTCGTTTAATTTGCAGGTGTTAGTGGGCCTCTCGGATTTAACCATAGAGACCAGTAGAATACCAACAGGCATAATTTTAGCGCTGGTCAGTGCATTTTTTTATGCAGCTTACATCGTATTTCTAAAGAGGAAAGTGGATCACGAAGATAAGATGGATATCCCGATGTTTTTCGGCTTCGTCGGACTGTTCAATCTGACGCTTCTGTGGCCGTTGTTCTTTATCCTTCATTACGGCCATTGGGAGGAGTTCGAGTGGCCGGACACGCATCAGTGGACATTTTTACTTATCAATGGCCTGATCGGTACAGTTTTAAGCGAAGTACTTTGGCTGTGGTAAGTCGATAGATATTGCTTGATAGGCCGCCTCCGTTTGCTCAACGTTCTTCAACCTACGTACTAGGTCTATTAATTTTTATCTGCAGGGGTTGTTTTTTAACATCATCCCTCATAGCAACTCTGGCAGTTAGTTTAACTATGCCAATGTCGATGATAGCTGATGTTTTACTTAAAAAAGTCGAATATCCCTGCATTTTCTACTTAGGAACAATTCCGATGCTTTTAGCATTTCTGACTGTATCACTTCTGTCCTACTACGATAACTGGGATCCGGTCATGGATTTAATTAAGAGAATATACATTTGGATATGCAGGAGAAACAGGTCGACAAGGTATCGTCTGTTGGAAATAAAGGCGGGGCGCGGGCTCGAATGCGGCTAGGCGTCGCTTCTAATACACTCTGTGCTTTCCAATTGCAGGATACCAGATCTCGAAGCCGAGCAAACAGAATCCCTGATAGGAATAAATAGCGGTGAACACGAAGCTTAACACGACAATAACGGAGGAAACTATGTAATAAATGTGTTTTATGTATGTATATTTCTACACCTAACAAATGCTTCGTCAACGAGCATAAAACGGTTATCGATGTACTATGTATATGTCTTCTTGATATGGATATCTCCTTCGATGAGAGGATTCTGTACATATTTTAAAGTCGAATGATCTGCGCATATTTAATTACAAAGGCATTTTTTCACAAGGGTCACGCAAGCAATATTAAGCATTATAGAATAACGATCGTCGTGTTTGCTTTCCGCGATGCATATGTTACTGATTCGCCCGTCGAAGTTAGATCTCACCTTTGTGCAGAACGTTACGATACTACCAGACAATAATCGCGGCATTGTTCGACAGACAATTGATTCGGAAAATATTTTCGTTCGCGTATATCCAGAAATTATCAGTCAAATCTACTTGATTATATTCTTATAAAACATGCAGGATTAAGGCTATCGAGATTCGTATATAGCTTTTGTATTCGTTGTATATTTTTGAGAAAGTTGTAGTATACGAATTGAAAGTTAATTGTGATGCTTTATGCGATATAACGCGTGGATTCTGATAGATTCGTTAAAGGCATTATGTTCCCATCAGTAACGGTGTACTCGCCTTCGGCTAGATCCATTGCTAGATACTTGTATATTAAGCTATTGCGAATGAAGACGAATTGTTTACATGTGCGCAGTCCGAAGGAACTTACGAAGCTATCGATGCTACGCGCGCTCTTTAGTTTCTCGATCTTTCTAAGAAAATCACTGACACCGTACCTCTATCCGGGAAAGAAAGTCTGAGAAACGAAAGGGTGCTCGCGTTTCACCTTGTGGAAGCATTTCAAAATTGTTATTTACTTTGTAATAATTGTTATTGCTCTGTCTAAAGTATTATTTTGGTCTTTTTTTGTAACCATAATTATATATATACATATATATATATATATATTCTTGTCATCGTTTAATAATCCTTTAGAAGAACAGTAAGAATGGTAAAAGAGCTTGATTGATGTTTCGTTGTATGTTCGAAGCCAGCAACCTAGCGCCGTATTGTTATGTAGGGATATCTGTTGAATATTGTGTACTTATTTGTGGTATTGGAAACGAAGTATGCCCCGAGACAATGCCAGTGAGACATTTGTGCAATTTTAATGACATAAGACAGGAAGAACGGGAAATATATATTAACCTTGGACCAATTTCAAATTCGATTATACTAACAGCGCACGGCGGCGGAGCGAAAATTGAATATTGACCGATACATTTTATGGCATACAACTTTTATATAAGAGTGATAATTGTATCATCTTTCGCAAATCTAGTCAAAATAATTGTACTGATACATTCCTTCGTTAAAGTAGATTTTACATACGCTGTAATGTTACGAACGATATATTTATTCCGCGAAGATACAACCACGCGCCGATGTATACTTCGTTACATTGATTATATGATTTCTAGAGAAGAGATAATACTAATCGTTAGTTTCAACCGATAACGCGCACAATTTTCTTTATTCCGCAATAACGGGAAGAATAAAAGAGCATCTTAAACATGCGTCGCACGTTTATAGTGCTTACGGAAATGCTGGAACTTACAGATGATAAAATACGTTGTACGTCTTAAGTGAAACCTTATTACGATATTTTGCAAAGAAAGTAACGAGGAAATCACTATATAAGTATAATAACGATAGCTTAATATTGTGATATAATTATATTATGGTGCACAAATATACTTCAGTTTAGTGTAACATAAATGAAGGTATTAAATAATGATGTAGATCATAGTTAACTGTTCCTGCATCTACTACAGTTGTATATTTGTTGTACATACGATATTTTAAAATTAAAATTACAATTATATACATATTATATATATATATATATAAATACATATATCATTAATAAAACAGAATGACTGATCACCGTAACATCTTAGATCTTTTTGTACAGGAAACTATCGATTCTTATTAAAAATAAAAGGATTGTTCGTTCAAACGTGAATGTTCTTTTTTAGATGTGCACGTGAAAGAACATCTGAGTTCATAGAAACAAGTGCTATCCCACTTGAAGTACAGAGCTGTTACTCTCTAAACTGTAAAGCATGAAATTAACGTTGAACCTGTACAGTTTTTGTGTTCCTCCTAACATTAATCGTTTACACAGTTGATCCAGGAATTTATTTTTTACCAATGTTTTAAGAAAAGCAGAAACTTTTGAAATGTACGATTGCTTCGATATGGCATACCAAGATGACGCAAATGCTATTCAGTTGAACATAAAAGGTAAAGGTGACTTAAGCCATTGCAGATCAGATAATGATATAACATTCAGAGGTTTAATATAATTTCAGTAAACAGTGAGAACTTAATACCGATTCCACCAAAGTATAACGCAGGATCACTGCGGTAAGTGTCTAATTTAAACGCGTGCGCTTATCTAGGATGTATTTTCATTTATTTCAAACGGTTTTAGCGTACCGGCTGATCCTTCTTGGCCAAAAATACCGCAACGTAGATTGGTCGACGACGCGGGCGATACCATTGCACCTCCGTGCGTAGTCACTTTGACTGGGACACCCAGAAGGAGTCGCACAGTGGTTCAAACGCCGTTGAACCAGTAAGTAATCGACTTTAGACTTTCCCGAGCTTTTATATAAATCATGTGAACGATTAACTGACTACGCGTTGTTTAAAATTCAGGTCTCCTAAATCTACGTTAACCAAGGACAGTGCATATTCTTCGTCTCGTCAGCAAAGAGTTACTTCGAGTGTGCACGCCTTGAAAAGACTTCCCGGTTACGTCGATCCCCGTTTCAAAAAGTATCTTCCTTCTTTTGTACTTAAACAGAATTCTGGCTAACTTAAAGAGTTGTTAATCTGTTTTCGAGCAGAGTTACGAATGTTAAGAGAAATCAAGTGACGTCGATGGAATCGTTGGAGGAAAAGACGATCCAGCCTGACGTCGCCGGCTGCACAGAACTTTGGAGTAATGGAAGAGTGGGGAAGTCGATTCCTGAGAGAGATACTAATCCGTACAAATCACTTTTAATCGAGAACACTGTGCTTATTAACAATTACTTTGTTAAGGACTATTATTCATATTTTGTTACAGGCAACAAGTGAAACTGGAAGAAGAGAGGCTCCGTGTCGCGAGAAGAAACGAAGAGATCCATGCGAAAGCGGTGAGCATAGTGTGTATATTAAACGGAAGAATGGAACATTTAACAATCTGCTGTTGATCTGAATTTTACAAGGATCTACCACCGCAAACTCCTCGCAACTCCGACTTGTACGCCAGCGCGAATAAATGTATCTGGGAGTCTACAGAAAATAAGAAATTTACTATCAATGAAGAAGTAAATTCGGAGCGGAAGCATTGTATAAGTAATTCAGAATCGAGAAATCTGGGTAACGCGTCAGAGGATAATGGCAGAAATGAAATTACAGAGAACGATAAATGTGTAAAGAACACAAGTTGCTGTGAACACGTGCAAAAGTTAGGGGTGAATGACGCGAATACACAGGTGGACATAAGTTCTATACCAGTGCAAGTATATGTTCTGAAATTTCATAATTCGAATCCCACTAGAAATACGAATGTCGACAAACTATATTTCCTTATTATCTTAATGCATTCAGGACAACAATGGGCAGCTGGTTTTCGTGTTAGACAAGAAATTTCAATCGCATCCTTTGAATGCGATACATCTCGATGCGATCACTATACCTCAGGAATACGTAAATCAATGCTACAACGTACAAGTTCCAGTTCTTACGTATAAAAACATTCCAATGCAAATACCAGCCAGTGCAGGGACAAATAATGCAGCGCAACAGTGTCCAAATGCAGGTTCAACGAAAAAGGAAGCAGGACATTCTTCTAACGCTGAATTATTGAATCAATTCACACGAATAACTTCGAACGAGATGCAAAACGTGCTTAAACCTCTGAATAATGGTAATACTTATTTAGGAGAACGTATTTTCAGTACTTTCATTTTCATTTGCTCTTGATATTACATTATTCTAGATACTGGGAAGCAAATGGTTGACGATAGAAATATCTGTGATAGCGGACAGAACATAGTAAAGCTACAAAATTCAGGACCTGCCGAAAGCAAGGACCGCTGTTCGAAGCCACGAGATAATGGTTCTGCGAGGAGCGCGTCCAAAACAAATGAAAGTGTACCCAACAGATTAGAATGCACAAAAGTTCAGAAGCGACAAGAATCTAGCGATTCCGAGTACTATATTCCCACTGCGATTAAAAAGAGTATACATAGTAATGCTTTTCAACGTTTGAACGCGAAGAAAGCTATGTACGATACAAGCGGGGATGAAACAACGGATTCTGAATTTATTACTCAGAAACGTGTTCAGAAGAAAGAACTTATCGATGTAAATAAACTCGCAGTGAAAGCTAATAGGATTAAAGCTAACATGCACGGCGATGTGAATTCAGTTGACGGTCAGGCAAATTTCCTATCCAAAGAGAGAAACGAATGTCTCGAGTCGGTACCAGCAGCGAACGTAGTTACCAGTGATCAAGATCAATCGTATCAGGAGCGCAATGGGGCTGTCTATGAAACGCGAGCCAGAAATAAATCCGAGCAAAATTTACCTTCCGCGAGAAGTGAATGCATTAAGAAGCTTTGTCGAAATTCCGAGCCACATATCACGTTTAAACAGAAGAAAGCGGCGACAAAATTTTCCAGGAAAGCGAGATCTTATTTCCAGAAAAATTCACACCCTGCGTTGGCGAATTCTGACTATACCGTGGTATGGCCCAATTGTCAATCTAACAGGCACAAGTGCTGTCAAATGAGCATCCACAAATTTAATAATTACAGAGCTAGGAAGATCGGTCGCCGTTCTAATGCCAAATTACTCTTGCGCGACAGGAATGCAACGGCACGGATCGATAACGGTTTGAATATTGTCGAGCAGAAGTATCTGGAAAATGATCAGGACGTGGACTCGTGCCAGGAAATGATAAAGGTCCTCTCAAAGTCGTGCCTAAAAATGGAACGTTGTAAATGCGACATGTCTCCGGGAACAAACACGGATGATACAATTGAAAGGCCGAAAGGTATCTCCCCCAAGACGCAAGAGCTGTTGAATAAAAGCTACTGGGAGTATTACAACAAATTAAGGCACAAGATACAGAATACGGGCAGCATCGAGCGGCAGTATCTGTACCAACTGGCGATGGATAAGCCGGAGGCTAAGAAAGGAAAGGCGGATGAGCTGTACGACAAAGAGTTACAGGCTCGATCGAAACTGAATCCTGAACTGCAAACGTTGCAGCAATGCTCGGCTCTTTCTAGCATGATCAACAAAGCATTGTGAGTATCGTGAAACTTATGCCCGTTTCAAGACAGTCGAAGAATATATAGCTAGGCTACAGTTTTATTTTACAGGGACTCGAATCTTCAGTCGGATGTCGCGCAAACGAAACAGTTATGTCTGAACAGAAATATGAATGAGTCGCCGGATCTAGGCGCCCAAAATGTCAATGCAAAAAAGGTGGCTGCGAATTTGACCGATACTGAGCCTATGTTTGGCAAATCGAGATATAACAGGAATAAAGGCAATGATAAGAAATTTTTGGAACTGAAATCTATCGGTAAGTGTCCGCGTTGCTTAACGATTTAGAGATGTTCTCTACTTCGTAGCGTTTGATCAGTGTATTACAGTACCTAATGAATTTCTTTTCCCGTTTCTAGTATTTTTCGGCGGTATGCTGTACATTTTAATAATACTTCTACCGATGCTGTACGACTACTTTTATCACGAAGACTACGACCGTTACGAAGATTCGAGCTATTTGGAACTGATAATGGAATACGTTTTATCATCGTTCAAGGAAGCATTTGGCGGAGCCTTGAACGGCGCGAAAGAAATGTTTTTCTACCCAGTAAGATTACAGTCGAAGTTATGAAATACCGTACGCTTTAAACGAGCCGCAATAACAATGTTGAATTTTCTATAATCTTTGTATGATTTCTAGCATGCGTGTAAGAAATGCAACGTTGCATAAATTAGCGATGATCGCCGCATCGTGCACAAGCTTAAACACATTTTACTATGGTTTGTTCTTCGTCTATTGATCGATGTTTACTTTTGTAACGGACAAGTATTTTTGTAATCGATTCTGCATGTATGTACTCGCATATTTCTGTACATGTCTTTACTATTACAATTTTCTTCAAACGCTGCTTATTATTAAACGAGAATCAGCGATTTCGAAATCGTTAGATCGTCTGCGTACATTCTAAATTTGCATGAGTAATCCGCGATCACTTTGCCGTATTTGCTTCGAAGCGAAACGTACATTTTCAAATCGAAACGGGAAACTAGTTGCCACTCAAATTGTCCGCCACATAGCTACGAGTGGCAATCAATTTTTTTTTATCGTTCCTCAATACCAAAATCCCTCGCCTAACAAAACCATTCGCGATCAAACGTGCTCGAATTAAAGGTAAATTTCTTCTTCCTTATTTCCTTCTCTATTTTAGCAAGCATTTATAATACATATTTTACAGGTTTTAGCTGGTTTTTAGAGACGATTACGGTGCAGATGGTGCCACAAGTTGAGCGACAGCGGCGCCCTCGATAAACGACACATGAGGCACTGCTCGCAAGCAGACTATAAAACCACTGTGCGCACGTTGATTTCGGTCATTTCGTCTGGCGATCTCGGGTCGGCTGTGAACGGAGGGCCCGCGCTCCAAACGTCGGTGCTAAAAGAACGTGCGAACGGCAACTTAAATACAATTACAAGAATCTGCCACGAGGGAAGTCGTAAATAGCCGTCGACTCGAAAGAGGAAGGAAGGATGGCAGACTATGTGATCGGCAACACGAAACCGGCAGACGTACCGCTACCAGACGACGGTCTTTCAGCTGTACAATTATTCGCGAACGGTGACGGTCTCACCTACAATGACTTTATCATTCTGCCGGGTTACATTGACTTCCCTGCCGACGAGGTTGATTTAGTGTCGCCGTTGACGAAGAAGATCATGCTTAAGGCACCGCTTGTATCATCTCCCATGGACACAGTCACTGAATCGGACATGGCCATTGCCATGGCCCTGTGCGGCGGGATCGGTATCATTCACCATAATTGCACACCGGAGTATCAGGCTAACGAAGTCCATAAGGTATATTTCCTGGCTTTCATATACCCTCGTCTCGCTAGCAATTGTCGCGCAGTTTCCGTTCGTCCGCGACGGCCCCGCGAAACCTTTCACATTTCGTATGCACGCAACATCAGACGCAGGTTTCGTTTTACCCTGCACAGGCTGTTCTTTCTTTTTATTCTAGCAACGATACTGATACGTAACAATAATGAACGTGCGACGCATATAACTAACAATCGCACAGTGGTTCGGAACTAAAATTCAGCAGCTCGTTCGTCTATTTAGCTCGAAGAAAAATTTTCAAACATAATTCTATTCGAATAATAATACACGAATGAAACTTTTTTTTATCAATTTTATCATTATCTTAAACGACTTTATCATTTACTAACAGCTTCTCGACATCTTCGTGAAAGTATGAATTTTTTCAGAATTCCTTTTCTATTTTTTCAATGAGATTGGTGATATTAAAGGGTCCGAGGAGAACAGTGCATTGAACAAATAGCCGATCAATGATATTTAATACTCTCGATTTGAATAACTGAGTGTAGTAGGCTTGTACTCAATTTTATTCAGCTAAAACTTACGAGGAGTCGAAGGGACTTAATAAAATTATAGATTACTCGTAGAATCTCCATAGACCTTAAATACTTTTCTAGATTTCTTGCTCTCTTTTAATCCAATTTCTTAACTGTGTTCTTTTAACAAACTATCTTCATTTAGGAAAAGAAAGGGCTCGCATTCTGACGGCGAATCTTCCATAATTTAAGTCACAAAATCTAAATACTTGAAAAGCAATTCTACGATGCAAAAGCGAGACTTCAAACGTGTGGAAGGAGTAATAAAACTTTTAAACATTTCGTTTTAAGGTTATACTTCTCGAGCATACGCCTGTTTACACCTTCAAAATTATTTGTAGACAGTAAGTTGGGAACTGAAGAACAAGTAGACGTGAGGTTTTATTGAAAAATAAAAGAGATTTCTCTTAACCAGTCGAGCTGCTAAGTTTCTAATTCGAACCGCCGCGAATCGTTGGTAAACAATTTAGCCTTCGGTAAACAAATCGTCATTGGCTGGAGCTTTTCCAAGGATGTTCCTATCGCCTTATTGGATTATTTATTTTAATCCCATTTACGGCTGTGCCTCTGTACATACTTATTGCATTAGAGAAAGTAGGAATGTTTGAAATCTAATAACGTTTGTAACGTATACGTGACGCCTGTACTTGTGCTTTTAGGTGAAGAAGTATAAGCATGGATTCATCAGAGATCCCCTCGTTCTGTCGCCCGATCACACGGTCGGTAACGTCTGGAAAGTGAAAGCCGAGCACGGCTTCTGCGGCGTTCCTGTTACGGACACTGGGAAGGTCGGGGGTAAATTGTTGGGCATAGTCACGTCCAGAGACATCGACTTTCTGGAGGGTATACCGAATCAGCAGTACACCAAATTGCAGACGATAATGACGAAGCTAGAAAATTTAATCACTGCTAACGCCGGTGTGACGCTGCAAGAAGCTAACGTGATCCTCGAGAAATCTAAGAAGGGTAAACTTCCGATCGTTAACGATAAGGGAGAGCTGGTATCTCTGATGGCCAGGACAGATTTGAAGAAAAATCGCAGCTATCCGAATGCCAGCAAAGACGAGAACAAGCAGTTGTTAGTTGGCGCTGCTATTGGCACCCGTGCCACAGATAAGCATAGATTGGAACTTCTTGCCGCGGCCGGCGTCGACGTTATTGTCCTGGATTCCTCTCAAGGCAACTCGAAATATCAGATTGAAATGATCAAGTATATTAAAGCCGAGTATCCGGAATTGCAAGTGATTGCCGGGAACGTTGTGACAACCATGCAGGCTAAGAATCTTATAGAAGCTGGAGCCGATGCTTTGCGAGTCGGGATGGGTTCCGGTTCTATTTGCATCACTCAGGAAGTTATGGCCGTGGGGAGGCCTCAAGCGACCGCGGTGTACAAAGTCGCGGAGTACACGAGAAGATTTGGCGTACCGGTTATAGCCGATGGCGGTATACAATCGATCGGGCATATTATCAAAGGGATAAGCTTGGGTGCTAGCACAGTTATGATGGGATCCTTATTGGCCGGCACTTCGGAAGCACCGGGTGAATATTTCTTCAGCGACGGCGTGCGCCTTAAAAAGTACAGAGGCATGGGCTCTCTAGAAGCCATGAATAGAAAAGACGCGCACGGCTCAGCGATGGATAGATACTTTCATAACGAAATGGACAAGATGAAAGTAGCTCAAGGTGTTAGTGGCTCGATAGTAGACAAAGGAACTGTTTTAAAATTCTTGCCTTACTTGCAATGCGGCATTAAGCACGGATGCCAAGATATCGGGGCAAGGTCTATCTCTGCTCTAAGATCTATGACCTACAGAGGGGAACTAAAGTTCGAAAGAAGAACACCCTCTGCTCAGCAGGAAGGGAATGTTCACAGCCTCTTTTCGTACGAGAAGAGGCTGTTCTAATTATGTAAATATTAAACGAGCAAATCTTGCGAAAGGTACCTGCATTTAATTGCATATGACTTGTCAATTGTAACGAACATTCTCTTGGCAGAAGAGCAGAGATATTTTTTAACCAGCGACAAGTGAAATTCATTTCATGATTATCATGTGTACACAGAATTTATTTTAAACATTCAATTTTTAATCTATCCAACTCGTCATTGTATACAAACTGTTCTACGTGTATTTACAAAGTTCTATTTAAAACGCAAGATATGTATTTTATACATATGTATGTGAATGCAAAAGTATGCAAGTTAGTTGAAAGACCACCACCTATAGAAACGTCGATTCCTCCAAGGCCTTTCTGTTACCTATTCCCGTAACATTTCGATTTATCACCACGTGCATGTATATGTGTATCTCTTAAGTAGATTAATCAGTTTAATGGCAACGCGAATACCGCGTAGACTTATGACTGATATACCGAAACAAATTGCAACTGTACGTACATTGCAATAATTTTTTTTTTCTTGCTGCATTCAGTGTACCTGATTTACATTAAGATGTACACCATTTAAGGCATCCTGGAAATCTCATTAAAATTCCTACTGAAATCTCGAAAGGGTTTTTTTTTTTACAAATTATAGGAAACTTCTCTTGGGTATTTATAATGCGGCAAGAGGAAGATTTATATTAACGTGAAACCGAGCAACTAAATGCCAAACTGTGGGATCATTACAAGGTAGACGAAAAATTAATCAGCTTAATTAGTTATCGGCTGATTACTCATTCCTGTTGCAACGTGATAGAAACAAATCTAACGTAGTAGAACTCCCGCTGTTTTACCATGTACTTTAACGTAATTTATCGAAATATATTTTTATGACCCTGATTTAATACGAACTGTCTTTTAAGGGTGAAAGGACTCGGGTCCGCGTATTTAAGCTAAGCCGATTGATTTTTTAACATTGAATATACCAACTAACGGGAGTATGTTGCGCCACTCTAATATCTGCACCCCGCAAATTTTATACAGGCGTTGTAATAATAAATTGTATATTTCAAATAAACCCTTAACTGACGTTAAATATATCCACTGTACGTTGTTACGACGATTGCCTTGTTTCCAGTAGAAGTTTGCCTTGAGCCAAGGTGACGAGGCAATTATTATTATACAAGTATCCCCATAACACACTTACGTCAAATATCGCGCGCTTTCCAAACATAACCTACAGGTGAAACATCAACCGATATAAAAACAAAAGCGTCGAGCGAGTAGAAAATCTGGAACGATGGTTTTGTGCAACGTCGAATGTTTAGAAAAAATTTCGAATTACCTAGATGTTCCACCCGTGCAACTGGAGATCCACGAGAATGTAAATACCGAATTATTCCTGGAAATAAATTATATTTGAAGTGGTCTGTAGTCTGCATACGTATATCTCTTGTGTCATGTTTTATAGACGATCGTTCACACGGAACAAGCGTCGAGCCAAAAGATTGGAGGGTTCAGCACTATAATTCAATGTTTAATCAAAAATTCGAAATGCCCGGATATACTTGGCGATACTAAAGAAGTAGAAGCTCTGTCGCGGCAATGGCTGGAATATGCTGTTATCTGTATCAATTATGCCGATACTCCCGCCAATGCGAAAAGGATCTTGCAGGTAATACATGTATTTAAAATTCCGCTCGGAAGAAATGAGAATTAATGGTATATTCTATTAATTTACAGGAGTTGAACACTGTCCTAAGGGATAACACGTACTTAACCGGCACAAAAAGAACCATTGCCGATGTTACGTTATATTACGCTCTACATTCAATAATGGTAATACGAAAGAATACGGCATAAGTAGGTCAGGAGAATCCTTAGTACGCGCGTCGCACAGATCGATCTAATCCCCTTGCCCCGTTTCTTTTTCACAGCGGGAGTTAACGCATCAAGAGAAAGCTCTGTATGTGCACGTATCAAGGTGGTTCGACAACGTGCAGCAAGAAGAAAGATTGAGGCAGCAATTAGACTTGATTTCTTTCGATATGCTACATTTATTCTTATGAGTTAAATAAATACACAGTAAGAATTTAATAATCGTTATAGATTATCGTTGAAGTAACTTAAAAGTATGTGAAAATATTCACGTGCAGTTACATATTTATTTGTTAAGCGTTCAAAGGAACCGTAATAAAATGAAAAGGAACGTCGTGAGAGAAATATTCAACTGGTGAACTATTCCTGTAACTTGTATGGGACTTAATATATTCAATCGAATTAGTTTCTCTGCAAGCTTTATAAAACAATTTGCTCTAAAACTACATAAATACCATTAATTGACGAGGGAGGATACCGAAGCCGGGAATTCAAAAAATTCTGAAACTGCGAATATTTAAGGGATTTCCTCTTGATTAAAACGCAATTTTTGTTTGCTGCCCAAATTCGCTCGAACGGGGTGATATTAACTCCTGCAAATTCGGCTATTTTCCGATTTTGCGTTATAACTCGCGAACTGTAGAGATGGAAAAAAAGTTTCGAAACAAAAGTTACTTTTTTAATTAGATCTATCATTTGGTAAAAACATTATTTTACAGTTCACGGGTTATAATACAAAATTCGAAAATAACCGGATATTTAGGGGTGAATTTGAGCGATAAACAAAATTTGCGTTGTAATCAGGAGGAAATTCCCTATATATTCGCAGTTTCAGAATTTTTTGAATTTCCTACTTCGGGATCTTCCCTTGTGAGGCGACACGCTCTTACCGACGGTGGAACATACGAGCAGTTGGTAACTCGATCAATCGATCGTTCTCGGTGTTCCTAGCACTGTTCACAGATGACGCCAGACAGCCGAGTTCCGCCATAAAGAACTAAAGATGTCTGTCACGTATGATAGTCGCGGTCCGTGTAGTCCTTGGCTCCGACGCGACTAGGATAGAGAATTCTCCTTTCGTTATGAGAGATGTTTGAGTGGATTTCACGGTCGCCTGTGTGCGCGTACACGACGAAAAATGCGGATTTTTCACGGCCACCGCGCTCAGTAACGCGTGCGCATTCAAGATACTCGCGTACCGAGGAATTATAGCCGTCGCCTAAATAGTTTCGGCCTAATCGCACCAGTTTCTCCTTCATTTATCCGATCAACCTCTGTCGTTTTTACGTCCCGAGTAGTAGCACAATATCGAGCGCCGAGGATGGCCGACGACACGAGCGTACGCGTCGCCGTGCGGTAAGTACGGCGATAATTATCATTTGAGAAAGCGAAAAATAGAAGAACTCGAAACGATTTTGAAAGACCGAAGACGCTGTTCCGTCGGGCAGGCTGCATTGTCGCGAACTAAGCGACTAACGCGCTGACAGCTTGTCACACTGCCGATATTCGGTTAATAATAATCTAAGAATTCGCGCGGAATAGCGTTCGAATTTAAAGCATGACATCTCGGTTTTCGAAACGGTCGTAAAATCTTTACGAGCGTTTCAACGATTTACCGTGTACGAACTTAACGGGATGCATGTTTTCTCGATGTAGATATCTTGTCCAACTACTCTCTGTATTCCCGTTGAGCCGGCATACCGTTGTTGCCAGTTCAATAATCAGGATTTCGAGGCGTATCGACTCGTGTCACACTTTCACGATTTTAGAAAATTCCACTATGTAGACCGTTTCGGCGTTTCGAAAGGATTTCGCGGATTTCTTGCCGAGGTCTTAATGGGTTGATTAAACAAGTTGCTAAATATTCGTATTTGCTGTACGATTATTTGGAACGATGACGCGGACTGTAATTTTTAAATATACGTTCGTCAGTAATATATATAATCTATTTCTTGTTTTCGCTTTTAAAGATTTCCGCGGATTATCGGTACCTACTATTATTTTTCTCGATGCTCCTTAGATGTTTCTTCGTTTTTCACTTCCGTATCGAGTTGCGCGTCATTGGAATGTCATCGGTAGTTTTTTCTACGCAGTACCGCGTTGCAAATTTGTAATGGTCGTGTATCTCCTTTTAAAGAAACAGGTGTGTAGGCTTTATTACCGGTTGTGTAACGAGCGCGTGTCTCAATTCCTCGATGAATGAATATCCCACCTCCCACCGCATTCCCTCTGCGTAAGCTATTCGGTTCCTACCTGCTTTTAATCTTTACACTTCTACTTTCCGTTACCCCGCACCGCTTGCCTCGTATTCCTCTCGCGTTTCCAATGATTCGCGCGGGGCTTCCGCGAATGGCACGCTGTAACAGCTGATGCACACGATGCCGATTGCGATGATACATCGAACGTAACAATGACATAATGCGGTTATACATATATAGGTATATCGATCCATTATGATGCGCGTACGGTAAATAATAAACGAACAAACTTCCAGGGATCTCTGAATTATTTCTGTATTGTTTATGCCGTCTCATCCTTCGACCATAACTATAGCACAGACTGCTGTATCTTTAATTAACAGTATCTGTAAGTTTCATGTAGAAATCCATCACTGACTTAGAATTCTTCTTTATCAATTGCAGAATAAGGCCTCAAGTAGCGCGCGAAGTAATCGATATGTGTAGAATTTGTACACAAGTACCTCCCGGAGAACCCCAGGTCTTTCTTGGACCAGACAAGGCCTTTACGTACGACTACGTTTTTGATACTGCTATTGGACAAAGCTCAATTTACGAAACATGCGTCGCGCGTCTAGTAGAAGGTGCGTTAGACGGATACAACGCCACTGTTCTTGCCTACGGACAGACCGGTTCCGGCAAAACCTACACTATGGGCACAGGTTTCGACGTGGAAGTCGACGAGACTGTGATTGGAATCATTCCTAGGGCAATCAGGCACCTTTTCGATGGAATCGTTGAGAAACAGCGACACGCCAGGGAGCATGCACAAATGCCTCCAGAATTTAAGGTTCGTGACTCTGATAGGTATACGTAGTATATCGTATTCCCATTACTCTTGGGAATCGAATACTTATGTTACTGCTTTATCTCTGTATTATGTTACCTCGCCAATGGTGATATCTAATATTCCGCGAGATAATATATTTCTCGCTTGCGGATTGTTTTACATCGTAGCTGCGCGAAAGGTAGATAAGTGAGTTTGTAACAAAACTTTTACGATAGGTCACCGCACAATTTTTGGAACTGTACAACGAGGACTTGAAGGATTTGCTGGAACCAGGCGGGCCTAGAGGCGGCGCTCGCATTCACGAAGACACTTCGGGGAACATTCATTTAGCCGGCGTAGAGCCACGAACTGTAACTAGTCCAGAACAGACGTTAGAGTATTTACGATTAGGAGCGCTGTCGCGCACAACTGGATCTACCCAGATGAATACTCAGTCGTCAAGATCGCACGCAATATTCACATTGTACATAAGGCAGCAAAGGTGCATAAAGGTGGAAGACCCAGACGCGGATGTCGATACGAGCGGCACGGAACCAGCGAGCGAATTCGAGACTCTAACCGCGAAATTTCACTTTGTTGATTTAGCTGGTTCGGAAAGGCTGAAGAGAACCGGTGCTACGGGGGATAGAGCGAAAGAGGGGATATCCATAAATTGTGGACTGGTAAGGGTTTGATAATTGCGCGAGCAAGCTGGAAGGAACGACGATCGGTATTAAAATTATCTGTTTCTGTGTGCACTATAGTTGGCCCTAGGTAACGTAATCTCTGCGCTCGGTGATAAAACAAAGAAAGCTTTACACGTACCGTATAGAGATTCAAAGCTGACTAGGCTGCTCCAAGATTCGCTGGGAGGTAATGTAATCGCTACATGTATTTTGTAAGGTAAATGTTGTGTTTAATGATGGTATACTAACGAAATGGCGCTTGATATTCACAGGCAATAGTCAAACTGTTATGATAGCGTGTGTATCGCCAAGCGACAGAGACTTTATGGAAACTCTGAGCACTTTGAAGTACGCGAACAGAGCAAGAAATATAAAGAACAAAGTTACGATTAACCAGGACAAGAGTTCGAGGACGATTGCTTCGCTGAGGAGAGAAATACAGCAGCTTCAGTTGGAGTTGATGGAGTATAGGCAAGGTAGATACTCAGAGTATTATCTTAAGTATTCGTAAAAATTCAATCTTCCTTATTTTCTAGGCAAGCGGGTGATGGGCGAGGATGGTGTGAACGATGCTTGGCACGAGAATCAAATGTTGAGTAGCGAACTGCAGAGCCTTCGTACTCGAGTCAAAGCTCTCTCCGAGACTGTCGAAGCGCTGACGGCGAAGAATGTTCTTCTGCTGGCAGAGAAAGCTGCTGGTCAGTGGATATCGTCAGCAGGTGGAAACCCGGAAGTAATGAGTTTAGTGCAGGGATATGTTCAAGAGATAGAGGAGTTAAGAGCTCGCCTTTTAGAAGCAGAGGCTATGTATCAACAGTTAAAGAAACGGCAGTTGCAGGTACACAACGGCCCACAGATCAATGTAATCTATCGTCGTCCAGTACAAGTGTAATTCCTTAATGCAATTCAAACCTGTGCAGGTCAATGCAGCGAATCCTTACGGTGATTCTGGATACATATTTCACAGTGATTCTACATCAGTATTAAGCGATGCCAAAAAAGAATTGCAGAAGGAAATCGACGCATTAACTGTATTAAAGGAGCAACAAGCAAGTGCAACTAATTCTTCCGTTAAAACGGGAGACGACGGCGAAGTCGATGACACAGAGATCGGTCAAGATTCTGCGAGCGAAGACGACTCGGACGACGATTCGGATAGGAAAGGTACATTTAAATATCCGTTGGCAAATTAATCGCGACACTTCAAGCTCGTGTTCTGTTCCGTAGAAGAAGACGAGGAAGAAGCGGCGATGGGTCGTGAATTAGAAGCTTTAACATCGGACATCGATGTGAAACAGCGGCTGATACAAGAGCTGGAACTCTCGCAACGACGGTTACAAAATATGAAACAGCACTACGAAGATAAGCTCGCCCAGTTACAAGCTCGCATCAAGGACACTCAAGAAGAGAGGGACAAAGTGTTGCACTCTTTGCAACAGCAGCCGGCTCCGCCGACCGAGAAGGTGAAGAAGCTGCGCGACGAATACGAGAAGAAGCTATCCGCGATGCAGAAGGAGATGCGGCTTCTGCAGTCGGCGAAGAAAGAGCACGCGAGGTTGCTGAAGAATCAGTCGCAGAATGAGAACAGATTGAGGGGGCTGCGGAACGAATTGACGGAGATGAAGCGGGCCAAAGTGAAGCTTCTGAATAAGATGCGGGAGGAGGCGCAGAGGCACAAGGAGAACGAGCTCAGGCGCAACAGGGAAATAGCCCAGTTGCGTAAAGAGAGCAGAAAGAACGCGAACATGATTAGAACGTTAGAGGCTGATAAGAGGATGAAGGAAGTGGTGCTTAGGCGTAAGCAGGAGGAAGTGACGGCGTTGAGAAAGAGGGACAGAGGCCTGAGCCAGAAAGTTGCGGGCAGAGCGCCGCCTAAACCGATCAATCCGAAGGCGTTGAAGCAGAGGTGGCAAACGTTTGAAAGGACCATTGCCAAACAGGCTCTGGCCAAGCAAGCGGCCGCGGAGACGGAGAGAGAGATGGAAAGACTTCTTCAAGAGCGGGAGGAGCTGGGCAGAGAGCTTGAGAAGCTTCAGAAACACCGTAGCGTTATAACGAGCTCGAGGGGCGACACCACCGACATCGACGAAGAGATTGATAATGTGAAAAGTAAAATTAGTTACTTACAGGTATGTAAACACAGTTTCTCATGCTGAACATTGGCTCGCCTTGGTCTTCAAGCCCGTTTTCTATAGGACAGCATATCCGAGTGCCAGCGCGATATGATGGAAATGGGGGACGGAGAGGGCGAGGGTGAACCTGGCGTTGAGGCTCTTATATCGACCATCCAATCGGTGGACGAGGCACAGTACATGTTGCAAAGGATGCTGGCATTCACTGTCGAACAAAGTTGCGTGGCTGCTCAGAAGCAGATCGAAGTTCGGGACATGGAATCCCGACTGAACCAAGTCGCGCAAGAGAGCGACGTGCAGCATCAGTTGTTGGAACACGTGTTGCGGGACAGGGACCTCCTGTCTTTCTCAAATAACCACCATAACGCGTTGAATTACAGCCCTCCAAGTTCAAGGAGCTCGTCGCCAGACAAGTAAGTCGTCCGATATTCCTCTGGCTTAAGGGGTCATTCTACTTTGAACCGCCGAAAAATTAAGCTATTTTTAAAGATATTTTTCTCAATAAATGCAACATATAATGAAATAAATCTTTTCGGTATTTATTAAGCTACTCTTATATTATGCGAAAAAAATTTAAATAGAATGTTTGCAATTTGTTTTAAATGTTTTTTTTTACAGTGTCAATATGACACCTAAAAAAGAGGTATGTTTTTGAATTCTGAAAGATTCTTAATCTGTATGAGTGTCGCTATAGCCCCTAGCTTAATTAACAATTTTTGTTGACAAGTAAGAAAATGGCGCCGGTTTGAAAAAAGAAGTTTGACAAAACACCCAAAAAGATGTATTCTCGGGTGTCCTCTCGGATACCTCTTTTTTTAGGTGCCGTATTTACACTGTAAAAAAAACAATTAAAACAAATTGCAAAAATTCTTTTTAACTTTTTTTTTGTATAATATAAGAGTAGCTTAATAAATACCAACAAGATTTATTTCATTAAACGTTGTATTACCTATTTACTGAGAAATTTTTTTACGAATAGCTTCATTTTTCGGCCGATCAAAGTTGAATGACTCCTTAATGTAAGGCGAGCTTTATATTAGTAATCTCTGTTTTGAACGGAAAACATTAGTGAAACTTATAGTCAAGTTATAATCGGGGAGGAAAGGCAGCGTAATAACAAAGTCAGGCGAAGAACTACACAACCCCAGGAGCTTCTGTACGGAGTTCAGGCCAGTCCAGATAATCTGAAGATGGAGGAGCAGAACCAAAACCACAATCATCCGCTTACAAGGGTGCCTAGTGCACCGGGTAGTCTAAAGTGGGTAGTGCGAGCTCGCGTTAAATCTCTGTTGCACTTTGTCAGAGTAATTGAATACGAAGTAAGAACGGTTTCTGTTCATCAGGGGATTGGTACTAACCAGAAGCCAGCACGGTAATATAACCGGTGGATCCCCGACATTGAGTCGACGCGATAGCACATCACCGAGGCCCCTGCGACGACCGCTTCATCCTGGTGGAGGCTCCATGTGAGTGATAATCCTGCAGCACATCTTTATTCTCGTATTTTTTATATATCTTTGTTTTGACGCCTTATTCCACGCACTACTGGGTAGATACTTTTCTTGAAAAAAGTCTGTGTATCATTTGAAACAAGTGCATTAATCGGTGTCTTCATTGAACGGCTATGACCTTGCGTCTTCAACCGCTGCCAAAAGAAGGTAAATAAATGGTACAAAGTTTCGGTCACAAACACTAGGACACGAAGTAAATATTGCTGAAGTATCGAGACGTATTAAGAGAAACTAATATATTCCTTTATTTAATTAATCACACGGTTACTTTACCATTTCCGTGCGGAAGGGGAAAGTTCGATCATTAGGTTCTGTATAGATTAATCGAGTGGCGAATAAGATTACTAACTTATATGCATCGTTACGATAGGATGAAAATTGTACGAAGTCTTGTGCCGTGTTAAAGATTGTTTAGTTGTTGGGGCAAGTTGGTGATAATAATAACACTTTCGTTGCCGTTATTACCGCAGGTGTTTCAGTAAGTTTGCTTTACCATAGTACAACCTATTTAATGTATTATATCTATAAATATATACTTCCATGCCTTTGCAACACGAATATGTATAAATGTGACAAAGACTTCTATTTGTACGAAATGCATCCGCTTCGCGCGAGGTTCATAAATTTGTATATATGTAAGCAGTTATTTTGTATACATGTCAATAAATAAAAGCACAAACATTAAACGTGCACTGCCCCGTATGACAACACTTTCGAGAAGACCCTTTGGTGGATCGTCGTTTTTTCTGTTGAAATTTCTATTAATAATCTTGTTCAACGAGTTGCAAGTTATACATTAATCACGATATCCTTTTACTTCTGTTCAATATTAATGTTTAACACTCTCTTGTACTTCACACTTGAGATACGAAACACGTTTCTCTGCGTACTTACGGAGACTTAATACCGCAGGAATTAATACACTTACAATCCAGCAATGTGTCCACTAATCGAACTTAATGAATTTATAACTCTGTTTCATAATGCACTTGCATGATCCATAGTCCTGTCTGAAGCCAGCGTAACTTAGGCTGGATTAGAATTGACAAATGCCCGGTTAACTAACACGCTAACATAACAAACCTCACTAGGGAACAGGTATCGCATACAGACGTGTCGTCGCCACCTGGATCCCCGACCACGTATCGCCGATTCAACAGCCGAGAAGAGAACGTTTTCTCCAGGCTGACCGCTAGCAGGCAACCGGCGTCGACAGATCCGCAGCCTATGAAAGGGATCATATCTCAATATCAAGGCAAGGTAAAAGTAATACAAATTCGGAACACTGTTAGACACTTACAACATGTATAACACTTTTCAGACGCAACCGAGAGCCGTTTTGCAATGCTCGTACATGGCAGAGGGCCATAGTAAAGCCGTTTTGTCGATATGCGCGACTGCAGATTTACTGTTCAGTGGTTCGAAAGGTATGGGATGAAAAGCGATCGGAATTTAATTTCAACAAAATATACGAAAAACTTGGGTCCTCCAACTAGAAATATTATCGGAATGAATTAAAATAGAATTTAATTTCAACAAGATTTACCAAACAATTTTGCTCCAACTAGAAATTTTAACAGGATGAATTAAAGTAGAATTTAATTTCAACAAAATTTACCCTCAAACCCTTCGAAATGAGGGCCAGCTTCAAGCTAGCTACTTAAGTCGATTGCGCGCGATATTTTCAGACCGTACGGTGAAAGTCTGGGACTTGGGGACTGGAATCGAGAATCTTACATTGGGCGGGCACCCGACCAACGTGGTGGCGGTGAAATACTCGCCGGTGCATAATTTACTATTCAGCGTTTCCGCGGCCTACGTGAAAGTCTGGGACCTGAGAGCTAGCAACAGCTGCGTGAAGACTTTATTTTCATCTGGCCAGGCCCAGAGCGGCCCGATCGCATTGTCAACTCCGTCTAGGATGATACAGGTCCCGGCCGGCGAGACTACCATTAACGATCTGGTGCTCAGCATGGACGAGCAGGAATTGTACACTGCGTCCAGTGACAAGGTGAAGGTATGGGATCTCCGCAAGTTAACGTACACCGGAAGATTCAGTACCCCGCACACGGCGGCTGTAATGTGCCTCGCTGTCGCTGACGACGGTAAAGTGATAACGGGCAGCAAGGATCACTTGATATCCCTCGTTGAGCCGAACACATCCGGGCAATCGGTCAGCCTGGCGCCGCCACACTACGACGGAGTTGAATGCTTGACTACTAGCGACTCGACGCTGTTCTCCGGTAAGATCTACCTCCGATCTGTAATTGCGAACCGTGCTCGTTGAACCAGATCTACAATTCAGTCTTTGTCGCGTTGTAGGCTCGAGGGACATGTGCATTAAACGATGGGACCTAAGTAGGATGGAGCTGGTCCAGTCGTTGAATAACGCACATAAAGATTGGATATTGGGTCTGTGCATGATAAATAATGGGTCCGTCATGGTGTCCGGGTGTCGAGGAGGAGTTTTAAAGGCTTGGGCTGTATCGAAGGATCAAGGAGGTGAATGTACCCTGATAGGAGAAGTTCGAGCGCATGGCTCCGCTATCAATGCTGTGACGACTAACCAACAGCATATTTTCACCGCGAGCAAGTAAGTACATCTCTTTATATCGTTGTTTTATATTAAACTGATCCGAAGCATACTCGAAGCTTAGATTTAACGTAGATCACTTCTTGACCTGAAAACCTTCGATTACACGATACAATCTGGGAGCGTGTGCTTGGGCTCAGTATCTGCCACGATTCTTTCTGGATGGAATAACATCTTGAATGTTGATTGCAGCTCTGGAGAGGTGAAGCTGTGGCGTATCCCCGATTCCTCATTATCCATGTCCATTTCCACAGTCTCTCTTTAACTGATTCTTCTATATTGCTGCATCTTATTATTTTGCATACCTAGGTTGTTAATGTGGTAATGCGCATGCTTGTCTGAACACACCTCATTGATACTGAAAAGTGTGTAGACGCGTCTGTCACGGAGACCTGGCTAACCGCAATGAGAAAAAGTGTTTATCTATTCGATCGATCAATGTGAACGAGAACAGTGAAACGTTATTCCGGTTACTCGAGACTCTATACTGCTATTCTGCTTTCTAATCGAAATACTTCTTACACCCAAGGATTGTCTGTTGACAATCCGCGGGGACGATAACTTCTCCTCTGTTTGCCCATTCATCGTTTACCCTCTCGTTGCTATAATTTACGTTGTCTGTTACATTGTAACTTTGGATTCGTGTGTGTACGCTTTGCGAGAAGCAGCATCGGTTCTAGATTCCTATAATCATCGTACTATCCTCTTCGATTCACTTTCATTTCTACCAAAGCTGTGTGTATGAAGTGTTGCTTTCTAAAAGTACGTTTGCGAGTTTGCAGTATTGTTTGGCCACTGATAGCGTGGCTGTAGTTGTAAGTGTATTATATGTAAAAAAAAAAATGCCATTGCGTTTGATCGAATGAACCCGTAGTAGAAAATCTTCGCGATAATGATAAACTTATAAGTCTGTTGGATATGAAAATTCAATTTAACTTTTTTCATTACTTTTGCTTCTATGTTGTTTACACTTCAATTTGGTGCTTTGCATGGTCACCGTGTCGGCGTGAAGTGACGGGACGGTGGGGCTGTGGAGCTACTATAAGAGAGATGCAAGAACTTTCCAGAGAAGCAACTCGTTGAAAAGCTAATACATGCATCTATTGAAATATCGTAATTCATTTCGTAACTATACTTTCCTTTTATTTATTCGTTAATTTGTATTAATTTATGTGACAGCGGAAGATTAATGTTAGCACCCGATATGACAATGCACCCGGGCTCGTTGCTTGCTGAGGTAATAGTTTTGATATTTTTATGTTCCTGGACGTGTACGTGGATGTAATTTTATCTCTTTAAATGTTCCGTACTTTTTAAGTTCCGCGGTAAACTTTCCTCTCTCTCTCTCTCTCTCTCTCTCTCTCTCGTGTAAGCATCGGACGAGCGTAGAATTTATAAGGCGATAAATTTTAAATAACGAGACAACAAACCTTTTTCTATATATTATATAGAAACATTTACAGCCCAAAGATGTAACATTACGAAATTTCGGGAGAAAAAACTCAAGCGTTACCATCGCCCGACACGCCTAAGTGTGGGGATTCAAACAAATTTACTTAATAAGAATAAATTTGGTATTATCTAGCATTTATTTTATTATGAACATGAAGGTGGTAATAATTATTATATTTACTCTTAGTACAAACAATAATTGTTGGTTAATACTGTACAGTCTGAGGTCTCTGTAGGTCCCAAATGCTTGATATTGTCAGGGTTGGCTGTTATTTAGTTTTCTTCTAAAAATTTAAAAACAGTATTATGTCTAATTATGTTCATAATTATAAAAAGAATAAATTAACTAATAATATTAAAATAGTCTCCTTTCAATGGCAGTATAATTTATTTAAAATCCGAAACGTGCATATTGCGAAGTCTCTGTACGCTGCGTGCACGTACCTCTTCTTCTTTTTATGTGCCGTCAATGATTCTTGACCACTGTCGTCCGCGCTATCTTCCGATTTACTACTACTACTACTGCTCGAGGAGCTACTCGACGAACCACTGGAAGAATCACTGGCAACACCTGTATCCTCTTTCACGTCTATAGTTTCAGCCAGCGCAGCTAACTCTGGTTCTTTATCCCTGAGTACTTTCACCCATTTGCGCGATAATTTTGGCCTTCCTCGTACCTGCAAGGAAATCGTGTCTCGATACGTTTCCACCAGTCTCTCTCTTCCTCGGTTTATATGTTAATACGTAGGGGCCTTACCGTTTTGTGCCACACTACTGGAAAATTGGTACGGGAGCAGAAATTCTGCGTGACGGCTATAGTTTCATCGAGATTTAAAACGACGTGCCACCAGCCACCAGGAACGAAAACAGTTTCGCCAGGATTCTGCAAAATTTCTATTGGCAAACAATCCTGCGGCCAAGTGGGTAACTTTGTGCGAGGGTATATGACAGAGAACCACGTAATAGCTTCGTCTCTCTGCTTACCACCCTCGGCTGCGGATACTTTTAGTAGTTCCCGAGGGGTCTGAGTAGGAAATAGGCACCATCGCTTGTGTCCAGATATTAGTGCGTTCCAGGCACTGGTCCCTAACGGATCTATGTGTATGCCTGTACCTATATTCGGATCATTCGTTTACAACGCTTTTCTACGAAATCTCTCTATCGTTCCCTGGTATTTTATGGGGACATTCTACTCTCTCGACCGGGAAATCGGCCACTTTTCGCTGATGGTTTTTATAATGGAATAAACACTTAACGTTTTCGAATTTCTGGGGGTATATTCAGTCACTCTTGAAATACAAGAAAGAATCTTTGTTGTTTGTTTATTTCATTTGTTTACATAATTATTTCGCAGTGAAGTTAGCGGCTTTAGAATTTCACCCCTTGCTGGCGTTTGAAATTTCGGACGACTGGATCATCGGAAATAAAAGAACTAAACATATTTCTAATTCGCAGGAGTATGGTTATCTCGCTTTCCACGAAAGAACAATTTTGGACGAAAACTATTAAAATGCCGGTCGATCAAAGTTGGAACTACCGAAAGTGGCATTTCTTTTCTATCTTTAATTGATACAAAATGTGGAAACATATTAAAAATCTCGAAATATTTGTGGTTAGCGAGATAGCCATACTCCTGCGAATTGAAAATATGTTTGGTTTCTTTTATTTCCGATCATCCAGTCGTCCGGAATTTCAACCGTCAGCAAGGGGTCAAATTCTGAAAACGCCACCTTCGCTGCAAAATATTTAAGCAAACAAGTAAAATAAACAAATAACAAAGATGTTTTTCTTGTATCTCAAGAGTGGTACAATATACCCCCCGAAATTCGAAAACGTTAAGTGTGCATTTCATTATAAAAACCATCGCCGAAAAGTGGCGAATTTCTCCACCAAGAGAGTAGAACGTCCCCTTAAACGTGCAGTTTCATGGACTTACCAGACCTTCCAGGTCCCATAACGAACCAGCGGTATGGCGGCCTCCGATGCTCACCGGCATATTGGAAAAGGTCGTCGCGGAAGTATTTAGGAATAACATAGTCCTCTAATAACTTCTTTCGTCTGGGATGCTCGCCGAAGGAACTATCGAAGATGTACAGAGGTGAATCGTCGTCGTTATTAAGCATATAACGTACATAGTACTTCATCTTCATTTTCACGCTATATCCTTCATTGTCTTCTCCGCATTTAAATTTTTGATTCCTGTACTTCTTTATTAACCTCTGCGATTTAATAGGACGCTATTGTTAGAAGATATCCGTATCAGGCGCTTCGGCAACGCAAGGCGCTAGGGTCTCGACGATTACAAACCTCTATAGTCCACTTGTATTGGGCTTTCCAGCCATTTTGAACACCTTGTATTATCACAGGCTTGTAGGGTTTCTCATACTTTTCTATAAACTCATCGTCGGGCACTTTGGACTCTTCGATGCGATCCACATTGTCCATAACATTCCAGAAAGACTCGAATTTCTTATTGTAGCCATGCTGAGTCCAAGCCGCTTTATCCGCGAGTTCTAAAAAGACGATTAAGTTTGACGGCAGATCGACCACTGCCCCGAGAGAGAAATCGAGGCGCTTTAAGCTTGTAAACACAAGGAAGGCAGAGTGTAAACACCAATGTTTTTATTAACATCCAAATTCTTTTTTTTTTTACGTATTACCGATACTACATGATACAGTATAGTTTAGCCATATACAAATGATTGAGACGGTGGATTATTTACTTGTATGTACATTATATTAGAATGTTACATTATCGTGATACTTTCTGTAAATTTTGGAGTTACATCATCCAAGGTCGGCAAAGACAGCTCGGTCTTGTATCGCATTTTCCAAATTCTGTTTATAACGACGAGCGTCACGAGAAGACAAACGGTGTCTCAATTACTTCTAGTCATACTAGCAATATAAAATAAATCGTGAAGAACAATTGTTTGTTAACGATGTAGTGTCTACGATCCAAGTTCACGTCAACGTAGAGGTTACGAAGAATAGGTTATGACATGTTTACCTGGCCTAGCTTTCCTTTTAACTTCCTTAATCCGTTTTTTCGCGCGGTGATCTAATTTCAGTTCGTCCGTCATGGCTACACGTTTATTGTATTACCTAATTAACCTACTTTCGGTATATTTACAATTTACAAACTGAGAAATATGCGCAACACGTCATTCAATGGTAACTGTACTCTTTTAGTTCACGTGAATCCCGTAAGGTGTACCAAAACATCGGCCGATATTCTGGTGCCCGTAGAAACGCATGAAAACGCATCCCGGCGCATTAATCTCTCGAAGCGTGCCGCGTGAATTTTTATTCCCATTTCATATTGCTAAACGCCATCGATCGTACTTCCGGTGTTCCCTGCGCTTTCAGTCCCACGTGACGTTACGCGGCGGGGTGAAAACAAACGTAACGAAAACTTCTGTGCATTATCCGCAGAGGCGCTGATACTTGCACGCGACTGCCTACGTGACAAATACCATGTTCTACCAATAGGTCATCCCATAGACGTAATCGCGTCCCCCGAAATATCGATATTGGATCTTTTGCTCTTACTTGCATGGCGATACCATCCCTTTAAACGAATACTACCTCGAACGCCAAGAGAGATAGATCAGACGTAACAGTTAATTTCTCCCCCGCGGGGAACTTTTGTATTCTCAAAACGCGTCAGCAATTAATTCCTCCGTCGCGCCGTGGTAAGATAAAAATTCCCCTCCGTAACAGTTCCATCAACTCACCCAATCGATCGGAATACTTTATAACCCATCCGTTTCCCCGACAGTAATCGGCGGGCGGCAGGCTGTTCGAAAGAAAGTAAAATAAAAATGCGAGAATAACATTGAAATGGAAGAAGAAAGTTGTTTCCGCGGTCGAAAGTTCAACGGTTCCCGATGCGCGTGCGCAGTGGCGCGAGTTGACGCCGCGGTACACCCGGATGTGCTGCCGCGCGAGCACGATACGGTAGAAGGAAGAGACACGACGCCATGTTTTGATGTCGTCATCCCCCCCCAAACCGCTGTTCCGCGAGCAGCACAATAGTCTGTCAGTGTTTTTCTGTTGTGTGTGCCTCGTGTCCCGTGTTCCTGGCGGCCGTTTTGGCGTGCCCCATCCGCCGGATCACCATCGTCGCGTCCAGCATCGGATGTATCCGGCCCTCGGTGGCTGCCACTCGTCCTCGTGGCTTGACGGTCGCTGAAGGTGGCCCCCTTCGTGTCCTTTCATGCTCGGGCAAGTAACCGCGGTGCGGGGGGGTCCGCGAGCGTCGTCTACGTGGTGGTAGTGTCCTAGTGCGAGGGGGGGACGAGCGATCACGATCCTCCGCCGAACGGTTAATCCAAGTGGTTACGTCACACGACCCTGAGAGGCTTGGCTTACGGTGGAGACGGATTGCTAGAGAAGTGGACGGCGACGACGACGGGGACGAGGACGACGGCCCCTGTTAAAATGGAGCTGCGCCTGCACTCGCCAGCCGGAGCAGAACCGATCGTCTATCAATGGCCCCTCACCTCCGGATCCGGATCTGTGAGTATATATAGATATTACGATCGCGTCCCTTTAATTCCGCCGAACTTATCCTCCCGCCCTTCAAGATAGAACTGTGTGGTAATTCCATACGAGGGCCTGGCCTGGCGTGTATGACCCTGCCGTCTATCCCGCATTCTCACAGCTGATCGTGCGTCTATCGCGGCACCACGCGAATCCTTCCCTTTGCCACAGTGTCATGCTGTCACGATCGTTCCACCTCGGGACGACGACAAACATGGGGATCCTTGGTGTACGTTTTTTTTTTCTTTTGCCGCGTGATCGTTAATCGCTGTGCAACGGAGATATTAATTGAACGCGCGCGGCTCGCGCGTACGTGGGCGAGAGAGAGCGCGGAGGGGGACGGGTGAAGTATGTTTTTCAAACAGGAAAAACTGAATAAGTATCGCAAATATCTGAGCGATCGCGGAGCGAGGATGCATCGCAGAGGTAAGTCTGGGGACTGATTTATGATAGTAGAAGCTGTCAAGAGAATGGAGGTGCACTTTACGGTGTGTTGTAAAGTTTTATTGGTATACAACTTGTCCCCTGCTAACGGCTCCCCGGTGCTGAAACAGCTTATAGAAAATATATGCAAGGTTAAAGATTTTACTGCTCGCCTGAAAATAACGAACATCGCGATATCGCGCCGAGGAAAGTGTTCTATTTGGTTTTCACGACGGTTCTGTTTATGAATTAATTGTAGGATCGCCACGATGGTGCACTCGACGTTGTCGAAACGATGCGATGGGTTTGCGAAGATTTACCAGACTTGAAATTGCCGTTAGAAAATAACATTCTGTGTAATTATGACACCAGGGACTACGAAAGTATGAAAAATCTGTGCGACAGATTCAATAGAGCGATCGATAGTTTAGTTCAATTGGTGAGTAAAGCGTAATCGGTTTCGGCGATTCGATGTTGTAATTCAGTTGCTTGTGTTTAACGTATTGGATCTGATTTAACGCAGGAAAAGGGCACTAGTTTACCGTCGCAGAGGCTAAATAAACGACCTAGCCGAGGTTTATTACGGCATATACTCCAGCAAACGTATAACCAAGCGGTAGTCGAGCCAGATAAATTAAATCAGTATGAGCCATTTTCGCCGGAGGTGTACGGCGAAACTAGTTACGAGCTGGTCTGCCAAATGATCGATCAGATCGATGTAACCGAAGACGACGTATTCGTCGATTTGGGATCCGGCGTCGGTCAAGTGGTCCTCCAAATGGCAGCGGCGACGCTGTGCAAAATCTGTATCGGCGTTGAAAGAGCCGACGTCCCATCGAGATACGCGCAAGTACGTCATTCTTTTATCGTTCCTCTAATGGCGTAGTTGAGTAATTTCGAATTTTCTCTATATACAAGCCTGTTATTTCTGTCAAACATTAGAGTATGGAAGTAAACTTTCGTAAATGGTTGAATTGGTATGGAAAAAGATGCGGCGAGTATCGTTTGGTAAAAGGCGATTTTTTAGCTGACGAGCACCGTGAAAGCATTACCGGAGCTACCATAGTATTTGTTAATAATTTTGCATTTGGTCCGACGGTGGATCATCAGCTGAAAGAACGATTTGCTGACCTACGGGATGGCGCGCGCATAGTATCATCGAAATCATTCTGCCCCCTCAACTTTCGCATAACGGATCGAAATCTCAGTGGTAACGTATCTGACTTTTTCAGGGTAATAAAAAGATCGATTTAGCAAAACTTTGACGAGCATGAATTTTCTCGTTCGCAGATATCGGCACGATAATGCATGTCTCAGAAATGTCACCGTTAAAGGGTTCTGTCTCTTGGACTGGTAAGCCAGTGTCTTATTATTTACACGTAATAGACCGCACCAAGTTAGAACGTTATTTCCACCGTTTAAAGAATAATAAGCAAGGTGGCGATGAAAATTCTGATTCTGTGATAAGCAACACTGCCAGCAGTAGTAATAAGATTACAAATAGAGGTGAGAGAGGCGAGAGAGCCAAGCGAGATCTTTCGAGGCAGTTGGATAGTCCGAATCATTCGGAGCAACAGGGAACGAACAGCGATTCAGATGGGGATGAGAATAACATTAAAAATCGTCGGCAACCGAATAAGATTCGTAGGAAATTGAATAGAAAGGCGAATGGTATTACGAGACCCCCAGCCAGAGGCAGACAGAGGGGAAGAGGCGTGAAGAAGTCTAAGCCGAAGAAAGCGATTAATATTTCGGGCTTGGACTTGCTGCACAGCCAAACGTTGCTTAGTACATCTCCGCAGGCTCTCGGGAAGAAGCCACCGCCCGCGCCTGGTTGCGTAGATCAACAGTTGTCTTCATTGTCGTTATCTCTGCAGTCACATTCCACCTCTGTGCACGAAGAACTTAGTATACCGCCAGCTCCGTCCGCCACTCCGTATGCTTTACAAATACTTTTGGACTTGTACAGGTATGTCGGTGTCTGTAAGCCGAGGCCGCGTGTACAGAGGCGATGTTCTACATATCAACTTTCATTTACAGGGACCAATTTATGCTTATGTTAGAGTCGATGAGAACGCCTCAATATAGAGTATCGGTCAATACAGATATCGCGAAGGAAAGGGAAAGAAACTCGAAGCTACAATCAAGAGCGGCGCAATTAGAGAAACAGATAAAAGTATTAATCGACGATAGCGTGGCTCTTCTGAAAGCGAGAATGACTGAATTAGGTATAAATGCTACGTCGCCGGGCGACCTGCTCGCCAAAGCTAAGGAAATAGTTCTTAGACACAAGCAGCTGCAAGCGAAGGCAAGTAAATTACAAGCCCAGGTTGCGTCCATGGAAAATGAACAGTCACGGCTGACCGCGCTTAGACACCAAGAATTACAAGAGAAGTATAATAATCTGACGAACGTAAACGCCATCGCGAATCCACCGCAGCCGCTCACGCAAGATTATATACTGAAGGAAATATCTGCGACTCTGTCTCAGCGTAAAAGATTACACTGTCAGGTCTGTGGTAGTTACGATGATCCGTGGTATTCGACGATCAAACATGTTGCGTAATTCGAACTTGGATGAACTTACAGGTGTCCAAACTGGAGCACGAGCTGAACGTGTTGGAGAGAGCGAGCAACGAGAAGCAGGTTGCCGCGATTACTCAACAGCAAAGGGAGGCACCGGGTAGCAAACATTCGCAGAATCAACATCACCACCAGCAACAGAATGGCAAAGGTGGATCGACGCGAAAAGGTAGAGAGGGGAGATCTAGGTCGCAGGAGTGGCCCGATGTCCCGGACATCGGCAAGATACAGGAGAACAATCCGGAGATATTGGCGCAGAAGATATTGGAGACGGGCAGGCAGATAGAAGCTGGTCGAATATTAAATAGACAAAACACTAGCGCGAGTAGCAATTCCAGAACCAGACTGCCACAAGCATCCCTTAGCTTTTCTACTACATCGGTGTCAATTTCATCCTCGCAACCGCAGACGAGTAACAAAGAAACAGCAAACAGGA
Organism: Andrena marginata; assembly: GCA_963932335.1. Taxonomy (NCBI): domain Eukaryota; kingdom Metazoa; phylum Arthropoda; class Insecta; order Hymenoptera; family Andrenidae; genus Andrena; species Andrena marginata. Next base: position 1,103,617 of record OZ010661.1, read on the forward strand.
CACAGGAGCCACCGAGGGTGGCGAATTTCGAGGACAGGCTAAAGAGTATCATTACGAGTGTCTTGAACGAAGATCAACAGAATAGAAATAAGCAGCAGCAAATGCAACTACAGGTGCAATTACAAAATCAGACCGAGCCGGATAGAAAACGCGTAGCCCTGCCGCAGAACGTTTCCACGCCTGACTACACGCAGGTAATTTCGCTATAGCATCTACACGAGTACTCGCACGATTCTCCACACGGTCTTCCTGCTCATGGTCCCGATTAAATCTCATTTATACTTGGCATTGTAGGTTTCACCTGCAAAGTTAGCACTTCGCCGTCATCTCTCTCAAGAGCGCCTTTCATCTCACCTAACACCATCCGATAGGCCAACCATCGACTCCAGGCAACCCAGTCATGACAATCGCATTGTAGCAGGGGGTAACGGATTGCTCGGCACTAGAACCATCGGCGACTTGGTCAGCGGAGAAATAGAGAGGACCCTAGAGATATCCAATCAAGCTATAATAAACGCGGCTGTTGACATGAGCACGTTGATAAGACCAGAGACCGTGTATTCTCCTATTAGTAGACCAGCTAGCGCAGAGGGCGATGCTGGCTTATCGACACTCGCGCACGTGGCAAGCTACGCTCCAACTTCTTCAGCAATATCAACCTGTACTCCTACCACCACTTCGAGATCGTCTGTATTGTTCACTCCGGTAACACAGCCGCAAAGGTATTGCATAACACGATTATTTCGCTGCAACTAGCTTCGTATTTACTCGTTACATAATATAAAACATCTCTTATTTTCTTTTTTCCATTCAGATACACACCAGTTCAGTTGCCTCGCGCAGACATCAAACCTTATCACGAATCGTACTTCTCTGACAATCCCTCTCAGTCTCTCGCACAGGCCCACCCTCCGCCGCCATTGCATTCGTCCCAGGCTGCGTCTAACGGCGAACTGTTGCCAGTGGAAGGACTGGCAGCCTCTTTGCACGCTCGCATATTAAATAATCACAACACCAAAACCGAGCCAGTGCTCTCTACGAGTAGAAGGTACAGGGATTACTGTCCACACATTTCTCTTTATTTCAGAAGTAACTGGCGGTCTGACATACATTTCTCTTGCGACAGATTTCAACCGTATCCTCGATACGCGAGCAGCAGCAACACCAGCAACGGCGGTACGACGACGAACGGCATTGTCACGGCCATTTGTCAATCGCAGCCTTCGATGTCGGTTAAAACAGAAGCGGTCGTGTCGTCGATAAGTGCGAGCGGAGCACCGTTGAGTCCTCTCGTGGAACCGCACTCTAACACGTCCACCCCGTTAGTCGACGAGCCCCAGATGACAACGCAAAGGCAGCGAAACGGCATTGGCGATGATGGTAAGTAGAAGTGTTGCATAATCTAATTTTCTATCTCCTGTTACAAATTACACCAGACTATTAGATTTGGAATTGCTTTGGAATGCGCACATTCGAGTTCCCAAATACGCTTTCTATACCGGCTGGAAGGAGATACGCTGTCTCGAGCTCTTAGAGAAACAATAGTTGTATTCGCGTTATTAATAAGTTTCCAGCGAAAGAGAGCATCGATTTTGAACGGTATAGTTTGGGATGCAAATTATCAATTCGGCTGTAGACTAGAGTACTTTAAATCTATGACGAGAATTGTGCACAGCTATTCCCCTATTAATAGCTTCACCCTATCGTACGTCAAAGTTACGATGTATTTAGACTGCTGTCTCTCTTATACCTCCTCTATTTGAAAACATCACTAAACACCCTTGCTTTACCTTTTTAGATACTATTGTATTAGTTCCTGCTATGCATCTTTTGTTATTTTCTCTCTCTCTCTCTCCCCCTCCCTCTCCCTCCCTCCCCCCCCTCTCTCTCTCTCTCTCTCTCTACGCACTAATGGTTTAAGATTGTTGATCTATGGTTTATCTTATCTTATGGAGCTGGTACCCGATCTTTATTTATATTTATTTTTGTTGTTGTTTGCTGTATTTGTTAGATGCACTGTAGCTGTTTGTTGGTTAGCTCTGTCTGTCACATACTCAGTCTCGTTCACGACCCTTGAAGCTTGTTTTATTAGAGATTGAGACACAAATCAGAGGGAGAAATGAAAATGTACGGCTGCCTGTGGGTTGGTTCGTGGTTGCTGGTGAGTTGTCCCACAGGGGTTGTTCAAAGTTTTTTCTTTTTTTTTTTTTTTTTTTAATCTCAGCCATTTGACAGATGAAGATTATATTAGTACATTCTAGCCAGAAGTAACGCACATCTTTGCACACGACGAGTGTAAAATATTTCCATGAAAATAAGCCAGACTCGTGGGGAGTCCTTCGAGTAGTAATCGTTACAAGTTGTTTAACATTTACAGCATACTCGCGCGTGTATGGTACATAGAAACAACTGCGGCATGGTAGTTTTATATGAAAACGTTGTATCTTAGTTAAGGGGTTTCGTAATCTTAGTGCATGCTTGTTTGCATGAAAGTACATCGCGTTAAATGCGTACCGTTTTCTTTGCCGAGTACTTGTACGTGCCATGCAGAGAGAAGCGAAGCCACTGTACACGTCGTGTACAAGATTTATCGGCTGATACGTAATAGTAATTTATATTTCGTCACTTTCACTTTGTTATTTCCCCTTTTCTTCCAACTCTGTTTCAATGATTTTTTTTTCCCCATCGATACAGATGATACACGATACACGCCTATGCTTTAACACGTACACGTATACATACGCATATATTTAAATACACCTACGAGAAATTGTATAGAACGGACACGTTATGCTGTAACTGGAAAAGGGTTATTGGCTTATTTTTATGAGAATTTCTTATGCGATCTTACGACGTGTAAGCGGTGATCAGCAGCTGAACGAAGTTGATTTTGCAGATGGCGAGGCAGATTGGCAAGACCGCATCAGTTCTGGGTTCGACAGACTTGTCGCATTTGCTTCCACGGAGCTGGACAAGCGGAGGCGATCTACAGAGGGAGTGAACACAAGCCCCGACAGCGGCCTGGGGTCAGATAGCGCTGTAACGGGACCTCCGCCTGTGATCCCGTCACCCGACGAGGCCCTGGGACCTCCTCGGACACCTTCGCCTACCAGCCCTCGCCCACCGAATCCCTCCAACGGTAGCACCAGCAACGCATCCTCGGTGCCTCTGAAATATCAACGGCAACCGGACCCCGAGCGGCATCATTTTAAGAAAAAGTTCTTTCACAGAGATTGGAATAACTCTGGGAGTACCAGTAAGTTTCGTCCTAAAGGCAAAGATTGGGATTGGAATCATTCGGGACAGTGGCCTTCGAATGACGAGCAATCTTAATCTACATTTTTATACCGTATCTCTGAACGATGAAGCTTTTACCGATTTCCCTCTCGTACGGTTTGTCAGGCTAGCAGAAATCAAAAAGCCACCTACGTTTCTTTCTTTCGGATAATGTTTTTTTTTTGGTCAATCACGAAAACGTTATATCCCCGCTTTTTGTAGTACGATTGAAATAATTTCGGCACGCTCGTCACCCGAGGCGCGGCTTACGTTCTAATCGAATCCTTTCGTTTCGAGCCGAGTCGAGAGCTACGATAATTCATTTTCTCCCTGTCACCTTATCGTCGGGAATGTGTTTGCTTCGCGGGGAAAAAAAAGATATTACGAGGCTAAATGTACTGCAAAATTGAAATCCCATTTCAATGGTAAAGAATCTATTTAATATTTATCGGTATAAATATGCGTATATTGAAAGGGCGAGGATGAAGGGAACGCAGAACACTGTTATACACTACTCACTGATAAACATTTTAACTTAATATTATTAGCTGCTACATTTTTTGGTGGAAAAGAAAGACAGAAGTTTAGATGTTAATCATTGTCGATTTGATATATGAACCTTTCGGTGAGAATGTGTTTGCCTTCGTAAGTACACGGCTATACCATAGAGATTATATTCCCCCGGAGAATATAAGCGATTTGTAAATGCGCGTCTGTAATTATGGTACATGGCCGTTACGTGTGAGATTTAAACAAAACAAAAAAAAAACGTGTAGTAGAGAGATAGAGGAATGCTGTTGTAAAGAAATGTGCCATGTATTATGGATGTTGCGGCTAGAAAGAAGTTAGCTGGTAAAACGGAGCGAGGAAAGAAGCTACCAAAACCTGTGTGTGTTCGTAGCAAATATTCGCTGCAAATTTTATAAAACGCGGCTGTAATCTTCCATCGTTTTTGGAGGATCGTTATATCGAAGTGTTCACTGCCGCTCATAAACGATTATGACGGCGGGCAAGCGAAGAATAGTCATTTCCATCGGAAGTTTAAATCTAATTTCATCAACTCTCATTTCCGAGCACAAATTTACGCCACGAATTTGTAATTGTTGTGCAGAATTATCCAAAGAATGATCTCTCCGCGGCTATCGAATAGATTTCCCAGCAGTTTTCACCGGACACTTCTGCAGTGATGCTGCGCGGTGAATTTCGACAGAATTGTAAATAGGTAGGGGCGCATCGTCGAAACTCCGGGCGTCCGAAGTATGTGTAAAAAGAGGTTTTTTCGTATATAGATTTCGTATGGTCGTATATAGTACCCGGAAAGTTGTAAAAAGGGAAGCCGAGCAACCACGTCACCGAATTAATTGTAAAGGGAGGGGAAAGAAGAAAAAAAAAGACGAAGAAAGAATAAGGGGCTTGATCGCTCGCCGTATATGATTGTAAATTAGTTATCGAATTATTTAATAATCCCCTAATAACATTAATGGATATAATTAAAGAAAAACAGTAACGACGATGTAGGCACATGCCAAGTTTAGCGTGTTATATACACTGCCGGATCTTCTATTAATTTTATTATTGATCATGATTATTATTTATTGTTTTTATTGAAATATTTTAATACTAAGGTTTTTGTAACAAGCATACATTCTTTTTCATTCATACCTTCCATACACGATTCACCGCCCTCGGAATGATCGATATTGTATCGCCTATCGTCATTTTTCCACCCACCCGCCCCCCAAACCGCTCTCCACCGCCAACTCCCTTCGACGCCTCGAAGGGAACTTTGAAACGATAGCGCAGGGAACGGTAGACACATTTTTAAGCGTATATCATCGGGCAGAAGTTTATTACGATGTAATATCGCCTGATTATGATAATAATCGTCGTCTATAACAATCACGGCTCTTGTTACTAAAGAAACTAGCACTTCTAGGAGAATCGACTCACTTTCTTGCTGTGCGAGCGAATAATGGTGTGGTAATATTTATAATATAAATTATCATGGTACGCGGTACGATTTTAACGAACGAGGAGAACGGATGTAAGCAGTATCTCTAGATATAATATGCAACAAAGTACAAAGTTCTACCTGAACAGATTATATTTCATACGGTATCTGTTTTGTACATCGAGTAACCAATGCATTGAAATATACCACATTTTTATCTTGATTCAATTATATCTTTAACCGCTCCATGACAATATTATCATTGTTAATATATACTTAAAAATGTTTTCTACGCTATCGAGTGTACATATGCGTGTAAATCTGTAAATAGAGTAACGATATTTGTAAAGAGGAAAGGGGAAGGATTTTATCTTTCGGTGCATCGCCTCTGCTACGCGCGCGACCTGCGTTACAACGTAGATTTCCTGTATTATTGCATCGAGCCATTCAAATCTAAGTGTCAATGACATTTGCGATACAGGTGCCAGCATATGCATCTCTGATATTCTGTTTTTGTACAGATAAACGAGCGTACGGGTGTTGCAACGTGTTGCATGCACCCGCACCGCGTATATAAAAATAGGCCCGTCATTTCTCCGAGTACTTGAACTTGAGAATTCAGTACGCGCAATATGGCCTTCGTGTTAGAAACTGTATTACTTGTTCTGCTGAGTGCCGTGTACGGGCAGGACACCGAAATTGTTCTATTACCGTTATGGAACACCGAAGGCGACGCAGAGGTAGATTAATATTAAGCCCGTTAACGAACCATTGCCATTGTATTTCATAGATTGAGCGCACAGGGCTGCTGGTAATATAAGTATCGCTATGTTGTTCAGTCTCAATATTCCTATCGACAAATTACAGGTACCCCTAAGTTTTAAGGCTTTCGATCGGTCCGTTGAGCTAACGTTGCGTAGGAACGAGAAGATCGTGGCACCTCGGTTTCAAGTTTGGAAGCGCCACGAGGAGGACGAAGCGGAAGAGCTGCCGGAGCTCAGCAAGCCAGCTCCTTGCTATTATCTTCATAGGAACGACTTCAGTTCGGCGGCTATAAGTCTCTGCAAGGAGCGCGAGGTGGTCAGTAGCATGATTAAAAACTACTTAACATTATTACGTAACTTGATAAATAACGCTCTTTCTCTCGCCACAGCATGGACTCATCTTCTTGGACAACGTGACGCTTGAAATTACGCCGCTTCAGGACGAGGGTATCTCGTTCCTGGACGACCATTACGTCAGAAAACGTTGGGAAGCTTCAGGGCAGCCGCACATCGTCAAGAGAGCTTACACTCCTTCCATATTCTTTGAGAACGAATTGAACGATTACGACCGTGATAAGCTAACGAAAACGGGCCTGAGTAGGGAGCTATTCGAAGAGCTTAGAGGGAGGAATGCGGAGCGCGCTCTGACATTAGAGTTAGCAGTGTTCTTTGACGAGGCTGGCTACAGCCTATTTACTCCCTATTTCCAGGGGAACGACGAGGAAATGCGCGATATGCTTCTAGCGTACATAAACGGTGTACAAGCGGTTTATCATCATCCAAGCTTGGGAGCTCTGATCGACATCTCCCTCGTGAGGCTGGAGATCATGCAAAGGCAGCCTAGAGACTTGCCACACTTCGGCGGGGAAAGGGGTAGCTTACTGGATTCTTTTTGCAAGTACTCGATGAAGCGAAATCCTCCGGATGAATATGATCCCCATCACTGGGACATGGGTCTCTACGTTTCCGGGTTGGACTTCTATTCCATGGAGGCTGGAAGGAAGAACAGCGCGACCATGGGACTAGCCACAGTAGGCGGACTGTGCATCGATCAGTACTCGTGCGTCATTGCTGAATTAGGTGTTACAAATCAGTTTGGGAAACCCTTCCCGTCAGCTGGCTTTACATCTGTTTACATAGCAGCGCACGAGATTGGGCACAAGTAAGCGATTAATGCTCTATTTACCTTGCTATCTATCTTCTCTACAGGATCGCGATAGAATTAACGAAGAATTTATCTGCGAGAAGCTTAGGAATGCATCATGATTCGACGGGCAACAGCTGCCCCAAGGACGGGTACGTAATGTCGCCCAGCAGAGGCACTCGGGGCGAGACAATTTGGTCAGAGTGTAGCCGCGACTTGGCCCGAAAGCTTTCGTTCACGAAACCCTGCCTGACGGACAAGCCGGCGCCCCAAACGAGCGATCGCCTCGACCATACCCGGTTCTTCGAGCTGCCGGGAAGAGTGTGGACCGCCAAGAGGCAGTGCGAGGTTATGTTGCGCGATAAGGATGCCGTGGTCGCCACTCTGTACGAAGTCTGCGACGCCTTGCAGTGCAGTACGCCGCACAGAAGCGGCTACTACTTTGCGGGGCCGGCGCTAGACGGTACTTATTGCGCGCCGGGAAAAGAATGCCGGGGCGGCGAGTGTAAGAACGCGTTGCACTCTCTGCCGGGATCGAGCTTGGTCGAACCGGGCGGCTGGAGCGATTGGAAGTCGGGGCCTTGCAGCAGCGGTTGCCTCTTGAAGTCCACCGGCGCCCAAGCTCGACGGCGGTTCTGTAACAAGCCGTCGCCGAAGAATACGGAGATCGGTTGCCAGGGATCGCGTTACGACGTCGCCCTGTGCCGGGACGACAAGCTGTGCAAGAAGAAGCGCAGAAGCATCGGCGAGTTCGCGGCGCTCAGGTGCGCCGATTTTAGCGAAAGGCTGCTCGAGTTGGACGGGAAGGGCGGCGGGCTGCAGGCGCCCCACGAGCCTGAAAGGCCATGGATGGCCTGCGCTATATTCTGTCGGCGAAAAGACATAGCGTCTTATTACACGCCGCGCGTGGAATTAAACGACCTTGGCCTTGACCCATACTTTCCAGATGGGACGTGGTGCCACGCCGAGGGGGGACGGGATTATTTCTGTAGGCAGCATCACTGCCTGCCGGAGAGCTTTCGTTTCGAGAAAACGCTGCCGAAGGACCGCCGCCACGACGATATCGAGTTCGGGCCGCAGAACGCGCATTTAGACGGGCTTCGGCTTGACAATCAGGTGATTAAGTATCTCAGCCTGGGATCCGACGGCCTGCCCCTGTTGACCTCCTTGTCGCGGAGTATCGGCCTCCCTCCGGACGAGGACGAGTGGATCGATAAAGATTACATCGAGCTGACAAGACCGTCGGAGAAAGCCATCTCCCAGTTGCAGTATTTAATGAGAAAGTAACGTCCCGATGACTATGCACGTTACTCGCGAATCACTGTCAAGTTTTCTACTTTACCTGCGATACAATTCGCTCCTCTTTTAGCACTTTCTACTGCGAAAGGTTCTTCGATCTCGTTCAAGTATCCAACGTGATATTAAAAAAACAAAAAAGCGATCAGGTCGAGTTAATGGAATTACGTAAAAACGTATCTACTCGCTTAGGTGAAAGAACGCGAATTTAGTTTGCAGCGTGCATGGGCTCCCTTATTTATTACAGATTTAATTACGCCTTGATAAGTATGCGTAATTGATACAATTGTCCGCACACGTCTGCGTAGAAAAAATCATTCTTTCGGTCGGAATCGATACGTACAAGTTATTTTTACGATTTCTGTTTATTTTCGCTCTGTCTATCTGGGTTATTATTATCTAACCCCCTCCGCTACTCTGAATATACGATATAAGTATGTTGATATTCTGTAATATTGTATACAACGTGAAGGAGCGAGCCGAAGGGTGCACAGTCTGATGTATAAATATATGCGTGCACGTATTTCCACTGGATTCTACTGCTTTCGCCATGCAGTTGTGTGTGAAAGTATCTTGGGAGATAGGACGGTGACGTCATCTACCCCGCTGTCTATTTTAGGAGTGTCCCGAACGTTATACTTCGGTGTAGGAGCGAATCGAGAGTCAAAAAGGATGGAATATAAAAAAAAATTACAAATCGTTTAACTTAATTGTGATATTATTTTAGCGTACAAATAATTAACCAACCATTAAAATTAAGATGACGCGTGACATAAGAAAACAATCAGCTCGATATTACAAATAGTTACTTGTATTTATACGCACGTCTGCCTTCGATATGACAAAACGCTCCACCACTTGCCATTGCGACCGTGGAAAAAAGGAAGATGATAACATTCATCGGTCTTTCTTTTAATATTCGTCATGGGTACTCTTTTTTTTTTTAAGTTTCTCGCCACATATATACAAATCCGAAGCCAAAGAAATCAAGTCTGTGTATATAACAGTACGTGGAATAAAGAAAAAAAAAGAATACGCAGAATAATTTGAACACAATGACGGTGACTCAATTTGTCATATCCCCGCAGAAACTATCCACTCATGCGAATCAGGCACATCAAACGCATTTGCACTATCGTCACACAACACATGCATCATCGCTCATACATTTCATATACCATGCGCACCCATTTGCTCACGACTTACACAGAATGCATACTGCGAATGTACAGAACGAACAAAATCATTAAACGCCATTCGCACAGACTCGCGCCGAAACAGTACCATCACTGTTAAACCGCATAACTTAATGTAATATATTTAATCTTAGTCAGTATTTTTTCCGGATCTTTCGTCCCGCGTGTAGAGGCAAATGTACATTTTTCCCGTTGTACTACAAAAGCGACTTAATTCCTTTCTTTATTTATCGTCTCGTTTAAAGATCTAACGAAAACAAGGCAGCCTAAACCGAAATCGAAAAAAACAAGATTCTTCTTTTTTTACACCTGACTAACGTGAGAATCACATTTTTCCTAGCTATGAGATAAAATTATTATTTACTTCACCTCGACGAATCTGTTTCTCGCAGCTCTCTAACCACGCATTTATGTACTAGAACGTACACGAGTGTTTACTCTCGTCGGTTTGGACGATCAGAGGACTGTCGTTGTACGATGACATTTATCCGTTTGCTCCTCCCCCAAATTTACATGCTCAGTTCGGTAGAGTGTCGAACAGTATGTCCTTAGCACTTTGCGTCAACGTCTCGGGGAAATGGATGTCGAATGAAACCAGGAGATCGCCCTTTCTTGATGGCTCCTTTGGGAATGGTAAGCCATGCCCTTGGATCCTCTGGACCATATTGGGCTTAATAATGTCTCTTGACATATTTAAGTGGATTTTTTCACCTGTGAGCGTAGGAACTTCGAGGACAGCGCCGCAGAGAGCTTGTTTCAGGCTAATCTTGCAGCTGTATCTTAAGTCGCTCCCTTCCCTTCTGAACAGGGGATGTGGTTCGTCCCTGATGATGAAGACAATATCCGCTGGAACCTTGCCGCGACCTTGGTCGCCCTCTTTTTGGAAAGTGATCTTAGTACCGGCCTTCCAGCCCGGCTTCACATTAATCGTGAGAACCTTGTCCTCCTTTTTCGTAGTGCCATCCGGTTGCACGACTCTCCTCAGGATTCTCATCTTTTTCGTGCAGCCACGCAAGATCTTCTCTAAACTGATATACAAATCATGTTCTATAGCGGGATCTTGAGCACGATCTTTGCCACCTCCTCTGCCGGAGTTGGGCCCTACGAAATTAAACGAATGCGACCTAAAAGCTCCGCCTTGGCCACCCTGGCGCTGGTGCTGCCCTATCCCCAGACCAAGCGGATCGTCTATGTCCATGTCGTCGTCGTGGAAACTAAATACTCGGTTACCGATGGGCCCTCCGAACTCAAAGAACGTTTGGAACGGACTGGCGGAGCCAAAGAATTGAGCGAACGTCGCTTTCGGATCTCCGTGGAAAGTGTACGTCGAGCCGACACCACCGCCTCCCGCCGATCCGGCACCTCCTTTCAGACCTTCTTCTCCATACTTGTCATAGACGTCTCTCTTCTTAGAATCTGAGAGTACTTCGTAAGCCTCCGCTATCTCTTTGAATGTTTCCTCTGCCCCGGCGCTCCTGTTCTTGTCAGGATGGTATTTCAAAGCAAGCTTTCTATAAGCTTTCTTGATCTCGTCGTCGGTGGCATTTTTACTTATGCCTAATATCTTGTAATAATCTTTCCCCATTGATCACCGATCTGCAACCATTCAAAGACAATAAAAAATTGGCATGTTGCGTTTACACGGAATAGCAAGAACATTTCACCACACATTCGCGGCATGCGCGTTTTTAATGTAATCTTAATTTTCTTATAAGTGTTAAATTACGATCGATCAATCTCTTGCCGCGGTATATCACGAAATCGTCACGAGGTTCAATTGCGTGCGCTATCTCGATCTAGGTACTTAAATTGTATCTTATTAAATCGCACACAGTTCTGTCAGACGCGATATAGGACACTTCCTTATTCACTTGCTTTTTCCTGAAACGAAAATCTTGCGTACACGCGTCTAATCGATCTATGGAAAATTATGTTACCGTTCGTATCCCGATTAGTAATGCACACGATATATCGCGTATCCCTCGGTGTTATTACATCATTACAGAGAGAATCCGTTCGAGGGTCTATGGAGCGTTCTATATCGACGGTTTGAGGAAACGTACATTTAACGCAACGTGACCATAAAAGTACGGGCTCTTTCAGAAGTTTCAAGTACGATCTTGGACGTCACGGCAAAGAGAACTTCTCTTTTATCTCTCGCAGATATCTCACCTTCGCGGTTGCGGAAATAGATATTCTTTTTTAGGTCATCAACTTCAATTGCTTTGTCGTTACACAATTCGTACGATCGTCGCCTAGAGCCGAATCAGCGCGAGATGAAAGTTTACCAACTTGAGGCACGCGAAAACTTCCGAAAGAGACCGACCCCCCTAATCCATAGAAATCGTTCGGGGCGTGCATCACGCTGGGGCAATTGCTGTTGACGTTGTTACATGACGTATGGCTTTTTCCGACCGGGAAAACTGCTAATGAAAGGGATCACGGCGATGTGACTATCATACATGGGCAGATAAAGGCGATACAGTGCTCCGACTTCCGTATTCGCCTTTATCGACGCGCAAGTACAGAAATGGGGGAACGTGTTCTCCGTTCGCCCGACGATCGAGGCACAGGTGGAAGAGCGGCAGAGGCACGTTAAGCGGGATAATGCCAAGAATCTGCCATTTTTTTTTCCCCCCCGTAGTTTCTCGAGAAAAGAGGCATGGATGTCTCTCTAACGCACACCCACGTACGCGTATCTCTCACCGATATCTATTTCTGGCAATGATGAGCGCGTACAAGCGACGAACGTGTCCGCTCCTACGAGCCTGCAACGATTTCGAGCGGCGTAAAAATAAATTCTACCGTGTCCACGACGGCCTGTTGTCCTGACCATCTCCACATCGCGGATATCTCGGCTATAAAATAATACGACGAACCGAAGCTCAAAGGAACGGCTGCCCACCGTTGGCCGCTAATTTTTTATTCCCTCCCTGGACGAACATCTGACAGAATTGGGGCCCGTACAGGGAAGAGCCATCGCTCGCGACATATTTCGCCATCGATACGTACCGCTGTTGTTGCTGCGATTGCTTGACAACTCACAAAATCCGATTGGCACTGAATTCACAGAGCTTCTCTCGAGAATATTACGAGGATCGAGGGTACGTCCGCTTCTGACAGATCGGTCGAAACAACATTTAACACCTCTCGTCACGTACTAAAGTGTCGCGTAAGCTGCGCAGTCCATATATACAAACTTTCGTTCTGGTGGCTTCCGGAACTTTCGAGAATGGATCGACGGCGATTCCGTAGCGCTCATTCCATGACGTCAGTATACCCCCACTCTCGTTATTATTATCATTATTGCCGGCGGGTTTTACGAAATCAGAATTTAATACACGGTTAAAGTGGCGATACTTTTGAATTATCGATATTTTTTCAAGGAATAGTTTGCACTGCATACATGTACTTCTTTACGGAACATTGATAATTTCGTTTGCTTGCTGCTGAGACGTAAAAATGAACACAGACTATCGTTTCCGTTACGACCTGAACTTAGGCGAGCATTGTATTGATATACACTCGGCGAGTGAATCGTCTGTACATATACACAGTATCTGTGAAATGTAACGACGCTTAACGCCGTGATCTAATTAAATTTTAGGAGCCACGAAATGATTCGCATGAATTTATAAGAAGTCCGTTATTAGCGGTACCTACTATTTACATGTAATGGAATATAATACTTGGGTCGGCGCTTTTTTCATGTAAAAGTGAAACTGCGTCTCGATTCGTTCAGCATTTTCTCATAGCAGCGAAACTAATCGTTCCCTCCTCCCCCTCCACCCAGCAAGCTGCAATTAAATTCATTCTTTACGAATGCATCTCGTAAAGTTCCCAGCGACTTAACCGACACTCGACGACCAGCGTTCATGAACCAACGTTTCGTTCTACGAGAATTGAAAGCACACGCGTCTTCGAATATCGCTGTTCTCGTATGGGAAAGCTGCGATAAGGGTCAGGATGATTCAGTTAATTTCACGTATATTTCGCGACGAATGTAAGAAACATATTACTCAAAGGCGAGGCATGTTTATCTGCTAAGCCGTAAGAACAACGCGTGCCTGCATTCTCGAGAATTCGGAGGCATGTACTTGTCGTAGAAATCTTGAACGAACTCTTCCACTTTGAAGCCGAACTTCTGGTACAGAATCAACGCGGGATTGGTGGCGGATACGTGCAAAGTCACATCCTTGCCCATGCACGTTTGGATCAGATGATAGAGCATAAACGTCCCTATGCCGGATCGACGCCACTCGGGGCGGGTTAAGAAGAACGAGATGTACGCCTCGTTGTAACCAACGTCAGGAACCAAAATGGCAAATCCTATAACTAACTTCTTGTACAGAACGACGCAGCTGAAGTCGGGGTACTGCAAGCATTCGGTCACTGAAACGATACGTCTTTATCATTTTCATTTAACCACCGCCTCGAAGCGTACAATGTACGTTTAAGTATAAAAAAGAAAAATAGATGTAAGTGCATATGTACTTACAGTCGATACCGGGCCAAAAGAATTGACTACACATACTGTTGATCGCGGGGATGTGTTGCGGCCTAACGTAAGAATAGTCAATTGGTGCGCTCGGCGGTGGCTTCCATTTAGGATTGCTTTTATTGACTTTGCTGCGAAGTTCTTCCATTACTCTCAGCCACAACGGACGGCACCAAGTGTCTCTTCTTATAAACGGCTTCAGGAGTCGATTCGTGTACGGGCTATGCACGGATGTAGGCTCGTTGTATCCTTGCAACCTTTGCTCGAAAGATCCTAAATCGTCGCCAAAAAATCGGTCCAACACCCTGCCGGAGTCTTTTAAACGTTTATCGGGTATCTCTGATTTAAAGCCAAAATTATCGATATCAAGTACGGGCAAACCGTATTCTCGTTTCAATTTTCGTACAGCTAATTTTCGGTAAAGTCGCCTGACCTCCGGTGGCGCTGAGTTGAGGGCGGACTTGTTAGCCTGTTGCAATAAATATGCCTCCTCCTGATGCGTCATGTGCGGAATCTTTTCTTCTGTAAAGTTTAAGAAACATCGATGCAAGTAGAAATTACACAATAAATTCATATGTGGTAAAATGGTAGTTACCGATTACGTGATTCCTTTGCCAAGGCCATGGCCGCCGTTTCGTTACTTTGAACAATGATTTAGGCGGTTGTTCTTGGACAGAACTTAAACTATCGCTGCTTTCTTCTTCGTACTGTTCTTCTTCTTCTTCCTCTTCCTCTTCTTCCTCCTTTGGCTGCTCTGTCTTAATATTGTTCATAGTTTCAGAAGTAGTGTCTGTGTTGGATGTCCAATCAGAAGCAAAGTCATCTAGTAACTGCGAGAAATGAAAATTATTGGTTTGATACTGGCAATCCCTGATTAAGTCGGACAGAGATGGCGTGTCGCTTTGTTCGTTCAGAATCGTATCGTCTTCAATTTCCATATCTGAAACCGAAGAACATCGAAGAGTACTTTGATAATTGATGAATTTATCGTGTATCTTATCGCTCTAATAGATATACACACTATTCAATTCATCTTCCTCTAGTAACAGATCCAGCAACGTTTTATGAGGTCGGACATAGGCTTGCGAATGCGTAGAGCATCCTTCGCTTTTTGTTAATTCAATCATTCTTTCGTACGAGCTGTCTTCGCCGACTGAAATACTCGATTCCGATGGAGTCGGACTGTCGCGCGATCTACTTGCTGGTTTCGCTGGGTTACCGATTTGTTTCTTCCGGTCCAGTATCATTTTCTCGTCTGTGAATAACAACGATAAATAAGATTACGTCCGTCATAAAG
Source organism: Andrena marginata (assembly GCA_963932335.1). Taxonomy (NCBI): domain Eukaryota; kingdom Metazoa; phylum Arthropoda; class Insecta; order Hymenoptera; family Andrenidae; genus Andrena; species Andrena marginata. The sequence continues at coordinate 1,119,039 of OZ010661.1, forward strand.
ATTTTATAGGCAAGTTATAAATGTTGTTATTACTCTTAGCGATGAGAACTTCGGGTGGATCATTGTCTAACAATCTCCACCAACCGGACTCCCCTAATTCTGTTGTCCCTGATTTGAAAAAGATCCCGCTATAGTGAGAAAGCGTCCCGGATATAGTACCGATCCAATTCTTTTTCCTTTTCCTGTAAGATTGATAATAAATATATAATTCCCTACAATTCCTTTCGCCGTTACTTGACTATGACAACTTACACAGTTTTCTTAAATAAATAATCCCAATTACGATCGACGAAGGTACTAATATCGGATTTCCAGTGAAAGTACCCCCTTTTACTGATGCCGCTTGATTTCTCGCGTAGATTGTACAGAGTCAATACGATTACGTTAAGCCATGGCATTCTGTTACGAGCCACTACTTCTTCGCCGAAGGGGCTACAGTGACAGCAATTTAATTCGAAGAATACATCCCCCACGAAAGATACTGGAACACTTCCCCTCTTTAAACATTCAACGTGAGTCTTTCTCGAGCAACCGCTACAGCGTAGCGCTGGCTTAGTGTATGGATTGCACAAGCGTTCGCAATTTTTACAGAGTTCTGTAGTAGAAAAGTCGATTGTGCCTGCATTGCTCTCTCCTTCGTCAGCTGTTTCAGACATTTTCTGTTTGCGGGATATATAGTATATAAATAAATTACTATATAAAAATTCGGTTCTCGAATTCAGGTTAGAAATTCCAAGTGAAACATTGCCTGTCTCACGAATCGTGGAAGGTTGCTATTTAAACTTCTTTAGTAAGAAAATATCATCAGCTACATAAATGCTGCGAATTGAAAAGAAATATATTGTTAAAAGTTTCCATCAGCATATTATATATTTGGGGGTTAGTTTTTTTTGTATACTTTTGTCACATTTGCCTGCTCCTTTCTCTTAGCAGTGACAGCCTGAATTTTGACCTGAATGAAGCCGAGGAGTGAGGAACGCCAACAGCAGAAAGTTTCTTCATTCTTCAATTAACACTAGGGCAGTATTTCCCACCTTTTTTTGACTCGCGATTCCCTTTTATGGGTGAATTCCACTTACGCCCAAATGGCCCGCGCCCACGACCGTAGAATTTTTTTGTTTTTGTAACAAAATGAATATCATAAATTATATATTCCTGTTTTCCAGTCGTAATTTATAGTTAAAAACCTGTATTTTCCGATAATGGCTCTTTCACAGATTTCTCTTCCATATTTCAAGAGATTTTCATAAATTTTGGAATGTTAATCGCGGGCGTAAGTGTAATAAGATAAAGAAAGCACGTTAAAAATAGGTATTTCAGAATATAATTCTATGTATATGTCTAACTTAATAATATTAAAAAGAACCGTGACGACTCCCGGAAAAAATACCTCGCGACCCACAGGTTGGGAATTACTGCGCTAGAGAATTGAAATACCGTCTTCAGCTTATCATCTATTATTTACGATAGCTGAATGATAGTACTCACAATTAGATAAGTTATTGGACGCCTCGGGAAAACGCAACAAAGTTGCAAAGGACAATTTTTTCCCAAATATTGTTGCAAATAAAAATGGGCGGTTCGAGAAGCGTAGGGACTTAGGGAGCGAATAAATAAGTAAAGCAATCACTCTAAACTGCTCTTAATGTAACATTTTTATTTATCAATTGCTTTAGAATTTAATTTATATCGTACCAATTTGAAAACTACACGACTGCTAGAAAAATTATTTATTTGTAAATTATCAATTATACACATCTGTATAAAAGTATAAAATTTCTTACTTAATGTCTTTATCATAGAAATATATATTTTACACTACGTGTACTTTGTATCAACAAGTATCTCACTTTACATTCCCTTGTAAAATTGAATATATAGACAATCCTTATTTCATTGCTGAGCAGCACTTTTTTTGTTCAGATTCTAAGATTTCGAAAAATCAATCGTACTATTACACCCTAACATTAAATGTCATGGTTCATTCTATTTGGCTTTGAGTTCGCTCAAGTTGGGCCCTACATTTTGATCACTCGACATACGTATATTTATAAATTAAAATATAAACTCATTTACAGGATTAAAATGTCATTCTATAAAATAATGAGCATTGTAGAGTTTTAAAGGTACAACTTTGTGATAAATTTTGGTATGTAACAATACCATACTAAAATTGTGTACATAATATATTGCTCTAAAATATACGATGGAAAAGCATGTATTTTACACGCGACATATACTGCTCCCATGCTAATCCGTAACGCATTTTGCAACGTTCATTGTCTCTAATTGCCCTGTGCACTAATAATCCCGCGCATACTATCGCGTAATAATAAGGCAAAATATCACATGCCATACTTATGCACGATATCGACCACCACAATATTATATCGCCCAAGTAATTTGGATGTCTCACGTGTCCCCATAAACCGGAGACAATAAGTTTCTTTCCGCGGATAGTGGGAATGGTTTCTAAATCTATAAAACAGCACGTGTAAGCGTTTTCAAACTTTCTTATTACTTTAGATATAATTTCACACTTACGCGACAATCCCCGCGACAAAGGGTTCCTTCTGAATTCATTTTTTTGCAAATTGCTGATCCTGTACAGTAAGTAGCCGATTATAAAGAAGATCACAGGAATAGCAAGTAAGTAGCTGAACTGTGTCCTGAAAATGAAACGTTCAATTTTAGTTGCATTTTTATCTCACGACCTTTCCATTCGATACTTAACGCACTCACTTATGGTACAGCATATACTTCGTTGTCAGAGTGGGTAAAAATGGATATAACATATAACCGGTGCACAACATATAACCAGCCCCCTCGTACATTACTTCGAAACTCGTTAAGAACGCGGACTCGAAGAAGAGCGCGTCCATTGAGTAAATTATTTGCAATAAAGCGGCTAACAGAACACCTACGTTAAGCTGTTCCAAACTATATTCTTCGGTTTCATCGATTGCTTTGATCACGATGGCAAAGTTTATAAGAGTCTGAAATTGAAATTGCGACAATGTAAGTTTTGTATCGTACGCTTTATAATTCAGAGAACTTCAGAGATGAAAAAATATTACTGTAGCTATCATAGCTGTACGAAATAGGTTTATTTTAACATCCACGGGACCAACTCGTGGATTTATCTCCATTCCTTGCCAGAAATTATAGATTCTACTGTTAGTAGATCCGTGTATATTCAGATTTGCCACCGGGGCTTTGTTTCCCTTTAGGAATAACAATAATGACAAGATTACACCAAGGATCCAACCGCTGATTGAAAGTTGTACATAATTTTCTACAATGAGATCAGCGAGTTCGAATTCTTTATATACACACGCAACAAATAGAATTAGCGATAAAATAGCACATAAAAATCCTGGAAAAAGAAAATTTATAATAATTCTACCGAAAATAATCAAGCCGCGGGGAAAGCATAAAGGAAAATTACCGTTTATACGATACTGCAATCTCCCGATTCTACTCTGCGGCCCGTCGACCTGTCTCCCGATTGGAACGACCGAGGCAATATTCACAAATAAGAAGAATCCTAAATATAGTGTCAAGGCACTTATATAAGAATTCAGATCTGTCGGTATTTCAAGATACCCAAATTTACATTGATTTTTTGTACACATCATTTGGGGCAATATTGTAATCAGCGGTGTCAGAAGCGTAAGAATTAAAGTGCCGAACCATCCTCCCCATTCCTGCGGTTCACTGACCATAGTTATCTCCTTTTTACGTTTCTCTATTACTCGGGGATCCGCTACGTCCTCTTTGTAACTTATAGTTTTGAATAAATCCTGAAACGAAATACCAATAAATACAAACTCAAGCGAATCTGCAGCATATAATTCCTATACGTAAGAAGCATTACCTGATCCCCTTGTACCGACTGACCCCTCTCCTTTCCGTCAATGCTGAAATCGTGCATCAGAGTTTTCCTTTCCAACGGAAGCGAGACAGCTCTACTAATATTCCTAGTTAGCGTAACCATTTTATGATTCGACTCCGGTTTCAATGTACCAGAGAATAGCCGCGTCGACCTGCGCGTAACTGATCCCAGCTCTTTCAATCGAGATTGAAGAGGCATCGCTTCGATACTATCGTCGTTTATGCTCTTCGCGCCGGCGATACTTCCTCCAATAGGTATATCTACGTGTCGCATCCGGAATCAGTCTTATCGCTTAACAATATGGTTCGAAAATATTCTAGCGTCGTTCGAAAGAAATATATTTACCGCTAGGTAGCTCCACTCGTGGCAAAGAAACTTTTGCGAATTTACCGCGCGTCGAAGCTCTCTTAATCGTAGATGACGGAGATCTTCCGGGCGACTGTCTACGCGGAGATTTTCTACTAGGCGAATATCGAGAAGGGCTTTTCCTGTCCCTGAGACTCATTCTCGTTATGCTCCGAGACGGCCGGTTTGCCTGGAATGTTGAGAAATCGAGGAACTGGCGAAAGAATGCTTTGGCATACAAATTTAAATAATACATTTTATGCGTTATAAGACGGTACCTTAACGTCGCTCGAATGAACGGTATGTTCAATGCCCATTTCGAATTGCACTTTGTATCGGTCGCCCTTCACGCTCAATATTTTACCTTTGTGATATTCATCGGAGCTTGGATGCTTAGCGAGTACTTTGTCGCCTTCGGAGAACATCGTTCTTTTACCGAGGAGCCGTCAATGACCTTTAACAAACAAGCACGTTACGTAACAGGTAAATGTAGAGTATATAGAAAATCTGGCATTGCACAGAGATAAGTGTATTTAATTTACGGGGGAAAGCTGTTGCACAGGATAGTTGCACGATTCACAATGCGAATATCGTATGGAGCTGCTCCATTCGGAACAGTGTTGCGTAAAAGCGAGAATGATGAATTAAATCGTTACGTATGGGAAGATTAACGAGCGCGTTTGTACAACTTACACGTAGTTTTATTCAAGCAACGGCAATATCTTGTAAGAGGATTCCGGCTGGTTTAAAAATAAAGGGGCTTCTAATCGTGAGGTTATAATTAACGCCTTTTTTTGCATCATAACACGAAGACGCGCACCCGCTAACTGTGCGTTCCGAGATGCATAAAATGCAGGCCACGCTAGTTAATTGAATGCGTCGCGTGTGTCACACGACACACCGACGAGGGGAAGTCGAGTGTGCGCGAGCGTTCCGTTACATCGCTATACATAAACGTGAAATTCCAAGCAACGGTTACTTCTAAAGTTGTATTACTGGTGCAGATGTAACTATCGTTAAATAAATACGTAATACTTTAAAGAAACTGCGTTTCAAACTGAACACGACATTTATTCCATTTCCCGCCAACTCGAGTTCCTTTGGGTGCGTTTATATGTCAGAGATTCTGCTTGCATTGAGAATAATTCAGTCGCACTGCCATCAGTTTCTTTTCTTCTCCATTAAAGAGTTCGAGCTTTTAACGATCTCGTAATTGATATATGAAGGTCACTCGCGTTCCCAAACGCAACGAAACCATTGCAACGATCACCGGCATCGATATTTCAAATCGCACAGGAAAAAGTGTCTTCAGTGTTGTCATTCCGATAAACGTGAAAAACGATCGTTCGGATCGGCGGAAAATTCAGTTGAATAGACATGGACACGGATGCGCACGCGGATCAAGTAAATTTGAAGGACGAGGAAGAATTTTTGGTACGTTCGCGAGGGCTTGCCAATAGATGCATTCAGCTTATTAACGCTTAATCTAACGACGCCAGTGATTCCGCGTTTGCGGTCAGGCGCGATACGAAAAGCGGCCGGAAGTGACGCCAAGGGCAAACATGCATTTCCGCGTAACGCGAGGGTATATCGAAATATTTTTCCACAGATCTCTGTGGAAAATACCTTGAGCACCGCCGAGCAAAGCATCCATAACTTCATAACGGACGTGCCTCGGGCATTCTCAGGGTTGAATTTCGATTTAGAGAAACTGGAGATAGAGGATGGCACGAAGCTACAGGGCCTCATTAGTTCGTTTCCAAAGTCGTTCGCCGATCAAGCGAACGCAGAAGGTGGGTGTGCGCCATCCGGCTGATCATACCGCTCTCTGTGAAATTAAATCTTTTATGTATATAGAGCAGAAGAAGAAACTTCTCGGGCTGGAGTTCGAATGCGAAGAATTGCGCGGTCAACTGCAGCAGCAGATAGAGGAGAACAAAAAGGCGCAGAGGGAAATAGAGTATCTAAAAGAACAAGTAACTTTTACCAACGTTACTCGCGTCGGGCTAATTGATTTTGAAATTACGTCGCGTGGGAGAATCAGCCATTTCTTTCCTTTTTTTCTTCTAGACACTGAACCAGAGTACGTATTGCTCAACTTTGGGAGCAGTTTTGGGTAACCTGACTTGGCGTGCTTCTAGATTCCCCGAAATCGTCAACGTCTGGCTCTCGACGGTAGGCGTGCGCGTTTCTCTCGACACGCAGGCGATACTGTTTGACAAAAGTGTATTTACAGGTTCAGCATAAGATTAGCGAGCTTCTATCGATGACGGCCGGAAGTTTTGTCGCGTTCATAAATACTTATCGGGACGCTTTCCCTCCCACTAGTAACGTGGAATATCAATTCCTAATCGGCCTGCTGGGTATCGTGACGAACATATCGGCGAGCGCGGAGGGTCGGGAATTTTTAATTACCAACCCGAACGGCAGGAATTTCGTGCAGAATATGGTGAAGCTGATGCCCACTTTGCCCCTGTCGCAGGGCTCCCTTTCCTTAAAAAGGTACCTTCGCCCTCGAGTCATTCGAATCACTAGCCGAACATTTCTCGCTCGTAATCGCGGACTATAATTTCGCAGACTGATGCTCATGATATTCTACAACGTGAGTATGAATAATACCGGGGCGCAGCATCTGTTCGAGTCACGAGTGGGGGACGTTCTGAATTATTATCTGAAGAACAACACGCTGCCGGAGAAGATACAATGGCTCTGTCTGCGCGTGCTCTACTCGATCACATACGACCTAACAAACCCGAAATACATTCAGGACTTGATCACCACCCTGCCGATCGCCAAGATAGAGGACATCGCCGCTTCGAACAAGAACGAAATGAGCACGGTCGCGAAGCAAGTAATGAAACACTTGAGGGACTCGCAGAAATACATAAATTCCAATTAAACGATTCTAGACGAGCGAGGCTAGTGTTCTCATTAAGAGCGCAATCCCATTAATCGCGGCCTGTCCACGGGAACGGGGATAATAATATTAATATGAGAAAGGATTCGGCCGGGTGTTTTTATTTCACTCGGAATTGCGGCGATGTCAAACGTCGGTATATCCTTGGGAACGTGTTCGTGACTAGCTCCGAGAACTGTCGAATATCGATCTGCGTTATGCAGCTATAAAATAAGAGCAATTGTGTGGAATAGCGTATAACAGCGATTAATGCAGGGCGGTCACGCGTGGCGAGACTTAATTTCACGCACAAATCTTTACCAAAACTATTGAACTTAGAGTGCGTAGACTTTCTAATAATGCGGAGCCGGTTGGAAAAATCGCTCGAGCGACAAATTCCACGGTAAATAATCGTTGGCGATTTAAAGCGGGAGGCCTACCTAGACATTTGCGAGAAATCGATTTTTATATTTTCTTGAAATACAAGATCCCGACTAACTAAAAAATTAATGAACTGGATTTACTTGTGGCTTTGCAGGCTTATTTTAGGGTTAAGAATCTAAGCGCTATCGGGAGCCTTACCTCTTTTTTACACTCGAGAAACGAGCGATTCTTTGCCAAATATCTATGCTTCAACTTTGCGCAGCCGCCATTTCGTCTGAAAATAATTTTTCCAAAATCGGGCTCGATAACGCATATAGATAATTTCATATATTATCTAAAAACAAAATCGAATTTTCAATTTTGGATGACCTTGCACCGAGCTACGTTTGTCATCGCAAAGCGCCGAAAAAAGGACGTCTCGGGCATCGCCTGTGACTCACGAACCTTTCAATACTCTCTCCAATAGACTAATGTTTAATAATAAAAGTTTATCGGGTTTTCTAGAAAAAATTCCCAAAGAAGCATGTTGTTTCGACCGTTCTGGTTAGACCTCCCCCCTTAAGGCTCATTTATTTAAGCTGCTACAGGGGAAATTAAATGAAATATGCGAATCGAAGGTGTTCTTTACGGGGGTTTTTGAAAAATTTCCAAAGTCTCAATTACGCGGGTAAGAAAGTCAAAGGTTCGCTGTAAACGGAGCTGTTCGAGCCGTGCCACTTTGTAATTGGCACGCAGAATGCATCGATAGAATGCGCTACGAAGGCTTGGCAGCGTGTTACAGCAATTGTAAATTTCATTGAGTATCGGCGGCCTTCGGATTTGAAGGTTGCGGCAACGCCATAACAACGAGCACTGCGGTATCTCGGCTGCTTAGTCGCAACCCTGGCGAAAACAGTTCCACGTGCCATGCAAATATGTATCCTGCGGTTTTAAAGCTAAATCCACCGATAAGTCCGCGATTACCATAAAATTACGGCTGTACGACAACCGGGGAGTAGTGGAATATTCATAATTTTGAACTTGGCAAGTTCAATCGATACGCCGGAGATCGATATACGCTACGATGCAGTACGGCGAGCATTTCATAAATACAAGACACCGGGAAGGTGATCGATGTTTGTTTACGAGCACGATCGATACAGTGCCCTCGTTTCGTCTACGCGATTCATTGCGATAGAAGGTCAAAAGGGTTCGAGCGAAGTAACGGAAATCGAAGGCGAAAGGTACGGTGGCTCGAACAATCGATCAATTAACTCGGAAGCCCGAGGAACTTACCGCTAAGTCAATCCTACGAACTCTAAACTTACGAAAGCCGCTGCCGCCGAGGAAAAGCCAGCTCGAACGAGCCGCGTGCCATTTTCAAGTTCAGCAAATCGATTCTACCGCGTATCGGGCGAACAGAGAATTATTAGTCGCCCTTGCGGGCAGCCACGCTGCTCCGCGATGGAAAGACGAAAATCTACGCGTCACAGAAAACATTCGGTCGCACCAGTCACTGCACCTGAAGCGATTACCCTCGCAACAAAACGTCATTAACAATAATACTAAGGAACAAAAAGCTGCCACGAGTTATCGCATTCCGTTATACCGCATAAAGAGAGACGGCTAGAGCGAGGAGCGAGCCAGAGAGAGGAGGACGAGCATAGAGCAGGGATACGTATAGGCGCACAGTAATACCGAGCAGCTATCGCGTCGATAATCGACCTGCGCACGCTCGTGGCGAGAGAGCCGAGTGGGGGCGTGCGCGACGCGAGATCGCGCCTGCCCGGTGGCGTCGCTCGGCGCCGGCCGGGCACCAGCAGCGGGGCGCCGGGTGAGAGGGGGCGGCAAGCGTCGCGACGTCCGGCGTCGGGGCAAACGGGAGATCACGGCAGGCAGGCAGGCAGGACCTAGGGAAGGCGACGGCCGGGCGGTCGTTTTATTGATCCCGGGGCGCCGCGGCGCTACCCACCCGCGGCGGGATCGTCTGCGAGAAAATTCTGTGAAACAGGATTCTCGCAATCCACCTTCGGCGATCGAATCCGCGAAAAGGGTCGCGCGCGCGAACGGGTGATCTTAAATCGCGACGGTATTTTGTACGATCGAGGGGGAATTACCGCACCCTACCCAGGATCGTACTCGAGCGTCGCGGATCGAGATTCCCGTGGCCTGGACCGTGCACGGTTTCGACTGACGTCCTTCCTACGCCTTCGTCGCCGTGGCCAAGAGGTTCGAGGGATCCGAGTCTTTCGGTGCTGGCGGAGATCGTGCCGTGGATAAACGCGACCCGCGGGAGGAGGAGACGCGACTGTTGACGTGCGATCAACGCCTGAGAGGCCAGGGGTTGAGGAGCGTGTCCCCTCCCCGCCCCCCTCCTCCCCCGTACGCTGATCCGCGAGGAATATCGTTCTCGGGAGGGTTCGCGCGGTGGTTGGAACATCGATGGACTGAGGGGACGCGGACAACGCCCGGAAGGAGCTGTCGCCGTGCAGCTGAGACTTCCAGGATTACCACTCACCGCCGATGGAGGGTTTATAAAGGAGCTGGGAAGGGGCGCGTCGGACCGCCCGTACGAGGTGTCATCCGGCCTGTGCATCGCGCCGCGTCGTTCCTCGTTCACCTGGTGGACGCGCGGCCGCCGGGGATCGTGCCCGTAGTTGTGGGTGTCCCGGTCGGTTCAAGACAGTGACGACCGAGTGTCTAGTGGGCGCCTCGGCGCCGAAATGGGCCCCGCCAGCAGTCACGAGCAAATCGGGGGGCAGATCGGCGACGACGATGGCTTGCACATCACTACGAAACCTACGGCCAATAACATCGTAAGTAAATCTCCCTCTCTCTCTCTCTTTCTCGCAGCACCTTTCTTCTTGCCACGTTAAACGCGAGCGCGAAGACCAGTTGCCCTTGACTCGTTTCTAGCAATCTCTGCCGATTTGTCGTTAGTCAACGAACGGTTTTCTTCCTCGTTTACCCGGCGCTGGTGATGCCGCGGGGGTATGAGACTCTCGTGGGGATAGCCGGGCCGAATTCAGTTCGCGTTTATCACGCGTTAAGTGGGAGAACCGAACGGGAACGATTTGCCACTCTATTTTCGTCATAAAACAGAGACGTATTCGCGCATCCGCGCTAGAACTCCTTCCATGACGAAACGCTCCCGAATGCGTGACCTACGAGGCGAGGCCTGCGATCGAGGCGAGCATTTTTTTTTCTTCAATGAACCCGGTGCTGGGGTCCGGGGGGGGGCGGGGATGTTGAGCGTGAATAAATCTTGGTAGCTTGGCTGTCATCGACCACTCGTCTCTATAAAAAGACATTAACCTTCCAGAATTCGAAGCCTGGACTTCCGCTTGGTAATCGAAGACATGTCCGCCCGATCTACGGAAATGTATAGTTAACCGTCGTTTACGTGCCAGTGGATGTAAAAAGACACAAGTATTTAAAGAAGCATCTGACAGCGGCCCCGTCGCTTGTAAAACAACTTACGATTAATCAGTGGCATAAAACTTTAGAGGGACTTTACCTGGAACGATTGGGAAACACCGTGGAATTTTAATATCATCGGAGATTCATTTTCCTCGTTCGGTGGTGTCGCGACGCGTCGAGTATCGTCGGCCTGACTGGCGGGCAAGATCTTCACCCGACCGCGATATCTCGCGCACACGAGCCCGGGAGTATCGGGGCGCACGCGGCTAGAACTTTGTACCTATCGATACATCGCTTTGTTCGTCGCGTGTGACCGTGCCGCATCGTGACTAATGCCGGGCGCGTGGAAATCTGTAGCGGCGGAATGAAGACGACCGACAGTGCGATCCCGGTGCATAAAGGAGGGAGAGAAGAGACGAGGGGGCCGGTTAACGTAGAGAGGGGAAATCGGTAGCGAGAAAGAGGAAGGGTATAAAGGGAAACGAGACACGATAGGACATAGGAGGAGGTGCCCAGGGTAAGGGGAAACGAAGCGAGATGGAGATTTCATAGAGTGGGGAATCGGATGGACTACGCGTCCGCGACGCGATAAGTCAGCCGGTGGTTGAGCATCGCGCATTTTCATATCGCTTGTCTCTCGTACCGCGGCTGGACGCTGTCCACTCAGGTGGCGCGAGTCCTCTGCCATCTCTCTTCCTCTCTCACTCTCATTCGCTTCACTCACTCACCATACGAGGGTGTATTCCATCCTCGTTCAGATAGGACGTCCCCGTCGAACGTTGCTATCGCGCGATGTCGCCTAAGAACAAGGTATGTAAAATCTTCTCTTCGCTCTTGCCGGGGCAAAACACTCGCAGCGTTTCAGTCTTTCTATTTTTTTTTCGCGCGCGCCCGTCGATCCGTTACATAAACATCGCGTCGCTCGCTCGTCCGCCGTTAAAATCGGGACCGCGAGTTGCTCGGCAACAGGCAGCGCCTATACCCCTCCTCCACTTTCGAGCGACGCGCGGATGTTCGGGAATATTGAATTCCACGGTGAAAAAGACCCACGCACCGCCACGTGGTTCGCCGCGAATCTGGCAAGTTGGCGGAAATTCAACGCGTATCGATAGCGAAACTGCTGCGACGGCCACCGAGATCGGTGGGCGTGCTTTCCCGTCGGACGAGCGCGCGCGCGCCACGATGAATTTTCGCCTGTGGTCTCGCGAAATTCACGCGGGCGCGATGCCGCCTCGGCGAGGTTCGTGCGAACGTGCGCGGTTGTGACGCGGAATCCCACGGTAAATAGACGAATAGGCGGGTTAATAACGAAGCTGCGCGAGTGAAAGTAGTCTACGCGCGGCGTGGTCAGCGAGAAAATTGACAATGCAACGCCCGCGGACAGTCACCGGCGATCATTAACAATGGCCGGGGCAGATTTCGCGCACGAAATATCCTGTCACGGTCGTTATTCGGCGGGAGAGTCGGCCCGCCTTGGTCGACTATATTATTTTCCTTTGCATCTTGGCCGCGGATCGTATCACGTGCCAGTTTACCGTGGATTGGTGCCGAGCAGTGGATCAAGAATGTGCTTTATTGCGCCCGAGCACCTTATCTTTTGAGTGTTTGTTGAAATCGTTATCATCCGATATCGATGTCGAGTATCCCCCTTATCCTTGGGCTATTCGGTCAAGCCCGACGATGGAGCACGTAAACACGGAGTACGTGCCCACGGATACGATTCAATTACTTTACTCCGCTTTTCTACGTGCTCACAAGCTCGGAGTTAATTCGCCTGGAAATTGGGTGCGGGGATTTCAAAGATATGCCCCTCCGTTGACGAAAGGAGAACGGGTTTAATTGGGAAGATCGACGACCTTGGTGGCGACGGTTCTCGATCCTAACGATGGAGAGGAAAAAAAAATAGGGGATTAAGGAGCCGCGATTACGAGTCGTAAAATTTTATAATTCTTTCGCAGACTGATTACACTCGATTAGGTTGGGCTCGAGTTATCAGTTGCAATACCGTTCTGTCGCTCCTGGCTGTTGTTCGTTTAAATAAACGCGCGCGAAGATCGAGCGGAAAATATTATCAATGAAAGAGTTCGGCGAGGTTATGATAATTAGAACGCAAACCGTGCAAACAATGCGGCTATGATTCATTCAGCCAGCGGGAACGTTGCTCTTCCTTCCCGAGCGTATCGTTTATCGCCGCCCCTAGTATCTCGCGGTCCTAAGCAAACTGGGACAACAATGGAGAGAAGAGGCTAACAACGTTGTCGTAAACAATGGCGATCCGGGGGAATATGGCGTGGCGGCGTCGATTGCCGCTGTCTGAGTCACTTGAAGGCGTCACTGCTGACGTTTCCGAGAATACGAGGACCAGATGTTCGTCGATGATCGCTGCGAATCGTGGATCCGTTCGCCACCCGTCGAAGGATAAAATTGAAACGCCGCCGGACGGCCTGGTCGCGGGCCCGATCCCGTTTCCCGTGAATCGCCTCTAGACGAGACGTAAACAGCGTTTTGTTAATCGTCGCGAATTGACTCGGGGTCTGGCGTGCCGTTTGCGTGGCTTCGCCGCTAATTTTTCCGCGGCGATGAGAAGCAGATGGTGCGCGTTCGTGCGCTCCTGCCTTCGGCTCTAATTGTCGCTGGTTATTATCTAATTAATTCATAAGCGACGTCCGACACACGAGCATCATCGCGGAACGCGGCTGCAACACCGCCCAGTGCTCTGCCGCGCGGTCCAAGTTAACAGTGGCTCTACTATCCTTCGGCCTCACCTATTCTCATTTACCGTCCGCTGATTCCACGGGTGTTCCCGCTACCGTCGAAACACCACCGAGATCGTCCTCGGAATGTTTACTTAACGCTCTCCCTCCCCCCCCCCCGCCGCCCCGGCACCCTCTGCTCCGCCACCGGCGTCGCAGCCAGCCGCGGTAATTCGATCGTTCGTCGATTTTCGTTCTACGTACGCGCGGGGACCGATAGATGGCTATCGATTAAACTTGACTCCATGTATCGCCGGTAATCCGGATAATACGAGTATTTCGGTAACCTCGGCTCCGCGTGTGGTATCAGTTTCACGGTGGCGGCAGGCGTGGACTTTTAGATTATTAGCCCGATCGGCGTCCACGCTGGAAGACGATGGCCACTCTGCGGGTGCACGGTGTTTCTCGCACGGCCGATCGGCCGCTCGATCTTGAACGTGACATCTCGCAGCCGACTGCTGACGGATAACCCCCGTCGCGTCGGGAGCAACTGTCACTTTCCTCGTCAAAGTACGAACGTTGCCAGCGAAATATTTGCAACAGTGAGGTAACTGCCACGAAAACCGAGCGGGTGAACTCTAAAAATTGCATTAACTGTTCGGTGGCCGGAGAGGTGGGCTCCCCCGGCTGCGCGCGCCCGTTTATAGAAGCGTTTTCTAGCCGCGTGATACACACCACATCGGACACGCTACATATAATGGCTTACGCAGAACGACGCGTCGACACGCTGGACGTAAGTTCGAGCTGCCTGTGCTGCTTCGTTAGTAAATAACTCGCCGATCCCTACTATGCCAGTCAATGTGAATCATCCTCGGTTGACACAGAGCCGAGTGACATTGAGTCCCTGCGTCTTTCACATTCCTACTGTAACGGGGGAAAAAAAAGTACTTAACCCTTGAAGCCGAGCAGTGCGATCGATTCATTGCCGAGCAGACGACAATGCCAACAGAAATGTTTTTGGCATTGCGTGTGAACGCAATGTCACGGAGGCCCACTTATTTTCGTGCTCCTTTGTCCGCGATGCGGCCAGTTGGAATTTTCGCCTCGAACCGAACCCACCACCTCTCCCTCTCGATCGCCCTCGCTATTTAATTCTCCATCTATCGTTCGCGTTACGTGCAATTAGCGCGAATTTTTCGTGGAGAATACGCTCTAGTCGCGATATCGCGGGCGCCGATGTTTTCTGCACGGTCCCCAATACCGCATATTGGTATTTGTCATTTGAATTCGACTTGTTTTACTCTCCGATTTTCGGATTATTTTATGGTTACCAAGTGTTTGAACAGCGACAATAAATTTTTATTTTTATTTTTATTACACCTTCTTCTGTGAATTTCATACCGCAAATACAATCGACACGACGCTGTTTGCGCGATATTTTCATTTTAACAGAAAAATAAAGAGCAGGTGATCTTGGAACGGAGGATATACGCGACTGTTTACATCATTATCCGAGCTGCTTAATACTTTATAGCCTTCGTTTATGTAACCAACTTTCGTAAGGCCGCAAATCATTTTAAGCAAATCAGTTCATATCAAAACCTCCCGCGCCTCGTTGGACACCGCATTTCAAAACTCGCCCATTCCGTGGAAAATCGATAAACGTCATTACTATCGAGTCCTGTGTAGTACATCTGTTCCGTTTGATTACGCTGGGACGTGTAATACCGACCTTGTCCGATTAACGCGTACCGCCTTACATAGAAAAGGAGACAAAGAACAAGGATCGTTTGAAAATTCAAGGCGTCTTTCGGTGCCACGAACGATGGCAGATTCGTATCGTGTAGTGGCCTGGCTGTCGCGCCACGTAATTGCGACAGGGTGGGGACGCGTGTGCGACGCTTCGCATTTATAGGTTAACTTTTCGCGCACGGAGGATCAGTGCCGCTTCAACGAGGGCTCCGCGCTCTTTCGTTGCCGTGCGAGAATCTTTTGTTCGTGGTGTACTTAAAACGCTCGCCGTAAACTGTGCCATTCCAGTGGTTCGTGGGCCTCGAGAGCTGGTCGGAAGCGAAGGGAAATAAACACGGGAGACTGGCGTACGCGTCCCATAACCCATCCACGACTCTCTGGGACCGTAACCATTGACACCTGGCCGCACAGCGCGTTCTGTCAATCGACCGTTGCTCGGGACACCCGAACATCGCTCGAGCCCAATGACACAATAAAGGACATTAGCCGCGTAGCACGGGAACAAAGTGAATCGATTCGAGGAAGTTGGAGAGGAAGAAGCCGCTATATATCCCCGCGTATAAATAGAATCTCCGTAGCGTTCAGTGGTACGCAGCATACATACGTATCCACCGAACGGGCCAGCCTCTGTGCCTTTTTCCGGGGAAGTTGTCATGACAATTCGCGCGTGCCGTATCATCGTTTCAAGGGGAGGTGTTCAGTGTCGGTTGGTTTACGTGCGCCCGATGTCCGGTCGGTGGACCTCGTCGAAAACCTGAACCGAGACGGTCCCCCGCAGCTGGGTGGCCTCTACCTGCGTTGTGGCCTGTGTCCTCCCGTGTCGCGGACACAAGTGGCGGCGCGTAGCTCGTTGGCTGTGTTGTGTTCGCCACCGTGTTCTCTCGCGTTCAGGTGGTAGAGCGGGCGCGGGGGGGAAGAGGGGGCAGCCGCGATGCCAATACGCTAAGAGTTTAGAGGCTGACACGGGGCGCGCGAGTGCGAAAAACAGGGGACATGGCAGCGGATTTTGACGAGTGATACTGCTAGACTCCTGGCACCCAGGGGGAGTTTAAAGCGCGCCGAGAAGTGGCGGTAGCGTAGGCAAGCTCTCTCGCGGGATCAGAAGCGACGAAGAGGAAAGAAGCGCGTTCACGGCGCGCAGCTGCGCGCACTTCTGTACACGAAAATAGAACTCTGCACAACGTCGCGTGTAGAGGGCCGGACACGGCGTGAAGGAGCGCGGAGTGTGACATTAAGGCGATCCGTAGAATGTCGCGCGTGTCGCTCAACAAGTCGCAGTACAGCCAGTACGGCTCGCGTCGCGTGCGCAAGATCAGCACGGTACGTTTCGTGAATTCTCCTCGTGTTTTCCTTGGTAAATCACCCCGCGTGCGCGTGTGCGTGCACGTATGTACGCGCCCCCCCCCCCCCCCCTCGACTTTCGATCTCGGATTCGGATCGTCGTTTCGCTCCGTTGCTCGTTTCGTTCGCTGGTTTAACGATGCCACGTGACTTAGCCTTGACAGTCCCGGCGTAATTTACACTTTCGTTGGAGCTGACGGTGACGACGCGCGAAACTAGCACTCGGTTGCACGCCGTGTGCATACGTGCGCGCATCACGGTTGTGCGCGAATACACGACGCCGACCGTCACGGCAAAACAAGGTCGAAAACAATACTCTCTCTCTGCCGTCGAGGGTTTGTTCGCGGTGACGTTAGGTGGCGCACGCCTTGCCGATTCCTAATGACAGCGGATCAGCTGATCGCGCGCTGACCTTCCGTCCGTTCGGCTAAGTCACTGCACAGAGTCCAACCCGGTGCACTTGTGCCATGCGTTGACCGCTACGTTTGAATCCATTAATGTGCCGCCACCTCGGGGTCATTGCTCGGCACTTCTCCGTTCCTTCGAAATGCCAGCGAAATAATTCCATGCCTTGGGTCTTTGTTCCTCGACTTACGGGGAATTATTTCGAATCGACGGACAAAAGGAGCCGATCACTATAATTATAGGGATCCTGTGGTCTCAGGAAGTGTAGATAACGATGATAGAGCGTTTCGTTAAGCGCGGCCGCTTTATCGCGTGATCGATATCGCTTCTTCGTTATTAGATTCGGTGGAAACGCCACTTTACCTTGGATAAACGTAGCCTTAGGGACCGGTTAAGTCACGGTAGCCCGTATACGCTATCTGTGCTAGCGTTTGCGTTATGAGATCATTTTATCATACGACATTGTCGCTCGATCTCGCATTACGCTCGCGAAGGTGTTTTCCCCGAGGAGCGCGTGCCGCGACGTAGTTAATAGTTTCTTCGTATTCATTGCAATTCTCGTAAAAGTCTAAATCCTCTTGTTGTTATCTTGAAAATTGCATTCATAGATTGAGAAAGATTATGCCCAGTGTCTTCGTTACATATGTATGATTCCCCGAAGTCTTTAAGAATTCTTATTCAACTGTCTGCTAATCATCCTCCTGGCTAGCATAGCGATCTATCAGATGTATCTATGTGTTAATGCTGTGGCGTAAAAGGAAGCTCTTTCCTACATTGGTCAAGGTGAACCACCGTTACTTTACTCAAGGCGAGCACAAATATCACTGCTACGGTGCAACAAGATCTTGAAAAGAAAAGAAAAAAATACACATTCGTTCAAATTCTCTGCTTATCACTGAGAGAAACGACTCGCTTTACATCCACTTCGTAATGACAATAATTTTGGTGTTGTTAAACGATTCTCGTGCCTGTCAACTCGACATCGACTAATACTTTCGTGCTTCCTTACAGACGGAAAGTGAATATTCTGTGGAAGAACACGCAAGACTAACGACTAACGATGGAGCAGGCGACGAGGCATCTCCAGACGACGAAGGGGGGTCACTGTGCGAGTACCACGATATACCACCCCCGCCGGATGGTGGATACGGGTGGGTGGTGGTATTCGCTTCCTTCATGTGTAACATGATAGTGGACGGTATCGCCTACACGTTCGGCGTCTTTCTGGGAGAATTTGTTAAATATTTTGAGGAAGGGAAAGGCAAAACTGCATGGGTTGGTTCATTGTTATCCGGCATGTACCTTAGCGCTGGTAAGTGTTATCGTTACAATTCGCAACTGTTTCGAGTCGCGTAGAACTTGTAGTTCGTATAATTACCGTCTCTCTTTTCAGGACCCGTTGTCAGTGCTTTAACTAATAAATACGGATGTAGAGCTGTGTGTATAGCGGGGAGTTTTTTAGGTGCGGCAGCATTTATACTTTCAACATTTTCAACAAGTGTAAATATGCTTATGATCACTTACGGTGTCATGGGAGGTGTGTGGAACGCATAGTACTACCGTGTAATTTATCTCAACGTACGACGGCCAGTGTTCGACTGATCAGACTGTTTCTCTATCTTTCTAGGAATTGGATTTGGTCTAATATATTTACCAGCGGTAGTTTGCGTAGGTTATTATTTTGAAACCAAAAGATCTCTGGCTACAGGCATCGCTGTGTGTGGTTCAGGATTTGGCACATTCGCATTCGCGCCGCTTGCGACAATGTTACTAGAGGAGTATAGTTGGAAAGGAGCGAATTTGATTCTTGCTGGCCTTATATTAAACTGTGCTGTAAGTAAATCATCGCCGAGCTGTCTACAAACGTCGGGGAAGAAGGCAAACCGTCTGTCTGATAATAACGGCAGTGGAATTTCAGGTGTTTGGTGCATTGATGAGGCCATTGGAATACCCGAAAGCATCTTCTGTTAAGCCGTTGTTGCAAAGAATGGCGGAAGAGAAAAGATTCCAGATGGAGCGCGGTAGTATCGGTGGTTCTTATTTCATGGTTCAACTGCCCGACGGATCCATGGAGAAAAGAATGAAGATGCCTATTAACATTGATCCTGGTGTTCACTCCAGTTTCAATTTAGACCAACTAGTGCCTGGTAAGGAAACCTTCGCTAAACCCCATAAAATCCTTCGGAATGATATTTAATAAGGTGTTCTACGATACACTTTATTCAATACTCATAATATTAAAGGAACTCCTTTAACGCCAGTTCCAACGGTACCGACCCTGCCGACTATATCGGAAGTGAAAGTGCAGGAGCACTCGTCCAGTGGAGCGACCAGCAACAGCGGCAGCATGGATTTGAAGAGTCTGTCCACCAAGTCGAAGAGCAAAAGGAATATCGATGATACCAAAGATGCGAAAGATACGTTGGAGAAGCCTGAGAACGAATTCAAGCCAATTATTCCTAGGAACGCTTCGCAGCCTGCTTTCACGACTCACGTGCAGGGCTTGCCGAAGAATGGGTCCGTACCATTCTTCGACAGGATCCGGAAGACCAGTACTGGCGAGAGGTACAAGCCGAGCCTTAGCGCGATCAAGAATTCCAGGACAACGTTGAATTCTAATGGCGATATTAGAAAAAGTTTGCACTTAAGACTTTCCACGAGCAGCGTTATGGGCTCTCGGACTAATAACGCGGAAGTGGACGTAAGTGTTTACCGCGATGGATCTCTGAATATACGATCGATGGAAGCGAATGCGTTAGATTTTATCATGCCGATGTTCTGTGTTCTCGTAGGACGGCGAAAGCATTACTTTTACCACTAGCAAATCTAGTATCCCAAAGGAAAAGCCACAGATTATTCGGCCTTTGTCGAGAAAAGATATTTTTTACAGCGGCAGCGTAGTTAATTTGCCAGAGTACCAGAGCCAGAAGTCGCTTGCGAATTATCGGCAAAGTGTTATTTCTCTATCGAAGTCTGTTCGAGGGGACATTAAGGACACCGACGTTGAGAAGGCACGTCAACGTAAGTGTACTTCACGGCAAAACGAATCGCATCGACCTCGCGCAACGTCAATTAAGCATCGAGAATATTTCAGAACCACTCTGTCCCTGCTTGGTGTTACCTGATTCGTTTAAAGAGGCTTTGGCGACGATGATGGACGTATCCCTGTTGAAAAATCCCGTGTTTCTTCTAATTGGCATTAGTAACGTGTTTGGAATGGCTGGATTGTACGTTCCCTTTGTATATTTAGTAGAAGCTGCGGTCAAGGATGTAAGTGGAGCGTTGCAATATATCTCTCGCTACGCTGTAATCACTTTCTATGCCATTCGGACTCTTTAATGCGCAATAACTTTCAGGGAATTGAAAGGAATTCGGCATCATTTTTACTGTCTATCATCGGTATTACCAATACCGTGGGCCGCGTGGCTTGCGGGTATATCGCGGACTTCCCGCAAGTAGACTCGTTGCTATTGAATAATATCTGTTTAATTATATCGACGATTGCTGTAGCCGCAACTCCGTTCTGCCATTCCTACGTTGCTTATATTTTCATGAGCATTTTCTTTGGCATAGCTATATGTGAGTAGCCGGGCTGTCGAAGCCATTCTATTCGTTCGCCGGCCACTCGGTGGAATTCATTAATTCCTTTATTTCAGCTGGATACATCTCCCTGACATCGATTATTTTGGTCGACCTACTGGGCTTGGACAAGCTTACAAACGCTTTCGGCCTTTTAATTCTATTCAGAGGAGCTGCCGCGATCGTCGGCTCGCCTTTGGCCGGCGCCGTTTACGACGCAACGGGAAGCTACAGCATCCCATTCTTTATGGCAGGATTTTTTTTCTTTATGAGCACCGTTACCAGTTTCATGGCTCCAACGATGAAACGGTGCACAACGCCGCAGGTATGGATATCGAGGCACTCAATTTGCCTGGCGTATGTACCGTCTGCGACTGTTTAGTAACGAGAGACACGAAATTTCTTACAGACTCAGCCTGTGATATTAGATACGTTGACTCCAATTGATGAAGATATCGAAGAAGAGAATGAGGACGATATTCCTGAAATTGTAGAAACTGCGCCATCACCGCAGGAACTACCCGAGAAGGAAATTAAGCAAATAGAGTCTGTTTTATAAAGTCTGGTCCGTTTAAAGAGAGAGAGAAAGAGGGAGAAATAGAGAGAAAGAGAGAGAGAGAGAGAGAGAAATCGCCTTCACCTCCGAGCCACACTGTGATAGGGCTGCTGCTTCGAGAAGGTCTGAGAGAAAAGGTACTTCTTCGTTATGCAATTTTAATGGATAAAGCACAAATTAATGAACGCAACCTGATGGTATTTTTAACGTACTTAGAATTTTTGCAATTGTAACGAATTTTTTTATCAAACTATATTACATTATATATATATATATATACTATTACGTGTATATATATATATAATATACATATATGTATACAATGTGAGAAATGCCATCAGGCGAGGCTTCATTTGCCTACGTCAATAGTAGCTGATAGATAGAAAAAATTTATTAACTTAATCAGTATAGATGAATCAGTATATTAAAAAATAAAACCAACAAAAAAAAAGGAAAAAAATGTTTAAAAACGTAGAAAAAAATGCTTTTGCACTTGCATATCGAGTAATGTCTTGAAAGAATATATTAATCTTCATCATAGGTGATATAAATATTATGATTTAGAGTAAGGATGGTCAATCAAAACTGCGATGACTGGCTCTCTCTTTTTGTCCCCCCACCCCCCACATATTTCCTACCGTTAGTACGATTAAGAACGACCTGTTCGCTTATATTTTTTCGGGCCACGGTTTTCAGGTGTCGAGAGACAACGAAAGGACAGTTACCAAATGTTGTACGCCGAGCGCCGGGCAATATTTATGTTAGCATCGCGTCCGACTTTGTAGAGCTTTACGAGTAAGCACGGCCAATGTCTTTCACGATCGACCATCCTTAATCGAGACCTACCCCACCTGTAACTCGTGTTACTTAAATCTATTTTTGGTCGCGATCCAAAGAATACAATTCCAATCGATTTAACATTCAGAGAGATATTTTTCTTGCATACACGACAAATGTATATATATTATATAGGCGGGAGGAAGCGAGGCGGAAACAAAACGGTATGTGAATTACTAGGATTACATACAGAGAGCGTAGATGAATTCGCTGTTGCGCAAAGAATTGTAAATAACATATAGACAATTGTAAAATAGCGTATAACGGATATCGAAATTAGGCAAACTAGAGCGATTTCTGTTCTCGGGGGCCACCCCCCCCCCCCCGTTACCGCGCAGGCCCCCGACCGCCCCCCGTATTAATATATTGATCGATGAAACGACTAACAAGCTGTTAGCTAGAGACTAATTAATATATTAACGATTCACCTAGAACGATTATCTCATTCGATGTATAAAAGGGAGAAGAGAATGGAACGTCTGACACATCTAGTTTGTGTAAATTAATCCGCGCAGTTCGCGAAATTGATTCTCGAGGTGCGCGAGAGGAAAGAAAGAGGGAATGCTCGTCAGCACATTAATTAACACAAACTAATCGACTAATGCGAGGTGCGAGGGACCCCGAGCACCTCGGCGGAGAGCGCAAGAGGGTGACGTTTGGTCCCGTCACTTGTGTCGTGTAAGGGAGATTAATTAATTACCGACTGTGACGTGGGCAGAGGGAGAACTTAAGTTACACGGGTGACTTATTATTTACGAAACGCATACACGCCTATGAACCGTATAAATATATAAATCTATGGCGATCCCCCATTCATAAATTTATATATTTATAGTAGATAACTATATAGATAATGAAACGAAAGCGGGAGTTAACTGTAAATCTTGTTGAACGGCATACGACAAAAAAAAAAGGTGTTATACTTGTACGTACATTGTATATACGGCGATTACCGGTAACGGCTGCAATGATTAATTATCGACGCGGAAGAGAGTCGCGAGCGCCGAGGAGCGGAGGGAGGGAGCGTTGCTGTCGATAAGGGAATACCAACAGTGCTATTATCATATCGCTGTTATCCGCTATCACTATTACCACTACTATTACTATTACGCTATATTAAATTAGTACAACTATTACGACAACTTATTTTTATTCTTAAACGATCGTTGCGCAGGAGACCGTGGTTTCTTGTGGTTTGAATCAAATATAATGATGCGTACATGCTGCTACTCAGCCGGAAGTGTGTACGTGTGCACGCACGCGTGCCGCCACGAGTCCCGCAGTTACACGCATACACACACACACACAGACACTATATAGAGTATATAAAAAGAGCATTATCGACGCGCGTGTTCCATGTGGCATTTCGCATGCGCATGTGTTTTTTCATATGTATGTATGGATGGAGAAGAGGCGGTACTTGCATTAAAAAAGAATGCATATATAAGCGGAGCGTGTGCCCTCCGTCTGTCTGTCTGTCTGTCGCGTGTGCATAATAGAAGGCGTACATGCGTA
Organism: Andrena marginata; assembly: GCA_963932335.1. Taxonomy (NCBI): domain Eukaryota; kingdom Metazoa; phylum Arthropoda; class Insecta; order Hymenoptera; family Andrenidae; genus Andrena; species Andrena marginata. Next base: position 1,142,636 of record OZ010661.1, read on the forward strand.
TGAACGTTATAACGTACACTCATACACACGTGCACACGATTCTCGATCCTGTGCATATGTTTAAGAAAAGGAAAAGCAAATGAGAAAAAAAAAATAATGTGAGGTATATATATTACGCTATGGTACAAAGAAGGACAAATGTATTAGGTGACGTTTATTGAAATTGAAGAGGAATTATGAATTTTTATTACTGAAACTTTGCGTTGGCTTGCTTATTTATTTACGTATGGTAACACTACCCCACGTATCCCACGGCCGAAGCGCACGTCCAAGACGGTGTTGATCCGTCACTCGCGACATTCCCCACCTTTTCGGTCCCCCGTTTCTTATACGATTCGCAATTACGCCGCTGCATGTAAACGACGAGTGAGCAGTGAATGATTAGCAATAAAACACTGTAATATGTTAATCAGTCTGCATTATTGCCACGTATCGGCTGATCGCCAATTATTGTTCTACGACGATTCAACTAGGTATACAACTTCTGCTCGAGGTTATCCGGAGATCGAGGAACACCTACATGGCTGATTGTTACAAAGGCTGCAGGGCAACGGTCGATCGCTTCCGTTACAGGAGGCGTTCTGATCAGTTTGTCGACGTATCCTGGAATTTTAAATACGACCACTAGGTATCGGTAACGCCGCGCGAGGATCACCCAGTATAACGTTACAAAACTATCAAGGATAGTGGACGGGTGCAAGAGTGAAAGGCGAAGCGCGCCGAAAAATCCGAAGGCTTGCGTGTGGCGAGCACGCGGGGGAGAGTGATTTCGCGAAAATACGTTTCCCCGGCTCTGCCCAGTTTGTCGGGCGACGGCGATGTGTCTCGCCCGTCTCCTGGTTTCGCGTGTTCCTACGGGGGATCGTTCCGTCTCCCGCCTTCCTCTGCCACGGAGCGAGCGGTGCCGACGAGTCCGTCGCGCGATAGGCGTATATTCTTGGCGCGACCTACCTTAAGTAAACTTACACTTTCGTTCAAGCGCCACCGAGCGGCACAGGAGGGGCGAAGCGCAGGAAACCGTTCGGAGGAACGCCGACACCATTCTGTCGCGCGAGAATTGCAAGTGGCCTTCCTCGTGCTTTTCCAGCAGTGCGCCGCGTAAAACGTCACCCTTCGACGCGTCCATCCCGCCCTGAGCCATCCGCCGCGCCTTTATCTCGGCTCCTCTTTCCGTCTACCTTTATTCGCCTCGCGGCCGATATTCTCGTTTAACTTTATGGCAGCCGACGGCCGGTCTGCTGCTTCTTCCTCGGCTGAGACGGACGACACCAGGCTGCCCGGAGCTAGGCGCACCGAACTTCCTGGCTCCCCGACCGGCGACCATGACACACACGTGAGTGCAGTTCGGTAGCAGGTTCACGGAGGTTCGAGGCACGTGGACGCATGTGTTGCTTGCTTCCCCTGCGACGCGGTTCAACTTCCCGTTACGACAGTGCGCAATCTCGATCGCGCCCGATGACCAATCATCGGTAATGAGAGCAGCGCCTCGATTAGCAGAGACAGATTCCTGTAAACGTCCGTTTATCGCGCGGGCTACTGTTCTAGGCTAATTGGTATTCGCCGCGAGACTGAAAGTCGACGAGGGGCGCGGGAACGTCAGAGGAAACGTGCTCCACCGTTGCCAGAACAATGAGGCGTGTGTACCGTCAGGCGAGCTCGAAGCGAAGGAATAGAAAAGACAGCTGGCCGCGTGGTTTATGCGCAGCGCGTATTCGCACGCCACGTGCGGACGCGGGGGGGGGGGGGGGGGCACGGCGCGGGCGCGTCGCCCTTTAACGCGGGAATAGCGGAGTCGAATATTGCGTTAAGCGTTCAATCGCACGACCTATGAATACCGTAGGTTTCTATAAAAATTCAAGTGGCACTATCGATCGATCTTGCTCAACTCTGAACCTCTAAACAAACCAATGACACTTGAAAGGTCGAAATCGGGTATTCGATACCACGGTTCGAAAGGATCGATCGTAACGTCTGAACGGACACATTCTAGACTCGTTATTGAGAAGGGAGAAGGGGGCAAGGACGCGTCTAACTACTGGTTACGTTAACAGGTCGTTATCAGGTCCTACCTGCGTCCGGGCGTTACGTTCACGATACATCTTTTTATTTACTTCGTTGTTGCGTCACCGAAAGGCCCACTATCACCGAGTCTCGGTGGTCGGGGGCGCCGAAAGCGGGTTGCCCGAGTGGCCAGTTCGGCGCTGGCCACAATCTCCCGCTGAAACGGGTTATCGGGACTGTCGCCTCCGGGCCTCTCTTATCGGCGATCGACGGAATTCGTGTCGCGCACGTTCGCCGCGCGGCCCGTTACCGTTTCTCGTGCGCGACGATTCGATTTCATTCCGTCGCAGCGAACCCGCGTGAATCATTCGCGCTATCGATGCTTCGAAAACAAAGGGAACTTAACATTCGGTCTCGAATCTGCAGAGGACTCATCGGCGAGCGCTCTGCGCCTTGACCTACCTTCTATCTGTACAGATTCAAACGAAGTAGGGATAAATCCGGGAGACGCAGTCGGGCTGGAGAGTTGGTCGAATGGCTATATTCAGACTCTACATCTGTGTGTATGCAAAAGTGTGTTAAGGTTTGGAACAATTAATTCTCTAAGAATCAACTGTTTCGACCTTGGAGCATATAAACATTGAGGAAGCATGCAATAGGCGAAAATGTAGATGGCGATAGAAAGAGAAAGATGTACAGTTAGTAAAAAAAGAATTTGTACACTTTTTAAAATCGCATAACTTTCGTAGAATTGGTCCAAACGACGTGAGTTTTTTTTTAGAAGCTAGAGGGATTAGTTTGCTAAATGATGTTTCGTCGTTTTGAAAAAAATGCAATTGGTCGGAATAGCGACAAAAAAAATAGTAAAGGTCGTTTTTAAAACTTTTTTTTGTGAGCCTGTAATGAAAATTCAAAAAACCCGTTTGTAGATTTACGCGAGTTATATACGTGCCTAAAATTTCATCAAATTCGGTTAACGTTGCTGTGAACTATGAACGCTTAAAGATCGCAGAATAAGGTCGAAAGTCGCGGAAATTCCCGAAATCAGCGATTTTCCTACTATACGATACATTTCCCCTACTTGGGAACGCCTGACATGGAGGAAGCATGCAATTGGCGAAAATCTAGACGGCGGTAGAAAAAGAAAAATATACATGAGGGACACCCGCTCTCTTTGTAACATAAAAAAAACGCTGGCGCTAGAAAGAGAGGGGGTGTCCCCCATGTCCCCATGTAAAATGTATAGTAGGAAAAATAGATCATTTTGAAATGCTAGTTTAAATTTGAATCTTCTCTACTATTTTTAAGTCATTATGAAATTTCCTATAAAAACTTGACAAATTTGGTACTTTCATCCAAAAGCGCCCCAACATGCTTCCTAGCGGCGTTACTGTCTCCTCGGAGAGAGGGTAGTGGGAATCGTGCCACCTCAGCTGAAGGCGCAGCGTTGGAGGGAGAACCAAAACATGTGTTTCAGGAGTGCATTTCCCCTACTTGCGAAGGCCTGCTCTAAGGTTTCGACCAACTCTCCAGCCCGACTGCGTCTCCCCGATTTACCCTATACACATATAAATAATTGAACGATATACCGCGGCGAGGCTCGAGCCGCGTCTGGCACAGAATAAAGCCCCACTTACCAAACTGTTACCTTGCTTACAAAGAAATGCGGTGGTGTCAGCGTAGTACTTTGAACCGTTTCGTTGCCCCCAGCTGGATCCCCAAGTGCGATCAGCGTCCCGGCTCCTCGGACCTTCCACTTCCACCGGAAAAGTCGCGACTTTCCAGGCTGTTTACGTCGCGAAACGCTGGTTTTTCGCGGCGCGAGTAGAAGGTGCGCGTCGAACGGGACGAATCCTCTCGGCCGGTGACGGACCAATCTGGCATTCGGACGTTATCGGTGACCGATGGAAGCCGTGCACGCCCGACTAAGTACCGCGGGGACACGCTGCTCGCCGCGGCTCACGCTCGCCCGCGCCTCGCACGCCGCCTTAGTACACGCGCGCCACGCGGCCACGGACACGCGCGCGTTCCGCTCCGGTCTCTCTGGATCGCGCCCGTTTCCCTGGAATTTCGACAGTCGGTGACAGTGAGCTTTACGAGGAAAGGTAATCAACCGGCCTTAACGTGCCCTCCAGCGTCCCGTCGCGCGCCCCCCGCCTCTCCCTGCTCCCGTGCGCGTTCACGCGTGTGCGCGGAGGCGCGCACGCCCCGCAGTGTGCACGCGTGTGCGTGTTTGTTCCTTTTTTTTTCGTAGTACACCACGCTCACGCGCACTTCCCGCCTCGACGGCCGCGCGTGCGCGCCACGCCGCTTCCCTTTGCACGTGGTCGGCCACACGTGCGTGATATTTACGCGTTCACGGTGGCCACGAGGGTTGCGCAAGCCTGTCCACCCGTCGGAATTCTGCTATTCCTCGCGCTGTCCAGCTTCGCTCAACGTTCGCCGGTGGGGTCCGGCCGTTTATCCCGAGACTCCGCGCGTTTCCGTAATCGCTGGCGACACATCTGTTCCCCGCCCGAGCGACGCCACCGATCCGCGACGCTAATGACGTGCCAGGCGACGAGGCTCCGAAATCTCTGTGCAAAGAGATCTCGGCGCGCGCGCGCGCTTGTAACTTGCCGCCGGTTGAATATTAATTTGGAATTCGTAATGGGCCTTAAAGGTGGCGACCGGCCTCGCTCCTACACCCGTTTCACCGTCCACGCCCGTCCAGATCCGTGGAAACTCCCCGAGCGGGGCACCGGCGGCCTTGGTTGCGTCGCGTCTTCGCGAACCGTTCCACCGGGGGACCGCCGATGCGACTCCAGACCTTTCGATTTCCGCGGAAATTTGAAAGTCAATCGAGCGCTGCCTATCCGTCGCCTGGCCTTTTCTTCCCACGAGCCTCCGCGCCAGCCGAGCAACCGCGTACAATAATCGCCGTCCGCGTCCTCGCCTGGCTAACCGCCTCGCAATTACAAACGGGCAACCGATCGAGCGGATCGCGCGATCGTAATCGTGACCGGGACAAACGGGGCTCGATCGATTAAGTTCAACTGACGAGAGTCTTCGAAAGCGGCCCGGATCCCCGCTTCGAGAAGCTTCGCCACGAGAGAAGTATTCGGTAACAGCTGTTTAGCAGCGACGAACCGACGCTCGGGCGCGTAAACAACGTCCCGTCGCTTTCCCCCGTGGAAACTCACAGCTGAACGGGGACAAAGGGAAACGGCGGGGGTAGCTGGTGACGAAGGGTGGGTATTTCCCGAAGGCCGTGGAATGGCCCGCGGAGTTTATTGCCTTGCTTGCCGCCGCTTCTGTAACGCTCTCGCCCGCTGATTCAGGCGCTTGCAGAAGTGAATGTTGGTAAATAGATGCGCAGCGAAATCTGCGGATAAGTTGCCGCGAACTTTGGCCCCCCCGGGACACGTGGCCTCGGTTCCCTCGAACAGCGTGGCTCGCCAGCTCTAGGTACGGGGCGATTGTACGTCTTAATCGTGCGTCATTCACGTTCACGAGCCAGTGAGTCAATGGGAACGGGAACCGTGGGCCGCGCGTACGCCCTAATAAGTTCCACGAGAGCGGCGACGAGAGGATTTCAATAAGGGGCACCGCTCGCTGGCGTTTCATATCGCCGCTGTGCTCGCGATCTTCCAATCGGATCGATCTATCTTGACCTATTCCACATACATACATCGCTTCGAGCTCCTACCGCCGCGGAATTTCGAAATTGGGTATTGAAATCGAGGGATCCGCCGCAGCAGCGGACTCCTCCGTAGCGTAGCTGAGTATCGTACAGCAGAGCAAGCTTTAAGAAATCGTTTCACACTGAATCGGAATCGGTGACTCGGGGCCCGGGATAACGCTGGATTAAACTTCCTGTCACGCAGGGTTCAGGGAACGGCACGATTTCGCGCTGAAATATTCAGCTACGATAACGGAGCGACTAAGGGACTTTTATGTCGTAGCTGCGATAAACGATCAGAGCGACGATAACAGCGAAGCGTCGAAATGCATTATATTGTTTCTTAATGAAAGTGTTTATATCGGAGCGACGAGGAGAGCAACGATAAAAGCGCCCGATAGACGCTCTCATAGTTTATTTTCTAGCTCCCAGCATAAAGGCACCTTATTGCCTAAGTTACAGTCCTTCGTAAGAATTGAAACTGTAGGAAATGAAATATAGTGGAGGAAACGGGATAAGTTGAATAAAGATATATTTCGACAGTGCGAGGCAGTCTTGCGCAGACCACCACTCGACGAGACACGTTCCGTCAAACCTGCATCGCGCTGTCGAAATATATCTTTATTGAGACTTATCCCGTTTCCTCCACTCTTTAATTCCTTACAGTTTCAATTATTCTTACACCTTGAATCAAGGAAGCGTGCACTCGAGTGTTCGATTCAGATCCGCGCTCCGACCGATGGACCCCCCGATTTCGTGCATTCCTCGTGTTCGTCGTTTAGATTTAGCCGCTCGTCGAAAACAGATAGCTAAATTACATTATCGCCGGTCTCGCCTGAACAACGCGACCAGATCTCGGCGACGATAAACGCCCTCGGCTTTCGAGACGTTTCGACAAACACGCCGAGCGGGTAGGCAGAGATCGTCACACGGGTAGCGGATACTTAGATGCTTGTATCGGTTATTGTGCTCGGCCAGCTCGAAGGTGTAAGGTCGGAAAGTTTCCTCCGCACGAGGCCCGATAGCGGTGCTCGAGTACTCGGCTACTCCAGATGCCCGGGCGCGATTAACGGAGACAATTCAACGATCACTCGTGGCGTTCGAGTGATCCGAGTAGCATTTACGAGGCAAGTGTTTACGAGATTCCTGGGCGGCGGATAATGATCGTTCCGCGATCGGACTCCCCGCTAGATCGTAATAATAACCGTCGGCGGTTGATTACTATGGGAGCGCGCAAATATTGGCGCGTGTCGTCATCCGATTTGTCGGTGGAAAGTATCGATTACTTAAGCATCGTCGGGGCGTGCGTAGACACCGCGATTGTTGCCCGTTTCAATATTTATTTCCACGCGTTATAAATTTCCACTGGATCTGTTGCCTCGAGTGTTGCAACAGGCAGGACAAAGAGCGAAAGTAGTCGCGACGATATGTGCGCGAAAATAAGAATTCTGTTGGCCGAGGTGGGGGAGGCGGAAGCGGCTGGATCGAATTCCTGGTGGTACGATCCTCTTGGCCGTGGACGAGCGCGGTCGCTTTTTACCCGTCGGCGTCGGTATCAATTAAAGCGAGAGTCGCATGAAAATTCAATTGGAAACCTGACAATTTTCCAATTAGGCTCAATACGCCGGCTAAATCGAATTGAACGAGGCCGGCCCCTAACGAGGGCTTCTTTCCCGCCGTCGAAACGAATAGTTTGCCTCGGCGACGTTTCCAGGAAGGCGAGATGAATGCCGAGACGGAGCCGTCCTCGAGCGAACCTGCGGCAGTAGTTAGCGCGTGAAATATCCGTTCTTCAATCGAAACGATAATAACAGACGTTTCTCCCTTTATTCAAGAAAAATTCCTCCCCCCGAATCGCTACCCGGCAAGTTTCATAGCTCGCTTTCTTCGGCGCCGCTTCGGGAACGAAGGGAACAGTTGGAATCACTGTTCCAATCGTATTTACGCGCCCCTCGATTCCCGCTTATCTGTGGAATAACGTTCCAATGATCGTTTTATGGCACCGCTACTGTCTTTGGCGGTATCTTGTATCTGGGTTAAGCAATAAGACAGCGGCACGAGTGCTGGCAATAAATCCCGCGGGCCTATCGATATGCAAGGTTTAAGGCGATGACAGACACTTCCTCGGAAACTTAATTCCGAGAAACAGAAGAGATTTACAATAGCGGTATCGGAAGGCGAGATTAAGCAATCGTTGGGAGGTAGGGAATTCAATCCCGGTCATTATTTACTATCCCGGGATCGCGGGATTTCTTAAAGTCTATCTCGGGATCCCGGGACTAATCTCGGGAAAATGATTTATTATCTGCTAAAATTCTAAATCTCTATTCAAAGTAGACAAGCCAACTTCCTATAATTAGCCTGAAACATTAGCTAAAATCATTTTTAACAATAAAAACAGCAGAACCATGAATAATAATGAAGTCTCGATAAGTAGATAATATCAGTAAACCATTACCGTAAACTGGGGTGACATCGCCCACTTTTCGGAAAGGCTTTATTTTATTTTATTGCGAAGTAATCAGAACATTTAGTGTTTTGTAATTGATAGCAATAATTTCTCCAAGGTCAAACGGAAAAAAAAATTAGCGAATTCAATCATATGGTAATTTTTCAGTCAGAGTAAAAAAGTGGGCAATGTCACCCCGGCGGGCAAAGTCACCCCAGTTTATGGTATGAAGATTTTTGAAAATGCGAACGAAGAAAGAGCAAAGTACCTAAAGTACAATATTAAAATGTCTCGAGTTTACGTGATCAGACTAGTTTCGATTTGCAATTCGCGCGATTCCGAAATACCGGAAAGTGAGAATATCATTGTTACAATAAATAAAGTTTAGTTAGTTACACGTGACTTAATATTATTATTTAAGTAAATCACTATTACTATTATCCCTATTATTATGAAATGACTATGTTTATTTGTTCTGTTTATTTTTTATATTTTTTAGGCGTTGATAAAGTAATTCACATTTTTAAAAAGTCCCGAAATTCTCGGGATTAGTTATATCAAATCCCGGGATTTTTTGAGCCCAAAAAACAGGCGGCATCGCGGGATTGAATTCCCTGTTGGGGGGGTTCCTGGACGATTGTGTCATCTGAGAAATGGTGCCTCAATCAGAGTTAAGAGAAAGCAATAACTTATCCATGCACGGATACAACGCGTTCCAGTTTAAGTAAAAAACATCCTCCCCTTTGTTCCCCAGGGGATGTTGCGAAACTTACGATCGGCAACCTGTGCGCTCGCGACAGGAATGGTGCCTCCGTTATTGCGCGGACGATAATTCCTTATGGAAGAAGCGATTTAACGTGGCTGGATAGAGGAGCGGTTCGCGTTCTCCCCGTCCCCCTATCGCCTCTCGTTATCTAGCAGGAGAAAGACGGAGAGGACCGGCGCGTTTGGTATCGAGCCAGAAATGAATTCTCGAACAAACGGGTCGCTGCATTGTGTCCAGCCGCAACAAGATAATAGCTATCTGCACGTTCTCCCCAGAGATAATTGCTCCTTCTGCTTTCTGGGGCGCCGATTAACTTCCACGGGGCCGGTTTTTCGATCCCCTCCCCCCTCTCCCGAATTTCTCCCATGGACTACTTTTTATATCGCTATTATTAGGCGACCACAGCTATTCTCGCGCGCTTCATGGAACCCCGGGGATTATTTCTAGAGGATGTGTTCGCCGGTTTCGATGTAGGTACCACTCGCTACCATAGTTCGGTGGCTCTACTCCCGTCTAGACGGTCGAGCGCAAACAAGCATTGCTGTAACACCAAATACTTCTGGGTGAATTGCAGTTTATTTAACTGCCAGCTTTCTTCTTCCTTTCGCTCTCTTGCACCCTCGACTGATTAACCGAGGTCGAATGACACAAGCTTGTTACTCCAAGACTATTCCATGGTTCTTCTGCTTTTCAGCCTTCTAATTTGCATTGTCGTTCTATAAAACCGTCTACCTCAATCTTTCGCTGCTCCGTTCGCAGATTTTTCTCGCAGAAACCTCGCGATCGTGTACTTCGTCGCTATTCGAAGAGTTGAGCGCGACAATGCCTCGGTAGGATGACGAAATTCTTTTCTCCGGTGTCTATCCGCGCTCAAATAAGATTCAACGCGATAAAATTCTGGCTACTTGCGGTGGGACTATCGGACGCGATCAGGAAGGACTTGGCCAACTATTTTTACGACCGTTTCCGGCCCCTGTAGTCTCCGTAGAGGGAAGCTTAAATTTCCTGCTACGAGCAGTTGAAAAGCCTCTAGTATAGGTAACGTGGTTGAACTTACATTTCCATTTAAGATTATTCGAAACAGCTACAAGATCTCGATCGAAGATCTTCTTACCGAATACCTTCTCGGCCATCGACACTTATCGAGACATTTCCGTGTCGACGGTGTTCTAAGCTCACTTGCCACACAGTTTACACGCTGTTATCAATTAGGCCGCGAATTATCGCCGTTCGAGGGGGCCACGAGCTCGAGACCAGGTGGCCCATGGCTCGAGCAACGAAGATCACGCGCTGGTAATATCGAATAAAGGTTCGGTGAAGAAATTCGCCCCGTGGATCGCCGCCGAGAAGAACGAATTTCGATCGGGCGACGATCGGTATCTCGCAGCTGGGATGATTTCAAAGTCCCCTCCCCTCCTCTCCCCCTGAGGAAGCGGCGAAACGGAGGAAAGAACTTACTAAAAATCAGCGGGTCCGTTATCGAAGCGAGTGAAGTTTGCACAATCCTGTTTGCACCACACCGCTACCTTTTCATCGCGAGCAAACAATAAGTATTCCCGCGTTAATACCGCGAAACGGTAGCAACTACTTAGGAACACGTGGAGAGCCGGGACATTATCAATCCCAGTGGCGGATTCAACAGGGCGGCCGATGAGCAGTTGCCACCTCTGGGCCCCTACTCGGGAGGCCCCGCTAGGGCTCTATGCTTAAAAAAAAATTAGGATTTTATCCAAACTATATTGTTACGTTTTCGCGTAGACATAATAACAATTTAATGTACAACCGTAACAGAACATGAGCATTAACAAAGATAACAGGAATGTAATACAGTGATTAATCAGAGAGAGGTGTTCGGGACTACGTCTGCTCGCAATGGCGTCTGTATCTCTAGTGACAGCTTGACAGGCGATCGATCAGATCGCCTTCTTCTCGCTGTCCCTTGTCTTCGTCGCGAGCACCAGCGGGCCATGGATTCCATTCATAGGGTGCTCGCAACAATATATTTTTTCTGTATTATTGCACTGAGTTCGTTTAGGGTAAACTACCGCTTTAGTTTCTCGACAAATGGGCCCGTTCAGAAGGCCTCCCTAGGGCCCCATTCTTAAAAAAATTATGATTTTATCCAAACTATATTTTTTTCTGTATTATTATACTGAGCCCGTCTTCAGTGAACTACCGTTTTAGTTTCTCGACAAATGGGCCCGTTTAGAAGGCCTCCCTAGGGCCCCATTCTTAAAAAAAAATTATGATTTTATCCAAACTATATTTTTTTCTGTATTATTATACTGAGCCCGTCTTCAGTAAACTACCGTTTTAGTTTCTCGACAAATGGGCCCGTTCAGAAGGCCTCCCTAGGGCCCCATTCTTAAAAAAAAATTATGATTTTATCCAAACTATATTTTTTTCTGTATTATTATACTGAGCCCGTCTTCAGTGAACTACCGTTTTAGTTTCTCGACAAATGGGCCCGTTTAGAAGGCCTCCCTAGGGCCCCATTCTTAAAAAAAAATTATGATTTTATCCAAACTATATTTTTTTCTGTATTGTTATACTGAGCCCGTCTTCAGTAAACTACCGTTTTAGTTTCTCGACAAATGGGCCCGTTCAGAAGGCCTCCCTAGGGCCCCATTCTTAAAAAAAAATTATGATTTTATCCAAACTATATTTTTTTCTGTATTGTTATACTGAGCCCGTCTTCAGTAAACTACCGTTTTAGTTTCTCGACAAATGGGCCCGTTTAGAAGGCCTCCCTAGGGCCCCATTCTTAAAAAAAAATTATGATTTTATCCAAACTATATTTTTTTCTGTATTGTTATACTGAGCCCGTCTTCAGTAAACTACCGTTTTAGTTTCTCGACAAATGGGCCCGTTCAGAAGGCCTCCCTAGGGCCCCATTCTTAAAAAAAAATTATGATTTTATCCAAACTATATTTTTTTCTGTATTGTTATACTGAGCCCGTCTTCAGTAAACTACCGTTTTAGTTTCTCGACAAATGGGCCCGTTCAGAAGGCCTCCCTAGGGCCCCATTCTTAAAAAAAATTATGATCTTATCCAAACTATATTTTTTCTGTATTATTATACTGAGCCCGTCTTCAGTAAACTACCGTTTAAGTTTCTCGACAAATGGGCCCGGCCAGAAGGCCTCCCTAGGGCCCTGTCTTCAAAAATAAATTATGATTTTACCCAAGCATTTTTTCTATACTTTTCTGTACATTTACCCACTTTTAGTAAACTACCTCTTCATTTTCCCGAAGAAATGGGCCCCTCAACGTTTGCCACCTGGACCTTTTTTCTTAAATCCGCCACTGATCAATCCACACCAGCCTGTGTCGAAATCCGCGAGCAGATGGCAATGATTATCTGTGTGGCTATTCGCGCGTGCACTAGCAGTTGTCCCCCTCTTGCGCTGAACGATCTTGAAAAGGGTTAATCGGGAAGGAAGAGCGTAAAAGAGACGTTCAATCCGCGCTAGTATCTTTCCCTCCGCGTATTAGGAGGAATTGAGCTCGATAGACAGATTTTTACCATGGTGATAAGTTTCACAATCCAGATTGAAAAATTGGCAGGTACGGGGATAATCAGGGGCGGCTTTGGAGATTTGCCACCCCTAGCCGGACAAGCCTCTGCCACCCCTTCCGCGAAATATCATCAAATGTTTTCGTTTAAAAGAGTCGAGGGAATTTCAAAATTAATTCTATATAGCAACTCGCATGTGAATTATTGCTAATTCGCTATATGAAATAGCAGTGAATGGTTAGAAATGTGTCTTAAGCCTCTACGCTTCAATCTTTAGCAAATTCTTTCGCTGAAAATTTGATGCTCCCCAAAATTTGCCGTTCCCTAAAATTGGATGCTTCCAACAATTTGACTATTACCAAAATATCTCGCTCCCCAAAATTTATCGCCCTCCAAAATTTGCGGCTCCCCAAAAATTTGTCGCTTCCCAAAATTTGATGCCTCCCAAAATTTGCCGCTCCCCAAATTTGTCGCTTCCTAAATTACATCGCTGAACAAAATTTGTCGCTCCTTAAAATTTTCCGCTCCCAAAAATTTGTCGCTTCCTAAATTATATCGCTGAACAAAATCTGTCGCTCCTTAAAATTTTCCGCTCCCAAAAATTTGTCGCTTCCCAAAATTTGCTGCCTCCCAAAATTTGCCGCTCCCCAAATTTGTCGCTTCCTAAATTATATCGCTGAACAAAATTTGTCGCTCCTTAAAATTTTCCGCTCCCTAAAATTTGTCGCTTTCCAAAATTTGCCACTAATCAAAATTGATGGCTCCCCAAAATTTGCCGTTCCCCGAAATCTGCCGCTCCCTAAAACTTTACGGCTTCTCGAAAATTTGCCGCCCGCAGCCGCAGCCTACCAAGCCTGTACTAAAATCCGCCCCCGCGGATAGCTATGAAGATTCGATGTTCGATCAGAAAATCGCAGACAAATTTACGAGGCGGCAGCGTGTCGTGGTAATCCCAATGAAAATATTATTCGCGTCGGAGTCGGAAACTTGTTCCTGGTCGCGCTCGTTCCGAAAGCGATATCATTGGCGGTTGATTTGCGAATGTCGCGGGGACTTGGATACTCGGCGGTAAACAGAACGCGTGCTCCGCGTGTTTTCGCAGAAATGCACGATATGCAAATTGACACCAGTGAATTGGCTGGTTGACATAGGTCGTCCCTTATCGGTCATTTACAGGGCACGTGATATAAAGTCGCTCGCTATTAGAGAAACGTCGGCATCGGCCATTGAATCGTTTGCGACAGTCGTTCAGGATCTCATTCTCAGAGAGGCGCCTAACCAGCTTCCGACTGATCGTTCTAGCAGCACAGGAACGTTGCAAAATTTCGGTAGGTAGTGGGTAAAAATTTCTGTCGATCGCTTATCGATTCCTCAACGATTACGGTAGCGATTTCATAGCGACAAACGCGCGGGCGTGATTTACTTTGCCACCGGAGGTTCCGAGGTGCCATACCGACTGCGACAGCTAGGTATATCACCCCAGCTAAATCAATCGCTATCGGAAAGTAATCGTATCAGCTCGAAAAAAAAAACTCACGTGTCTTCACTAACCGCATCCCTCCCAGCGAGATGCCTCGAAAGCCAAAGTGGCCGGATCCTTAAATTTCTCCTCAAGTTTCTCCGCGATGAGACACGAGCACACGGAGGACCCAGGTGTGCCGCATCGGCTTAAATCGATTAAAAGTTCAGAGAAACGATTACTCCCGTGGCGAGTTGACCCGCGCACGAAGGTCGGCCAGCAGCATTGAAAATGGCGAAGGTCGAGGGAACTTACCGAACAATCGGCGCGTGACGACAACTACCAGCTCGTCGTTCGCGTGGCGGTTTAATCGGCCGAACGCTGCTCCTTCTGCCCCCGCCAGCACCGCGGCCTAATCGTCGTGCAAGGGACTCTCCAAGGACCGATTCCCTCCCGCCTGTAACTGCGTAAATCCTTGGCTACACGCTCCGCACCGTCGGGCCTGGAACGTCAGCCGCGCTACGCGTCAACCTTTGGCCCCGTAGATTCGGATCGAAATGACCCGCGTTGTTCCTCTGAAGTTTAAACACTCGTCACCTGACAGATTAGACCGATCTACGTGCAACTCGGTGAATTGTATCTGCGGCCTGTTATCGAGCCTCGGGTAAACTGGCAAACAGTATGGAACAACGGTGACTCGGTAAGTCACAGGCCTCGGCTCATTGTCTATGGACGCGTTAATCACGATCGTGTATTTGCCTAACGTCCGATAGGGGAGCGCTCGGACAGCAGAGACGAGATACAGACGTTATTTTCTCCGATACCATTTGCCCGAGATTCTGTCAGGCTGGTGGACTTTTATCGGGGCGTCATTTTCTCCCCGATATCGCGCACTGTTTACTGGGCAAAGCGTTTCCGAGGGTCCCCGCGAAAGTTGCTATAATATCTCGCGATTGGTGCGGGCATGGCACAGTTTCGAGCAGAGATTCGTCGCGTTACGTATCGATCCTGCGCCACAGCATCGACCAGTCAACCGCTGATCCGCCGGCAATCCGGCGAACCTTTACGATCCCGATCGAGCGTATTCATTCGGAATCTCCGTCGAGACAGGCCCCCGGTTCGCCGGTCAGGTAACGTTTATCCACCGTCGAGAAGATCGGAAACGGCCCGCGAGGCGAACGCTCGCCAGGCATCTCTCTCGTTCGTTTCGCCGCGATTGCACGGATGCAATTACACGGTTCGTTTAGCTCCTCGTACCATTCGATTGCAAGCAGCCGCGGCGCGTAAGAAGGGAACGAGATCGTTCTGCCGCGCGAAGCGTAGTCCACTTCGATCGTAACTCGCCGATTCATTTGGAGCATCGAAGCCTCGGCTTTCTTAGCACACGTGCCCGACGAGTGGAATCGCATTTCTTCGGTGTTGGAATTTCTTTATTAAAGCGATCCACCTCCGAGGTCTTTATTCCGCGTGGCCGAGCGTTCGATGATCCATCGGGCGATAGAAATCCCGGGCTACTGGAGCTGAGAATCGAAAGCCGTTCCCCTCTCGCTTATAAAATCCGCTCACGTGAATAATTTATGGCTATGATAATCCGCGTATTTACGCCGGAACCGGCCGTGCAGCGTGAATGACGCGTCGCGCGGATCGAGCGCGTCGCGAACGAACGTGTAATCGAACCGCGATAGCGACCGATTCCTCCGGACTTTCGGTGTACGATCGTCCACGCGCCCGCCTCCTACTTCTGTTGAATCGCCGCCCTCTGCGTTAATCGTCGAGCTTCTCAAACTGCAGCTGGACCGTTCGACTTGTTTCAGTCAGCTGTGGACGACGATGGCGTCGCTGGGTAATAAAGTGGACGAGCAAGCGGCCAAGCCGCCGCAGCAGAATGGACACGGTTGCAAGGGCGACGAGCAGCTGCAGCTCGAAGACATCCAGGACAACAACAACGAGGTAAGAAGAAGGCGCGCGCGAGCCAGGCTCCATTGCTTCCGAGCGATCAGATCGATCGATCGATGCTGCTCGATATCCCGCGAGTCTATTACTTACTCGCGCGCAGGGGCCTGTGTTCGGTGCACGCCTCGGTATCGCGCTATTAGTTCATTTGCGAGACGATACCTCGATTTAATAGCAGCTGGTTGCACGTTACGGTGGCTGGAACGCGTTCCGCGGTTTTCGGCGCTGTTAGCTTCCAGGAGATTCCCGGATCCGACTTCTGTCGTTGTTCGCGAGTTGGGGGAAGTTTCGGCGGGTGAAAGTTGTTCCGCGGGGACGGTGTTGCGGGGGGGGGGGGGGGGGCGAAGGATAATCGTTGCAGGGTGTTGAATTCTTGTTTAATGAAGATGCTTCGCCGTGGCGAAGGGGTTTGCTAAAAGCTGGGGCGCGGGAAACTTTCGTAATAGGGAGTCTATGCCGAATCAGTAGAGATCGCAGTGTCTTCGAGCCGAGCAGAAATGCTATCCAGGGAGAGAACAATGAAACTATTTACTACCGATCGCTTAAGGGGGTATAGGACTATTGGAATATCGAAAAAAATCGATTTTTTTATTATTATTAATTCTGAAAGACTCATCCTTTGTGAACATTTGCAAAAAAGTTTCATGTGGAAATTCGAATAATTAAGGAAATTACAGCGCTGAACGTAACTGAGTGTAACGCCTCGCAGAGCTGTATTGGCGTAGGGCACTTAACTTTGAAGCCGGTTTTCTCGAAACACCATTTTCAAAAACGGTGTACATCGTAACTCTTGAACCAATGAATATTTTCACTTAAAATTTTAACTGGAGCTGTAGAATTCCTTTCTCTATCGTGTGGAATTTGCGCATCAACATTGGATGTTTGCAAAACATTTTGTAACTAATTAAAGACGTTTCCTTCCCATAAAAATATGGGGAAAAAATTGATTCGTTGGTAACTTTTACAATTTTTGTTTAAATTCACCCAGCAAAATTTCACACGATATCTATTAGTGGAGAAATTACTCACCCCAAAGCATTTTGCTTTTAGACGATTGGTTCACCTGGGACTATGTACACCGATTACAACTGCGAGTTACGCGGGACCATCTTTAAGGGTCGAATAACTTGAATAATTTTCAACAGTCTGACAATTTTTTTATTTTACATTACTTGTAAAAGCGTGCATAGAAAGCTGTGAAAAGTGCCGGTATGGTGATTATTTGGTATCTAAACAATCCAACCGACAAGGAACCGTCGATTTTAGTCGTTCAATAGTCCTATACCCCCTTAAGAACGGCCGAAGAAGCGACGAACGAGGCCTCTCGTTCCACCGGAGTTACCTACTTTTCCAGCGAAGCATCGGGCGAGGCCGTTTTGTTAGCCGATGAACAGTGCGAAAACTTGCGAAACACAGGCTCGTCGAGACTGTCGACAGTTCGTGGACAGATTACTGGCATTGCTCAACGATATTATTGCAAGAGACTAAAAATACGCGGCCGTAGTAATTAAAACGCGGTCTTTTTGTCGGGCGAAAACGGTATCAGCGCGGCGGACTCCCGACGAATTGATAAGTTGCCGCCAGGGTGTCGGGTCACGCGCTGGTCCACCGATTTTCTGCTCGACCTTGATCTCAAGCACCTTGTGAATTTCCACGGACGTGGACGTTGAGGGGAGAGCGAATCTCTTACGCGGCAGCGAAACCTACCCTGCGTCGGGGCACCTCGTTAAGTGCCACGAGCTTGCCCAATAATCCTCCGGGTTTGTTCACGGTGTGGTTAAAAAAAAAAGAAACGATGGAAAAGGTGACAGCCGGGAAGCTGCGGGTCGGGGATGAGATAGGCGGGGGTTGAAGGGAGTTTCGAGGATACAGAGGAAAGTAGATTTCGCTTGGGTTATTGTTGATTGGCGCGGTTATCGGAGGGGGTGGTCGCGAGGGGAGTTCGTAAGGAGCTTTCGGCTGAGAATCTGGGGGAAACTTGTTGACAGAGCATCGAAGTCGAGATGGTGGTGCCACCGGATGGGGGTTGGGGCTGGGTGATCGTGGCCGCCTCCTTCATGTGCAACCTCTTCGTGGACGGCATCATCTTCAGCTTTGGAGTGTTCCTCAACGACATCGCGGAAGCCTTCGCCGTGTCCAAGGCGCGGGTCGCGCTGGTCGGCTCGCTGCAGTCGGGATTCTACCTTATGGCTGGTCAGTGAGAGGAAACGTGAATCTTAATACTCTGAGAATTTCTGGGAATGCTGAACGCTAGTCAAAACTGTTGGAGGATAAATTATGATAAAGATCCGAACTAAAGAGCTGATTCTCCAACTGTTCTGAACGCCACCTTCGTATTCCCCTGTGGAATTAAAAAGAAATTAGACGCGGTAGGGTAAAAGTAACGTTTGTGGCCATTCCACTGTTTTTGGCCACGTGCATAATTATCTTATTTTTTAAATTGCTTGCAGATCATTATTCCGTGGAGAATTTCACGTCATGAATATTTTGTTTAGTATACTGCCCGAAATGTAAGGTTACTTTATTGCTTGCGCGGAAAAATATTATATTTTTTAAGAAGTGGCCAAAACTGGTGGAATATCTTAAGGGAGAACACCACTGTGGCGGCCGGAAAAGTAAACCATTTTTAAGAATTTTATTCAGGACTAATTTGCAGTTTTCATCGAAATTTTTTATTACGTACCTTTAGTACGCTGTCTTAAGAGGTTATACAAAAAAAAATAAATAGAAAAACGTCCATTAATTTGAATATATTAATTAATCTTCCAGACCCCTCGACGCGAGCTGGTCGAATCTGTAACTATGGATCAGCTGGCCGGAAATCAAATTTCATTTTTTTTTTTATAAACTATATGAGTTTAGTTTCCGCTGTGCTTACGGATTTTTTGATTGAAAACAAACTTTTTGAAATACTCTCGAAAAACTGTCCATCTTATTCGCGGATTATCGAAACTTTTCTTCTAAAGCGCACCATTTTTACAAAAATAAATTGTTTAAGAAATCGGTACGCACAACTGAAACTACACTCATATAGTTTATAAGGAAAAAAATGAAATTTGATTTCGGACCTGCTGTTCCATAGTTACAGATTCGACCAGCTCGCGTGGAGTGCCCTAGAAGATTAATTAATACATTCAAATTTATGGAAGTTTTTCTATTTATTTTTTTTGTATTACCTCTTAAGACAGCGTACTAAAGGTAGATAATAAAAATTTTCAATAAAAACTATAAATTATGTCTGAAAAAATTCTTAAAAATGGCTTACTTTTCCGGCCGTCACAGTGGTGTTCCCCCTTAAACTAGCCACAAATGTTGCTTCTGCCCTAATCCTTCCTTTACTCCCGTTTCCACTCGATTCTTTGACTCTATAGTTTTAATACGCTCGAGACGCGATCGCGTGATTACCGATGCGCTTATCCTGCCCGCAGGTCCCTTCGTGTCAGCGTTGGCGAATAGGTACGGTTTCAGGCTGGTGGCGATCTTAGGAAGCGTCATAAGTTGCGGCGCTTTCGTCCTCTCGTACTTCAGCACTTCCATCGAGTTTCTTTACATCTCTTACGGCGTCCTGGGTAAGTTTTTCTCACCCCTCGCTCACCTTTCGACATATTTCTTCCCTCTATAAAACTCCCCGCCACCTTACTGGAAAGCTTCCCTTCCAATCCCCGAGAACCTTACATTCTCGTCCAGAACGATTGGCCAGTGTCCCTCTTAAAGAGACATTACACTCGTCCGTCCAAATGAACTGGAAAATTGCGAGCTGGACGCGATATCTCCACACTTTCTGCATGCAGTTGCGATTTAAGCAACACTCCCCCTCCCCCCCCCCCCCCCCCCACACACACCGTGTTAAGGTCTACGCACGCATGTCAGTCCCGCGACGGTTGAGCGGCGTCAGTTTCCGGGGTGAGAAGTATTTCGAATGGAGGGAGCAGCTGTAAGCTGTCCACGTCAGTTGCACACTGGCACTGAGGCAAACCGACCATTCGCACTGACGGCGCTGAACGGTCGCGGGAGCGACAGGTGCGCGCAGACCTTCATCGTTATTCCGACATTTCACGTGGTCTTTGTGTCTTGGATTGTCAGGAGGTATCGGGGCAGGCTTGATTTACGTGCCGGCTGTGATAACTACCGGATTTTATTTTGAAAGATGGAGAGCCCTGGCCACAGGGATCGCCGTTTGCGGCTCCGGGATCGGCGCTTTCTTGCTCGCGCCAATCTCCGACATGCTCGTCAAGCAGTTCGGCTGGAGAGGAGCTTTGCTCTTCCAAGCAGGTAATTACCGATGCTCCGACTTTCAGCTTTGTTTCGTTCGAAATCGAGGATCGGTGATCGGGGCGCTTCCAAGAACTATCGCCAATAGCTTCGTTTTAAACGAGTACTAGCTGCTCGAGATTAGAGAATTTTGTCCCACGAGGCTGGTTTAACTTTCGAGTTGATCCCCGCCGGATCAACCTCCCGCGGGGATGGCTGGCCGAGTGTCCTGTGGATTAGGAAGGCTCCGTAATGTTGCAGGGATGCTGTTGAATTGCGCCATTTTCGGGGCGATGTTCCGGCCGCTGAAGCCAACTAGGATTAAGGTGAAGTCCACGCCAGAAAACGCGGGCTTAGAGATGAAGAGCGGCCTGATGGGGAAGGGGGTGTCCACCGCGTCCCTGCACTGCGTGCAGCCTGGTAGGAGTGGCTTCTTCGGCACCAACAACAACACCGAATACCCCACGGCTGCCGAGCTGCTTGGTAGCAACCCGAATATAGTAAAGTAATAAACCATTTTCTAGAATCCTCCAAGTATTCCCAAGCTCCGCGGAGGTGACGAGAGTTCAAGGGAAAGATGGGGGAGCGTAAGGATACCAAGGTTCCCTGTGTTCCAGCGCCTCCAAGTCCCTGCACTCCCTTCACAAGGTGCACGTGGAGCTGCAGACGTTGCAGCGGACGCTGAGCATCTCCGAGAAACAGCTTTCCGTACCGATATACCCTGACCTGGACGTGAACATGGACGAAAAGACCGCCGAGGAAGAGAACAATCTCCTGGGAGGCGATGTCGACAGACTGAACGGCAAAGTGCCCACGGTGAGTCCGATATCGGAGTCCCTCTCAAATAGAAGCTACGCGCACACCAACCCTCCGTCACTCGTTATCCCGCAAATTTATAATTTTATTACACATAGTATCCTGAAGCATTCAAATCAGAATTCTAAGAGATCGCGGGCAGCTCGCGTCTTCGATCCTCGAACGGTGTACACCGGAGAAACTCAGACCCTAGTCTATGTATAAAGTAATTAGAGGAGGCCGTTCCGCAGAGGTCCTAGGCTGAGCTGCCGTGCGAAAGCGATTCCATCGGTTAATTGAATTGCCCCGATGACACTACGGCTATTGGAGGCTCGTTAAACCACGTATCTCTCGGCGCCAGTTATTTCCTGGCGGCTTGAGGAGAAAGCTCGTGACCAATAATCCGCTGGTCCGCGGCGTTTTTCCAAAAGCGGATATGCATTTCGCGGACGCCGCGCAGCGTTTACGGTAGCCCGGTGCCAACAGGATTCATTTAGCCGTGGTAACAGTGTATCCTAGTTAAGTAAGTAGCGGGAATTGCCGGCAGATTCGCAGGCACACGATTAGCGGGCGACGGCTTCGCGCGGACTCGGACTGCAGCCAGAAATCCCTGAAGACGGGCAACAGGCGGAATCCCCTTAGCAAGGACCCGCAGAGGCCGTTCTACAGGGACGACATCTTTTACGGTGGCTCCTTGAACAGGCTGCCCCATTACAGGTCGCAGGTGAGGCGATACGCCGCAAACGGTCCTAACAGCGCGTCAGGCTTGTCGGCCAGTTCTCTGTCAGTCCTAAGCTCGTTTAGGATCTTCCGGGCCTTCTAGCCGGATCACTCGATTCTTAAATTCGCCTAGCTACCTTGGAAATATTATCGGATCTGGGAATAGAGTAGAGAACTTTCCGATAAGCCTGGCAATTAGCTTTGGTGGCCCAAGAAATTGAAAGCGATCGAGCTTATCGGATGTGATTCCCGTAGCAATCATCCGTGGGCTATCACATGTCGGTGACCCGTTTGCCAACGGCTACAGACGTGGCGGAGGAGGAGAGCGGAAGTTGTTACATTTGCCCCGAAAGCGTGCGGCGCATCCTCACCACCATGCTTGATCTGAGCCTCTTGAAAAGCCCTTCTTTCCTGATACTGGCCATCTCTGGCGGGCTCACTATGATGGGCTTCTACACGCCCTTTATGTATGTAGCGGGTAAGTATGAAGGCTCCTCAAAGATAATATCGATACACCGACCGTTACCGTTTCGCAGTCTACTCCTGTCTAAACCTGTCGCCTACCGATAGCCCGTAGCAGCGACAGAGTTACCTTTCCGTAGTCCACAGACCAGTTCCAAAGGAGCCTCTTCCATAGCGAAATATTGCAAAGAGAGAAGCTTCGGAGGGTCGAAATGACTGCAATGAAGCTTCTACTGTACAGAAGCCTTCTGTTCACAATCTACAGGGTGTACTGAAAATTCGGTGGCTCGGAGAAGGGATTCTGGAGCAGCGTGCATTTTCATCTGCCCTGTATCATTGCCGAGCAGAAGCCTTCTAGAGTCTAGAGGAACGAAGCAAAGGGACTAAGTGAAACGTGGCTGTTCGCCTCGAATTTGCAGATCGTGCGCAATTGGCGGGAATCGAGCAGTCCAAGGCGATGTTCCTGGTCTCAGTGATCGGTATCGGCAACACCATCGGTCGCGTCCTCTGCGGCATGGCGAGCAGCCTGCCAGGAGTTAACGCTCTGGTGGTTAACAACGTGTTCATCAGCGCTGGAGGACTGTTGACGATATTGTCCGGGGTGTGGCTGTCGCAGGGATACCAGTTCTTCTACGCCGCCACATTCGGCATCAGCATATGTGAGTGACGATCGTTGGATTCGCCGTGGAGAAGGTGGAAGATCGAAGGTTGATCTAATTCTGTGATTTCCGCGCAGCTGTCTTCGCCTCGCTGAGATCGATCCTCGTGGTAGACCTGCTGGGCCTGGAGAAACTGACCAACGCGTTCGGGCTGCTCCTTCTGTTTCAAGGCGTGGCGGCTACCGTAGGCGCGCCTCTCGCAGGTGATTAGAAACTATCTATCGATTTTACCGGCGGGTGTGTGACGCGGCCGGATCTTACCAGAACGGGAGCTCTCTGCGAACCGTTCGATGGTTTAGAAAGGGACGCAGACCAAAGACCCTTAGACCATCCAGCCCGGTAACAGGGCACGTCTCGGTGCGCTCCGCGTAAGACCGAGCGATCGTTCCAACGCGGAGAACGCCGGGAGCCTTGAAGCATACTCGAGATAAGGTCGCGCAGGCGTCGCCGATTCGCAAATAGATTTTAAGCATATTTGTGTAATGGAACTCGGCGAGTCTTACCCGCGATGCATAACATTATGATTGCCCAAGCGGCTGATTTATCGCGATAGATATACCATCTACTTGACATATCGCCTGCGCGGCTGTCGAAACGGCCGATAAACAGGCGGCTGGGGGTTATCTAATATCTAACTAATCCCGCGAAGTTCGCGAATAAAACTAGCGAGGAATCTCGACCGGAGGTATCTACAGAGGATCTGTATTCCACGTTTAGGGATCTTCATG
The DNA here is from genome assembly GCA_963932335.1 of Andrena marginata. NCBI lineage: Eukaryota > Metazoa > Arthropoda > Insecta > Hymenoptera > Andrenidae > Andrena > Andrena marginata. The sequence continues at coordinate 1,166,057 of OZ010661.1, forward strand.
GACGCGACGGGTAGCTACGACGCCTCGTTCTACCTGTCCGGCAGCCTGATCTTCTTGTCGGCTGTGATCTGCTACCCCCTGCAGAGGATCAACGAGTGGGAGACGTCGAAGAGCGGCGAGAAGTCGAACGAGGAGCCGTCGAAGTCCTGATCGTGGCAGCTGATCCGTGGTAGACTGAAGTCGATTCCCGTTCGCCGCGCGGCGATCTGTTTGTACATAATGATGCATAGTAATTTATAGGGGAGCGCTCGAATCGATAATTAATACCGCGCCGCGGCGATCGGATCTATCGTGCTGATCGACGAACGCCGGAGGCACGTTCGTCTTCCTCGGCGCCGAAATTCAGCTGTCAGGTCTCCATCCGGAAGCTAAACAGTCCACCGTGCGTTCGAGCCGAGCGCGATCGACGTTAAAAAGAGATCACGCGACGCGGAAGGCGGCGAGTACCGTTCAATGTAAACGTGACAGTGTTCTACGTTCTATCGTCGTCCACAGTCATTATCGACCAATGGGGGGAGGGGGCCCTAGTTCTTTACAGGGGAACGTGGAGGTCTCCGCGACTACCTCCGTTCGCAGCAATCCAGCAAAATGGTACTCGCTGTGAAAAACCAGTTCCTAAACGCGTGACTCCTTTTACAATATCCCCGTCGCGCGTTCCACGCTCGTGCGCATTGTTTTCAACGGAAATTCACCGGGACAGCGTTGTTTCAATTAACACGCGCGTGCCTTCCGTTGGGCGAACACCTCGGGAAAACGGCCCAGATCGTGGGACACCTTAGATCGCGCGATAAACGGAGGATTGCCATTGTCGACTCGTTTTAATCTCGAATACACTTCGCGCTCTCGCTAGCTAATCTTACATGCGCCCGTTAAACGGAGGTCGACGAGTCAGCTGGTCCGAGAAGCGGCGGAGCTGATTCGACGTTGAATGAATTTTTAAACAGACGGCCGACGCTGGAGGCGAAATGAATTGTTAGGAAGTTACTTACGAGGTGCCGGCGATCGTCTCCTTCGGGCACGAGTGTTCGCGAGCTAGATAAGGATCGTTCTTAACATCGATTATATTTTTGCTACAATTGTGTACAGTTTGAAGCGAGCTGCCATACGCACGATCGCGCGGTCTATAGTTCACCTGTTAAATATTCTACGCGCAACCACGCCAGTCCTTTGCATTTCGTGCATTTCGACGCGTTGTTGTTACCGATACCGCGGCCTGGTGTGGCTCAGCAGCCGACTCTGAAGAGATTAGATTTATCAGCCACTGAGACACGTCACGCTTCTGCACTTCTATTATGAATAAGCTCACGACCGTACGCGTTAATGGCGTATGTACTTGCATAAACGAGTACGCGTAATCTCAGCAGACCGTGCATCCGTTACGGTGCGGTGCTATTTATAGCGTTAATTAACTATTAAACGCGATACCCGGCCGGGAGTCCGGGCCTCGGCCATCCTTAGGCGTAAGGACTTGCTCAAAAATGAAATCCGTTCCTACTGTTCCTAATTAATTGTCTACCTTAGTATAGCGTATTATACCTTAGCGACGATCTTTCGTCCGCGAAGAAAGGGAGGAGAGACGAGAGGGCGGCTCGGCGTCGATCGCCTCGTTTGGTGACAAATCGTCGGAGAAACTGAAAACATTGAAGCGGCCAAGTGCGATCTCTCAACGATCTGTCGCTCGACAACGCGACAATGCCACTGGCGCGTGGAGATGTACGAAATTTCATAAACCTAAGCAAACACAATAAATATCGTTGTTTAATCTCGAATGCGAGCTTCCTCCAACGAGGGAAACGCGCAATACTCCACAGTTCTTCGCTCATTTATCGGCGAAAAGTTGCCGTTTATTCGTGTCCCGTTAAAATGTACGAAACCGTAGGCACAGCTAAAGCAGAACGGTATTATGCACCGTTCACGAGGTACATTGCGCAATTTCACTGGTTCTTGACAGCTTCGCGGCGCCGCGCATTGCTTCGATTTTATGAATCGCGGACGAAAGGTCGACGCAGTCACCGTTTACGATACGCGCGATATCAGCGTGGCCGAATCGAAAACGCGCCGGCAAACTACCCCCCCCCCCCCCCCCACCCCACACCGCGATAAATTGCGCGCGGATGTTCCGATCGTTATCCCCTTGTCACCCTCCCCACCGAACGGTTCGTGACACCTTTTTGCGCGCGCTACGAAGATCGGGGCGTTCAAAATGTGCCAGAAACGATAGGCGAGCGATGGGCCCAGATAACTCGAAACGTTAACCCGTGGTTAGCGTCGTTTACAGAGATTCGCGGAATATAAACGGCCGGAGCGCTCGTTCGCAAGGGATAGACGCTTGATTACGCGAGTTACCATTCGCGGCTGCGTTTCGTACGCCTGGATAAGCGTGCAGTTTCAGCGATAACGATCGCGGCGACGGATATGTAAACGAGGCACGGTTTGAAAATACTGAGACCAGAGAAACGTTGAAGGGAGACGGATTTTTCCGCGGCGATCGCCTTCTGCGCCTTTATTTCTTTCCCGCCACTCCTCTGTTCCGCGACGAACGCGGCGCACGAATTAATTATAAACTGTTTATCGACCAGCCAATCGAGCGGCTCGCGCCGCCGCGATCGTTGAAAGGCTCGGCGGCGTCTAATTGGCTAGGCTTTCTAATGCTTCATTGCCAATAACAAACCGGGCGGTTGTTACAATTCAGATTTACTGCATTTCCCGGAGACTTTATTAGCCATCGAGCGTCGCATTCCGCTGCGTGTTTACGGTTTTACTACCTGGAAGATGGAGTCTGCATTAAATATTCGCTTCGAGGTATCCTAGAATTATAGATACCCTTCGCTCTTGAACTCGAAGAAGCATTCTAAAGGAGATGGCATTCGTACGGAAGATTACAAAATTTGAAGATTCAGCGAGAACTTTAGCTTCTTGAAAGAATGCCCTATGGAAAGGTCGGATCCCTTAAAGGATCATTCTATTCTGATCGGCCGAAAAATCAAGCTATATTTACAGATTTTTAGTTTAATAAATACAACGTATAACGAAATAAATCTTTTCGGAATTTATTAAGCTACTCTTATATTATATTAAAAAAAAATTAAAAAGATTGTCTTTAATTTGCTTTATTTGTTCTTTTATAGTGTCGATGTGACACCTACAAAAAGGGGTATGTTCGTGGCGTAGGTGATTTCCTGGCTCAGGCTTATCTGAAATAAGAAATTCGAAAAGATTCTTATTCTGTATGAGCGTGGCTATTGGCCGTTGCTCAAGTAACAATTTTTGTCGTGGAATAAGAAAATGGCGCCGGTTTGAAAGAAAAAGTTTCCGAAAAGAGTGTTTTCTCGAATGTTCCTTGGGAAAAGTCTCGGTTTTTTTTCGACAAGAATTGTTAATTGAGCTACAGGCGATAGCGACACTCATACAGATTAAGAATCTTTTCAAATTTTTTATTTCAGATAAGCCGGAGCCGGGAAATCATCTACGCCACGAACATACCTGTTTTTGTAAGTGTCAGATTAACGTTTTAAAATAAAAACAAATATATGTTAAAGGATTTTATTAAAAATACACTAAAAACTAAAAAATAATTCTTTTCTTGTACTGCAATTTCGATGGTGTTTTTCACTTTAAATTTTCATAACAGAACACGAATCAATTTAATACAGCATCAAGCGTCGAAATGAATTTGTTGCGAGGTACCCTGCTCCACGATTTTATTTAAAGTGAAAAAACACCATCGAAATTGCAGTACAAGAAAAGAATAATGTTTTTGAGTTTTTAGTGGATTTTTAATAAAATCGTTTAACACAAATTTTTTTTATACATCTTTTATTTTCTAGTTTTTAGTGTTTATGAATTTACATTTCATAGCTCTGACTTCTTTAGAAATATCTTTTATTTAATTCCAAATCGCGTTGCGTCTAGCGACCCGAACGCAACGGCTTTCTGTTGTTTTCGCGAAGAACACGAGTGGCTGATTTCAAGTCGTTTGGATTTGTGGTTATCGGTTATATTTATCGATGACTGGGTAATTTTTTCTCCCGCTCGGGGTTAATTTTTTTTGAAAATATTGCATTGTCATCCAAAGTACGCACGCCTGCAAAGTTTCCAGACAATTGGATAGTTGGAAGTGGGTTAAATTGGGGTTGCCAGATTTGAACCAAACAAACATGCCGAGGACCGAAGCTGAATAAAATCGTTTAAAAACATACGAAACAAATTAAAAAACATATTTTCAAATTTTTAAAGAGCAGCTCAATAAATGCCAAAAAGATTTATTTCATTGTACGTTGCGTTTATTCAGAAAAAATCTTTAAAAATAGCTTCATTGTTCGAGCAAACAAAGTAGAACGACCCCTTAAATTAGCGAAGCTGCTTTACCGAGTCCCGTGAATCCTTCATGCTCCGCGGCAGGTATTTAAAATTATTCATCGTACGAGGTGAGCGGTGGAGGAGCAGGTATGAAAGTTGCACATTGTCCGTGGTGAAGAAATAGGTCTTCGCCTAAGTTGAAAGAAGAAAGTCGACGAAAAGGGGAGCGTGTTTAACGAACGGCAATAATTTATGTCCGGGCATAGGGTCGCGCTAGGAAAAAGGCTGGCGAGCGAAGATGGCGACTTCGAGGGAGGGCCGTGCAACGAGCAAAGTCATAAATACCGAACACCGGCAATTCCATTTTACAGCTTTTACTTGGCCGCGTCCGAACTCCCCTTTCCCCACCCCCTTTCTGCCACGACCCGAGACGATAATTGATAAAAATGCGGCTCGCACCGTTAAGCCGCGGGATCCCTTCGAATCTCACCGAGACTCGAGTAATCTCGTTCGTGGATGTTTCTTCCTGGTTACCCTGGTTCCGCGAGGGACAGGTAAGAAGCTTTCTGCCGCACTCGGAGCGAGAAAGTCAATTATCCCTGGCGAGCGCTTGTTCTTTACACCCTGACGAGGCAGAGGGTGGTTTGCTCGATTGATACCGCTGATCACGAAATCCCTCATGCTTTTTTGGGATCTCTTGGAATCGCTGGTGAAAGCCAATGGTCCCGGGGCACGTGAGCTTTCCCCGCGAACACTTCCAGTCGCTTAAGTTCCGCCTCCACTTCGGCTGACCCTCTTTTTCGAGTGCCCCTTCGGGGCGGCCGAGGATCAGCTTTTATATACCGCAGATACGGCTCCTGATTTGCCGCTCAATAACTCTCCAGCGAGGGTACGTTGTTTTCTGTATTTGGAGCTGGAATCCTTCGAGAGGTTTCGATCGGTAGTAAGGGTATCAAGTGTTGTGCTCCTCCAGCAAGTTACCTGCTAGTCGATAGCTCCCATTCTGCCTTCTGCCGAACAATTCCGGCGTGTTCCAGTGAAATGTCACATTCGATATCTAACGTCCCCTAAACTAAAGTTCCCGACGCGTAGAAAACCGAACGATTCACTCCCAAAAAACCGAAGAATTATCAAAATACACAGGAACTTCCATAATAATTACCCTCTCCGGAACCCTACAGTTTCCCAAGCCGGAAGACCGATCGTTACCCCCGAATTCACTATCGGCTAGGTGGAAACAATAGCCTCGCCCGAGCAGGCATTAAACAATTACACCCCGCATGAACGTGAACCGTGCATGGAAAGGTTCTTCGCGAGGCTCCTTCGGCTTATTGAAGCCCGCAACGGTCCCGTTTCCTCGGCCTCTATGGAATCGTCCTTTCGGAGAGGAGCTAGGAGACACGGAGGAGCAAGGACGCGTGCCGGGGGATGAAAAAGCGAGGCAGAAGGGCACGGAGGGTAGAAGGGGGTCGCGACGTAGCAGGGAAAGGAATGGAGCGAAGAGGGCTGGCATTCGCGACGCGGCGGTGTCTCGAAGGCAGCGGGGCTCCCTGCTTCCGACTGCAGATACATTGCGACATGGAACCGGGGGTTAGTGTAGGGGGTTTCGTGGCGGCGCGAGAGGGGCGAAGGGACCGGCGACGAGGGGCGGTGGGTGGCTCGGGGCTCGGTACGGGGGATGAAATGCGCCGCGACGCGCTGCGGCGAAGCCAGACGAGGACCGAGCGACTCTCCGCTCCGCATCCGCAGCATCCACCCTCCCGACCCCCGTTTAACCCTTCTTTCTTTCCGTCTTCTTCGGCCTCTCCCTTTCTCCCCGCCTAACAGCCACCCCGAAATCCCCTCGCCGGCAATCACCTTCAACCTTCTTCAACCACCCCCCCCCCTCCGGTCCGTCCTTTTCTACCGTTTCTCCCTATTCCACGCGGTCGTCTCGCGCTCTCACCCTCCCGCGAGCCACCCCCCTCGTCTGCCCTTCCGTTCCTCTGGCTTTCTCCGTTTCACCTCGCCGCGGTCCAGTCGTGTGTCGGCCCGTGCACCGCGCAGTTCGCCTCGCAGCTGCTTCGCGCCAGGAACCGCTTTCCCTCTCGTTATTTTTCGCCCAGCACGGGCACGGGACCGTGCGCCGCGGACCTCGCGGCCGGTAAGGGGGACGGACGCGACTGCATCCGCTGTCGGGGGCGCATCGAGGAGGGCAGAGGAAACCGCGGCAAGGATCCACGTGGCCTGCGGACGTCGACGTGCGTGTAAAAGGTAGAAGGGTGACGCTCGCGCCGAGGTATTCCAAGGGTGGAAAGGGCTCGGGGTGCGCCCCCATTGGACGGGTTCAACCCCTCGGGCCGATCGACCGCGATCCACGCGGGCCCGAGTGCCTTTCAAAGCTCCCGCGATCCTTTCTAAACCAAGTCGAGAGAGAGAGAGAGAGAGAGAGTGTGTGTCGCCCCGCGAAGCGATCGGCCCGTTTGCCCCTGTAATCTTATGCATCGGGGCTGATATTTGAATGTTTGTGCAGTCGAGGCTTCCACGCGTGCACGTTGGATTTTGTTGGTCGTTCGAGAGGTCCGGGTATGTCGTGGGAATGTGAAATTCGAAGAGGAACGAGGGAGAAAGTATCTCCACGGACGGGGAAGCTTGGAAATGTTCAGTGTGATCTTCGAATCGCGTCTATTTAATTTCGGGTTCAAAGTCGGAGTTTTATTAGAAGAAGACTCTGAATTAATCGACGAGGAAACGTTCTCCGCCAAGATTCTTCCCTTCGAATGCACCTAGCAACCTTCTACAAATTATAGTTTATTTTCAGAGCCCCTTCAGAGACACCCCTGTAACGAGGTCCCACGCGAGCCAGTGCAAAGAGGAACGCTCCAAAGAAGATCCTATGATCTGTCCATTATCCTTTCAACCCGCAGGCACGATCTAAACACCCTTGAATCCGTGTCCATATTCCGTATTCCGGTCACACACGATCCAGCCCGACTTTCGCGCGGGGAAAAATAGAAAATCAGCTGTCCGTCTCCACGTGCCAGGAATTTTCGACCGCCGACGAACGGGTTTCGGTCCCGAACTCTGTCGCGCTCGATCGCCGCGAAGCTTCAAATAATTTCTGACACACGCGTCGGTGCTCGCAGATCTAGGGACCCATAAGAAGCTTACCGCAAGACTTAAGGGGGTGTTAGCCTCGTGATGCAACTATCGCGAGCCGCAGCTCGTCCCGATGCTTTCCAGTGAAAACCTCGGAACTCGTCGGCGACGGACGCTTGCGAGGGCATAAAGAGCCAGGGTTTACCGCTTCCCATCGCCGAGAATGGCATCTCGAGCACGATTTTCCGGCCGCTTGCTCCGGTTCCCAGGGAGAAAATCGGTGACGCGTGCGCCTGTTTCCCGCGCCATCATAAATATCGGAGTTAGTGGGCACTGCCAGGCGGGCTGCACGCGTTCCGTCCATTCAGCCCGAAGGAAATCAAACGTCGGGGGTCTATTACCCTTTACAAAGGAATTCAATTACGGCGAGCCGCGGACAATGATTGGGTTAGGCTCCTTGCCCCCGTTGTCCAAGCTTCCTTTTTCGGCATTAATCAAATTAAAGTTCCCCCTTCGCCATTGAGCCAACGGTCTTGGAGCTATCGTAGACTTTAACGACGCCAACGTTTTTCTCCGGTTTCTCTCGCTCCTCCACTTTAATCCGATTAGGTAAAAGAACGCCTCGCGCTTTTGATCCCATAAGACCCCTGGTACATACAATAGTACGGATAATGATGCTTCGCGAAGGAAAGAGTCGGGAAGGAAGAATGAATTTCTGAAGGAGATCGATTACGAAGGTGCACGCGGTGCGATGCAGCGCGTGCTTTACAGCTCGATTTTCTCAAAAACTACAGTAATCTACATTTTCGAGCCAGGCTTTCCATAGAGAATTTCGCCCAGAGATCGATGGAATCTCAACGCGCGTCCATACTGACGTCTTTCGATCGCGACAATAATTTACGTCGGTCGTAAAATCGTGACAGCGGAATTCGCGCGCGTGTTGCCGGTTTATTTATGTCGCGATAAACACCATTGAATTCGAACGTAATCAGCTTCTGTCGCGAGCAAGACTCTCCGAGCTTTAGACGATCGTTTAGCACCCTGACGTCAGCCACGGCGGGTGTGCCTCAGCTTCCTCCTTTCACGGGAGAAGAAAAACGAAAGGAGCCGCGGGAACAAAGGGGACCGTCACTCGAAATTCACACCTACGGCGGCTCGGCGAGTCCATTGTGGCATTCGCGCCTGGCCAAGTAGAATGCGCCATTACTGGTCAGCCAAGCGTGTCCCCCCCCCCCCCCCCCGAGTGCAGGCTTAATGGCCGCACACTCGCGGCGGATCTATCGGTGCCCGCGAAGGCAACAGGATAATTAACGCGATTCTCTATTACCCCTTCAGTGATTAACTACAATTCCACCCTCGTCGCGTTTATGCATCGCCTTTACTGCCGCGTATAACGGCGGACCCTATAAATCCTGCTTTGCGCCAGTTCAACATACAATTCGGTGATATGGATCCTTTCTTGTTCTCCTCAAATGTTTTCGGATGCGTGGCCAATTACGAAATGTTTAGGGTGGCTTTTGAATTGGTCAGACGCTAGTTAAGTTTAGTCGTTCTTGTACTTCAAGGGATTATCCCGTGAGAGAAAGAAAGAAATAAATAAAACCGTCGGGGGCTAGGATGGGCGGAGAGAAAGTGGGGAGTCTCGCGCGATTCTCAGTAGGGCTGGGACTATTTGTCGAATTTTTCGGCATTCGAATATTCGGATACTTCAGTTGCTCAATTATTTGGCGAATATAATTCGAATATCCAAGTATTCGAATACTATTCGAATATCCAAGTATTCGAATACTATTCGAATATTTCAGTATTCGAATACTGCTGTATTCGAATAGTGTGGTGTGAATTATGAGTCAAGTTCTTTAGGTTCATTTGTCAGGGTGAAATCTTGTAAGCTAATTTTGACCTACTTCATACCTTACCTACCCACTTCATATTCGAATAATAACATTCGAATACTCAGCTATTCGAATAGTATCCGAATACTGAGCTATTCGAATGGTATTCGAATAGTATTCGAATAATAACATTCGAATACTCAGATATTCGAATAGTATTCGAATACTCAGATATTCGAATAGTATTCGAATAATATCATTCGAATATTCAGCTATTCGAATAGTATTCGAATAATAACATTCAAATACTCAGATATTCGAATAGTATTCGAATAATAACATTCGAATACTCAGCTATTCGAATAGTGTTCGAATAATAACATTCGAATACTCGGCCATTCGAATACTGAAATATTCGAAGTTTATTCGTAGCATTCGAATACTTGTAAAAATATTCGAATATGTAGTCCCAGCCCTAATTCTCAGTGCAATGACGATCGACGTCGCGGAATCGTCTCGAGGGCACTGCTTCAAAGAGCCCACTCGAATCGAGCGCCACTCGAATACAGAGACCAACACACACACACACTTGTATATACCGTGGACCGTAAAAACGACACCAGCGATTTAACGCGGCTACTTATTGCTTCCGTTTCCGATAAGCCGTGTCGACACGGTGATTTCCTCGATGACCGCGCGCCTTTTATTAACACGGTTCTCGCCGCCCCTCCTCCACGTGGCTGATTACCCAGCGGTATTTACATGGTCGGAGTGTAAGGAGCGTGGCGGAGAGCCTTGCCTGGTAATTGTTGTGCTTTCGTATCGCTGGCGAGGGATCTGAGGGAAACATCGTTGACTGTTGCACGCGAAACTTCCGCCTATTGCGGAGAACTTGGAGAAGTGACTTTAGAGTTCCAGGGGGAGGGGCTTGAGCGGGCGTCTTTGCTTCCGAGGGATGATGCTGCCGGATATATTACTCGGAGTATTTTCATCTGAAAAATTGCCAAGCTTCCCCGTGTAATTTCGCAGATTGCGACGTAGACTCGTGCGCTATTACATCCGACGTCTTGAAGCGAGGCCGGTTTAGTTAGAGGACGCGATGCAGTTGATGGACGACGGCTAAACGCTCTGGCGAACGTCCGTCGGCAACTGTTACACTTCCGCCGAGGACGCGAGGAAGCTCGGGGGTAGCCGGGATCGGGAAAGGGAGCGTGACGGGGGAAAGTTCGGAGCTGCTAATACGTTCGCGATCTATTAAGAAACTTGATCGCGAGGGACTGCTGGTAATCTCTGTGCTCTGCTGAACTTCCCGTAATGCAATCAAATCGAGGAATATCGTTGAACCTCTCGCGGAGTATTTAAACCCTTCCGACTCGCTGGCAGGCCCGCTTTCAATCGTCTTTCATCAATTCCCAGCGTCTTAATAGCCGAGCCTGTTTCACGCCACCCTCCCTCGATTTTACCCATTCGGCAATTAAGAAGCTGTTCTTCAACCCTTCGGCTCTTTACACCGAACGGAGATGACTGTTTAAAAGTGTAATCAGCTGAATGGTCGAGTCTCGCGATCCCCGAGGCAGCTAATAACTATTAAATATAATCTCTGTTCGCCCGAGCACAGTGAGCCGCATCCATCATCTCTGACAAGTGAACCAGGCGCCGAGAAAGGGAGGCTGGATACCAAGCCGATCATAAAGCTCGCCACGCACCGAAAGCTACCCTCGCCCGTGAAACTAGCCACGGAGAGGACGCGGGGCGGCCTTTCTCACGCGTGGCCCTGTGCTCACCGCGAGAAAGGTGGTGCCGCGGCGGAGGGAAAGCTAGAAACGTCGGTGTTGAGAAAGTAGAAGAAGCCCAGTTATTTCGGTGCTAATTAAGCGACCACGTGCGCGCACATAGGCGAGGAGCAAGGCGCGGTCGAGCGGGGCTGGTCTCGAGGAGAGCGGTGGCTAATTGGCACAGAAACAGCGCGGGCATCCTTAATTGGTTAATTCGCGCGGAGGCCCGACGACCGATGCCTCGCGACGGGGACGTCTATCGAAGGATGCAGTCGCGCCCGGTCCTCTCTGGATAATCGCCCCCCCCGCCATCGTCTCGGTCTGCCGGTCCAGCCAGCCGGGGGCCCGCGATACCGCCTCGACGATAATCCGCACGACCATCCTCCTCGTCTATGACAAGCTACTGCAGTACGTGACCAAATTCGCCAGCATGACCAGCGGCCAGAGGAACAGGTCCGTCGTCCATCCCGAGCAGCGCTACGCCTACATGCCCTGTCCTCTCTACGACACCGGTGAGTAAACGTGTGATCTACGGTATATCGCGGGACGGAGAGGAATGTAAGTTCGTCCGAGGTGGGGTTTGAACGGTGTCAAGAGGGAGGGAACGACTTCTGAAATGTGTGCCGTCCACCTCGGCCAGCCCGAGGCGTTGATATAGTTCGAGGTACCGTGCGGAACCTGGCTCCTCCCTCCCCCGGGGTTGCTCGACTGTTGACACTTGAGATTGATACCGTTTTTGTTCCGCACTGTTCTCTCCATCCGCGATGTACGGTGTCCGGAGTGTACTAGACGCGAGGATACGTGCCTCCTCGTTGTTGTTTCCGTGGATCTGTGCCTCGGCTATCGCTGCGCGTCGCATCCAAAGCTGCGAGGGCTGACGGGAGCTCGTAGTCAGTCCCCGGGGCATTGGAACGGCCTGCGCTAATGGCTCGCGTCGGGCGACCGAGTGATTAGGAAACTTCGTAGTTCGACGCGTCGATGCTCAATGGGCGGCCGCGACGGATCGAGGAGGGAAAGAACTTCGAATCCTGCCGGACGCGAGGGGGTGGAATTAGAATTCTGTTCGGCAGTGGAGGGATGGTTGAGAGTAGCCACGAGGAACGGGTGGCAACGCGCAGCTGCAAGTTTTAATGTTAAAAGTTGTCGGCCAGAGCGAATGATCGGCTAGAGGGAATAGTAGAAGCAGAATGCAGCGGGGACGCGAGAAATGATCCAGAGGCCTTTGCTGCAGGTCTTTCTGTAGGCATCTTACGATTGCTGTTCCACTTACTTGTTATTTGCCAACGGAATGCAAACGGAGGCGGAGAGGGGCCTATTCTATAAGATTCCCCGTCGGTCCCTGCGACTTGGCGGTCGTACTTTCTACTAAAGGAAATTGGGTTTCTATAGCGGGCCGAGAACTTTCGGCCAGCCGAATCGAACCAGGCAGGGGCGGGGGCACTTTTGTCGCGTGGATCTTCGCGTTACTTTGCATCGAAATATCGTTCGAGCTAATAAAGGGAGCCTGATAAATAAGTTTCCCTTGAAACTTCTTAGTGAAACGGCGCTTCGTTGTGATTTCTAATTGGCCGGGCGTTCCTTGATTACGCTTTTTGCACCTCCTGCCTTTTAGTAAATTACCGGGACGGGGAAGGGAGGAGGGAACGGAGGGAGGGGGAGGTAGGGAAGTTAGAGCGAAGCAAGAAAGATGAAGAAGTAGGAGATTGAACAGAGATAGGGGAACGAGGGATTAAAGGATTAGGAGTAAGGGTTGAAGGGCATGGGAATCGAATGACACGGTGAAAAAGCAAAGTTAACTCTGGGATCTGAAATCTTTCTTAAATCGTCCGCCGATGGACGAATTTTATTTAGCTGCGAAGCAGGAGATCGTTATTTACCACCGACACAGATTAACCGATTGTACCAGGGATTATCACCGCCATCAATATTTATTAAATCATTATTTCGTTTTAAAAAGCAGGTACTTATGCAACGGCCTCTATTCGCGCGCGGCTCATCTGACTAACAAAACTACGAAGTTTCCTAATTAAACTTCGCTCGCATGCATCTTCCACTGTGCGATTTTTCCCCCACCCGAGCCGCTGGCACGGCGCAGACTAGAAACATCACACAATTCGAAGCGTTGACTCACTTCGCGGCCAGTCGCTTGAATTTTAAGTTAAGTTTCCCGGTAGAGAAACCCATCGCACGATTCTCTCTCACGAAATGACCCCCCCCCCACCGCTCGTTAGAAACCCTAGAATCCGCGTTGGACCGCGAAAGGACGTGACGAATATCCGTGCTCGGCGTGCATGCGTTTAATTACGCCTGGGAGATTAATTATAGCGAGAAAACAATAACCCCCGGTGCTCGTGATCCATCGCCGCGCGTCCCAGCGGCCCACGAAGCATCGATGCCGGGCAACTACGGCGAAGTTTGGACGCCGGTCCCCGTGGCGACTCGACCGTCCCTAGCCGCCGCAGAGTGACGAAACACGTCCACCGAAATACACCGTATCAATCCACGCGAGGCCCGTCGACGAACGACCTCGCCGTCGAACTCGAATTTATGGCGTCCTCCGCGACGCCCGGGAAGAAAACGGATCGCTCGACGTTCATGGAAGCGTTTTATCACTGGCCGGGAATCACGGTAACCTACCTCCCGCCGCGACTCCCCCCTCCCCAGTAAAAAGTGGCGGCGTTCTGGCTCGATAAGAGTTAATTGAAAACCCTGCCCCCGAAGTACCCGAGCGCCTCCCGCTCGCAATCTGATCAAGCAGACGAAAGCATGCCGGTAGACGCGTCTACCACGCGCCACCAATACCAACTATTATCCCAGACGGCTGTTGGGTAACGTTTCAGGGAGGGATTTGCATAACCGGGAACACTGCCTGCAATCCTCCATCCCTCAATTTGCTCGACAATTGGAGTGATGCGCGCTGAAAGCGAGCGTGTGCAGCCGCGTAAACAGGAACCACGCGCTTCTATTACCTGGCGCATTCTCGTGGAGGAGCGAACCGATCACGGTTGCGTCTGGATAATTTCAGACGATCAGCAGTTGCGGCGAGGCGCTTTTGATAATCAGGGGCAGTTTTCGAGTAACGGGGTAGGTTTTACACGCGAGAAGCGAACGCGGTGTTCGCGGGGCTACTTATAGGGATTCACCAAGCCAGGCCACGGAAACATTTCATGTTTGATTCAGCCTCTGTTTTATCATGCCCCGCGGTGGTTGCGCGCGTGGCCAGATTAATTGCAATCTCGCGACGGAAGCGTGGCCAAGAGCGTGACGAGTGAAAGCGGGCCAGCTTCTGTAAATATCGGCTTTTTCGGCCGGTTACTTAACGGGACAGGGACGGCCGCGTCGATCCGATTTATCAGCGGATCGGCGCGGCGGACGCATCGTGCAAATAGACGGCCCTGGGATATCGAGCGAAATGCGCCGGATCGAATGGTGGTTAAAACGATCCTCCACGGGAACAAAGAGAGGGGAACAATGTAACTCTTAGCTATAGACTGTGGAGATAATAACCGAGTTATCTGGGATTAATGTCAGAAATATTCCATGCTAAAATCCACCGTCGAACCTTCAAACTGTTTTGCGAATGCTGGCGGTATTCTTGGAACCGTGTTTGTTGATAACGTCTCTTGCCTAAACTGACACCCAGGTTTCGCTGTAAAATTAACAGTGAAAGGTTGATCGATGGATCGGTCGAGTGATTGACACCCGACGTTCGGATGGAGATAAATCATCGGTTAATAGTAGAGGGGAACAGTGGCTCGTTGACGGTGTATTTAAATTACGAGACTTAACGAGAAACTGCAAAATTGACGAGCAGAGGTTTTTTCCAATCATCCTACGATAACCGCCTGGCTGTTTTCGTTGCAACCGCCGCGGTTAGACCCCCGTCGCGTTTATTTAGGAGACGCGAAGTCAGCGGATGTTTCGGTGGCTCGATAAACGCCGGGAACCGCGGAAGAGTCGTAGCCAGAGAAACGCGCGAAATATCTAATTAAGGAGGCTGTCTCTCCCCAGGGCAAGTTTCCCCGATATTGCATTCGCGGAATCGAGCCAAGTATTTGTCACCTAGACTCCGCTCAACTATCGAGCACAGATAAAACTATTCGACTTGCGGTCAGAGGGACTGTCGATCCGAATGTTGGTGGTCCCGATGATTTGTCTCCGAGCACTGCTAGCAGCCGAGCTGCGGAATAGACAAATGGTATTGTTTATAGAAAAATCCCCGCGGTGAAGTGTGACAGAGGATCTTTTCAGACCCTCGCTCGCCTCGATGAGTCTCCGACAATTATTTCCCCATCGGGGAGAATAAATTTGCTCGTCGCGTTTTATCGAGGCGAACAAACGTCGACGGGAATAAGCAGATTTGCCTTTCAGCCTCCGCGAAACTGTTCGCTCGACCTTCGATTCGATAGGAATCTGGATAAGTCGGTCCCTCGTTGTTCGCTACTAAACGTGGCGCGTGCGAATGAAAGAATTCGCTGAAATATTCGTCGCGTCACCTGTTTGCACGGCAGTCGAGTTTCGCGTTGGATAAATATCATTATCGGCAAGAAATGTGGGAAACTGATACAGCACGTTAGTGTCTAGGTACAGTTTGCTCCAGATATTTGCACAGTGGACGAAGAAGTTCTTTATTCTTCTCAAATATATTTCTCTATTTTTTTTTAGGGTAAACAGAGTCTACCTCCTTCTAGATTTTATTCTGATTCCCCATTTGAATCTGAGATCGAATATCTGTGGTCGTAAGGAAAAACGACCCATGTCACAATTTCAAAAAATTTGAGTTTATGCATTAATTCAACTGTGGAATATTGGATGTTTGTTTTTCTCCAAAAAAATGCATGAAAACGAATTTTATGCGTTGAAAAAATAATGCAATTTAATCGAAGTCCAATATTCAATTGATACGCATTTGGCAAAACAACGCCAGTCCAAAAAATTTGGAGAATACGTCGTATCTTTCCTTTGTGATCGCTTTTTATATTCTATTTTTATTTATCTGCATATACTATAGCGTATTTAGTGTAAAATAAAATGAGCAACATTATGTTTCATATTTTTATTTTACTAGAAACAGCACGCCTTGAAATACCAGTGATACATAAATGTGTAACTTGTATTTTGCAAAAAAACAACGCGAAGCACAGACGAAAACGAAAGAAGATAAAAAAAGAAAGTAAAAGAAGGAAGAGTAATCATTTCGTTTATTTTCTTCTTAACGCCATTAAGCGAAAATTATTACTATTTTTATTATTATTAATTACGCTAATCATACGAATATTGAATATTATGCAAAGTGAAAGAAATATACGTTTATATCGTAAGAAGAAAACAAGGAAACATTGCTAATAAGAAGAATAAAATTGGTGTTTACAACTTTCAACGACAATATCTCGAAAGTGAAAACATGTGACATCGGTCGGTTTTCCTTACAACCACAGATATATGGCAGTTAGAATAATTCTCTCCTCTGCAGTTAGAGGCAAGCGAGTACCATTCTACTCGCTGAACGGCGGACAGGTTTATCTCGCAAGGATTGTCCACTTCCTCCCTCTGTGCAGCTCCGGTCTCCCCGATTGCTCGGTGAAAGGCAGAAAACGGCACTCGATATCGCGCGATATCGGCGCGGATAAATAATCGGTGTCCGGTGGAAAAAGAATTCGTCACGGTCTTGGCTGCTCGAGCATTACTATTGATCCTTTCGATCACAACTGTCCAACGAATCGGACGATCGGCTCGGTAAATGGTAACCGAGAAAAGCCAGGCGTGCCGTTGTCGTTATTTGCCGTACCATGTAACGTTCGGAATTTCCTGTGCTCGCGTAGATCGAACCCGATGGCAAATATCGGCAGATGCTTGTTCCTGACGCGCCACGCGACTTTGAACGTCGATAGAGTGGGCCAATGTGCTTGACTAATATCGGGGTTAACGGCTCTGTTATCGCGGTTGCGTACAATGTATCGCGGGAGTCATACTTTGCTGCCAGAAATATTATACTCTTGACCTGGGAGCGCTAGAAACCTGTTCCAATTGAGCAGCCTTTGAAGAATCGGAGTTTTCGGGGGGACGATTTAGTGGGTGGTTCGTTTAAATGGAACAACCCGGGGAACAAATTCCACGCGGTCCGATTGGTCTGTACACCGAATTAAGAGTGACGAATCTTTTTAGGTTTCAAAATTCAACTTGCAGATTCGAATTTGTACGTTTCCAAAGGTAATCCTGTGAAAGTTGAGCCCTCGTAATTCTTCTGAGAGATCAATTTTCTGGAGGGAACGGACCACTGAATCTGCTGATGCGGAGAACCCAAAGTTTCTCTTCCGATCCGTCTGGCATCTGTTTCGACAATATTTCACTGTGCAGCGTGCCTCCAATCCGTGCCACGGGGACGGAAAGTGCTACAGGCGAGGGGCAATGCGATAGAAATAATTGGCTAACGCGTAAGTTACACTCGCCGTGACTGGCTTGCAAATATTTGCCTGCGAATTTTATTGCGGATGATAAATACCCGCAGAACGTTCTGTCGAGCATTTAGCCATTTTACCGCTACTTGTTGAACCACAGCTGCAGTAAAACGAGCAAGGATCTCGGTGCTGTTTCACTCGTTTTCGCGGTGTTTATATCCTCCGCGCTAGATTCTTGGCCACGCGTTCGCTCGCCGTGGATCAGCCAGCTGTCCGAATTTATGGTACAACGTGGAGGAGGGCAGTTGTCGAAAATTCGCAGATTATACGGGTCGTTCGTCAATTGAAAAGATTTCTCGTCCCATTGCTTCGAACTTGTATTCTACGTTATTTATCAGCAAAGCTGTATACTGCCCTCTTTAGTTAAAATGTCCTATCTAACATTTTGAAACAACCGAGAAAAATGAAGTTTTATCACTGACTTTCTACCGTCCTTATTTTCTTTCATTCAAATTAAAACATGTTATCATTATTTCGGAACAGTCTAATATAATTTTTTGTAATAGGTGTACTGGGAGGTATTTTCTTATTAACGTACCAATTAATTAATAGTTTTAGATAAGATGTTTTAACCATTTGGAAAAAAGTTAGGTTAAATACATTAGACTGTTTATAAATCTTTACGAAGCACGTACAGTTTTCTAACTTTACTTAAAAGGTAAAAGACGCGTGGAACTTCAAATATCTCAACATATCTGAAAAAATGAAAAAATACTAGATAGGACAGTTTAACTAAGGAGGGCAGTATACTCCATAGTTTTTTAAATAAGTCACAAAACCTAATGCGATTACTCAAGGAATAATATTGAGGATGAAAAAGAATCCCGTGGTCACAGAATGCAAATACTCTTTCTCTATCCTGCATTCATACGCAAATGGTTCTGAATATTTCTATACGCGGATAAAGCTACTATTCCTTCTCACATCCGAGGGAGGATCAACTCGTACGTCGCTGATCCAGAAGCCAGCTACCTCGCGTAGGAAAAACAGTACACCGAGGGGTCTCGGGCACGAAACTCTACAAACTTCACGAAGGAGCCGCTTCCCTTTCGAAAAACCACAGTAGAATTCTATAGTTATACCATCCAAGCCGCGGGTCTGAAACTCTGCTCGGTAGAGCTGCCCTAAAAGGGAAGACCGCGAAAGGCAGCGACGGCGCGGGTTCTCAGGTGGGACGGCTGGCGGTAGACGCGGCCGCCACTGAAAATAGAATGTAATTGCGACTAGGCATTGCGTGGCAACGCGTGTCGGTGGTAAGTTCGCTCGAAGGCCGTACGTAAACGCGAGCCACGGAATGCGGATAGTACGCAGCTGCATTTACGTTGCAAGTTCCGCCCGTCGCAACGTTTCCGCGTGGCGAGCGGGGCCAGCTGATCCCGCGGCACGCGGTCACGCAGAATTGATCGAGCCCCCTGCAAGCCTCTCGTATCGATTCCACCCTCTGCCGTACTTGACTTTGCTCCTCCGGTAAAAATCGAATCGAATGCTCCCTGTACCTCGAGCGTTCTCACGAGCTTTGCCAGTCGCTCGATCACTTTGCCCAGCAACACCGTCGAGCATCCGTGCCCGACACGTCTTAAGTTTTTACTCGAGTACCTTAAACCCTTCTGCGTGATCGATTCACGTTCGAGCGGGCTTGCAACGTTTCTGGGTAAGAAGTTGTCGGTTCGACACTGCGAGGCTGTGGAATTCGAGTAGACTAGTAGTCTGTGCAGGGGAACGCAGAGAAGATCTGGTGTCTCCTCGATATTGGGGATGTTTTCTTATTAGCGAGGGTGAGAACAGGGTGTCTGAGCTTTTTCCTCGAATTATTGTGGTATTTATTTTCGTTGCTTTCTATATTCTTTCACTGGGTTCGATAGTTACGAAAACACCATCTTCGGGGTGCTCCCTCCTGTGCCATAGGTTGCTATCAGACGTTTCGCTTTTCATCCACGTGTTTTTCGCCCCCCCCCCCAACCCCCACCCACCCGGAGAATGACGAAGCGCGCCCGGGTGGAAGCCACTGATAATTTCGGAAGCGTAACCTTGGGAATGCCTCTGACGTGTTTTTGCGCCGACGAGGGAGGATCTACGTGCCTCTGCAAGAAGTAGCTCACTGTAGATCACCTCGAAAGATGGTTTTTAGGACCTCCTCCGGCTGAGCTTCTTTGCAGTATCTAATGATCGATTGCGAGGGGTTTTCAGACGTTCACAGATGGCGAATATCCCCGCGGTAGACTCAAATATTCCAGGGGTTTTCGCGCAACATACTGTCCGCTAGGGGATTACAGTTTAGCGGGTAGAACTGGCTCGTACGCGGCAAGGCAAACAGTCCTACGCCAGTTCTTCCTCGCGAATGATAATAGCTTTCTGATATTGCCCTCGGCTAGCGTTCCCTTTCGCATTTTAACACGGCGGACGCACGCGGAAAGCGTACTACATACGTCGAAAGTGCCTTCTCGCAGGTTCGAAGGGATTCGCTCGCATTTTACAGACGGTGTTTTGCAAATCGTGCGATGCGAGGGTAATGTGGGTAGTGCGGGGTAGCGCGAAAGCGAACCCGAGGCTCGTGTGCATCAGGAAATCGATGAATACTTGAACTTGCTGCAAGTTCCGCAACATTGGTGCTGTGTCGAGAGTCGCGCGGAACGAATTGCAGCTCGCGCACGCGAAGGGTAACTTTCAGCGTTGTCATCCGCATTCGTGCACGATGAACTTTCACGAAAGGGTATTTTAAAACGTAGACTGGCAATCGAAGCCTGATTGCACTGTGCAGCGATTAAGACGAAAGAAATGGAAATACATTTTCTACGAGTCGCCAGACATCTCCAAGGGAATTCGACTTCTCGGTCTGCGCATCGAGAAACAATTGACAAGAAGAGAGCAGAGGGGTTGTATCAAGGGTGCGTCGATCTCGTTAGAAGGTCATTTTCGCACACGCGGCGAAATCAACGGGAGAGAAAGGCACTTAACCGCGTGCTTGAACTTCTGGGTTCAAGTTCAACGCTCCCGTTCCACATTACCATGGACAACTTAGCCGTAACTTGGATGATCCACGCGATTAAATACTGGGGAACCGTGAAGACGCTCCCTGAGTGGCGTTTCCGAGACACTCGAGGCGGACGTTGCCACGAAATGCCCGTGCTAAAAAATTCGTACACCGCCTTCCAAGTTACATTTCAATTGAAGTGCACGTCGTAAACGCCGCGATTGGGGGCAAGCCGTGTCTTCCACTTGGAAACAGAGAAGGGCATAAGGAGACGTCGTATTCCCGAAATCTCCTTCCTCCTGCAATTGTGTACGGAGCAGACGATTAATACATTCATGCCCCTAGTGCTGCCCACCTAAATTTTTCCGCAAACGCAGCTGCAAAGTGCAAACCGCACTCATGGTAACCCCGGAGTTTTCGTCGAGCTTGCACCGATCACTCAGAATATTCCAGTATCGGTGCAAGGTAAATGTTCGAAGAGCGAAGGTACCGAAACTTCCCCGCAAGAGTGATGCTCCCGAATGGATCAAGCATAAGCACGCGCGCTCGCGCATAATCCAGAGAACAGAGCGGCAAGATTTGTCAAGAAAACCGGTAACCCAAGAGACAATGTGGAACACGGTGGCATTAAGGAGATTAACGAAGTCGTTACGTCCGGACGAGCCGCCTAGATCGGGAGCCATCGATCGCCGTGACATTGCAAGATCGGCGCGACGCCCTTTGATTTCTGCGCTGAATTTACGTCCCAGAGCACGTCGTTCCGCGGCGCGGGCCACCTTGAGGTATTCATAGTTTTGTCGTACCGCCAGCGGGCCGTTAAATGCGCGCGATAGCTTCGGTACCGAGGCGAATGCCAAGAATAAATATCACCGGTTGTATCGGCGTTGTAAATAATGCCGATCGCCAGGCTTCGTTCCTCTTTCGCCGCGCGCAACAGCCCTATTTCGTTCTTCATCCGGCCGCAAGCTTCTTACCGTGTCGCCTACCCGCGGAAAAACGGCCGGTGAGAAGTTGCCGATCGTTCGCAAGCAAGTTAATTGGGTATTTCGTAGCAAGCGAAACGAACGATCGCCTCGGATGAAAAAGCGACCGCTGGTAGAACCGCAGCTGCGAGTAGCACGAAGGCAAAACGTGTTCGAGGCTGTTTTGTCGGTGAGGAGCAAGGGCTCGTTAGACGCTCGCAGTAGAATATGCCGGCTAGTCGGACGAGTAGCGCGAACTGAAACTTCTCCGGCGAGATGATGCTCGAGTTTGTTTCTGAATGGGAGACTAATCAAACCGGCTGGGACTCCATTCATTTCTGCTACTTTCCTGGTGTATTATTATTCTAAGGGCGCGGACAGGTAGGAGTGTAACACAGAAGCCGCTCGAAACTTGGAGGATCGAAAGTTGAGGGGTTGTTACATTCGTGCTCGCCAAGAGATCGATCGAATCTTCGGTGCACTTGAATGCGAGGTGACTGAAGGGTTCAAAGGTAAAGTAAATTTAGCCGTCAGGGGCTTGAAGGGTAGGATACAGAGGGTGAGACCTGCCGAGGTGGTCGGGCGATTAGAGTGTTACGCAAAGTGGTTGTAGGAACGGTCCGATCGTCGAAGTTCCTACGGCGTGCTGAGTGGATGTTTCGATCGGAACGAAAATCGCTATGTCGGTGAAGAGAGTGCTGTAAAATTCTCTCCGCGGAACTCTTTCCATCCCATCTCTCCAATCGACGTCGCAGAAATGAATTAAAAGCCACCCGGGCTTCATCCGTCACGTTTTATCAGGAGGGAAAGTCGTGCCAAGTTGCCGATGGGATCGCCGGTTCCACCGAGTGCGGGGAACGACGACCGGTTTCTTTTCGCGTTTTCCCTTGCCCCTAGCAATGCTCGTTGACCCGCGAACAAAGATGGGAGAGAACTAGCCGCTGCCAAAAGTGTCCGCGGGCGTGAATTCTGGCGAGATCGTTGGAAACGAGCCGCGGAACGTCGACGCGGCCAGCTTTTTTATTTCCATTCGGCGGGTGTCGCGCGTTCTGAATTATGGTGACGGCTCTGTCGCCGTGAATCTCGCCGGCCGTTTCTTCGGCGATGATTGCCGAATTCGGAGGAGCCTGCGCGGAACGAGGGAAACTCCGGGATTCGTTCGTAAATACACTATACCGAAGGCTGAAGATAACCCTAAAAGGGATATGCTTCTACGGGACGAATCGCTTCAAACTCGTCGATCGTACAGTCGACGTAATACTAGCTCCTTGACTTTTTGCCTCCGCAATTGAAGGTGCAGCGACCAAGAAACACCGAGGTCGGATAGCTATGTCGTTTCCTTATATCACGAGTGGAATAAGCGCGATAAGTTGCGCAGATCTACCAGCGACGGGAATTCTCCACACCTTCGCTGCCACGCCGCGATACTTCTCCAATTTTAACGGCCGATAGTCGAGCTGTAGCGATACCTCCGTCGCCGCCAGAGGGCCACGCGGCCGCTCGGCTCTCTCGCAAGTTCTCCCTCATCCACTCCTTCGTATATATTGTTGCGCCGGGGTGATTCCATCGCCGGCCACCCCGACGCAAAGGAAGTATAGAACGACAAACACGGGTGCACGACACAACTATATTTGGATATACAGAATAATACGGTACAACCCGCACGTCCGAACGCTATGGCGTTCGGTACAAGACAGTCCACGGCGTCGTCCTTATAATAGTCTTCTCGAAGGGGGTCGATCCTCTTCTGTCTTCCGCTGCGAGCACCAGCAGGCTATGCACGGGCGTGTATACACCCGGTGCTCGCAACAATTAATACACCCGTTTCGTCCTACTCTTAACATCCCAGCGCCTAAGGGTACGTGTATGTTGGAGCTGCGATAATAGCGAAGAAAGAGAAATATTTCTTTCTCGACGCTTTTATCGTTTGTCATTTATATAGTCATCTCGCTCTTATCGTCGCTCTGATCGTTTATCGCAGCTCCAACATAAACGTACCCTAAGGCAGGGCCTGCTAGATACGCCTTACCGATGAGTCCACTAGCGGGCCCGGGGCGAAACGCAATTTCCATTTCCTTCCTTCTGCCATACCTTCCACACACGTCACGCAGTACCCGCAGAGCCACTCGAGCCTTCGCGCGGTATAACAGCGTTAAAACGTGAAGCGCCGAGCCGTCGGGGGTGCACTTCCGCGAGCGGCGCTCTTAACGAAACCGTACCCCGTGTCCCGAGTTTCCCGTTACATCCGAAAACAAATTTGCATCCTCGCGAAAGTACGCCCGCCCTCGGAAGCTCCGTCGTTCGTTCTCTCCTGCAATTTATCTATCGACCCTTTATCGCGATACGAAGACGGATAAAGCCCGCGTCGTAAATCCCCAGGCTTCATCGAGCACTTCCTCGGGAGTTTCGGAAATTAATATTCTTCCCGTGCAAAGCACAACGCCTGATAAGCTTGGTTCGTGTACCTTCGAGCTGTAGATTCGCGTTACAGCCCGAGGAAAAGGGAAGAGTAGTGTCCCTGTCGCGTGGCGCTGTCGATACTTAACGACTACCCGCGATAAAGAAACACTAAATGCACGCGTGATTGAAATTAGAACGTTTGAGATACAGTGCGGCGAGATGCCGCGTGGCTTGTTGTTGATAGATTAAGAGCAATAACCCGAGGAGTGTGATTTCCTCGGAGAAGGTAATAGGGTTACGGGATTACAAGCTTAACCCAGGCTTGATACCCTGAACGGCACGATAATTCGCAGTGCAATACTAAAGAACTTAATCCTCTCCTACAGAGATCGCTGCTTTTTTCAGCAGCGACGAGAAACAAGTTCTAATAATATACGCGGCAAGGTTGGTTAATTTTCCAACGTGGCATTGGTCCAAGGAATTACCAGCCTTTACCTTTAGCCGACGAAGCGATATGAATTCTCAAGATTCATCGCGACTAGCCGTCTGTCATCGTTCCCTTCAAAGTCTTAATAAACCACCTACTCAAGTCGAACCTGTAGCTCCAAAAGCCCGATACGAAGCTACGCTACTCAGAACCCCTGTATTCCTCGACAGCCAAAGAAATGCAGGAAAACACTCGCGCAACAGGCCCCGCGGCGTCCCTCCCCCGCGTGTCTGCAAGCACCCCAGGTATTCACGGTCCTGGCACGCGTCGCGACGCCTCGTGCACGCGAGCCAGTGCCAATCGGTCGCTCGAGAAGAGCGCCGCGGTTTTGGTCACCGATCCACCCGCGTGCAACGTGACCGCGCCAAACGAGCCGCGACCGTTTTCTCCGAGCGGCGGTTAAATTTCCAGCGACATTCGTTCGGCGAAGCGCAGAAGAATTCGCGGCCGAGCACGCAAGGTCCGCCAGGCGGTGGCCGGAGGAGTCGGTCGGGGGCGGGTTGGCCGAAGCGGGCCGAGGGCGAGGGCCTGGTCAGCGTGGCGACGCCTCGTGCACGCTCAGTGCGAGGCTGTCTGGTGGCGGAGCAACCCTCGCTTTAGCCGTGACAGAGGGAAACGCGTGGTGGCCGTGATCCATCGATCTTATCCACGCGGCGATCAGCGGCGTGTGTCTCGGACCGCGTCAGAGGAAGAGGGAATCGCGCGACGGGCTGGCGGAGGGGTCAGCGGAGATAACGAGCCTCGTCCACGGCCACGGCCTTCGCGATACCGGCACACATCGAACCCGTGAATATTTCAAACACCGTATCGATCTAGCGCATAGCGGAGCACGTGCGCCTTCGCCACCGCGGTCCCCGCTGTCAGTGATAAGGACGCATCGGCAGAGCCCGCCCCGTTTATCGCGCCCATCGACTGTGCAACACGCAGGATACACCAGGTACCCCGTTCGGGACACGTTCAAGTCCCTATCACTGTCAATGCGCGATCGTCAGCCGACCCCGGAACGCGACTGTGACGTCCTGTTCAATGTTCCTTGTCCGTTTTGTGAATTTTGTGAATTGTGGCGTGAATTGTGCTGGGACAGAGAACGGTGCTCCCCCACCTGCCACTGGGGACGTTGTTCCTGTGTACCCGTCCCATCCTCCCGCGAGTCCCGGAAGCTTCAGCCTCTGCTTTCGCCGCGCTCCGACTGGTTGTGACGCGAGAGACCGCATTCCCGTTTTTCTTTTCCCCCCAACGACTGACAGAGACCGTTCCCGTATCGATCGGCGAGCGCAGGTTACGATCACGGGGTTTTCCGCTTCGACGGACGTTTTCTTTCCGGTAGACCTAGAGCCAACAACCCCTTTCCTCACGCGGGACTGAGTTGACGGTGTCTCGATCGTGTAACAGGTCCGGCTCAGAGATTCTGTTCGCCCCCTCACCCCTGTCCGTCGCTTGCTGCCTGCTTCCCCTGTGAAAGTCCACTGTGTGCGCAGCCCGATGCCTGTTCGTTTCGAGCCGCTGGAGCCGGAGGGAAAACGTCGCGGCTTTTCGTCCCCGAGGCGGTGGAGCTCGCGACACCCGCGGCCGCTTGACGCTCGCATCGCGACAGCGGTTTTGCCTGGCAAAAGCTGAACGGTTGCCAGTCGACCGTGGAACAGTCGGGAACTTGTCGAGTTCGCAGGGCAGAGAACGATGTTCTCGATTGGCCCTCGTTACTTCAGGCCTTGTCCCCGCGAGGCGTCGCGTTCCAGCTTCACTTCCCTCTCATGCCGGTTAGGCACACGGTGACATGGAGCGCGAGCGCGTTGAGCGACACCCCTGCCTCCCTAGTTGTTGCACTTGCGTTGCCATCGACGTTGCATACGAATGATCTTCCTCCCCCTGGCCAAGGTGCATCCGCGATCCGAGGGAAAGAGTACGGGACTTTTTCTTGGGAAGAAGAATGCGGAAGTGCCGCCGTCGCGGCCGGGGCTCCATCGTTCTTCTTTCCTTGGGAAACTCAGGGTAACGAGTGGAGAACTTCGGGCCTCTAGGGTGTTCTTGTTGGGATGGTCGTTGAACGCTGGAACTTAGCCCTTCCGAGCTGTAGCTGAATCGTTACGAGTTTCTAATCCGCTCGATCGTCATCGATCGCTCCGCCCAAAAGTCTCGTATCTTCATTCCGGAAAAGCTTCGTTGGAAAGGGAAACGAGGGTGGTCTTCGGACCGGCCATCTTTCCGGAGACCCCGAAGCTTTCACGAAAGAAGAGACGTATCGAAAATTTGTATATAAAACCCGTCACGAATAATGCGATCCGGCGTGGCCTGTTCGTGTCTCGCCAACTGCGCCGTGAACACCGAACGTTGCCGTGACAAGACAGTCCTTGTGGCTGCGGCAGATCAATCGAGACTCTCGAGTACTAAAGTCAGTGTCGCTGGGTCGAGCGAACAGTCCTCCCTGACGAGGAGGCCAGGTCCCTGGTCGCATTTCAACCGACGCCGAGGCCCGAGAACGTCTATTTACGCGTTGTTTCGTGCTCGTCTCGCGAGATCGTCGCGATACAACGAAAAGGCGGGACGGATCTTGAATGTGACTATATTTAAAAGGACTGGGCGGCCAGAGAGGTCGAACGACAAACGTGGCAAACGCGCGTGGCTTTCTCTGTGCAGTTCGCGACTGTTCCAAGTTCAGCAGTTCGGTATCTTCCATTGACTTCGCAGCGTCGTCACTTCTAGTTCGTTTTCCGAAGCTATGGTTGAAACTCGAGTGGTTCTGATACCCCCAACGCTTCTTAAATGGCATACAGACGCTTGGAGGGTTTACTACGCACAGTTCCTTCGAAAACTTACCTAGCCTCCTTAGAAACGGAGTTAAAGGAAGAAGGGTTCAGAGGCATCGCGTGGAGAAGGAATTCGAGAAGCCTCGATCCCGAAAATCGTTAGCCACTAGCCTGTCGTCGAGTTCGCTGACGACGCGCCATCAGGCATATCAATTGGACAGGGTACTCGTACTTATAATCAGGACAGAGAAGGATAGAGATCCTCGCGTGACACGCGATCCATCATTTCCCGACTCGACTAGACCGGCTGCAATTATAATTCCGGACCTTGAAGTCTCTGGCGAGCTAAATTCAGCGCGGCTATATCCTCTCTACGCTAGAGTCTAGCTGTTAAACTGAAATAGTGCCGGTTTCTTTCTCCGTAAAGAAACGCGCGCAGGGAGGGGAGGGGGGTGGGGAAACCGGCCGACGTGAAGTTTCCCGGCAATACGGGACAATGGGGCATGTAAAGGAGGGGTGTCGCGACGGGGAAAGGGACCTCGATCGAGGATCTAGTCGCGGAAACGCTGGCCATGGAATGTAGGGTTCGCCGGTTTGAATTAAACAGGAGCTAGCGTGCATAAACGGCCAGTGGGTATAATTGTGTTCCTTTCAACGACAAAGTTGCGCGACTGTTAGCTGTCCCGTGGATTGAACCCACAAAATTACCTTTTTTAAAAAAGGTACAAAAAAGAGCGCCAAGTATATAATTCCATCATAAAGAATTCCATTTAAAAACATTGTCGTAAATTAATATAAATTTCTTAATATGCTATATTTAACTTTACAAAAGTGATGAGATACAACAATTGCGCCAATTATCACAATGGCTATTTATACAAAGAAAAAAATGTACTCCATAATATTAAGCCGACATATTTTTATACAAATCAATATTTTAATACGAATAAATATTTTATTCAAAATACTTGGCGCTGCTCTCCGAAAAAATGTTAATTGTCTTGGTTAATAAATAAAACAAGACAAGACACCACAGAGACAAGAAAGAAAGAAAAAGATTTTAATGCAATTTATGCATATTTATTCAGTTTAGCAACACCAATTCAGAGAGCAGCGCCAAGTATTTTGAATAAAATATTTATTCGTATTAAAATATTGATTTGTATAAAAATATGTCGGCTTAATATTATGGAGTACATTTTTTTCTTTGTATAAATAGCCATTGTGATAATTGGCGCAATTGTTGTATCTCATCACTTTTGTAAAGTTAAATATAGCATATTAAGAAATTTATATTAATTTACGACAATGTTTTTAAATGGAATTCTTTATGATGGAATTATATACTTGGCGCTCTTTTTTGTACCTTTTTTAAAAAAGGTAATTTTGTGGGGATTTCACACATTTTGTAGTGTTTATTGATGACTGGATAACTTTTTCACCCCCTCGGGGTTATTTTTTCAACAATATATTATATGGTTATCCAAACTCCGCACGCTTGCAAAGCTACAAGACAATTGGATTGGTCGAATTGGTTTATAGTTGAGTTTTCAGATATGAAGCAAACATACAAGAAGCAAACATAGAATCGAAGCTGAATAAAATCGTTTAATTAATATAATATTATGTCCGATTTATTTTTGTTGTCTGAATTATACAGTTTTTCACATTCATAATAAAACTCAATATTAATTGTATAAACATATTTCTTAAAACTCTAGAATAAAATTATACATGAAAATGTGCTTATTTTTCTCATTTGCAGCAGGGTTACTTTCTCTATCGCTTCTGCTTCGATTATCTGTAAATATACAAAATTCCACATTTTAGTTATGACTTAACGTAGAACATATAAAAATAGATTGGCCCTTTGCTATTTTAAGTGTACAGACTACAAAATGTATCCGAAGGAGGTGAGAGCGTATGGCAGAATGTCTTGTTGCAGGAAATTTAAATGCTAATGGTAATTCAGCAAAAATGAACGAAGAGATTCAATATTTTTAACGTACAATGTATTGGTATTGGAATAAAATTAATTTAGTATGTCTATATTTTTGAATTGAAATATTGTTAATGGGAAACTAATAAAATTAATGAATAGCGTAGGAACTACTGTGGATTTTAATAAAGTATTAGGAATACCTTTCCAAAAGAGATTGAAAAGTATCAAGGGAGATGCGTTTTCAGCGTACTTTCTTCACTAATGTGACTTGCTCAACGTTGCAAGCAGTACGCTATAATTTTCTTAATTCTTAATGCTACGCTACTTTGACAAATTTTGTCGATTTACCTTATTTGACAACTTTCCAGAAACTTGTGCGAAACAAGATGTTTTTCTGTCTGTCTAACCTTCTCTGGACAACCTCCAAGCCTGTGCATCCCCTTCATTTCTATCCAAGCTTGTGCGTCCCCTTCATTTTTATTCGAGCCTGTGTAAAAATTGTTTGCTGGTATAAAAACAATATATTAATTTGTGGAAACTTGTGCGAAAGAAGATGCTTCTCTGTCGAACCTTCTCCAGACAACTTCCAAGTCTGCGACTCTACATAAGAAACCTATTTGAAAAATTTTGGCGACTTACCTTGTTAATTGAGACAATAATTCAGTCTCCTATTAGTGTAAAAACTCGTGACATTTCAAATTCCGACAATTTACTTTATTTGACCCTTAGCACTTGGTAGGTTAAAATATCTCTGCCTAGCTGTCACGTGACAACAATTTATTTGACACTTAGCACTTGGTAGGTTATAATATCTCTGGCTAGCTGTCACGTGACAACAATTTGTTACGCGATTGGCCGATGCCCGCATCCAATGAACAACGTGCCTGAGAGACATTTCCTCACCCTTTCATACTCCCCTCTTGCCAAGAAGTGTAGGACGATGACTATGACGATGCTGAATTTTAAGAACATAAAATTCAGCAAATTGCAACTTTACATCGAAATATCTCAGCTCATAAGGCCCGTAGGAACAAAACGAAGACACTTTTCTTATGTAAATCAAACCCAAGCTATCCATTAAGACCATTCAAAATCTAATTGGATCAGCCGTTATTGAGATTCGGAAATCTCAGGGTTCTTGATAGCGAGTCGTCGCGTAATAGAGCCACTCCGTGTCTTGCGCTGCGCATATATATATATATACTTGGCGCGAGACACTACCGTGTCTCTTGAAACTAGAGGGAAAGCCTGTCTCGGTACGTACGTCGCTCCTCGCGGGTAATTCCGAAGAACGAGCAGAAGTGGCACGAGGGAAAAGTTTACGCGCCACTCGTAGGGACACGGAGACGCCCGTTAAATCCCCGTTTCGAAAGTTTCCGCTGCAAGGAGGGGAAGGGGCGGTCATGACGCTTCGCGCGATTCCCGAATAAATAATTCTGAATCTTCTAACGCCACCTTGATCCCTGGCGCGCGGGATACTTAATCAACCCCTAACAAACGAGCGTGCCAGGGAATCATCCCCCTTTAAACCACTCGTTAACGCCGCTACGATCTCGTTCCCGTCTAATACCACTCGCCCCAAGGAAGCTGAGAAAGCGTTCCTCTGAACTCTAAACAATCCATCCGGTTTCCCCGCAAGTATGTGACAAAGGCTATTCACCGCAAGTGCAACAGTTACCATTCGACTGTTCCCACTCGAACGAAGCTCTCGACAGGCTGGGTTCTCGTTGGCTGGTATAAAGACTCAGCACCATCATCCCTGTACGAACGTTCTAGTGAATCGGCTGATCGAATGAAAAGCAAATGTACAGTAAAGCAAACGTATAAAGTCGCGGGGTACTGAGAAAGGGACACGCATAGGGGAGCTGCCTGCGTAGGGACGCTTTCGTGATCGTCGAGCACCACCACCACCACCGTTGCTCGTTGCTTGTTCCACGCGCGTTCCGCGTCAACGAAACAAAAAAGAAACCACAACCAAACTACGCGCCATACAAAAACAAAAAGCAAAGAATACAGTAACACTCTCGAAACGGTGACCGGCGGGCAACTTAGTCATAGTCATGAATCTTATGTTCCGCAAGAACTTCAGCGGCGAGAAGGGACTCGGTGGTGGTGGAGGAGGAGGAGGAGGAGGAGGCGGAGGTGGATTGGAGGGTAGGACGGCCCTCGGCGGTACGTACGGGGCAGGTGCTTTGGGGTACACGGGGACGCGGTTCGGCGTGGTGCGCGGCGCCGGCCAGACGGCCGTTGGGGCGCGCGGACCGATTAGACGGAGCAGAGAGTTCGGCTACTTCCCGTCGATGGCCGATCACGAGCACCAGGGCTTCGGGTACCGGACTCACCTGTTCCTCACGCCGCCGTCAGGCGGTGCCCTGGGCTCGCCGCCCGAGGAGCCCACCGAGCGGCTGGGGCCCCCGCCCAGGAGGAACTCCGGGCCCCATGTGATCAAGTGGGGCGGCGGAGGAGGCAGTGGGCCAGGACAGGGCTCGGGGGCAGCGAACCAGGCGAGGAGGAAACTGCTGGGCCAGCAGAAGGAACCCTCTGAACCAGCGACACCTACCGCGTCTAGACAGGTACGTACGTACGTTATTGTTGTCTGTGGATGATGTTTGATGGAGGAATGTGTGTAATTCTCTAGCTTCCAGTTGTTGGTAGAAGAGAAGTGGCGATGATCATAAAGATGGGTGGGTTCGACGAGATTGGGGAATGCCGAGGGATTCCGAGCGGCTATTGTTAGTCGAGTTGCTGTCTAGTCTGAGTAGGCGCAGGGTTTTAATAGCGGTAGAGTCTATTGTGGGTACAGGAGGTGTTTCAAGGGAAGTGGAAGTTAGAAGAAGCTCGAGCAAAACCTACTATCCACTCCACGAGTAGTTAAGCTTCGGAAATATCGTGCAGAGGTGTCGGGCTCGCACGCAGGCACAGCTTAACGAAATTAATACACAGAGGTAGCTCTGAGCAGCTCGAAGAAGCATCTAGGTAGGAGCAAGAGCCTCCGCATTCCTGCCGAGTTTGCAGACAGTGTTTACCAAGCCGAGGATGGTGGTATTAATCCCCGCTCGCTGCCTCGGTTCCACCTAAGAGGCGAACGGTAGTATCGATGCACCCTGATCGCACGTGCGGCCGTTCACTCCCATCTAATCAGATGTTTCGGCTCAGGTGCCGCCAATTAGGGGACGTGGACTGAATTCAATCAGTCACTAGCTACGAACAGCTACTGCGCACGATCCTCCAGCGTCGAAGCGCCGAGGGACGCAAGAAGAAACGTGCACTCTATCGAATCCACCCACAGCTACACTTAATGCACTTGGAACGCGCCAACGAACAACACCAGCCCCGATCACAGAGCGACGCGAATCCGGAATCCTTACAAAACGACCGCACGCGGAATCGTCGGAAATCCCATTTCGAACAGACATCCGCGATGGATCCGGGACACGATACGGTTATCGTGCCGGTCGCGATTAGAGCGTTTCCAGCTGGAGGCCACGAAGGAAAGAGGGTACGTGGCTTGTTTCTTTTTTTCTTCGCGAAAGGTCGAACGAGCAGCAGCCAGCGGCGGCAGGAATTTTATACGCCGCAACTAACCCTGGCTATTGACGAGTGGCTACCTGAAACTCGGCCGGCCCGGACGCTAGTCACTCGTGACGATATTTCAGCGGGAAGTGCACGCCTCGGGGGCCAGGGTGCAAGTACGCGCGGGCACGTAGCCGAGAAGGGACGGCTACCTACGAACACGGTATAGTTTCCGTGGGACGAGCAGCCGGGCGGAATTACGGAGGAAACGAGTGGCCGTGCACGGAACGGGCCGCATAAACTTACACCTACGCCGGCCAGCCTGACCAGCACGCAAACTCGCTATCTTATTGCACGCCAAGGCGGATCTCGGGACGTTCCATAAATTTCCTGGCAGCCGACCGACTATGCCCGATATCCGCCGCTCATTGTGCCCATTCCGGACCCCCGACTCAGCCCGAATTCCTCCCCCGGATCGCCGCTACGGACCGCGTCCTCGCCGGATTTTTGGGTGTAGCTAGAGAGCAGCCGCCTGGACCTGAAACTGGCAGACGGATCCTCAAGCTTATCTCTGTTAGCTGGAAGATACCCCGAGCTTCAGCCTTCGCGACGGTTTGCCAGAAGCGTGGTTGGTTTCTGGGGGATGCAGAGGACTCCTGCTTTTCTAGAAGATGGGGGCGATCAAAGAGTCGAAGGAAAGAGACTCATGGGGACAGGTCACGGAAACTGGTGGCCTGTTATCAATTCGCGTTATTTACAAGGACGTTGAAATCGAGGTTGGCTTCCACTACTCGAAGCGAAGGAGACTATATTCTGGATGTTTAACGGAGCGGTGGATGGCAATAGGCAGCTGGAGAGCATCCCTTGTAACAGTCGAGTGGGTGGAACTGCGAGTTTGAAGAGGAGTAATCAAGGTCGTCTCGCGGCATTTCGCTGGCTAACCCGGTGCACAGCGAACGGGGTGTTTCTAACGTTGATTGCAGAGAATAAAAAACGCCATTCCGGCCGAGCGACGCGCGACGGACAACTGTATCGAATGCGGGCCGCGGATATCGTTGCGATACATTCCCGTGCAGCAACAGCGTTGAAGTTTTACGGCTGCGCTCGGGCGAATTCGAAAATTGTCGGCTAGAACGCCGCTACGGTAGAACGTAAAGCGACTCGCCGTCTGTCAGGCGGAGTTTTACAGCATCCTTCGGCAGGATGGAGGCACGGAGGATATGTACAGGATACGTACCAGGCTGCGGTGTATCTCGCCTCGGTTCCTCTCCGAATGTAAATGCGCGCTGGAACGGCGACGTATCTCCTCTCGAAGGTGAAACGGGTAGCGAGCAGGAAGCAACGGAGTGCTCCACTGAAAAGTAAGAGCAGAGGACACGGCATTAGAATGGAAATTAGTTCGGATGTCACCGCGTAGGATCGAGCTATCCAGTAACTAGAGAGCCTCGCGTGCAAGGCGTGCACCCTGCCATGGATATCA